>OU824120.1:10590222-11821364 GCA_917499265.3 Mimumesa dahlbomi | reverse complement strand
TCGGGCAAAATTAATCTTCTCAGATTCCTCTAACCGTTTTTATCCGCTAATTGTTTTTCTTCTTCTTTTTCACACTTATCTTCGACGCGTTAATTACAGTTTGAAAAAAAAATAACGTGGTCACCGTGCATATTCGGTGCCCTTTCGGGTTAAACGAGGCGTTAACTTTCCTCGCGGTCAGCCTCGGTCGGTTTCAAAGGGAGAGAGTTAATAATCGAAAGTTTTAAAAAAATCTTTTTCTACCGTGGTGGACTGGTAATCCAGATTAAAAAATGATGGACAGTCGACTTTCCAGTAAAAAAGGTCCCCGCGATCCAGATAATTACCTGATTTACAACTCCATTGTGAATTTAAGATACCACGTTAACGAGCGGAATTTTACCGCGAAGAAATTTCCGTGAAATAGAATATCCCCGCACAATTTCCTTCCGTGCTTTATTAAAACGCTAATTGGAATTCTAAAAATGTAACGTTAATACTGTGTAACGTATATGCACATAATTTTTTTTATTCCGCATTTATAATTAATCGGTACGGTTAACAGTAACAACCTGCAGTCACGACGATGTTGGAACATTTATTTTCTATTTTATGAATATTAAATTAATTCGCATGGTCAAACTTACCGGCAGGTCCATAGAGAAACTGGATTAAAAATTAATTACTCTATTAAACATTGATTCAGTATTCAACGATCGTATAATTCATTTCGAAGATTAAACAGATTGTTTCAATACCTCCAGTTTATTTAATTAATCTGTAGATTAAATTAAATATATCTTTACTCGAATTATTTTATTGTCTACGAAAATTGAATTAAATTTCCGACAAATTTCGAAGTTAAAAAAATAAAGCGATCTTTTTTTTTCGTGTTGATGATTAGATTTGTTTTTCATCCCCCGGGGAGCATTCCCACGATGACATTAAAGGTGTCGGCCATTTGTCAAGAAGTAATTCGGGCGTGGAACAAAGAACATAGTTATACAGACTCATAATGTCGGTAGTTGTGTATGACAACGAAACTGACGTTCCCTGTAATCAACGTGGCAGTTATGTACTAGCAAGAAAGCTATTTATATACATATATATATATAGATAGATACATATACACGTATAGAATCCGCCGCTAAGAATGCTTTCGAAAGCCGCCGTAGGAATTCCACGAAAACCGAGGGAAACCGTAAATTTCTCATTATATTGTGCACCGAATAAAATGCTGCCCGCAATTACTTTTAATACTTCGAAGAAAACAGGACGATAAGTCCCGCCGCCAAGAAACTCTTTAATTAGATATTAATTGAAGCCGTACATTTTTTTATTGCGGATTACCACCGTTTTATTCGACGAAAGTAATTAACGCGAATTTTTCTCCTTTCATTTCTTTCTGAATGAACGTAGCAAAGTGTCTTGTGTTCTATCATAGTTATAAATTTAATATTCAAAAGAAGAATGAGTGCGAATGAAGTAAAAATATAAAAAAGAAATATTAGTGGAGACTCGATAATTTTAAAAAATTTAGATATTCTATTTATTTCTCTTTTTTTATTATTATTATTCGTCTCCGTCAGACGTCGACGGCGTCGTCGACGTATGCGACCGACGTTAAAATTTAATTGTATGATTGTGGATCGGAATTTCGAGGAGGGGGTGGTCGTGGAGGAGGATGAGGATCTACAACGAGTGGGAAATTAGGCGGTGTAACGACGAGCGGAGGATCACGTCGGCCGAGTGCAATTTTCTCGCATGCAATTTAGATTCATAGGCTTTTCAAATTCATAGGATCCGTAAGTGATGCAGAGTGCGTCCCACGTTGATATTACGTCGGATTTCCTTATAACATTAAAGGGGGAGGGGGGGTAATTGGAATGCACACCGGTGTTAGTGTCTAAGATTCAGGGTGCGGCGTTATTTAGTTACCTTTTTAATTTTTATATCGATTCTGGGAATTTATAATATTTAAAATGATGGAATATCGAACAGGAAACTAACTTCTCAGTCTTAGATTTCATAGAAGAAATTTTGTTAAAAGTACTTGCAAGTTTAACAAATTTAAAGAGTTTTTAAATTCGATTATTTATATTAAAAATGAAATAAATATATAAAATGGTAGAAATAGTCATATTTCCAAAATCGGTGTGTCCTTGTGAGTACCTGTAAGTGTTTACAACTCTTTCGTCCGGGTACATCAGCACTATATCTTTATATATGTAAACAGTCGTCTTTTGCAACCTTTGCTCAGTTTTCCCTAAACCGTCGACCAGGTCGGTCACATCGTTCTGTAGTCATCGTGTGTCAGTTTGCCTAATTAATTTCTTATTATTTAATTCCCTAAGCACCCTCGTGATTAATACATCCAGTTTTAAGCGTGTTCGTAACACTTTTCCTTAACATTTCAAATTTCCCATAATTTCCCATAATTTCCGTAGATCCTTCCAAAAGCCAAAATATCATTTTTCTATTAAAATAATTTACTCTAGAAAGTGTTCCGAGTTCGCGAATTCCAAATCTTACATTCAGTGAAATTAATCAAGACACTTTAACCATTGTGTACGTGCTGTGTTTGTGTGTGGGACTTCGAACGTGAGCCCCGGAGACGAGGGCACTCATTTTACAAGTCCTGAACATCGCAGTGGGGTGCCCATTAGGAATATTTATGGGGTACACGATTCTGTCACGTCCAGTTGAAAGTCTCCTCGGAACGTAATCGAGCGGCACGGTCATTCGTTTAACGGTCAGATAGGCGAGTGGCTATGGTGTGTGCGTGTGTGTGCACACCACAAGTATAAACGAAACCCGGGGACCACTTTCTGTCCCGGATTACCGGGTGTTTAGCGATTTACTCGTCCGCAGCCGCGTGTCAAAGCGAAGGACGTGTGTTCGCACCGATTTTACGCGATAAACTTATTGCCCATTGTTCGCGAAGCGAGCGAGTCAGAAAAAAGAAAAAAAAATAAGAGGGAAACGAGTACGGAGAATAGTGTGTCGATTTTTTTTTTATGTATTTTTCCGTTTCGTCATTGTCATGGATTTCCCTTGATTTTTTTTTATTGTCAACGGGCGCAACAATTTCGCATTTCCTGCGCGACATAGTTAATGACAATGGGAAATGTTTAAAGTCGTTTCCGCGGTGGTTAACTCGACGGAGGATTCGACGGGAACCTTTTTTTTTCGAGGTAATTTGATACCCAGTCGTATGGCGAAGGATACTCTTTGTCGAGGCATATGTATTTAGGAATTCTCAAAGCTGTGTGAGAAAGTGATTGTTGGGTTGCAAAGAAATTTTTAAGGGTCAGATTTATTTCAACATTTTTAGACAGTTACGAGATACATAAATTTTCATAATTTGTCGACAATAAAAATGATATAATTGAACTGAATTTAATATATTCGTATATGAAACCAAGCATATATTTATCGATCGTTATGCTAATTGAACGTAAAGTTAATATTCGACTCTGTAAACGATCAGCATGCAATTAATTGTTTAAACATGTAATTGCATACATTACGTAACATCGTTACAAGAAATAATTTAGTATTCAATCAATTAGTTCGTATTTCATTTTACTGCTGATCCTTAATATACCCGAACATTAAATTTACATTCTTGTAATAATCACTTAAATTTATTCACACTTCCAATATATTAATTATGTACAAAGTATCAATCATTTTTATAGCCGACAAATTTTGTTCCTCATTTCTTATTTCCCCCGATAGTTTGTCGCCGGTTAGTAATCTACGAGTCGGGATCGCACGTGGCAAATCTGCGATAAGAGAATGAAATTGCCGAGTGGTTTCCATCGTCGAGCTTCCGCCAAGGAAAAGTTCGTTGGACTTGGCAGTCAGCTGCATTTGTTTTCGTTTTCGGTCGATCAGTCTTCGTCGGTCATTTACGACCGCGGTAGCCTTGCGGACGGAGGACTATTTTCACGTGCAACCATTCACCTCGTTGGTATTTTAATCGTGCGACGTTCCACCATTGATATCCGTCCGAAGATAGCCGGAAACTGGCCTCTGTTGTCTTGCCAAGTGGCATTTTTGCGCGTCGCGACGCCGTTAAATGGATTTTCATTGAGTTAATTAATTTTCAAGCCATTTTTATCGACTTAACACTAGATCCACGGACCGAGCCAATTTGACTCATTCAAAATTTTATTACTATATACACAAAATTTTAAAAATTTGTTAATAAATGTTTCAAAACCTTTAAACACGATTTGAAATTTAACTGGATTTTTTTAATCAGCCAGGGTTTTTGGGTGCAGCGATTTTTCCATCGGGAGCGAGGAATTAACCCGTGGGATTTAAAAGCAAAAAATTGTCATCTGACGAAAGTCCTCTCCGGGTAATGATTTCCAGCTCCCCCAGGAGTCGGTGAAACACAGCTGGCCGAAGCTGCGGTGAAAGGAGTGGTCTCTTTAAAATCAAAGTCTCGTCCCCGAAACTGGTAGCTTAATATCCCATTCCCGATACTCTTGTCGACGAGTACACACTCGTGGTGTCCAGGTTCGTTGCACCGGGTGGAGAGAAATCCGTCGTCGTCGTCAGCTGCGTTTGCTTTCGTTTTCGGGCGTCGACGGGTTGAGGGAAAAACGCTTGGTTTTGGTACAAGGAAATTTTTATGTTCAGTTGGTGTCAGGGTTTGAAATTTGAAGCTTTGAAATTTCTAAGGCTCAACATTTTGTTTTTGGAAGTTTCTAAGTTTACTAATTTTCACAATTTGATGTTTCCAAGTTTATTAATGTTGACGCTTTGATATTTCAAAGTTTATTAATTTCCACGCGTTGAATTGTTTATCCGTGAAATTTGAAGCTCTGAAATTTCTGAACGTCCGAAATTTGGTTCTCAGAAGTTTCCAAGTTTATTAATTTTCACGCTTTGATATTTTGAAGTTTATTAATTTCCACGCTTTGAAATTTCCAAGTCCCTAAATATTCCCAAGTTAAAATTTCCACGCCCACAATTTTCAACTCCAAACATTTTAAGCCCAGAAACTTTCAACATCCATAAATATTTCCACTTAAAAATTTCTACGCCCAAAAATTTCCCATCCACAAACTTCTCGTCCAAATTTCTCCATCCCAAAATTCCCCATCAAAATACATCTATTTCCACGTACATATATTTCCCCCCATAAAGTTTCTATTTCTCCCATCAACATACACATCTACACCCAAACAAAAAAATTAAAAAAAAAAACCAAAGAAAGAGCCTGGGCCCTATCGGCCCTTCGTAGGGCTGTGGCTAAATCCTCTCGCAGTTGGCCGGCTCTCCTCTCGCCCAGCATCCAACGCGATCAATACCAGTGCAAGCTGCCAGTCACGACTACTACGTGGAAACACATAGAGACTACCATGATCGTCGTCTTCGTCGACGACGACACCCAACCACACAAACACACTCTCATCATCGCCACACCATAGTAGGTTCGCCGGCTTCATGTATATACATATACGTATATACAGGGTGTACCACTACTATAGCGATACGATATAGAAACCCCCCGGGGTGTGGAGAGGAAAAGGGAGGACGTTGCCAGGCGACGGAAGCTGGCAGAGTTCATCGTCCTCCGGTTGGTTTCTTCTCTCCCTTCCACCCACCTATCCACCCTCCGTTTATCTTTCTCTCTCTCTCTCTCTCTTTGAGAGAGAAAGAGAGAGAGAGAGTTTGTCGTATAAAATGGAAGTCTTTCTCTCTCTCTCTTGCTCTTTACGTGTGTTTACTTCGTCTCTCTCTATCTCGTTTCTCACGATCTCGCTCGAACCCTGTGAATTTTCTTTTTCATCTGTCCCTCTCTCTCTGTGTTCCTTTTTTTTCTTTCTTTCGTTCGTTCGACACCATCACTACTCCTTTCGTGTTCTTTCTGTGAGATTTGTGTATGGGTGTGTGTGTGTGTAGGTTTTTCTGTCTTCCTCTTGGTTTCTTCGTGCTCTCTTTTCGTCTCTTTCAATCTGCCCTCTTTTTCTTTAATGTTCTCTCTCTCTTTCTCTCTCGTTCTCTCTCCTTCTGGTGTTTCTGTCTTTCTCCTTACCTCACCCTTCTTCTTGCCGGGGTATTACACTTTCCTCCTCTCGGTTCACTCGGCTCCCTGTTTCTCTGGCTTCTCGGTGTGTTCGTTTTTTTTTTGGTACTCCTTTTTCTTCTTTTTATTAATATATACTGCGAACTACCTACCTACCCCTTCCTTAAGGCTCTCTGTGTTCTGTTTACCGTTCTATTCGTCGGTTTTCCAGGTTCCTCGGCGTCTTTCTCGCGGATTTACGGTTCTCGCTGGGTCTTTTTCTTGTTTTTTCTTTTTTTTTTGTTAGCAAATGTGGAATATGTGTGCGTCGCAGATTTTTTGCCTATCGATCACTCCGACGGTTTAGAATCGTCGTGGGAAAACGCGTCGACGATTTATCGTCGCAGGGGTGTTTGATTTTTGTATTTTAGTGGGAAAACTGAGTGTCGCGTGCAACGGCATCGTGTTAATGATGTGTTATGTTAATTTCGTTGAATTGATTAGCCGTTACTGTCGGATTTAGACATTAATTAATACGGAGAAGGCTAATTGAAACATTTTACAAGACAAACGTTCACTAGTGTCATGATATAAAAATTCCAGAATTAAAAAACAAATTCGTAGAATTTCATTTAAACGTTTCGAGGGTTTATTTTCTCACTCATTTTTTTTTCTTCTCTGACTTGTTGCCACCCTCCTGTCTTTTTTCCCTCTCCGTTTGCTCGCATTATATTTATTTCTCTCTCTTTCCTTCACCCTCTGGCACTCATATGCAGAAAAACATGTGCACACACACATATACTAACGCATATTATTTGACTCCAGAAGGGGACAGTTGTCCCACACTGTGTGTCACACATGCAAGACACACGTTTGTGCAGGGAGAAGAACGTAGCCCATTTCGTCTGAATATTTAGGGAAGAAACGCTTTAATTTGTCTCGCTAACGTAAGCAATTAACTCTTCCAATTAAGTGACGGGAAATTTGAGTCGTTATCACGAGCGAGAAACGCTCTTACGGTTTCGAGTGTCTTTATATTTGTGCGTGGGATTTCTGTCGCTTGGAAATCTTAGGGTTTGAAATTTCAGCCGCCTGGAATTTTAACAGTTTGATATTTTCTCGTGCCTGGAAATTTTACGCCTTGAAATTTTTACGCTACAAATTTCACGCCTTGAAATCTTACACCCCGAAATTTCCATCGCTGGAAATTTCACGCCTTGAAATCTTACGCCTCTAAATTCCCATCGCTAGAAATTTCATGCCTTGACATCTTACGCCTCGAAATTTCCATCGCTAGAAATTTCACGCCTTGAAATCTTACGCCTCGAGATTTCTGTTGCCCCAAACTTTCACGCTTGGAAATCTTAAGCTTCAAAATTTGATACCCGGAAATTTACGCCCTTAAATTCCCGTTAAAACAATTCTTATCACGATATTTAATGAAATTTGAGACAATGAATTTTTGTGATATAAAACAATAGAGTTTCCTTTTAAAAACACCGTATTTTCCCCATTTAAAGTTCGTCGTGTTATAGCTTGTAATGGTTGGTGTTGACGACATTCACGTTGATGTAAATGTAACACGAATTAATCGACGCCAGTCGATCGATTTTACGCCGGAGGATATTTAACTCTGTTCTAGCAGGCTTTCACGCTTCCGCGGAGCATTGCCCGCTCGAATACGGCTTCGACGCCAGCGTCGCGACGTCGTTCCATCCCGGACGTCGGATTTTCTTTTTTTTTCTTCTCCTTTCACCGTCCCTCTTCTGTCTTTTTGGCCCGGTCTTACCTGAGCGTCACGCTTTTATCCGTTTAAAAGGTAGCCCTATGTCGGCTAGTGAAAATTACATGGATTCCCATTAGATCTTTCCGTTTAATGGTTTCGTTAATAATTCTGGTTTGTCTAGGAAACAGGTGGGACGCTTGGCAATTGGATTAAGAACGATAGAAGTTCGTGTTTATGGTATTTGAAATCGTGAAAGTTGGGAATTTGAAAGCGTTTATTTGGTGTGCTTGGAATTTTCAAAACTTTAAAATTTTCTGCGCTTGGAATTTACAAAATTTTAAAAATTGCTGCGCTTGGAATTTTCAAAACTTTAAAATTTTCTGCGCTTGGAATTTTCAAAGTTTTCAAATTTCTTGCGCCTGGAATTTTTAAAAAGTTGAATTTCCAAACGTTACAGTTTCTGGCACATAATCATTTCGAATGAAAAATGACACTTACATACATTCATTTACATATTCAGTTTTCAATTGTAATACGTCGGAAGTTTGAACGAACAAAGCATCGTAAGTACACCGGAAAAATGGATTATCTTGGAAGTGTGCTACACTCACCGGAGAATCTTGTCCCATTTTGAAATACCACAGGGATTATTTATGGAACGATATTATTCCGCTGCTGAACGTCGATCGATAGTTTTTTAACCCTTGTAATAAACCTTCCGTCCATCAACTACGCATGCCCCAACGTTTCATTATAAAATATAAATAATTCCGATTAAAATTTTTAAAATCGTTCCCGTCAAATCGACAGATTCCAAATTCCACGTTCCAGATCATTAAAAAATCATCCCACAAAGAATCTTACAATTTCACCGATTTCTATTGCTATAGAAAAATGATTTATTGTTCATATCAAATGGAATTTTTGTTCACTAAAGAAAGAACCACTGGATTTCTAATTCAACCGTCTGTGATTTCCCCGTTCCGTGTCGCAGATCGTTTAATTAATCAGCGAATCAAAATTCATTCTAGAAACGTAGAAAAGTTGCGGCCTGTTTTTCTCGCGCGATTTCTATGCGATTTTTTTTGCACGCGTTTCCATTCTAAAGATTCTTTTTTAGAAGTCCCCCTATGTATCGGTGCTCTAGTCCTCTATTTCACCTGTTTTTTTTTCTTCATCCCCCATTTTTCTCAGCTTCGTCTCCCTTTCGCGTACATCTTTTTCTTTTTTTTTTGCAAATCCGAATTGACACACATCCGTTCGTTGTTTCTCGTCGTTTCACCGCCGTCACGATGTGTCCGTTTAGAATTTTTTTCCCCCTTTTCTTTTCGCATACATACACATATACAGCCTTGTAACACCATTTCGTTGTTTATGACGTCGACTCTATCCGCTCGCCATCAGAGAAGTTTCGCAGCAGTTCGCATTCTTCGCGTTATCAAGAGAACGCACAACGGACGGCGACGGAAGCGTCGCGACGTCCGTTGACGGTTTTGAGTGTCTTTGTATTTCTGCGGGGGATTTTTCTGTTGCTTGGAAATCTTCGGATTTGATTTTTTTTGTCCTGAGAATTTTACGCTTCGGGGTTTTAGGGTGTCTGGAAAAGTTGTGCCGTAAAATTCCCATCGCTAGAAATTTCATGCTTTGAAATTTCCATCGCTAGAAATTTAACGCTTTGAAATTCCCATCGCTGGAAATTTTACGCCTTGAAATTCCCATCGCTGGAAATTTGACGCCTTAAAATTTTCATCGCTAGAAATTCGACGCCTTGAAATTCCCATCGTTGGAAATTTGACGCCTTGAAATTCCCATCGCTAGAAATTTCACGCTTTGATATTCCCATCGCTAGAAATTTCACGCTTTGAAATTCCTATCGCTGGAAATTTGACGCCTTGAAATTCCCATCGCTAGAAATTTCATGCCTTCAAATTCCTATCGCCAGAAATTTCATGCCTTGAAATTCCCATCGCTAGAAATTTCCCGCCTTAAAATTCCGATCGCCAGAAACTTCACGCCTGGAAATTCCCATCGCTGGAAGTTTCACACTTCGAAATCCTATGCTTTGAAATTTCTCTCTCCTGGAAATTTCCCACTTGGAAATCTTCAGCTTTGAAATCCACACCCTTAAATTTCCCTTACCCTGAAACATTTAAAAATTCCACTGTCGGAAACTTTCATATTCGTCGCGTTATCGAAGAAACTCACAACGGGCGTCGACGGAAGCGTCGCGACGTCGACGACGCCATTACCCGAAGAGGAAACGGGTGTACACGGAAGACGACGTCGGTGGTCGTCCGTCGATCGGTTTGTCGTCGGAACGACGAGGATATTTGCTGGTTCGATTTACCTTCGATTACGTTTGAAACGAAAGCCGCAGCTGCAGTCGACAGATTCTGATTACCGGCGACGATGAGCTCTTTCCGATAGAGAGCTATACGTATCGATAGATACAGAACATTTGTGTGCGTAAATGCAGAATGAATGTGTGTACGTGTTTGCCAGTGAGGATAGTTGGATGGGGATTGTTGAATATTTAGATGCGAAATAGGATTTTGTACTTTATTGCCAGTTGATGAAACGAGAGGAGAATGAAGGGTGGTAGGTTCAATTTTGAATTGGGATTTTGAACATTTTTTTAGAGGGAAAATGTGGAAGCTTGGGATAGTTTTGAGAGTGGAAATTTGGAAGATTTGGGTAATTTAAAGCATGGATATTTCAGTGCTTTGAAATTTCAAGGCTTGGAAATTTCAACGCTTTGGAACTTTAGTGCATTAAATTTCTACGTTTTGAAATTTTGGCACCCTAAAAATTCTACGCCTTGAAACTTTGGCGGCCTAAAATTTCTACGCCTTGAAACTTTGGTGCCTTTAAATTTCAACGCCTTAAAACTTTAGTGCTTTAAATTTCTTATACTATGAAATTTTGCTTCTCAGAAATTTTCTATGCTTTGAAATATTTATCCCACAAATTTTCTAGGCATTGAAATTTTGATTCTCAGACATTTTCTCAGGTGAGAAATTTCCACGTGCGGAAATTTCCACACCCTGACACTAAATATCAGCAGAATTTCATTCGTACACCTGTTTCGATCTATCTTTTACACATTGCCGCGTCCGTAGACACGCTTATTGCAGTTTTGCGAGCGGCATTTTATTTCCCTGACACCTTTACCCCCCTTCCCCCCCTGTTACGACAATCGTCGCCCACCTCCCCCGTTTCACCCCGGGCACCGGGTGATTTTCACACGAACCACTTTTTCATTTCGTCCGCTACGATTCGGTAATCGAACGAAATTGATTCCAATAGACGAAATTGCAACGTTGGAGGGCTTAATAAAGCCTGAGTAAATAGCTGAAAATGATCACTCTAATAGCAGAGAACGATCGTTATCAATAAATAGAATACGTAATATTTATTATGTAACATTCAATTCACCGATGGACCGATCATTTTATTACAATTTACACGCTAATTACGATTATTGGGAAGAAGAGTAGTCGAATTATTTAACAGTGGTTAGATAACTGACTTGAATTTCATTTTAACAATTCTTTTTTTATAACTGATATTAACTTTGATTGTTAGAAATTTTTTATATGATACAGTCAGGGGGATACAGTATAATTTCCATTATTTTTATAAATGATATTAATTTATGACTTATTTTGTATTATCTTTTATAATGATTTATTTTAAAGAATTGTTTGATTTTATTATATTGTGTTTGTAAATATTGTATGCGAGGCTCTTAGAGATTAATCAGAGCTCGTTTGAAATCTTCGGAGAACAGATATCAGTTATTGACAGTGGTGTAAGTTGATTCACCTGTAGAAGATACGAGATATTCCACTTATGATGTGCCCGATACGCCACTTGTGCGTATAAATAGAGCGTGAGTTCTCCGTTACACTTTCAGGTGGATTCGCGTCTCCATCTAGCATTTAGAATGCCACTTAATTATTTTTAAACACTCGAAGCCGGTCGCCTTACCAATTGCGATTAGATTACTTTTTTCAGTGCGATCATTTTATTTAATCGAATGATAAGAATATTTGTTTGGCACCCTGAAATTGTTATGCCTTGAAGTTTTTGGCGCCTGGAATTTTCAGGCACCGAAATTTTGGCGCCCCGAATTTCCAGGCACCGAAATTTGACTCCTCGAATTTCCAGGCACCGAAATTTTGGCGCCTCGAATTTCCAGGCACCGAAATTTGACGCCTCGAATTTTCAAGCATCGAAATTTTGGCGCCCCGAATTTCCAGGCACCGAAATTTTGGCGCCTCGAATATCCAGGCATCGAAATTTTGGCGCCTCGAATTTTCAAGCACTGAAATTTTGGCGCCTCGAATTTCCAGGCACCGAAATTTGACGCCTCGAATTTTCAAGCACCCAAATTTTGGCGCCTCGAATTTTCAAGCACTGAAATTTTGGCGCCTCAAATTTTCAGCATCGAAATTCTGCGCATCCAATATTTCTATTCCTTGAAAATCTACGCACCCAAAATTTCTCTACCCTGTAATTCTCCAAAATTTCATCCCTTAAATACCTCAGAAAATTAAATACATCCTCTAACAAAATCGGACCTTCTCTTGTTTCAGAATGTCGATCATAAGATGAAGTTCCGTTCGAAGAAAGGTCAGCTTCCCTTCGTGGAGCTGAACGGCGAAGAAATCGCGGATAGCACCATCATCCTGCGTGACCTTAGCCAGAAATTCGGCAAGGACCTCGACGCTGCCCTGACGTCCGAGCAACGGAGCGTTTCCCACGCGATGATCTCGATGATCGAGAATCATTTGGTCTGGGTGGTCGCGTGCTGGCGTACCAAGAACCTCGACCAGGTGCTGAAGGGTTACAAGGTGAACCTTCAGCACGTGCTCGGCACCCGCATTCCGAACGGCATTCTCAATTTCTTCTTCAAATTGACGTTTGGTCGCAAGGTAAGCTTTTTTTTCACTCTTCCCCGTCGCACAGTGGTACGAAAAGAAAAACAAAAAGAAAAGAATCGAATTTCAAAAGTCAATTTGTGTTTATCAAACTTTACTGCAAAAGAATTATAATAAGGGAAAAATGAAGAAAAGTGTATAATAGTATGTTTGAAATAATAGTTTTTATTATATATTGAATATAGAGGAATATAAAATGGATATTTTATTAAAATTAGATAAATAATTCATAATTTTGTGTAATGAGGTTTATGTTAATGAGAAACCGAATGAAAAGTCACAATCCCCATATTTTTGCATTTTGTTGATGCTACTTTTGGGGATTGATCGGTGTTGCGAGACAGGAAATTGAAAGTAGAGAACAAAGCGTTGTGACCATCTGTAGTGAAATGTAGTGGGATTGGTTACAGGGCGCAAGAAAAGTGAAGGCTCAGGGTATGGGTGTGCACACCGCCGAGGAAGTGTCCCAGTTCGGATGTGCCGACCTTAAGGTCCTCTCCGACATGCTCGCTGATAAGCCCTTCTTCTTTGGAGACGAGCCAACTACGGTAGGTTTTGATAGAGACTTTAGTTCTTTTCGGATAAGGTACTTCGATATGATAGCACCGTAATTGGGAAGAAATAATGAGGGGAAAAAATGGTTTGATTAAGTGCTCTTCACTTCCGGAAGCAGAAACATGTGTGCCGAATTTTTCAAGTCGAGAAATTTCAAAGCTTCCTGGGTTGGATATTTCAGTGTACGGAAATTTGTAAGCTTTGGAATTTCGACGCATGAAATTTCGACGCTTTGCATTTCTAAGGTTTGAAATTTCAATGCATTGGAATTTCCACGCTTTGGAATTTCCACGCTTTGAAATTCCCATGCTTTAATATTTCCACGCTCTGAAATTTGAACGTCTTGGAATTTCCACGCGTTGAAATTTCAATGCTTTGATATTTCCATGCTTTAATATTTCCACGATCTGAAATTTGAACGTCTTGGAATTTCTACGCGTTGAAATTTCAATGCTTTGATATTTCCATGCTTTGGAATTTCCACGCTTTGAAATTTCCATGCTTTGATATTTCTACGCTTGGAATTTCGATGCTCTGCAATTCCCAAGCTTTCAAATTTCCACGCTTTGATATTTCGACGCTTTGGAATTTCTACGCTTTAATATTTCTACGCTTTGAAATTTCCGTGCTCTGGAATTTCTATTCTTTGAAATTTCCACGCTTTGAAATTCCCCTGCTTGAAATTCCAATGCCCACACTATCAATTTTTCACGAATTCACTTTAAAAAAGTACCTAATCTTTCCAAAAATCGTTCCAAAACACAGCTATCATATCATCTCGCCTTTCCGAACAAATCCCCAATTATTCCTCAACCTGTAATATTTCTCTTTCTCTGTTCCTGCAGTTGGACGTCGTCGCGTTCGCTCATCTGGCGCAGATCCTCTACATCGACAAAGACACGCCGTACAGCCTGCGAGATTACATGCAAGAGAACTGCCCCAACCTCGTCGGACATTGCTCGCGCGTCAAGGAGCGCTGCTTCCCGGACTGGGACGAGATCTGCTCCACCCTGGACATGAACACTCACCTGCCCAAACCCGAGAAACAGGAAGAGAAAGAGGGTAAGGAGGAGGCAAAGGAATCGAAGGAATCTAAAGAGGAGAAAGAGGGTGACAAAGAGAAAGCGGATAAAGAAGAGAAAGAGGTGGAAAAGGATAAAGAACTTGACGAGAACAAGGAAAAGGAGAAAGAAGGGAAATAAGCTGGCACGTTCGAAAAAAAAGTAACAAGTCGTTCCATAATAACAACAACAACAACAACAAGACAACAACAATAAGAACAAATAAAAGAAAAGGATACGAAGAAACGGGAATCTAACGTGGAAAATTGACGAGACGATGGGAGAAAAAGAAAAAAAAATAGAGAAAGGAGAGAGAAAGAGAGATACGGAGAGAATCTTATCTGAGCGTCTGTGTGTGCGTGTCCTTGTCTTCGTGAGCGTGTGTATGCTAGGCGACGATCGGTATGAATGCGAGAGAGAGAGTATGTTAGACAGAGAGAAAGAGAGAGCGTCTGAATTTTTTTTTCGCTGCGAGAGAGAATGAACGTGACAAAAAAAAACGTCGGAGGAACGGAAGATTGGAGAAACGGCGTTGCGTAGAGAGCAACGGGATTTTACGGGGGAAATGAAATCGAGAAAAGGATAGAAGAATATTGAAAGATATATAAGACAGACAGAGAGAAAGAAAGAAAGAAAGAGAGAGATTGAGAGAGAAAAGGGGAGAGTGATTTCAGATCTAGAGAGCTCTCTACTTATACGTATAGATATTAATAGACTCATAATGTTAATAATTCGTTTATATACGTTCAAACACTACGCCATTTCTCATCGACACTACACCCCCCACACCCCTGATCAACCTCCCCCACTTTCCCCCCATCGCACATTAAATCGAGCGAATCTTTGTCCAATAAAAAAAAACATCAGAACCCTCCCCCGTTCCCAAATCCGAAGGAAAACGAAAAGATGTTGTTTTCCTCCCCCCTCCCTCTCCTTCCCGGCGAACAGACGAAACGGGGCTATCTCATAAGTCATTAGAAACGTAGGTTTGCAATATATCAAATGCAATAGCCTGACGCAGGTGGGATGTTTTAATGAACAGTGGCCAAATGCAATTCTACGCTAGATTGTACTCTCGCGCGTGTGTGTTAGTTAATGAGAGAGAAAAAAAATGAAAAACAAGTGGAACCGCGAAAAGGGACGGAGAGAGTGTGATCACGAAACCAGGGTGGCGATTCAAGGAAACGACGTTAACGATTAACGAAGAAGTTAATCGACGTTGACGATCTCGCTCGCCGATTCTTTTTTTTATATATATATATATATATATTTAAATTTATATTATATATATATATATATATATATGAAGTATGTTTGCCTTGCTGTCGATCGCCAATTGCGTTCTTTTTAGAAAAAAATCGACGTCCCATTGCGACGGTCGTTTTAATTCCCCCCTCCACTCGTTTTTAGGATCGTTTTTTCTAACGAGCTTTACTACTTTATTATCGCTTTAAAAAAAAACATCGTCGTTCGATAGGAAAACAGGAAACACCGGAGATTCTTGTTAGATTTATTGACGATGAAAATTTATATATATATATATATATATGTGTACACAAGTATGTTTGTGTCCGTGAGAACACACTTTCAATGAATTATGGGTGTTCCTCAGTCTGTTATTTTAATTTCTTAATTTTTTTTCTGATCAATCGAGCAGCAAAATCGGCGGAGCGAGCGAATCTGCGACGCGTTTTTTTTTTTTAGCGAATCGCGAATGAAACGAATGAAACGACGATCGGCGCGAGTCGAGGTTGCTTGCGCGAGACTCGCGACGGGAAATTTCGAAATTTCGAAACGGGGAGACGAGAAAGGTCGAAGGGAAAGAAAAGAAAAGAAAAAGAAAACGTGGATGCGGCCACTGCTTCGTTTTTTTTTTTATCGCGTACGGAAATTCGATTTCGCCGCGCATTTTCTCACCGCCCGCTCATTTTTAATATTTCGCGTTTTTAGAGAAATTTTTTTTTCATTCCCCGCGCGAACGCGGTGTGCGTGCGTGCGTGTATAATATCTTTTTTTTTTGACGTTACATTCTTTTTTTCCAATCTCTTGACGACGTCCCGAACGAGCGAACGATCGCCGCTCATCTGCGATTACGGATCGACGGAATAAACAAAAATATATATTATTACGATTATTTGTATATTATTATTTTATTATTATTATTATTATTATAGATATTTGTGTATTACGTGTACGTGGGTACGAGTCCGAGTGAACGCGTCGCTCTTTCTTTTTTTATTAACGACGCTCCGTGTTGTCGGGGTGACTTTTTTTTATCGTACGCTACTGGGAGTAGAATTTTTCTTTTTTTTCTCGTTCGTTTCTCTCGCTGTCTCTGCGTCGACTGCGGTGGAACGCCGGTGGGAAGCGATGATCTTGTTGTTTTTTTCGTTTTTTTCTTTCTTTCTTTCTTTTTTTTTTGACACGAGAAAAGAAACAACAACAATAATAATAAAAAAAAAGAAAAAAAGAAACACAAAACGAAGAGTGAAAAACGCTGCGTGCTGCCCCCGTGTTAGAAGTTCACAATTGTAGATTCAATCTCGGACGTGTAAGAAAAGAAAATTTTACCTTACGTAAATTTACAAAGTGTCTTTCACGCATCGAAAAAAAAACAAACAAACAATATGAACGAGACATTTTGATGTATAATGTTATTCGAACGGGAATTGAAGTTTTTCTACGAGGCCCCCCGGTGAAAAAAAAAAATACGGGGCCGCAAAATATTCCACGAAGACACACAACAAGGATATACATTATATTTAAGTAGCTTACTATTATTAACGATGATTACATAAAGAACAAAAAAAAAATAAATAAATAAATAAATAAATAACAATTAGTGTGTGGAGCTGTTTATACTTAGGACGACGCATACCGTTTACACCCGTGGTTACATTATTATGGATTATTACGAGTAAAGTAAATATAAATTAGCGACAAAAAGGAAAAAAAAAACGAGGAAAAACAAATAAACACTTGGACAAGACCATAAACGTTGCAAGCACAGTAGGTAGGCACATCCAGTACAGTAAGATTATTATAAGAAGGAATATTAATAATAATTATAATATGACTGCTCGTTTTATGCTCGGCGCTATACATTTCATTGTCATTATTATATCACCATTTATTAACGATATACATACGAACAAATAAAATGTGTTTATAAATACAATGTGATCTTTGCGAGATTCATCGATATATATTTGTTGATCGACCCACGTTTCGCGGTGGGCGATGAATTTTATTATTTTAAAACACATTGATATTACCCAAAAAGATTATTGTAGGAAAAATAGTAGAGGAAGTGGGAAATTAATGAGACAGATTATTTTTATCCACGATTACGATTGGACCAACTGTTATTTATTATCTAAAATTTCAAGATTTACAACAACAAACGACTGGAACAATCCCGTTTAATGATCCATCAGGTTACGATCGTTAAACAATTTATCAGTGGTGTCGCTGAACCAGAATTCCTTTTCGGAAGGAAAATTTCGTAAATTTCTCACACACTTTTCTTTCCATTGCAAATGGTAATCCGATACGAAAAAAAACGTACTCGCGTTTCATGGGATTTCGAAAGAATGCGGCTAGAAACGAACAGCATTCCGTTTTATTAAACGCCGTCACTGAGTTTTCTAACGAATTCCTATTCGGCACAGGGATATGTTTAATATTGCTATAATTTAATACGATTAACGTGGCACGCTATTTACGTAAACTTATTCTACGGCCTATTTAGGATAAAATTAGTTTAATTCATTTATCTCGGACCTACCAGCGAAAAGGTCGATTACTTCTCGAATCTTAAAAACAATTTGTCGATCTTTTCTTTAATTTAATCGATCGTCAATAGAATCCACGTATTTTAACACTTGTTATAGCGACAGGCTATTTATATCTTTAATTATATAAAATTGTATCGATTTTCCTGAGCAATAATGCTCTATGCCAATATATATATATATACATATATGTATACATATATAGTATATAATTTATATAATATTTAATTTATATATTTTAATATATACTGATTTCTTTTTTTTAAATTCCAGGGTAATCAGAACTTGGAAAATAATTCGTTTTTACGAGTCGAGAAGTAGTCGTCGAAGTTTAGCAGGTGCGATTCTTTTTACAGTAGGTATAGGAGTAGTAATATTTCTCAACGAGATTGCAGTACTCTCGTGTCAGTGGCACATTACGATACATTTTAAAACCGTGTCGACTATCCTCGCGGGAGAAAACAGCCTTACGTTTAATTTATATGACGATGGGAACACGATCCTCTATCACTTCAAGAATAATTTCAAGTGTCGTTACAAAAAAAAAATTGCTATTTTCGATGATTCGAAATGACGCTATTCTTTTTCTATTTAAGTATGTCACAGGATAGATATCTGAATTCGTTTGTTTTTTCAGCGCGAAGCGTTCGGCAAACATTTTTTTTTCTATGTTTCTAAGCATACTGCATACTTTTTACTTTGATAATTTTCGTTTCGTTAATCTAAATATATATGTATAGCATGGAGGCACCCCGGTGCCAGACCGGGGACACCATGATCGAGGTAGTCTCATTACAATCCTAATTTATCAAGTAATACACGTTGGACTCTTCCGCAAATCTTTTTAGTTTCCCTGCTGGCTTGTTTTTCATACAACGATACGTTCTGTGAACATTGGAAATCGATCGTCAAATAAATTTGTTCTCTGTGTCACTTTAAAATAATGACGATCGATTGAAAATTATTCTTATTTCGTTCACGATTGTTCGTATTATATAATACTGTGATTAAACAATATTGTTTGTTTTAACGCGCCAGTTTCCAGTGCGTTAAATAATAGAACACTTTTTGTCCATAGTAAATAATTACAGACGAATCGTATTTTCTATGTGTTTTTTAAAAGATTGAATATAATGTCGAACGAGTTTGGAATTTAAATTTAATGAATTATTGTTGTAATTAGCGGATGGCTTGACATGTGTTTATCTTCGTAAGTTTAATCTTTACTTTTCAATTGAAGTTCTATACACCGGGCCAGCCGGCTACTGCCAAAATATCTTACTGCGTAAAGCTTCTTTACATATTCTAAAAGAGTTCTACGATACTTCGTATTCGTAAATTAATATATTCGCTAACGACTAGATTCTCTTCGATGCGGTAAATCAACGAAAAATATATAAATCTACATGCTCTTTGTCCGCGTGTTTTTCGTGAAAGAAAAAGGCAACGTGTAAACGATGTTTCGCGGTGGAAAAAAGGTGGCACCGCTGATTTGTCGCTGACATGTTCGGTAGAAAGTGATTCGTTTCGAATTCTGAAGTCGGTAGATTTGTCCTCTTAAAAGTTACTTGTCGAGAGAAAATTGATTCGACAGGTTTCTACGAAACTGTAAAGTTGTAAAGCATTCTCGTAGTGATTGTGAGTCACACGCCTTTTTCACAGAGTGTTTTAAGAGCGTACAACATTCAGAAAGTGACGCAGAAAGTTTCGTTTTTAATTAATACAAATTGAACGTGTCTCGAAAAATATTCGCATCAGTCAATGTAACGAATTAACAAAAGCATACGATGCCGATTGAAGTTTCAGTGTTTGATCACACGATTATTTTAGATTTCCCTTGAAATTCATATCTTTCTCATCAAATTTCCAAATCAAAACTCCGTCAACTATACAAATATCGATTAATCAACAACTATACTCAAACAAAAAGAATGAAAACTGAACAATATCCAAAATATATAATGAAAAACGAAACTGAAAGACATTCTAAGACAAAAATGTATCTTTCCAAAGTACAATACGCTATGTTAATACTATATTGACTAAATGTTTTGTGCACGAAGAAAAGAAACGTGAACAATTAACATAACATCGATAAATTTCCCATTTTCTATCGTTCCACAATAAACCATGGAAATTTGAATAAATTCTCGGGAAATCTTTCGCACAGCTCGCACGGCAATTCGACTGATTTTCCAGGGAAATTTTTCCCTCAGTCGGACTTAGAACGCCGTGCTGGCCGTGGCCGTGATGGTTGATTTCGTCGACTGCACGCCGGACTCTGAATTCGGTCGTCCGGCGTGTGGCTACAGCTACGTGGACGCCGCGAGGCTAATCGAAGTTGACTCTGTGACGGCGGCACGTGGTTTCACGTCGAGAGAATCGTAGAGCGGGAACTCGCAGCAGAAGAGGAACTTCAGGAAGTAGGGGACCTCGACGTAGATCGACGGCGGGATCGGGATCAACGGTGACGTGGACTGCTTGTAGTAACGATACTCCGGATTGCTGAAAAAAGAGATAAAATTGAATTTTTTGATCAGATAACAAGGTGGAGATTTTTCTAAATTTGTGTTTGGATATTTTCAAGCACATAGACACAAATATTAATCGACTATCTCCATTTTAAAAAGGATTTTAAAAAGCAAAGTGTTTCTATTTGCTTTTGAAAACTTCATTTTGTATGGAGTTAGTCGATTTGTGCCCTTATTTATCATAGTGGACTAAGTCAATATTTCAAAAAGAAATGAAAGTCTTGATAATTTGTTAATAAATGTTTCAAAACCTTTAAAAAACGTAATATCCAAAATTTTGTAAAAATTATGGGCACATTTGTGAAATTTCAACGTTCATAAATGTCTGCACGTAGTGTGATCCTTGGATTTGATAAAATCGGAGTTGGCGAGGGATTCTTCGTAAATCTCGATTACCTCATTGTACTTTTATCGGGCGTCTATCCGGCGTTCTCGTCGTTCTGTAAAGGAGCTAAAGCTCTATTATTAAGTGCGATGAGCATCGATACTCACTCGCGATACCTCTCGTCGGCAGCCCTCTCCAATAAAGGCATTCCAGATAAGAATAGAATGATGAACGTTGTGAAAATCGGAGAGGCAATGGCCACCCATTCGGCACCCTCGATTACGTTCAACGATATCACGAAGATTCCCCACCAAACGACGATCTCGCCGAAGTAATTCGGATGTCTGGACAATCGCCATAGTCCTGCAATTGATAAATAAGATTGTATTATATTTCATTAACGTAAAAGCTATATTTTTGTGCTCGAATTTTTACCATTTAGAACAACATAACTTTTATGTTTCTTTATCTTTTAAGTCTAACTTGAAAAATTGATATTGTTAGTAAAATATTTGTTCAGAACGATTATTAGTTCCCATTTATGGTGCCAGTGGACCAAAAGAATACAAGTTTAGACGAATTTCCATAAATCGTGCGGTATAAATCTGTGCGAGCGTTGAATTAAACATTTTTACCGTCGTTGCACCATTTCCCGTTGTTTACGGGGTCCTGCTTGAACGAAAACTTTTGTAGGTCGGCGTATGTCTCTGCCAATAAGCCGGTGATAAAAAGTCCGGTGCCAGCGCTGTCCAGGGTTGTCATGGTTTTCGGTGCCGGTGGTATTTTGTGCCTCGGTGAATTAATTATTATAACTGGCAGGCTTACGACGTACACCCATACAGCCTGAAAACACATTTTCATTAATTTCGTATAATTCCTTCGACAAAGAAACTAATAAACTGCAATATGTTTATGTAATAGTAAACAAGTAATAGTAAATAGAATATAATTACTTTACAAGTAATAGTAAACAATTCACCGATAGTTTACGTGAATTTAAACATTCTCAGAGTGTTCAGATCGACGTGACGTTTAAATTAAATGTGTCCAAATGAAAAAAAGTATGTAATCACGATTTATGACACAGATTCGGTGCCCGGAACTATGGATCGATAAAAAATATTGGCAAAAAGTCAGCAGGCTTAGCGTACGACACCCGCAATACAGCGAATATGATTTTTCACAGATTTTAATGCTCCTTGAGGAACTTTACAATGATTTTTATAAATATTCGCACATTTTGGTGTAGTTAACATGATTTTCCTGCGTTTAAAGCAATTATAGTGTTACCTGGAACGTCCAAAAAACGGCGAAACGAATCACGTTGCTCCGACGATCCTCGAATCTCTTATCTCGACCTATCTTAATGATCCGATACAAAAGGTAGCAGGAGAGACGCATACCCCATAGACAAACAAATATTGTCACCATAAGCTGCCGACTGTCGTAGGTCTAAATAAAAACGAAACACGACATTAACAATTCTATTTCTACATGAAAATTGTTTTTAATGATAAAAATTAATAATTAAAAACCAAAGACTTTACGCTATTGCCCATTATTATTATTAATATTAATCGTTCGTAAAATATCATTTAATTTTCCCACTAAACGTGCAGATTTCATTTCGTCGAATAATCGTGGTGGAAAATACTCGTTTATTTCTCTTTACGTAATAATGGGTGCAATTGTTTTCCGACTCGGTGAGCAACGTAAAATCCTCCGTTAACAGGTGACCCATGATTTACGGGACAAGTTGCGAAGCGCATTTAATATGCATGTACAGAGTGGAAGTTTATAATTAGTACCTTGCCCACTTGACCGAGAAAAAAGGTGAGAAGGGCGAGGATGATGAAGTTCGTGCCGCCGGCGAAGTCCGTTAGTTTGTCCAGTTGAAACGTCGCCGCTATTGTGAAAAATATAATCTGCATACCGACGGTCACTATCGCGCTCACCGCGAAGTGGTCCACGTCTAAAATATCGACCGCCATTGATCCCGCGACGAATTATCTTGGAAGCTGGAATCACTGATCAAGTTAATTAGCTTAAATTATCATTTTTCTTCTGGTTTAACGTTGATAATAGTAATAGTTGGCGTAGGAAATTTGGCGCGAGAAAATTTGAGGCGTAGAAATTTTAATGCGAGGAAATTCAGAGCGTACAAATTCGGTGCGTAGAAATTTGGCGCGTGAAAATTTATAGCGCAGGAATTTGGCGCGTGAAAATTCAGAGCGCAGGAATTTGAGGGCATAAATGTATCTGCACTTTAATTCGTGACATTCTCAAATTTCCGCCCTTCGAATTTCTACGTTTGTAACAAAGGAAGATTGATAGCGTTTAATTATTCGCTATGATTATTATCTCGTCTGTTCTATCACTCTTGCAATCCGGAACCTTGATAATTTCCATTTATCGATTAGCGAACATCGCGTGCGAATTATATACTACAAAATGATTCAACGATTGAGACGTTATACAATTGTGAATTACTTTTTTTTTAGCCTTTTCGACCGTTACATTTAAATTGAATTATACAG
The DNA here is from genome assembly GCA_917499265.3 of Mimumesa dahlbomi. Classification (NCBI taxonomy): domain Eukaryota; kingdom Metazoa; phylum Arthropoda; class Insecta; order Hymenoptera; family Crabronidae; genus Mimumesa; species Mimumesa dahlbomi. Next base: position 11,797,888 of record OU824120.1, on the reverse strand, counting down.
AGTGAAATTTCTGTGGCCGACTTTTTCATTAATTAAATTGCAGAGTGAAACGCAGACGACTGCAGGGAAGTGATATTAATTTGATACACGTTGCAGTGGGTCATATGGTTTCAAGTTAATTCTAAAAGGGGATGAACGTGATACGCAAAGGAATTTTTATCCCGATGAATTGCAAAGCAGATGCGGAGTATAGATTTTCTATTTCCTCTGCGGTTTATTGTTACCGCGTTACTTTAATGTCGATTAATACACTCTGGCGACAATCTGACATTTACGTATTAAATAATTATATCCAAGGATGCCACCATGATCAGGGTTTCACATTTCGAAATATCGATTATCAAATTTCATTCGAGCCGATAAATTACCAGCGCGCAAAAGATAGGTTATTTATAATAAGCTATTTATTCCTGTAATGAAACTATTTCGCAGTATTTAGGACGTTAAACAATTGAAGTGAATACAAAAAATTTGGAAAAATCACTTGACACACTTTCGAGTTAACCAAAAAAACAAAGTGTACGCTGTGTCAGGGAAAATAGAAAACGTTAGTGAAAAATGCGTTGGATTTCCTCCGTAATGACCCACATTCGAAATTTGTAAATCGATTCGCGGTAAATTAACCAGCGACCGGTTTTGACGATCGATTGTTCGATTTTTTAAAATCGCTGTCGAGTTCCGCAGTGAAAAGCGTCGCATTGCAGAACCGTAAACTTTTATTTCCACTCGTGCCAGTAAAACGTCGGACATAAAACCATGACATTCTGCTCTCGTAAAGCGTGCGATAAATTGTATCCGTGACGCGTATATTAAATAATATCAACACCTCTGGAATCGAAGTTCCGGCGGCAAACGTATTTTTACATTTCATTCATCAAATTTATCTAATCGCGATCTAAACCGCCCTATTCCATCGCCCCCACATTTATTTAATTTGTTGAATGAAAAAGTGGGAACAAGTGGAACGGGAACGCCTAAAGAATACGTTAATCAACATTGTTATCGTACTTGAAATCATTAATTTACCCGCAGATCATTCTAATTACCGGGAAAATTAAAATCTTCAATTTACAGGATTTTCATGTTTCTTACACAAAGAATACATACAAAAAAAACTCATTTTCGAAATACCCATGACAATAAAAATAAATAGAATTCGACACCAGCGGTAGCTCGCACGTTCCAGCGTTTCTCAGTAGCCGAAACAATGTACCCTCGAGCAAGTGTTGCTAAACAATCTAAAAATGTCAAGGCGGCCGTGTAAACATCGCGCGATTCGCTGTCAAAAGACATGGGGCAAACGGGATGGAATGAATTCGCGGAGATGGGACCCCGTCGTCGTGAACAAGTTCACCGATGGGTGTCGGATGATAAACGAATTTACCTCGGGCGAGAAGAACCTCATCGCAGTTATCGAAATCCTCCCCAACCTGCACCACGTTCGCGGCAATCGGGTGTCCACGGCGGAGCTCGGAACGTCGACTCGCGGGTCTAAAACGAGAGTTGCATGATCACGTGCTACGATTTTCGCTGCCCGGACTTGCTCGGACTGCGAGAGCATCGGGGTACATCGCCGACGTACACTACTTCTGGAAGTCGTAACGGCTTCCTTGTTCCTCTCGCGCCGCATGCGTGGTTCTTCACTCGTTTCTCTCTCTCTCGGTCCTTCTCTCCCGTTCTCTCTCGCTCTCTCTACTCGATCCACACCGCAGAATCGTTACCAGGAGTGGGCGGTAAAGTCCTGGAACTCCCGCTGTGCACGCGTTTTATTCTGGATATGTTTGAACGATCCCTGATGAAGGGTGATTGAAGTTTATAAGTGTTTTTTAGGTTAGTTTTACGCTGTAGTAAAAGGACGTGGGGTTTGATTGTTTGCATTCTTGTTTAATGAAAGAAACACCATTCCTATAGTTATTAACAGCAAAATTATACTTGTAAATAAAGTATTTCGTTGGTATTGCGTTTTATTCGTGTGTTAGGTAGCGTTACGATTTCTTTTTTGCTGTCATAATGAAATTGGACTTATAATTCGACGAAATTACGCATATAGCTTTGTCATAGCGCGATATTCGTTTATAATGCAAAAGAAATTCTGAAATTTTTATCATTGAGTCTGAGTCTGTGTACATAATTCATCCCCTTCGGTGCTCCGTTCTATTTGTTTTTTTATTGCTACACCCTGCTCTTTCAGCCAACCTAGTGGCTACGGATCGCGGCAGCAGCCCTTCCTTTTTAAAGTGGCGTTTTTTCTTTTCCCATTGGCTCTCATCGTCCCACCCGTTTTTCTCGGGATCGTTCTCTCTCGTTTTCGCCGCAATCCGCGCCCATGGGATGAAGAATCAATAGGTACGCGCGAGCGCGAAATGGGGATGTGAGTTAAATGAAACATGGCGTATTGGACAGCCGCATGTTGCATAGAATTTATCCGGTAGGGATCCAATGGTATTCTTAAATGTCACTCATTGTTACGTTTCTTTTTGCTGTATGCTCGAGAGAACGTTCATTCGCGAAATCACCGCGAACCGTGAATGTTCTTTATAAGCTTTCCGTTCGATATCCGTTTTGTTCGTAGCTGTTTCATTGATATTTCTATTCTAACAAGTTACACGTATTAAGATAACTCGTTTCTGCTGCTTTGATACATTTCTTGACCCAGAATGGAAATTCTCCGTTGTAAGAAGTAATCTTGCACTTGGCCGGCGTCCAATTGCATTCGAGTTAAATTTATTAGGCTTAGATTTGATTTATACCTACTTACGTGTATCGGACTGCTATAGATGCACTGATGCCTCTATACATAGGTATATGTGTAGGTTGAGAATTCGAATTTCGGTGTAACATGAAATTGTCGCGATAAGAACGATTCGACGGGGGTTAATAATAAATGTATCCAATCAGATTAGGAATAATTATTGTTTATTTTGATATTATACATCGCATTATCAATAGCAATATTACAAATGATAACTATCTTTTATTCGATCACGAAATACGCATAAATATAATTAGGTCCGAGATATCTCCTCATAAACACCGCTTTATGAAGTGCAATTTAGTTATGATAGATGATTACAGTCACATCTATGATTGCTTTTTAATATTCCAAATGTTTTTCGAAGTAAAAACGTACTGTTCAGGACATAACTTATGACAAGTGGTTCAAGGAGTTCTTAAATGATTTAACAAATAATATTAAAAATATAATAATCCTTCACTGTTCATTATCTTCTTCCTCAAAGGATAGACACCTTTAGAATCCTTTGTTCTTTTTAATCACATCACACATTGTCCTTTAATTAATTTAATCGTAATTAGATTTCTTAGTTTTAAGATCTAGTGTATTTGCCCCAGATGTGAAGCATAAACACTGACGCAATGAAAAGAAGCGACATCACCAGGACGGGCACAGGTCCTCTGTAAACAAATAAGATCATATCTGTTACACCTTCGTTATCACACAATTTATCTATGGCTATATCTTCTGTACAATATTCAACGTACAATGTTAAGATGAGGCATAACATATGGAGTACTAAGTTGCACTATTACATACGGTAACTTTAATCAACAACTCTCAATCAATCTCAAACAAAATCTACTTACACTTTGATGCCGGGGGAGTCGTCTGTGTAGAACCTCCACATACCACCAGATCCTGCTCCAGTATTCCTATTCCTGGCAGAGGTAGCCGGGGCGGTTTTCCTCTGTCTAACAGTACCACTACCACTTGTTCTAGGTGCTATAGCTTTGCTAGGTGAACGACCGACGGCTCCGACGGAAGTAGAGCTAGGTGCGGCAGGCTTAAAGAGACCGAGGAAATGAATAAATCGACATAGGAAACATATCGCGTACTTCTATCGGTCTGATGATATAATTGTTACTCACCATTGTGTTAGCTCGATTTCTAGCCTTTGCTCCGGAACAATTTTAACCGCGTTAATACAAACTGCGATTAATACTGAATCTTGCTCTCTCACTTGGCTCTGTCGAAGTTAGTTGTGGACGATATGCACAAATTACACTTGCCGAGGAACCCGTCAAGTGAAACCTAGTCGTGACAAGTGAAGCTACACCACAACGTGAGTGGTTTGAACGGTTGTTGGCAGTATGAAGTGGACCGAGGATGGAAACGACGTGTCATATGTATACCATCCACGTGGTGCGCTGTAGACACGTCATCATACGACGTTAAATTCACGCTGACGCGAGACGCTCGTCCACCATCTCCACGTCATGCCGCGTTCTCATTGTAATCTGACTTCCCGATATTTTCTTTTCACGCGGTTTCTAATTCGGGTGATACTTACCACGTGGTAAATCGGTATTAATCGCGAGGTCTCGCTACAACGTTGTGCAATGAGTGCAAAGTATTGTTTAACCTCTCAGAGGCATTGTAAACAAACATTCACTAACGAGGAAAAGTCGCGGGAATTTCAAACGGGTTACGAGTAAGTAGCGAAGTCTTAATTTTTCTTCAATTGCAGCGTACTGAGAAAATCTTGGAATTTTAATGTTTTGATCAGGTTTAATAAGAAGCTACATTGAATATTACTTTGCTAAAGATTCCATTTTATGATTTAAAAGTAAGATTGCTTACAAGACTATTAGTTGCAGGATCGGGAAAGGTATTCAAAGACAACAAAATTTGTAACAATTTCTTTGGTATTTTTTTTTACAACGACATTGTATTCTTCTACAATTTACTTGGTAAATAAAAGATGTGTTAATAATGCCAAGGACTCTTAACAATATAAGAATGATAGTATCTTCTAAGTGTACACACTAATTACGATATACATCGATATACTAACAGTGACAGAGATTTTTCAGAAATAATGGTCATATATTGCCCTAATACAAATCGATACATTACACGCCTTGGTCCGAAGTATCAAACTATCCTTTTCAAAGAAAACTATTAGAACGTGTGAAATACATCGCCAAAAAATATATATACATTATTTAGGAGTATTACTTGATGCGACGAGATAATTTCTTTTATTATTATTATCATTATTATTCGATGACAACGTAATTTTATGTGGATACATTACGCCTGACAAATGTGTCTGTATGTGAAACTTTTGTAAGAAAGTGGGAATCACATCTGAAAATTTTATATTATTACTATAAAAAATACTGATGATTGTACATAGTTACACGCAATTCTAAGTAACTGTAAATCACGATACTTACACATGTATGCTTAAAAAACATCGACGATTACATAGCATATATGTATTTATAAATCGTTATATATTTCAATTATTAGCGATCAAAATGGATCATTAGAAATCATTTTCTTGTGCTTTACCGCACAGCTCGATTCTTGTTCCACAAGAATTCATTTAATTGATACTTCTTTTTTTCTAATTACAAATAATATACAAATTTTGTTAAGAGTTATAGACAAGTTTTTCCCGATCGAACGGGCGTAGTTTTGCGCATCAGGGCCCTATACAAGCATTTCAAATATTCTCGTACATGCATAATGACCGTTTACATAATAATTTACGTAATTTTTAATTTCATATTCCTTTTTTTCGTGTTGGCGGACTAGTTGTAAGCTTACGACGATTCACAGGTGGCCACATGTTTGATAATCATTTTAGTTACACCTTTGAGACATCAAAAAGAATTTCATGCATGGTACTGGAACCATTTGTTTCCGCTTATGGTATAAGTAGAAGAAATTTAATTAATAAAATATAAATATAATTTTTGTTAGTTCTATGTTTATATATAAACATACGAAAAATGTATTTTGAAGAGACTTACAAAATATAAGTTTGCAGATTTTCACTTGATCATACGATACAGTCTTAACACTTCCCATACGATAGATAATTAAAAACAAGATCGATCGCAATGTGTAAATCGAATAAATTCATTATCAAATAATTCTTTCATATCTTATAACTATGAAATGCTTATTAAATGCAAGATTCACATACGAATGATTTGCACAGTATGTGCACGCATATGAAAGAGTATTAAAACACCTTTTCCATGTATGACTTTCTCTGTATGTGGTTTACAGTCCATTTACCAATATACTGACATAGAAAAATTTCGTAGAAATTATGTTGTGTATGTAAACTAGTACAACTTCATTATGCTTTGGCATTTTTGTTATTATAGTTTAGGTTACTAATAGGCGTACTTAATTTAATTAAGATATCATGACTTCCTTCTGTGTTAACTATTTCCTTCAGTTATGTCAGTTGTGAAAACTCTACTTTCATAACGTTTCGTTCAAGTAAAGTTCTAACACCTTTATATGAAACTGCTTTATGTAGTAGTATATACATGAGAATAAAAAGTCTGAAAAAATATGGATTCCATATGGTGGTTACCATTTGGCACAAGAAACATATTGTTGTAAATTTCGATATAGGATAAATTGTTATATGGCATGATTTCTTAGGCAGGCACATTAAAATTATTTGTTCATTTTTGTAAGCATAATTATATATGGTCGACAGCGTTATCAATTGCTATACTACGACGTTGCAACACGCCTCTCGCACAATTAATAAGTTCTTTAACAACAATAACGAACCGTAACAGGAATTTTATACAGATATATCAACCTATTGTTCTAGTGTTCCACTCGCAGTACACTGCAATGAAAAATGGGTGTTATGCCTGCTTAGTATAAAGTTTTAACAATTACCAGAATGTACATGAATTAATGTTATGCCCCTATTTTTGTTCAGCCTATAACCTTAGCTCTTATCGATAATAGAGCCTGTAAAATGAAGAAGGGAATACCAAACATATTGCCTTTCCATATCTTTGCGCGATTGATTCAATGTAGCTTTACTATCGATCATTATCTAATGTGATATTTGGCAGACATGTAGCTCATATAAATTGACTTTGTCAATGCATAGATTGAAATAAATATTTCTGTTAGATTGATTCCATTATATTGCTCAACATTTAAGTACTGGTAACACCTTTCCGAGCTACTAATAAATTTAATACTGGATGTTTCCTGATATAGGAGACAGCTTTTTTATGAGTTACCATTGTGAAGTCATACCCATTGCATTGTAAAATTTTATCATGCATTCGGAGACCACTTTTCGCTGCTGGGGATCCTTCGTGTACTTCGGTTACATATATACCCTACAAAAAAGACAAACTTCGTAGCCAATGTTACATTATTCCAAGCGAGAACAGTACTTAATCTAAAATTGACAACTTCAAAATAAGTAATAAACTAAAATAGTTATAATTGTCTCTTACATTATCCGTGTAGCCTTGCGGACTTTTCCTAAAGTCCTGATCAATACCACCCCCTATTTTGAAACCACATTTCATGACTTCTTCTCCGTTTTCATTCACTTCTGTTTCCTTATGTAGCGTGATTGGAATCTGTGATTTAAAGGATATTAATCAAACTGACTGACAGGGCAATGTACGTTGAATCTTATGGTATATAGACTATTTCCATACCTGAATCGAACATACTTTAATCGAATTAAAATCTACGTTAATACGAGAAAACAAGTAGTGAGTCATCTAAGAAATTCCACACCCTAAAGACGTAATAATTACATCGTCGTGTCTCCAAAGAGAAAAGCAACAAGCAATTCGGATACGTACGCTCAGGCATTCCATAGCTGTGCCAGCTTGATGCTGAAAAGCCATTTTCGCACACATAATGACAAATGTTGGGTTTTCAGCGCTTCTGGAACGACGATTATTCTTTCTATTTCACGTGACCGCGATTTGTACGCGCACTAAATGCACCAGTGCAACGACGGCAGGATCAAAATGTACTTTATGTCGTGGAGATAATTTCGGTATTAGAATCGTGAACGGCTATTTACTCCGAGTTTCTTTAAAAGCGTGGTTAGTCGGTGAGATGTCGATCATTCAATTACGTGCTCGTCGTTGAGTCGGAACTTGGTTTTCACGTTGACAGCCATACGTATAAATCAACAAAGATAGGAAAACTTCTGTGCAACAAAATGCATTCACTAACGCATTGATTTTCAGCGCCACTCTCGGTTCTAAAAACTGGCGCAAGTTGTCAGACTACATACTTGTCGTAGTTCAAAAACATTGCTCCAACACAATGAGCAGATGTCCGATCCACCGGTAGTCACTCGCCACGTTACCATTTTAGGTTCGAATCTAGGATGACCAGGGGTATAGAAGCTATAGTCTGTGCGTATTAATAATGTTACCATTATGAAGGGTAGCAACGTTACCATTATGGGTTCGAGTCTAGGATGACTGAGGGTGGAGAAGCTATAGTCTGTGCGTATTAACAATGTTACTTAATTTTAAGGAATTACTTAAATTATTCCACAGACCACCCATAAGAGTAGACAGGACATGCTGTGGAAATTTTACAGATAGCGAGCTGAAACTTGTGCCATTGATTTAGTTAGAAAATTCTACGCCAGAACAATGTATAATAGTTGTACTTTTCGAAAATTTCAATTTCCACGAAAATCTGAAGGCTATAGTTCAGGATTTTTCGCGGTCAGATTTTGGCGAAACGTGAATATTTCGAAAAGTACAACTATTATATATTGATCTGGCGTAGAATTTCCCAACCAATGCAGTGGGCCCAGTTTCAGACCGCTATCTCGAAAATTGAGCGAATGCCGAAGGAAAAACTGTTTTAAATTGATGAATTTTCGCGATCTACGTAGTTTCTTCGTCATTTCCATAATTTTTCAGCTATTCAAATGATCCAAAACGTTTTGGACGGGGAATTCGAAACCGAATAAGGCAGTGAAAGATTGGGGTTGATATCTACAGATTTGCGGAAACGACGAAGGAATTACGAAAATCGCGAAAAATCGTGAAATTCAATAAGTTTTTCCGTCGGCATTCGCTCAATTTTACAGATAGCGACCTGAAACTACCACGTTTCCGTGAAACTTTTAGTTGCTAATCACTCGGCTAATTACCAGATAGAGTTTCTAAACGGGACAACGTCGATCGCAGACACGGTATAAGAGTAGACATGGCATTGAATAGAGTATAGTGTGCCACAATTATAAAAAGAAATATAAATAAAAAGAATTATTTTAGAATTAATTATTTATTTTAGTAATTTCAAAATTTATTAATTGTTAATTTGTATGTTTAACAGATCTTTTCCACGCAGTTTCCTGGGGGACGGCGACGACGTGGACTGACTACTTAATTTCGAGAAAATTGTTAAGCTGTACTACTAGCTTGCGGAAATACTTTTAATATATACAGTATCTTGTGTTGTATATTATACGTGTTGCAAAATGAATAAACAGTCTATTTTTGGATAAAATAAACTGAATTTTTTATTTATAATAATTATTCCTATCTTTTCCATTAAATGACGTTCACGGAAGCGAAATCTTGCCACATCTTGTGATTTATTCTTTTGGTAGAGAAGTCTAACATTTCGAAGTTTGTTGATATAGAAATTGAGGAATAGGTTTTAATATAAGAAACTCGTGATTTATCATAAATGAAATTTATTGAAAGACTTCATTTTACAAGAGTATAACTTACAAATTAAACATCTTAAATAATTAATCACATAAATAGAATCACTGCGTTTGCTGGCCGTTGATCCAAATGGTTTCCGGAATGATTTTTCCGCCTAGAAACATACAAACAAATCGATTTATAACCTAATAAATAATTCACACGAATTGTCATTTATAACAATTTTTGCCGACCCGTCCAAAAATTCTCCCCACCACTGCGCATCCCCACCAAGCCCAGCCTGCGCTCACCCTATATAAGGAGGAGCACCGCAGATTTTCCTCGGTTGCGAAGACCGCTCCGACGCAGTCGGGTCGGTCTTCCAGCTCACCCGTCCGCGGGGACCCTCTGGGGACCTCACCCTTCCTCCCTCGGGGGATGGTGGGCCGTGGTGAGGGGTCACCAACCTCTCACCGCTGGTCTTCCCCGAGGAGAAGGTGGAGGGACCTGGGGAGCCGGACGAGGGCGGCTGGGGCTCCTCTTTGCTCCAGCCGAACTCGGACGGTTCCCGCGAGCCCCCGCCACCCTTCCCCGAAGGGATGGACCTCTTCGGGGACGGGTGGCGGGTGCTCGAGGGGTGTCCGAGCGCGGGGGGACGTGGGGGGCGCCTTCTGGCATCCCGGGGCCCCAGGGATGCACGGGTGGGTCCAACAGAAGGCGAACCCCATGGCCTCCCGTGCTTGGGCACCTCCAGGTTCCCTTCCCCTTCCCTTCGGGGGATGATCCGGCGGTGAGGGGGGTGGCTCGCTTGCCCGGTCAGCCACCCTCGACGTGGAGGTTAGGGGGAGCCCTGGAGACCCCAAGGGTGGGGAGCCGGAGCCGGCTCGGTTGCCCGGTTCGGTTTTCGCAATCCACGGGGGGTGGGGGGACTCGGGGGTGGTGAGAGCCACAGCCGGAGTCCTTTGGGGCCGGGGGCCCGGGGGCTCCCGGAGGACCGAGGTCCTCTGGGAGCACCGGGGTCCCCGTCTCCGGAGGTGGTTCTCTCCACTCCCCGGGTCGGGGGGCGGATAGGCCCCCCGGCCCGGGGTTGGGACTCACTCGAAATGGGGAGAGGGTCCCAACCCACGTCGGTTGTTTTCATGATCTGAACGGACGTAGTGCCCCCCTGCTCTGAACTTCCTCTCTTCAGGGACGGCTACCCCTGGTGTGAGTGCCCCTGTCCCCCCACCAGTGGTGGTCATCCCTAAAGAGCGGGAGGAATCAGCCCGGGGAGTGAGGCCCCCCAGGCCTCTTCCTCCCGCTCTTCTAAGATGACCACCACCGATGAGGGGACTGGCACTCTCACCAGGGATAGCCATCCCCGAAGAGAGGAAGGAGGCGGCTCGGAAGATGTCCAAGTCAAGTAGGAGGCAAGCCCCCTACCGTGCTTGGGCATCTCCCAAGCCTCTCCTTCCACTCTTCAAAGATGACTACCCAAGGTGAGGGACCGGGTGCCCCCGCACCGTGGTCGTCATCCTCGAAGAGAGGACGAAGACTGTCCGCCCCAGCAGAGCCGGGGTAAGGCACGATCACGACGAGAGGACGCCACTCCTCCCGAAGGGCCGTATTCCGCACAGTGTCACAAAAGGGACACTGCCGAAATTCATTCCAGCGCACGGCGCCACGCGCTGGAACGAACTGGCTATTGCAGGAAATTGATTTCCTGGGCGATGGGCACGCCAACTTCCCTACGCCTTGGTGGTGTTAGCAGGACCCCGTCGTCCAACCCCCCCGGTTAAAGGGGGGAAAGACGTCAAGGTCCTCCCAGGGCACACCGCGAGGAGGTACCACCACGTGCCCCATGTACGAGGCGAAGACATTTCCCGCTCTTCGAGAATGACTATCATCGGTGACGAACACCGGGACTGCCATCCCCGAAGAGAAGACAAAGTCTCCAGGCTTGATGCGACGAGAGAGCGCCCAATTCTCCCGAAGAGGCCGTAAACCGCGCAGTGTCACAAAAGGGACACTGCCTAAATTCATTCCAGTGTACGGCGCTCACACCCTGGAACGAATTGGCTATTGCAAGGAATGAATTCCTTGGGCGATGGGCACGCCAACTTCCCTACGCCTTGGTGGTGTTAGCAGGACCCCGTCGTCCAACCCCCCCGGTTAAAGGGGGGCGAGACGTCAAGGTCCTCCCAGGGCACACCGCGAGGAGGTACCACCATGTGCCCCACTTTGAGTTTACATTGTTAAATAAATGCAAATGTATTTTACTTACTTGTGTAATGTACTATGTAGTTATGGATAAATTGAATAAACGAATGCCGTTGAAAAGTACACGTTAAAGTTGTTGCATAATTATTTCTCGAACCTCCCGTAGAATGAAAACTCTACTGTTACTTACAATCACTCGACCGAAGAATTCGCGTCTGTTTTGTAATAAAACAACCCGTCCGCGGAAAGTTACCTGGCAACGTTCTTAAACAATGACTCGAGAGCAACTGAGCAGATGTCCGATCCACCGGTAGTATCTACTAATAATCCCCACTCCTCCCAGTGGGAAGGAGGTATGTACAAAACGTGCCGCACTCTGAGTTTGCATTGTTAAATAAATGCAAATGTATTTTACTTACTTGTGTAATGTACTATGTAGTTATGGATAAATTGAATAAACGAATGCGGTTGAAAAGTACACGTTAAAGTTGTTGCAAAATTATTTCTCGAACCTCCCGTATAATGAAACCTCTACTGTTGCTTACAATGACACGACCGAAGAATTCGCGTCTGTTTTGTAATAAAACAACCCGTCCGCGGAAAGTTACCTGACAACGTTCTTAAACAATGACTCGAGACCAACTGAGCAGATGTCCGATCCACCGGTAGTATCTACTAATAATACCCACTCCTCCCAGTGGGAAGGAGGTACCACCACGTGCCGCACTCTGAGTTTACATTGTTAATTAAATGCAAATGTATTTTAGTTACCTGTGTAATGTACGTATCTAGTTATGGATAAATTGAATAAACGAATGCGGTTGAAAAGTACACGTTAAAGTTGTTGCATAATTATTTCTCGAACCTCCCGTAGAATGAAAACTCTACTGTTACTTACAATCACTCGACCGAAGAATTCGCGTCTGTATCGTAATCAAACAACCCGTCCGCGGAAAGTTACCTGGCAACGTTCTTAAACAATGACTCGAAAGCAACTGAGCAGATGTCCGATCCACCGGTAGTATCTACTAATAATGCTCACGTCTCCCAGTGGGGATTATTACTACCTAATTGATTTACCTTTCGTTTGAGAGGTAGAGGATGGGACACGTAATAGCAGGTAGTCGATATACCTGCCTTTTTCCAAGGGACACTAACTCGTCATATATTGAAACCTTAAGACACCCTACATAGCAACATTGAATTTCATATATTATGTAGAATTTATTTTAAGTTTTTCCTTTAAAGTTTATTTGTGAAGGGTATCAACGTTACCATTATCGGTTCGAATCTAGGATGACAGGGTATAGAAGCTATAGTCTGTGCGTATTAATAATGTTACCATTGTGAAGGGTAGCAACGTTACCATTATGGGTTCGAGTCTAGGATGACTGAGGGTAGAGAAGCTATAGTCTGTGCGTATTAATAATGTTACCATTGTGAAGGGTAGCAACGTTACCATTATGGGTTTGAGTCTAGGATGACTGAGGGTAGAGAAGCTATAGTCTGTGCGTATTAATAATGTTACCATTGTGAAGGGTAGCAACGTTACCATTATGGGTTCGAGTCTAGCATGACTGAGGGTAGAGAAGCTATAGTCTGTGCGTATTAATAATGTTACCATTGTGAAGGGTAGCAACGTTACCATTATGGGTTCGAGTCTAGGATGACTGAGGGTAGAGAAGCTATAGTCTGTGCGTATTAATAATGTTACCATTGTGAAGGGTAGCAACGTTACCATTTTGGGTGCGAGTCTAGGATGACCGAGGGTATAGAAGCTATAGTTTGTTCGTATTAATAATATTACTTAATTTTAAGGAATTACTTAAATTATACCACAAACCACCCATAAGAGTAGACAGGACATACTGTGCAAAATGTACAGATAGCGAGCTGAAACCTGTGCCATTGATTTAGTTAGGAAATTCTACGCCAGAACAATGTATAATAGTTGTACTTTTCAAAAATTTCATTTTCCACGAAAATCTGAAGGCTATAGTTCAGGATTTTTCGCGGTCAGATTTTGGCGAAACGTGAATATTTCGAAAAGTACAACTATTATATATTGATCTGGCGTAGAATTTCCCAACTAATGCAGTGGTGGTAGTTTCAGGTCGCTATCTGTAAAATTGAGCGAATGCCGACGGAAAAACTTATTGAATTTCGCGATTTTTCGCGATTTTCGTAATTCCTTCGTCGTTTTCGCAAATCTGTAGATATCCACCCCAATCTTTCACTGCCTTATTCGGTTTCGAATTCCCCGTCCAAAACGTCTTGGATCATTTGAATAGCTGAAAAATTATGGAAAAAAATTTGAAGATCGCAATAAAAGGCCAAGTAAGTTATTTTTTACACAAAATTAATAGAGCGATCGGTAAAAATCATTTAGTTTAATATACCATAAATACGATTTATTCAAAGACTTGTAATTTACAATACAAGACCTACAGTCTATAGGCTAAATATAATAATTGGTAAAAGTCTATAGGCTAGATACAATAATTGGTAAAACATATATTTCATAACTTATACGCTAAGTGTCTTAAATAATCCATCACATAAACTAGAATCACTGCACTTGCTGATCGTTGCTTCAGATAGTTTCTGCAATACTGTTTCCATCTGTAAACACACAAAGAAATCGATTATTTAATTAGCCAATTTATATTTACCAGTGAAAAAGGTTGGCAACAAGTAGGACGATCATCGATCGTTGTAAAAACCAGAGTTAGGAAGGCCCTGGAGGTTCCATTGTATGTTAAACGATGCATACAGCCAAAAATGTTTATCTACGTCAACGAAGTGCAGTAAATCTATTGTAATTCCAACGTGTCGGTAACTCAGTTCCCTGCCACGCACCCCGATTAACTGATATAGAATTAACCTGTATCCTGTCTGTGATTGTAAGTTAACTTTGTTACTTTGACCGTGAAAATATCGCCCCACCCTTTTATTTCAGACTCGCAGAACATAACATATATTTATCCTATACTTTATAAAATCCATATGATCCTCAATGTTACTCTGTCGTTTGTCGTGTCAAGGCCTCGGCTGGTTGCGTTTACAGTATCTATATGTCAATATGAAGTGTCAGACGCGCAATTTAAACAAAACATAAATCAGCTGTTTCAATTATTTATAGTTTTGAATACAGCCTATAGATATGCGAGAGTTATTATTGAATAGAAGATACCAAGAAGGATCATGAACAAGAAGTTGGCAAAGATACAAATGTATGTCAGTAATATGAAAAGTTAATTCAGTGTTTGACAGTTACTTCTGACGATCATGCACACTTTTCGTTAAGTAATATGTACCGTGTCAATACGTCTTTTTGTCATTTACCAAAAACTAATTGATTAAAATGTATAACTTAAAACGTACTTCTATGTCTATTACCTGTTTACTTCTGTCATTTTCGAAAAATAAGTAAGTATATGATCGTTTTATTTGACAAATCGTGTGTTTATTTAGGATTGTATTTGTACGGCTACTAGTACGAATAAATCGTGTAAATTCAGTCTTACAATAGTAAATTTACATTTTTTCGTAAATAAATATACAGAAGTATACATTACAAGATGTATTTCATAGACTTCCCAGTCATAGTTGCAAACGTATATAATGCATGCAATGAATACAATGAACTTGACACTGTGGTTTTGCAACGTGCAATATTAAACAAGACCACCATGCAATAGGTTATTAATACAAATCTTTCAAGCAGGCCAAGTTATTTTGAACATGCCCCGAAAGTTGACTGCCAACCTTAGAAATTCAGATTGTGCCTCTTGACTTTAATATCCGACAACTATTTTGATGATATTCATTTAAAAATGGAATCAGATTCTGCAGAAATGGTGAGCGAAATCAAAAGCAAGGTGATATTACATTGGAATTGTCGAGGTCTCGTGGAATTCCCTGAAGCTATAAGAACATATGGAAGCCATATACAAGAAATATATCTCAAGTGGAATAAACTTACTAAGCTGCCCCCATGGATTATAGAATTATTTAATGTTACTAATTTATACATATATGGTAACTTAATTAAAGAATTACCTCAGGAACTTGGTCAAATGAATCAATTAACGGTTCTTGACCTAAGTGCTAATCAATTAAAACAAATCCCATCATGTATGGGAAAGCTAGCCAATTTGAAGTCTTTATTACTAAATGACAATTGTATAGATAAATTACCAACTGGTGAGTTTGATGTGTATCATACTTGCGGCTATGATTCATTTTATTCAGACTATCATTTTTATAGAGATGAAAGAGCTACATAATTTAGAAGTTTTATGTATATCTGGAAACAAATTCATTGCATTACCAGAATGGATTGGTTCTTTGCCCAAACTTAAAGAGTTAAATGCAGACAGCAATGATTTAAAAGAACTACCAAACAGACTGACATTATCACCTGAAATTTCGATAATCTCTGTATGCTCAAACAGGTTACTGTCATCATTAACTAGTGTTTGTGTTAAGGTGCTAAAGAAAAAATCTGTTGAATAAGATATCCAGTTTGAATAGATATTAATGATATTAAATTCGTTATTATACATAGTACCTATTTATACAGGCTGAGGTATTTACCCCTGAATGGATTTGTATCATCTCCTTGCATCAAATTTGATGCAAATATATATTTGAATTACATATCCTATCCACTTCTATACCAATTGACTTCTCAAATGCAAGGTGTACTTACACGTGATAGAAGAAATGCTTTGGGATATGGGTGAGTTGTTCTTCTACAAAAATAACAAACATGACAAATAGAAAGTAATTGTAGAAAATCAATTATCATTTTAATGTTTATTTCTAAAATTCAAGATAAATTAATATACAAGCTAAGTTTCATTTTCATTTAACTTCTAATATTGATAAGTCTATTATTTTCTTGTACACGTTTGTCCTATAATAGTGCTGGCATATGTGAGTAACACAACGATACATTACTTCTCCAGGCGCTCAAGGAACAATAATATTAATGATAAGCCTGGAGAAGTGACGTATCTTGTGTGGGTCACATATTAGCTCTATTATTGAAAAAGCTTGTACGTACGAGTATGTACATGTACATACATATATACAATCACAGATGCTTCAAAATACATTGTGAGAACAATGCATTGTCAACAAATATAAAATTGATCATAAAAATAAATACATCGCACGAAGAGAGTACAGATTCTACCATTGAGTTGCCACGTCAGCTTCTAAAAGTTTATAATATTCACGAAAATGCAACTGTTTCTTTATGGGAACTGGCATTAAGAAAAGTTTATACCGAAAGGTAATTACCAATACTTTGAAACAATGTTTACATTGTTGTCTGTACAATTTAAAACATAAACATGTTTTGGATACTTAATTATAGGTATACGCATACACTTAGTATTTCTACATCACCTGTAAATATAAACATTCTATATGAACAAAGAAAAACGAATGAAGAACTCGAGTTTACGATGTATTCGGTAAACTGTGTTTCATATAACTTGTTAATGAATGGTCCTGCTAGTATTTGCGTTAATTTCCACTGTCAGCAACCAATCTTCACAGAAGCTTGGATTATTGTTGGTATTAGCGAACATGCAGGATCTATAACAACAGTTGCATTATGTTGCTGTAAAAGGTACGATACAAATGACCTACGTGCTAATACAAGGTATTATAAATCGATCATTAATTTTACAGATGTGCATCTGAATTCGTTATCCATTCCAACATGACAGTCACTTTCGACTGGCAATATATAAATCGATGAATGTAAATAGATTTTATTAGATAATTCTGTAAATAGAATGTATGAAAAATAAAGCGGATTTAGTGTTACTAAATTAGAATTTGTAATTTTTTAAATAGTTGTATTCTGTTTCATGCCAACAATTTCATTTCATTAGTCATGAAAACATTTATATTTGTCTATTAACATTTATCGTATAATTATCAGTTACAGCAAGAAATGACAAGGACTTACTTGTAGTTTACTTTCAAAATAGTTATTCTCACAATGAAACATTTATTTTAGTTATATCTTAATCAAGTTTCAATCTTTTGTGCTATGATCCATCGTTTAGACCATTATTTGGATTATTTGTTAACATAATTTAGTGTTTACGATATAAGGAAATCTAAAGCCCTATCGCGATCGATATTGCATTTTAAAAGAGCTGCAGACGCCTCATCTTCTGGAAAGCCTAAATCTCTTAAAGTACATAAGTTTTTGTAATAAGCTTTGGCTTTCTCTTGGTTGTATTGTGTAAGGGCAAGAGCTTTTTCAGCATCATCGCCGGAAATACCGATCTCCTCCAAAGACTGCACAGCCAGTAAATACTCTACAACTTTCTTATTATCTTGACCACCTAAATCGTGTATAGCACGGGCAGCCCTTGATAAAGGGAATCCCATGTCGCTTAAATGTCGAGCTAACTTTTTATCTTCCTCTGATAAGTCCAATAGCACATTCACAAGTGACACCGTTGATTCTTCTTGTTTCAATGTTCCATGAACACTACTATCAGGACTTTCTAAATTTGGCCAAGGCCTCCAGTTCTGTTAATAAAGAAAACAAATGACATTAAAATCGGATTTGTCAAAGAAAGGCACATTTATGCAGACGAATGAATATTACTTCCATGAAGGGCCTTTCCAACTCTCTCTGAAGCTCTTGGACAATTGCAGATACACTGCGGTGTTCAGTGTTTTCATGCTTCTTGTCTTCTCCATCCAAATCATTAGTTTGTTTCTTTGTGTTATCCATTTTCTCTTCTACTTGAATATCGGCCTGATCACTGACAGATAACTCGTTTAGCATACTTTCTAACTTTGCTGGTGCTACCCATTGAGACGTTGGTTGAAGTACCTTGGAGTATATGCCATAAAAGACTTAGATTGATCTAATAAATTAATTATGTGAACATTAGTTATTCTAGAACAATCATACTCCATTACCTGAGCAAGTTCTTCCATGTCATTAATAGTTTTTAACTCCATGTTATCAAAAGGACTGCTCGTGTCATTATCAAAATCAGCAAAATCTAGGCCATTAGTTTTTACATGATCTCTTAGATCATTGGCTGGTGGAGACAAAGGTTGTGGAGTAAGAATCGTAGTCTCCGGTGCAGGTGCATTTACAGGTAATTGTTTCACAGCATCTGGTAATGGAGGTGGTGGTGGTGGTGATGCTTCACCCTTCTCTTTCTTTCTTTTCTCCTCTAATCTTGCATGTCTTGCTTCATTGTTCATTTGCCTAACTTTTCGCCACTCTCTCATCTATAACATTATTATACTGACAAACTAATACCTGATATTTTATGTTGTTAACTAACAGATTTGAAAAAGATATACACTTTGTTGTTTATTTAAAGTTCAGAGCATTATAGCAAAGTAGTTATTCAAAAAGATAGTTAAACTTAAGATTTATTTTCTTCTACAAATGTGATATAAAATAGTACTCAACCTTTTCTAGAACAGATCGTTCTAAACTGAAGTCGTATGTCAGCTTTGATACATCTGGTAATTTATTATTATAGGCTGCTGGCAAACATACTTTTCTTGGAGGTTTATAGGCCTCCGCAATTTTAACATGAACTCCATCCATGTAAGATGCTACTAAATCACACTGTGCCAATACTGAGGGACGAGTCATACTTCTGTGATATTCGATAACTAATATTCTAAGTAAATAATCGTATGTTAATGTTGTAAACCATAATACAATAAAATCCGTTTACAAAATCCGCACCATAACCTCATTTCGAGATATGAATTTTTTACATTTATACACCTGGAACATTTTTCCACATTCAACGTTGTGTCCTTTCGAAATTACACGTAAAGAGGAAGAAATACTTCGCGTAATAATGACTGTTAAATATCGAAACTCGTTTGTGACAGCTTATGATGGCTTAAAATTTTGATGACCTTCAGCGCAGCCATATTGTATCTAATATCACAAACCAAATACACGATAGACCTATCGCATGCTGCGTATGTGATACCCAGCAATGGCGCCATTATTTGATTTAATTCCGTCCCACCGACGCCAGCGGCGCAAGTGGTCTCGACACTTGAAATAGCGTCCTAAGGATCATTTTCATGTAACGACGCTAGAAATAAATCCACGGAAATTGCGTTTCGACGACCCTATCTTGAACAGATCCGAAAAGTTCGTGTTCGATCGAGTACGGTGGCCCGACCGATTTGTTAATAGCGTCATTAGAATCATTGTTTCTATTGAAACTGGATATTTATGTATCAATAAAGTTCTGGAAAACGCGAAGCATCTAACACACTTTTGGCACACGGACGAACCACGATTATGGGTAACTAGCTTCCCGAACTTTTAACACGATAGGACGCCCGCGCGATTTCTAGGGTAACCACAAATTCGCTAAAATTTTGATGCTTCAAATCCAAGTCAACGGGACGGAAATTTCCCTCATCGGTTTCACGAGTAGCTCGCGCGAATTTCTAGTCGTTGGATCGCGATACTGATTTTAAAACTGTTTGTTCTTTTCTCGTCGGAAACTGCATTACAAGAGAAGCTATACCAAAGGACTGTAGTATCAGTGGTAACTCGCTTAGATTGTATATAATAAATCTCTGTGTTAAAAATTTTCTACTAATTCCGGGTGTCTAATGCCTCTTTTTCTGTAGTATTAAAACATAATTACTCGCTACACTGTACGAAGTAATATTTCGCGGACAATGATTTAGTTGTATTTTTGTTTTCAAGCGAAAACTAGTATTTACATATTTCGCAAGTATGATTTAATGAGAATTCATTGGCATTGTTTTTGTAGATGAGTATGTTCTTACATATTAGTGGAGCAAGATAAAAAATTAAGTTTATACGAAGTTATATTAAAATTTCACACATTTATGATGATTAATAAAATTTAACATCAGAAGTGATATTGTGTGTGATAAAATTTTAAGTAATAATTGATTTTTTAAAACAATTGCTTCTTATTTAATTAGTAAAACTGGTATATAATATGTTTCTAATATATGTACATATATGTTCTTCTTTTGGAGTAGCATATTTGATTTTAACAATACTATATAAAAACTAATTTCCATATCATTTCTATGTCTTAGAAAATGTGTATTATTTTTTATATTAATCAGAAATCAAATAGTAATGAAATTTTAATATGCATTAGGTATGAGGCGTAAAAGTGAAAGAAACAAAGCGAAAGGATCTCCAGAGAAGAAAATTGAGAAACCGACAAGAAAGTCAACACGTAGGCGTGGAAAACGGTCACCATCAACATCACCTGAGCAGGAAAATGTTGAGGAGACGGCAGCAAGCGCAACTAGCAGCAAGGAGACGGAGAAGGAGCCAACAGTGGTGACACGCCTACAGAGCAAGGAATTGGAACAGATTGAACAAGAAGGGCAAAACGAGAAGGTTACTTCCACAGAGAGGGATGTCAAGGCAGAGTCACCAGAAGACGAGGAGGACAACAATGGTGGATCAGTATGGAAAGTGGCAAGAGCTGATGCGTCTCCCGGCGAAATACAGAAATTGAAATTGTGTAGACAGCGTAACACTTCAGAAGCTTCATCAGACACATCTGTGAGCACTAGGAAAATATCTAGCAAGTGGCAAGAAAGTGGTGAGGGAGTTGCAGAGGAGGCTGACTCGGCCGACGAGCAACTGGTTTCTTGTACAAGAACTCTCAGTAGCACTGAACAGCCGAACGATCCCTCCTCTTCATACCCAGGTCAGGACTCCAACGAAGAGGTAAGTGATAGCAAGGAGATCCTGCCTGAAACCACTTCAGCCAACTTGTCTGACGATAAACCAAACATAGATCAGCAAGGTGAATCAAATGAGGCAAATTGCTCCAACCAAAACGTTGTTAGCGAACCGACTAAGTCAAGCAGCAGTGCGACTGCACTGGCTTCTAATTCAAATGGCAATCATACACCTGAGGAGACACCAGCAATACCAAAGGAAGAGAAATCTGAGGAAGATGCCAATGACAAGCCGACGGAAGCGTTTAGTAAAGAGGCGAGCGTTGAGAATGTTAAGAAAGACACAAGCAGCGATACTGACGACGAAGAGAAAGAGAAAGTCCGTCGAATAGACTCTACATCTGAATCAAACGACGAGACAAATGACACTGCTAACAGAACCAGTGGCAGAGTGTCGCGTGCCAGTCGCAGAAAGCATCGAACCAAATATCGAGATTCGTCCAATTCCGATACACCAGATTCCGAAGATGAGCCTTCTGTTGAGAGAAACGTCGAAACAGAATCGTATACGCAAGAAGAAAAGACAAGCGCGGAAAAAACTGATGAACAGAAAGAGCGTTCTGAATCACCAAAACCAAGAACCAATTCTGTATCAAATAACATGGAAACGGAAGTGGAACTAAGCGAAGGCAATAAAGCTAAATTAGAAAATTTAAACGATAAATCCGAATATGCTACAGCAACTGGTACTCAATCTGCAACTTATAAACCTGTAAAAGTTAACTTGAAAAGATCATTGTAAGTATAAACTATTTTACTATTCTAACATTTTATGTCTATACGCATAACGATTCGAATATTTATATGAATTACGATGTTTCAGCTCCTCGAGAATCTTGGTAGACAAAAATGAAGTTAAAAAGGAAGATACGGATATAAATTTAAATAATGAAGCAGCAAATCAGAACAAGGTACAATGTTATTTAAATGTAAAAAAGCATGTAAACCATTCAGTGGGAATTAATATGATAATAATACTTCTTAGGAGAATCATGAGAGTACCGAACAGGAGCCAAAATGTGTCCCAAGGAAACGTCGATGGGGTACTGCACTATCTACGGATACTGCTCCATCATTTTCTATTTCAACGGACTCTCTGAAGGTACTATTTTAATTTCTATCAC
This sequence comes from Mimumesa dahlbomi, assembly GCA_917499265.3. NCBI lineage: Eukaryota > Metazoa > Arthropoda > Insecta > Hymenoptera > Crabronidae > Mimumesa > Mimumesa dahlbomi. The sequence continues at coordinate 11,775,350 of OU824120.1, read as the reverse complement.
ACAAACTCTTGTATAAACGAATTAAAATAAAATCTAATATCCAATTTGTATTCGTGTTACAGGTATTAGTGCCAGGAGCGAAACCATTGTCAATTAACGAAGTGCGTCTCTCGAAGGACGACGACGAAGATCGAGATCGTTACAGAGGTAACGAAAAATGGTATAACTCTAACGATGAAATAACAGATAACAAGGACAACGATGATAATCTTGCTCAAAAGAACGGTGCTGCGAAAAAAGGAGACGGAAAGATAGATAATCACATAGGTAAAAAGAAATCGATTTCATTTGTTTTGTACAAATCTCTTGCGTTGTAGATTGACCGAGAGTTTCTGTTCCACAGCGGCGCGGCGAAAAATATCTATCGTAAAGGAAACGCCACACGTTAAATCGCCGAGTCCACCAACTACCAAACCAACGAATATCCTATTAATTAAGAATCTGGTTCGACCTTTTACCTTAAATCAAATTAAGGAGCTTCTTTCACGAACTGGCACAATCGTGGAAAATGGATTTTGGATGGATAGAATTAAATCAAAATGTTTTGTAGAGGTATGTACTAATATGATTAATATTGTGGATTAAATAAATATCAAATATAATCATTTAATAATCTGTTATAGTACGCAAACGAAGATCAAGCATTTGAAACAAGACAAGCGTTACACGGAATATCATGGCCTGTATCGAATCCGAAAAGACTTCACGTTGAGTATGCCACAAAGGATGATATGGAATTAGCGCTAGAATTATCGAAAGATCAACCTATACAACGTAAGACCGAACCGCTGTTACCGACAGACACATGGCAACAGGAATGGGGACGCGATGAACGAACAAACACAACGAAGGTCCGTAATACTGGTACTTTCCTACAACCCCCCACTTTCCAATCTATCGCAATCTTGTACCAGATGTTTCAATGTCGCCTACATCAATTTACATAACTTTTCAATCTTTCCTAATCGTTACCAGTTTCCTTTCTCCATATTACCACACCTTTTTCTACCAGCTCGATTCTATATAGATTATATTTTAATCGAGATTTATATTCGCAATGTTAGGTGATGGTGGTCAGAGAATGGGATTTGGGTAAAGAAGACGGTCAGCAGCACGTAAAGGAAAAGGAACGTGATAAGAAAGAGCTTGATAAAAAGAGGAGGCAAAGGAGTCGAAGTCCAGCGTTGGAGGCACACCTTCCAGCTCCCGCGCGTAAGTTTAAAAAGAAAGAGGATGAACCACCTCCGGCTAAGCTCTTAGATGATCTCTTTAGGAAGACGAAGGCAACACCTTGCATATATTGGTTACCTCTTACGAACGAGCAGGTTGGTTTCCGTTCAAAGATTCGACGATTCCATTTAAGAGGTGTTCCTAATGTGTCGGTCGTATTTTAAATTAGGAAAATTAGGAAAATGTAAAAAGTAAATTGATTTTTTTCAACCGTCACACTAGGAAGACCCCTTAATTCCCGTAGATAAACTTGACGGTTTGTACTGATTACAGATAGTCGTTAAAGAAGAAATGAGAAGACAACACATGGCGGAACACGCGCGTAGATTAGAAGAGATGAGACGTGCAGAAAGAAATAGGGATGGCCGTCGCCGTCGTAGCCCGAGAAAATAGAGTTTCTTATCGTCGCTTTCGATAAACGTACCTTTCCCCTCTCTGACATGAAACTGAACGAAAACTGACTCGGACGGTTTTACTGCACATTGAACGAACAGTTCTTTTCCCAATTTAAAAAGAAAAAAGAGAACAAAACGGTTTTTACATTTCACAGAGACTTTAAACAAAAAATAGTAGATCGTTTCCGTATTATATAAAACATTTGTTTAACGCGTTCGATGTGTTTAGAAAGGAACAAAAAAAAGTGCAACTATTCTAGCGTTTGTTTTTTGTAAGTCTCGTTAAAGTTCGTACTTTTATTTGCAAGTGACACAGTTTCGACGGAAGCGAGTTAACTTTTTTTCGATTTATTCGATGTCTGATCTGTTTCTTTACTTTTTTTTTTAACTTTTAGTCTGAATTTATCTTTCCTATTCTGCCACGACGTACTGGTTCCGTACAGTGACGAAATATCGTAACAAAAGAATATTCCGTGCATGATCAAGGAAAAAAGAAAGGTTCCGTTCCATGAAATTCCTGGCCCCTGAGTTTTAGCATTAAACCGTACTTCTTACAGGTCAACATTTACTATCCGACAGAGTGGCGATAACTGTAGAACAGACACAATAGAGTGTGGTACTGCGTTTCCATCGTCTAGACAGGAGATACGCTCACTGCATCATTTTCTGCGACACATCGTAGCACGATATTGCAAAAAGTTAAAAGGGCTTCTAAAATAAAACGACGCACTACGCGCGTGCACGCCGTGGGAATCTGATGGAAAATACCGCGAATCGAAACGATTCGTTCACGAGAACGATAAAAATACGTGAGACACACACACACAGAGAGACTTGATGTTCGTAATCGTTGAGAAACACAAACAAACAAAAAATACCGTTCGATTTTTTTATCTAACGAAAATCGAACCCCCTGGCGTTTTCGCTGGTGTTCGGTAATGGAAATGGCAATCAGGTCATCGATGACGAGACAGATTGTCGATCGGTTTGAAGAAGAAGTCGTCCTAAAATAAATTTAAAAAAAGCAACAACAACGGGAGAGAAAACAAAAACTTTTAAATCTCCATCGATTTTTCCTCTTTGTAGTCCACCCTGACTTCCTTGAACTTTGGCATATACTACCACAAATTTGGTAGTAGAATGTAAAGCTTCAGTGTTGTACCTGTGTGAGATAGACTAGCGCAGGCGAAAACACATTGTATATAAATATATTCAATATTCCATGATGTGACATGTAAAATTATTAATAAATGTAAAACACTATAGGATACGAAAAAGTACATTTATCACTTACTTTTTACAATACACCATTTGGAAGATTTGTTATTCACCTGTAGGCAAGATTAAAAGATGAATCTACAAAATATACATATGTGCTTAAAACGAAAGATAAGTGTGTTTTTATTACCTCCCGGTCTTTCGTCGATACGATGAAATCTTCCACAAATACCTCTGTAAACTTATTTCACCTTTATTCATATTAATAACATTATTAACGCTAACATTGTAATTACTTTAATTTACAAAATTCGAGAAATTACAGAATGTGCATGTTAGTCACTAATAAAACATTTCACAGTCACAAATACTATCGTTAGGGAAATAAAGAGGGGAATTTTCGATTTGGCGCTTAACTAAGTTTTTACCGATTTGTACACCTTATTCTTTCTGCGATTAGTCTAAATGCTTATCGACAATAAGTTTATAAAACAAAGGATGTTTGTTTCGTTTTCTTTTTTGTTTAACTCTTTTTAGGTAAATTGAAAGCGCATACAACATTTACACATACTGTTACACTAGTCTTACGATGTATTAGAAAAGAAAATCAGTTTGGTATGTACGCGTGGTGAAAAATTTTGGCTAGCCGCAAATTTCGTAGGCACGTCAAAGATTTAAAAATTCTAAACCCTTGACGTATCTGATGAATAATACAGATACTCTCACAAATACCGTACCATGAGAGCATAAACTACGGATGAAAATAAGAACAAAGACGTTAAATTTAAATGCTGCGTTAAAAAGTTCGGAAATGTTTATCATCCAACGTGTCTCACTAATATATTTTCCTTATAATTTATTGATAACATATTTTAATCTTATTTCCATCCGTAGAACATAGTCCCGATAGACTGTAACTCCTGGTGCACCGTATTTATCCGGTTGGCATCTAGTATTCATATGCAAAGTGTAGCCGATGATTAAAGTGTATACGGTACAATTAAAGCAGATAATCCATAAAACTTTCTTTATACACACGGTAATTCGTAACACAATGTAGTGTAAAAAATGGTCGTTATCTGGATATTCTACATATATTAGTTCCTAGAATACGCTATATGCAGTATGGGACCAGTAAAATTGTCCAAGAGAAATCATTTTTCTAATCCTCGGGATAAAAGAATCGTGCGTTAGAGAGAATCTATAATAAACTTAGTTGAATAAGAAAACAAAACTATGTGAAAAGAAAAATTCTTTGACACCTCTAGCTAAGGGAGAAATATTCTACTCCGGATATACGGTATCATTATGATGGCGAACGTATTTCAAAAAAGAAACAAATTTATTTGCCCACCCTGTAGACTGATACTGTTAATTATCCGTTTAATCACTGTACATGGTCGTTAGTTAATGCAAAATCTGGATTACATCTTTTATCGCGTATACACATGTGCTTATAACACTTTGATATATGTAGCAGGTTCCTAAAGAAATACATATCAGGGATGGTCAACAGTTGACTGTGAAATCAATGTTTTATATACTTATCATATTCCATTTAATTTGTGTGCCGATAAATTACAAACTTATAGTTTCATTTGTCTGCCGGGTAATAAATCAAGCAACTAATAAAACCAGCCTCGCAGAAGCCAAAGCGGCGTACTCCAATTATTGTAAATTTTCTTAATCTAGGTAATCGAACACATGATTAATGCTGAACTTTTCAGAAATCAAATGACTAACGTTTTACGCGATGGAATCCATCAGTTTGACTTCTGAGAGGATCGAATGGCATTAGTTCATCTAACATACATACGTAAATACATGCGGTACTTCATACTTCTGCATTATGAACTTTAATTCGTATCATATCGCGTCAACTATCATTCATCCTTGCTATGATTTACTTCACCTTATACCGCATTCACTTTACTTCCGGTGGGTACCAATTATTAATACCTTGTTAATCGACTTTTACAACGCTGTAAATCTTCCGTACGAACCAAAAGCAGGCAAAGAAACCAATGGAACCTGTTGAAGATAAATATATAGTATTTCCGCATGATTTAATAGACAATGCGAAATAAGGAGAAACATACAAAAAACATATTTACCTGTTAAAAGGAAGAATAAGTAAACCATAATGCAAGTATATCCGAAATAGAGGAACGTGGATGTAGCACCTTCTATATCCAATTTCGTCATAAAGAAATGTATACAGTAGACTAATAAATAGAAAGCGGTGAAACCGGACGTTAGGAAGCTGCGCCACCACCAATGGTAATCCTGAAAGAATCAATTAATTATTTGAAAAAGTTCGGATTTTATATCTCGATTTCAATATTTACCTCAGCACATAGGTGGAAATAGCAAAGCAAAATCGTCGTCTCCGAGCATGTGATAACAAGTATAAGGAATACCAAGAAAAGAAATCCAAACATATAGTATACCTGGCTTGACCTGAGAATAATAAACAATCATAAAAGATACATGAATAATTTGTAAACTATTATATATGGATTATATTATTTACCATAGAGAATTAAGTATAAAGAACAATTGTATAAATATACATCCAAAAGGTAAAACTCCACCCATAACTACACCAGGTATCGGTTGTGTGTAAAAACTTTGCTCGGGTATTTGACGCGGAATTTGATTGGTCCTGACTGGATGTTCCAGAGGCTGCAATACAATATATATAATTGATATTGATATTCCAAACAGTGTATTAATATATCAATGTTTGTTTAACAAACCCTTTTCTTAAAGCCGAAATAAGCGCCGATAAATGTCAACGGAACAGAAACTCCGAACCACAACGCAAGTAAAGCGACTAGAGTACTGAACGGCACTGCCGCTGAGCTTCCATTTGCCCAGAATATCAGATTCATTATAAAAAATAAGCTGAAGATAATCCTGAAAATTGTAAAAGAAAAATTAGTTTAATATATCTACATTAAGATAGTAAGCAGTTTAATTAAACACAATCGTACGCAGGGCTAAGCATGGATGTCAGCAACACGTTGGACTTCCACTTTATACCGCCGAAACTTTTGTATATTCTTGCCGATACGTAACCAGCAGTGGTTCCGAGACAGACATACAAAACCATTGCACATGTCATTAAAGCTCCTCTATTCGCGGGAGACAAAAATCCTAGGCAGGCAAACGCTGTAAAATTCAAAAAAATATAACACGATGTTAATGACTGTTAATAAGATTTTCATTTCATTAGCAATTATTATTCTTTGATATTATAGTTATGTTTGAATTGGTTCAGTCACTAACCAAGTGTGACAAGCGTCATGAAGAAGACTTGTACACCAGATCCCAGTAAAACGGAAATTAACATCCCTTTACGCGGTGGGCGGAACACATCACCGTGTACTAATTTCCAGCCAAATTCTTCCTGTGCGTCTTCTCCTGATTCTATCTGGAAGTAGGCCTGCGTTATCACAACACAGACGTAGAAATATCACAATTTCATAATACAAAACTAAATGTTAGCTCACTTTCCCCCTTTTGGTTAGTAAAAGAAGAGTACGTTGTGTAGAGTGACAAATGGAAAATGAATTTAAAAATAGGGAATAGTACATAAAGCAATGAAAAATGAAACGAGGATGGCAAAAAATGAAAAGAATAAGGATGAAACAATATAGAATCTTAGCAACAAAATCATACTAATATACCTGATTGTATCGTGCAATATCTTTGTGCAGTGTACGGAGCATTATCATTGCAACCATTCCAGAGAGAAATAGAACGATAATGAGTGAGTTAAGAATACTGAACCACTGGATATTTGTGTGTGGCATCGATTCTAAGATATAATCCCATCTGGACGACCATTTAATTGTATTATTCTCCTGAAATGAGACATTATTTTATTAACACATAAATCACTCTTTATTCAATATAAATTCCATATTGTCTTACCACAAATTTCACAGAATACGTGTATGTTACAACTAATTCTTGACCAACAGGAAGTGGATTATGTGGTATTTCCAGTGGAATTTTACTTTCACAGTCTAGCTCCTTATTGTGCTTATTAGTTTGAATACTACGTGGAACCACTTTGATAGCTGTTGAAAATGCGAATTCGAATTATTAATGAGGTCAATGAATTTCATAACATTTGAACAAAATAAAGAAAACTTGTAATGCTTACATATTATACGTCCACCATTTTCTTTGAAACCAGCTCCCCATTCTTCTTGAGCTCCACTGTGATATGTAATAGTAAGGTCTACATGATTGAATAGATAATAAGTATTTGCTTTGCTGTATGCTCCCTGATAAAAAGAGAAAGTTGGAGACATTAAGCAAAGAATTCTTTTAATAATAACACTAACTATCTTATCATATACCTTATTTTATAAATCATTGTAAATTATATCCTTTATACTCACACTGATGCTGCATGTGTCCTGTTGAGATCTTGGTTCTCGAGAGAAACAACCCATTGGAAATCCTGTGCTGCAATATTGTCTTTCATCTTCCAATTGATAACACCAAGTTACAGGCATATTATCTGTTCAAAATAGAAAGATTACAATGATTTGTGATTTGCACTTTTGGAATTATTTCAAGAAAGGTTCTTTCACAGTATCTTACCAACTATCCAATGATGCTGGTAATTGAGGGCCATGCCCTTCTTCAGAAACTCTAACTTCTTTTCTGATTCTTTGTCTCCTCCCTTGTACGTCTTGGTGCAAGTAGTGGCACATGTTACGTCTTTCAGGAATTCTAACTGAAAGTATAGTTCTATGTGTAGCATTAACTAAATTGATACATGTTAGCTATTAGATATGACTATGCACGAAAAAAGACATGGGAGTGTAGATAAATATAACCCGGAAGTAGCATTATCAGTAGATAAGTGAAAATATCATTTCAGGTGATAACTTTTCTAATATTTCACCAAAAAATGATCTAAATTAGAAAAATTGTGTATATCTTTCACACATACCGTATAGGGAGAGGGTCTTATGCGTTCCCCAAATACCACTTGCCCTAGGTTCTCCACAGGAGACTGACTTTCAGACGAGGAACAGAAATCAAAGCTAAAAGTGAAATAATAATTGTTACACATTTCCATAAAGATTACATTCATTCTTAAATAATTAGGAAGCAGCAATATAATATACTTAAGTAAATATTACTTACTGATGATATTCATAAGGTATAACATATTTCTCGGTATTCAAACGATTTACATATAACTTGACTTCAGACTGAAAGATGAAAAGAATTCTTTATAATATTCAAACAGGTAACACAGACGGCTTCAAAGTTCATACAATCTTTCAATAAGTACAACAAGCATAACAGTTTTCTTTGAAAATGACTAATACCTCTGAATGACAGTTTAAAGTACAAATGATTTAACAATTAATTCGTTGTATGGAAAATCATAATATAAGCAACTTATTAAAGATGCATAAACTATGTGCATTTACATATACATTGCTACAGCATATATATATATGTAAGATGACAAATGAAAAGAGCATATAATCAAAATACTTATACGAATATATAAATATCTTTGACGCTACGTATAAAGTAATAATCATAACTTTCAATATATGCAGGAGCCAGAAATAACACAATTAGATCGAAAAACTGACATCGGAGCTTTTATTATATTTTTTAATAGCCCTAATTTGTTACCGTGAGTCACATGTCATAAAAAGGCTACCGCGGTAACGTTAGTATATAATGTTCCAAATTACTCGTCGGACGTCACGGTAAAAAGACACGAGTGCAACACTCGTTACGAGTGTGGACAATAATCGAGGAATTATCAAGACTTCTTAGGATTGGAAGGGAAAAAAAGATAATCGGACGATCATAACCAAGTTGCCGCTCCTCTCGTTACTCGTAGCGCAATTAGAAGGGAAATGAAATCTGTGGATACATACGTTACACGTGTCCGATGTTTCCCCGGCTTTGCAGTAATTGACGGGCGCTAAACCCGGCAAATAAAAGGCTGACGTGTGACAAACTATGCACAGCGTACACAACTGCCATATCAATATTGTTCTCGCCATTATACCACCGCTAACGTGTTATTGGGCTAACTATTGCCTAGTGCAAAAGCGCGACTCTGTATACTACGTGAAAAACATCAGACACTGCACTTCATAACACGCGTCGTTCGTTCGTTCGTTTGTCGGCTGGATTATTTACGCGAATTTCCTCGAGCACATGAACGTCGTAGCGTAACACGCATATCATATCACATCGCGATGAACGCTGCCATGACACGTCATGAAGTGTTACGAGAACCGCGTTGCAGTTTCCCGTCGAAACTCCGCGTTCAAATTTGCCGCCATTTGTTGTGGATGTCTCACGGTTATTACATAAGAACCTGGTTGTTTTCTTTCCAGTTATTACGATTTTGCTGATGCTAATTAATGCGTACGCTGACGTATAATCAAGAATTAAGTGGTGTTCTTCCTGACAGTCCCAAAGATTCTGACTTCGGAGGGGGAAAAAGAAAAGATGGAGGCCCCTAGAACCCCGCAAATATTTGATCTTTTATTTCCCTACTTTTTGTATATTTTATATCAGATATAAGAAAAATGTATTGTAATATTTTTAAATAAAAATGTTTTTTATACCGAAACCCGCCTTTATTTCTATTTAAGGGGGCTGTAAATTTCGTGGCCGGGGCCCTCAAGCGGGTTTAATACACCCTTGGTTGGGCAAAGTTCGAAATCATACAAGCGACTTATGTTATTTGCAATTATAATTGTCTAAGCATTGAATTGTATCATTACATGTAATAGAGATTAATTAATATTCGATTAAACAATAAGTAATTGTTTACATTAGTTTTTCTGATATTAGTGTCCTGTATTATAACCCTTTCATAACGCGTCAATTTAAAATTGAAATTCTAATATTCTGAACGTTTATGTAATATATACATTACGATTTTGTTTTTCGTTATTTTTTAATTGGAAACTGTCAAAATGAATACGAAAACCGTTGCAAAATTCGTAATAGATGAATACCACGATCCATCGTCAAAGGTACCCTGTAAACGTCCCTAATTTCGTATAATCGCAAGTTCAACTGCTAACTTATCGAATTACAGTAAATTAAAATCTTACAAATTTATCGTACGCACATGAAATGACCAAAAAATTACAAGATCCCACTAACACCCCCAATAACTCCGACGAAGAAACTCCGTCGACCGATTCGGACTCGAGTGATAAACCAGGTGGAGTGAAATCACTCTTCGGTTGTTGTTTCAAATTCGTACGGAAGAAAAAACCCGATGCCGCAAACGTAGACTACAATCCGAACGAGTATGATTACATCGTAGAGAAACTGGTCGTTAAACGCGTGCCGCTAGCTTTATTCGCCTTATCAAAAGACGTTTCCGATCGAGACAACGACGACGCTCCACAAGGCACGTCGAAATCCCAATTTTCCACGGAAACCAAAAGCTTTTACTCCGTTCTCTCGGAGGAACAATCACTGTACCATACAACGAATCAAAATGCCAATTTACCACACGGCAAATGTTTGCGTTTCGACAAAACTTTAAACGCGCGGGACGAAAGTAACGTTTGCCTGACTTCCACGGACTACGATAACTACGAGGAGCAAAAATCCAGGGCGAGAGAACTCATGAACACTCTCACGGCCTATTATCCGGATTTAAAGGAATCCGAACGAGCACCGAAGGATCCGTGTCCCCTGAACATGCCTGTTAGCAAGAGATCATTCGCCGAGAGTATCACGGAAGCCGCGTCAATTAAAGAAAATACGAATAAAGAAGAAGACCTTCCTGAAACGAACTCGAAAAGTGACGAACTTTCTAATCCGAGTCGAGATGAAAACGCTTCAAGTTCACGCGATCCTTCGGACGATGATATTGAAAAGAAATCGAGATTCATCGTGTCGCCGGTTCAACTGCAGTACACGCCGCAACTTCTAGAAAATTCAAATAAAGAAATTAGTTCGCATCAGCACGACGTTGAAAATTATAATCGGGAATGTAGCGATAGACAATTGGGAAATAATAAGAATAGTGATAATTCGACGGTCGCATCGACTGGAGCAACTGAAAAGACTGTTGACGAAGAGAACGCTGTGTTAAGATGGAAGATTATTATCAAACATCACGAGCCTCGACCATTAGGTTCGACTGCTTTCGAAGAAACAAACCTAAATGAACAGTCGCAGTAATTAGAGTATAAATTTGAGCATTTTATTTTCTATAGAAGTACTAAAAATCAAATATACAGCGTGTATGTTACATAGATATAAGTAATTACGGCGAAATTACAAATTGCTCCAATTGAATTAACGATTCTCAGGTACTGTCATTCAATAAAAAAGTGATTAAACCAATTTTGCCTTATTCATCGGTGAGTCTGTAAAAAGTAAAGTCAAAATATATATTTTACATATTCAAATAGTTTTTGTATCGTGTATCCTTCTGTATATTTATTTTTAATGTAAGTTAATAAAATTATGAACTACTGAGAACACATTTCCCACCTCGGCCTTTTTGTTGTCTCGTTATCTTGTTGATTCTCTGAAACGTCGGAGAATAAAGTGCGAGCCAGCTGAAAGCAAAACATCACGTAAGGGATGGTAAGAATATTTGAAGCGTATTCGTCGGCCAAATTATAACAAATATATAATTGTCCCAGTGACTTACGTTCTCTTTATCTTTATTTTGACACAGCTCCGGATTACAGTTACAGTTGCTGCACGTAATATCGTTTTTCCGGCATGTGCAGAGACGCGTCGAACATTTCGTTTTACAAGCGCATTTTATTGCACTATCCGATGATCGTTTTAGCGTTGTACGATCGCCTGAAGGATTTCGTGTTGTGTTCTAGAAATAAATAAATGTTTAAAGAAAACATATTTGATATTAAATTATATCGTGCGATGTTATTTATAACTGAGCTAAAATTATTACCCAAAGTTTCTGTATCCGATTGTAAAGGGGTGTTTTCGTCCAATCTGGATCCTTTTCAACGTCATCCTCGATAAGACTATCGTCCGTTAGGACGTATTCATTATCTTCAACTGCTTCTACAACTTGCTTGCTCGAACTTTTCGACCTGGGTTTCGCTGTTTTGTTACCGTTCAACTCAGTCAAAACCTGATAACACGCATTAAGTTCAGTATTTACATCGAGTCAATGAATGCAACTCATTCAATATTTGATCAAAATCTGTACTAACAGTTTGCTCCAGAAGCCTGCACTTTTCCTTATACACATCTAATTCCTCTTTCAATTTCATATTTTCATCTTGCTCAGTGACTACATCAATCGTCTTGTTCAGTGCTAGTTTCTTTGACATACGTCTTTCCCTGTCTTTTGCTCGGTACTCAGCAAATTGTCCTTGTAATAATTCATATTCTTCCTGCAAATTTTGTTCATTTTTACATTCGATGTCTTAGGTTACGAAAGCAACGAAGGGCAGATATATAATAATAGGGCTTGACAAACCATAAGGTCATTGTACTGAATTTGTTTACTGCATTGCTTCTTTCTATCTTCTGCAATGATTTCGAATAGTAATTTTAGAGCCGTCTTTGCGTCTGTCATTGTCTGTATCGTCTGCCATCTTGTGTTGGCCCTATTTTCTGAAATTCAAACATACATATACACATTAATCGATTCTTATTACATATTTATAAGTAAGTTAAGAAATATTACCTTGGTCAGATTCAAGTATCTTCTGCTGCAGATCTGTAATTTGTGCGTTGCGCAAATCTATGAATTCAGAGAGTTCCGCGATTTCTTCTTTACTTGCACTCCCGCTATTCTTAAGCTTATCCAGCTGGGACGATAACGCTGCTCTGTGTTTCATCAACTGCTGAAGAGAATTCTCTGCATCGATAGTGCTTACCAACACTTCTGTTTCTTGAGTTACCCAATTTTGAATTCCACCCTTATTATTGCTAATCTTTTCTCTTCTTTGAATTGCCCTCTTTTGCAAGTCGAGTGCTTCCTGTAATTATGGAAATGTTAGAAAAAAGTGTGTAAATTACGTTTCTGCATAGTAATCATTTTAAGTGCTTTCTAATGTACCTTCAGTCTTTTATTGATAGCAAAAGCTTCTTCCATTTTCCGCTTGAAAACAGTTTCCTGCTTGTTGTGCTGTATTTTCAAGCGAGTCATTTCGTTTACTCGTTTTCGATCTTGATCTTTTAATCTGGTCAGTTCTTTTTCTCTCAATTCTTTCCATTTAGTAAACCTATCCGATTCAATGCGCATTTGCCTAATCAGCTTAACTCGGGTCTTCTTCAGCGACTGTATTTCGTTTCCTAAGTTCTTTATTTGCTGATCCTGTTTTTCCTTCGTTTTGATCACTTTATTTTGCTCTAAACACTTGCGTGACAATTCTGAAATTTTCTTCTCCAATTCTTGAACTTTCTTGCGTCGAGTTTCCGCTAATCTAAACGAAAAATACATGTAATTTTGTAAGTACAATAAAATCTTGTTGAAAATTTAGATTGTCATACGATATTAATTTTCATACTTAGAGCTAATGTTCTTTGTCTGAACATTTTGAAGTGCATGCATAAGTTCCTCCTTCTCAGCTTGCAGCGTCTTAATTTCTTGTTCCATGTCTTGCAGTTCTTTAGAGTAATCGATTAGCTCGGACGAATTTTTCAGCAGCTGGCAAACGAGGCTTTCCTTAACAGCGAGTTCCCTATTTATATTTTGTACTTCGTTGTTTCTCTCCGCTTGACGCAAAGTATGCTCTTCGTGTTTCTCATCGAAATCGTCTGAATTATCCGCGTTCACCGAGTTTGTTTCCTCCACAGATGTTTGTTGTTCAGCGTTTGCCGTTGGTGATCTTGCATTAAAGGATACAGTATAATTCATAAGCTCTTCTGAAGCTTTCTTTTGATCCTTCTGGATATCTATTTCAAAAGATAAATGGGAATAAAGGTTTGACTTGAACAAAGAAAAGTAAAAAAAATCAAAAGTTAAATTATTTACCAAGTATTTTCAAATATATCGACATCAATTTTGCATGATGCTCTGCGTAATCATTCGGATTTGCATCAAAAGCTTCTAAAACGTTTTTGTACTCTTCCAACACGATCGACATGTCAGATTGAATCTTCTCTCTCGCTTTCTCTGCCATTTCAGCCCTTTCATGCATAATTACGCTTTCAATTAAGTTTGCATTCAGCGTTTCTGTTAACTCCCGTATCTTTTTCTGGAGTTTTTGATGCTCGGGAGGACACGTACCAATTTCTTGCCCTACTAACGCGAGTCTTAGCTCCTGCACCAACTTATTTAATCGATTAATTTCCGAAATTTTCGGATCTTGGTTCACAACCGGCTTGTTTTTGATCTTCCGCGCTCTGTCTGCATACCTTAATGTACTAAGGGTCTCATTTAGATTGTAATCTGTAAGTACATTAGAAATGTATAAAAACTACTACACAAATTGAGTTTCTTGTGAACAATCATTTCTATTGATGAATTATACCTGCAGGACTAACGCACGCTATCATTAACGTCATCGAATTACCACCCAGAGAATCTTGTAACAGTCTTGTTAATTTACTATCTCTGTACCCAACATATGAAGCAGAACCACCTTCCCCTAATTGTGAGATAACATTTCCAAGAGCTAATAATCCCTTATTTATATTAACTCCTTCCCTGAACCTTTCTCCAGTTGCCTGTGTCTTCTTGCTGCGCTCAGAGCCAGCGAGATCTACCAAATGAAATTTTGAAGTTGTTGCTGTGTTCCTGTATGATCATAGAAAAATATGAAGGATCAATATATATTGTGATTCATCTGTTATGTCAATTCTTGAGTAAAGAAGTAGAATACATACGGATCATCTTTCTTCTGCTGGTGTATGGATAATGTGAATATAGCATGACTACGACTGCTCTGAGCATTCATAGCAGTAGCACCAGTTGCCCTACCCAGAGAGCCCTGTGTTAAACACTGTAATGCTTCATTGGCACTTGTTACTTCTTTCTCTACAATTCCAATAATTCTTATATTTTTTCCATCTTCTCGAATGTCAACAATGGATTGGCTACGTTGCTTATCAGACAACAGATCATACAATTGCTCCTGATACAGCTCCATAAACGAAACTGCAACTTTATAACTCCAATCTTCTTTCGAAGAAATTGTATTAAAAATATCATTTACCGCTCGTGGTATAATACCCATATTTTCTACACCAATGTAGTCGGTACCCATTGAATGGGTTTTACCGCTTCCTGTTTGTCCATATGCTAATATAGTGACATTGTAGCCTAATAGAAACAGAAAGTAATGTGGTCAAAATATTACTGAAATAATAAAATTTTACACTCGAAAAACTTTGAAGTATCTTACCATGAAATATATTTTTTACCATATCCTTAACTCCTGTATTATAAAAGCTTTCCTGATCAATATCAGGTGGAAAAACATAATTGAATGTAAAAGCCTTATCCGTATTGCGAATAACTATTTGTGATTCCCCAGTAACCACATCTAAACACATTTGACAGCCCTTTTCAACTTCAGTCTTTACTAAAGGACGAATGCGCACAGCCACTCGTATAGTATCATCACCCATCTATAATCAAAATATAAATTTGTGTAATATATTTGCATACATTGTTGATCCTTGTGTCAAATAGTTACATACCTTGGACGTGCTGCAGAAAATATAATATCACAAATTATGTACAACAATATCTATGCACTTCGTATGCAACCTTTCGCACAGTTCCAAATAAAAAAGTTTCAAGTCATCACAGAATAGTACAAGTTTCGAAACCTTGATTGGTCCGCTTGTATAAAGGTGTAGCTTAAATTTTAAAACATTTTTCCTTCCATCACTGTTCGCGACGATTTCTTGTACCTAAAATTTCACGAATAAATTCCAGCAAATTGATTGAACATTTTCTCCACGCAAGATAACTGGAGCTTTATTGAAATCGTAAATTTTTGCCTAATTTTAATAACGCCGTACTTACTTGACTCGACTGGACTGAGCGCTACAGTTACTTGTGTTGAACTTTGTTAACCGTCGCCAACCGTCTTAAGATATTTGAAATTTGTAAGAATTTGCGAGGGATTCAAGATGGCGCTAGTTCTCCTTTAAGGCGAATCCACATTTAGCAAAAAGAAAAAGAACAAATAACTTTCACAACCTCATTCGTAAAGACTGTCAATGTAAAATTAAAGAAACAAGGTAAAAATGAATATTTGGTGAGAAATTAAGATATTTTCCTGGTTTGGTTTAGTATATGATTTTTAATAATCCAATGAAAACGCCCATAGAGAACATATGTTGCTATGACGGTTGTTATGGCAACGAATGTAGCATTAAGATGGCCGCCATTGAAATATTTTCAAGCTCCGTTGACTATAAATACAAAAGTAGAATCTGTTCTTTGAGCGCGTTTGTTGTTCTTTGTTTTATTACTCTATCATTACTGACGCCACTTTTTATTATTTATAACGCCGGAGGTATGCAGATTTTTTATATATATATTTTTCCACGTACCACGTTCTTTCTATGAATATTTTTCATTTTTAGGATTCTGGTTAAAAACCCGTGTACACGTTGAAACTCCTGACGCAGCATTCGGATATAAATATCTGCTGCTCGCGGAAAGAGATTTTAACGTTAATCCCATTGTTTGTTCTACATATACAACGTATAAAGAAAATAAAATCACCGACGATTGTGTATTAATAAAGGTCTGGTTATCTTGCTCGAACAAAACGTTTGGTCAATTCGTGATAAATAATTTGTGAAATTTTAGGTACAAGAAATCGATACAAATAGCGATGGAAGGAAAGATATTTTAAAATTTGAGGCACATTTTTATACAGACAGACCAATCAAGACAGTAAAACTTCTGTTGTTCTTTCAATTTAAACTAACGGTGATTCTCCCTGCATTACAACGAATCATTATTAATTAATTACACGTTTCGTAAACCCGTTATTTATAATCTGAATTATTATAGCGATTATTCGAAGCAGTAATAGAATCTATAGCAGTATTTGATTACTCATTAAATACCGAAGTCCAGGAAGTTCGATTTTCCGGGGACTTAGAGTTACAGCAAAGGGGTCTTTTACGCAGCGAGGGATTGTACGAGGTTTATAATCATACCATAGAAATCGCAGATTATTCGTTAAACGAATTACTCGCTCATAGTGCGAGCAAAAAGTGTAAGTATTACCAGAGCAAACATTTTTTGAAATAAACTATGAAACTATTGAACCAACAATCGCTTCCAGTTTCAGCTAAAATCACCAACGAACAAATCACCTGGAGAACTGGATATTCAAATGAGGACTTGGTGGTCATTCACGGGGAATTGTTCTATAGAGAGCATGTGATTCACTATCAACCCGGAGTTTGGGAGGAGTTGAAATGGGCTTGGATACAATATTTGTCGTATCTGCTTGTTTTCGCATACGTGGCGAAGCATACTTTAATATTCTTGTTCTCGAATCGATACCTGAGCACCTACATTATAGTGCCTTGGAGAAATAAACAGAACTCGTATTAAAAATGTGTAGAATGTCTGTTTTCATCGACTCCCTGACCATCACCATAAATTTAGATATTAGGATGATAAATTGCAAATTGTAACAATGAATTCTGTGGTTTCCACTTCCGAAAATTCCTGGTGCAGGCAATCGTCGCTCCGTGAAATCGAAAAAGAAAACCTGAGCCGGTCGCTTAGTTACAATCTATCGCGCATAATCCATTATCACTCGATATCAGCCACGTAAATTGGATCGATATTAAGCTCCTCGTTCTGTCTAGACTTTACGCTACCAGCAGGGCCGTAATTCTTATGGGTGTAGTATATTCTTGCCAAAGAAAACATAGTAATAAAGACAAAAATACTGCGACATCTAATTTCTTTACATTCAACACATTTATCGTCCAAGAAATAACAATTGAACTCAGATAAACTACAAATTCTCAATCTAGATATTTTGCAGGAGACGATCGGTAAAATGTTACTTAGAAAAATAATACTGCAAACTCTGTACGAGCTTTTTCCACGGAATACGGGTCAGACGGTCAATTTCGATAACGAAGAAAACAGATTCGCATATTCTCAGCATAAAACGCAGCGAGCGATCACAGTTTCACAAAATATCAATATTTCAAACATTCCTTATTACTACCATAGAATAAACAACGAATGTATCACAAAATCGAATCCACGTCGCTTGAAATAACTCTCTCTCAACATTTCCAAGAAATATTTAACAACGAACAAAATTCCCAACTAAATCCATAAAATCCAGCATCCTCATTTCACCAAGACTTCGACCCAAACCACGAATCTCGAGCAAGTGTCTCGACAATTATTTTCACCCCCACTCTACTCAACCCCCTCGATAGTTTCCCTCAGGTCCCCCGGTGCACCCCGCTCTCAATGATGACATCATCCCCCCCAACGAGGGAGTTTCGACGCGACACGCGAACACCACCACCACCCTTACGGAAACCCTTTATTTTTTCGCAACGGCGCCCTTGGAGAATCTTACGGCCCTGGGTGACAGTGGCGTCAACCCTTGGCGTTCCTCGTTTCCCGGCTACACGGTCAGTTCAATGAGGGTGGAGACTGCGCCGTGTTCCTCTGCTCGCGTCTGGTACATAATTCCCTTCTGCATCATCATCGTCATCCTCCCCCTGAAACACCGTCGCGGACGCTTTTGAAAAAGACAACAAGAAACATAAAAAAAAAGAGAGAAAATAATAATTAATCACCGTCCAACGACCTGGCCCGTTGTCCACGCGCGATACCCGGCGAATCGCGCGATAAGGAAGTAATGCCCCGGATACACGGCGGTGCGTGTTCTGTGAGTCGTGAGAAAAATGAACCAAGTGGGCAGCGGATGCTGACGTCCAGCCTGTCGACGAGCTGCTGGTCCCGTCGTTGAGTGCCGACGGCGACGTTGGATCGTTCGTTTTTTTAATTCACGGTTCTCCTGGGAATGTATTCTCTCTTATGGGGGTGTGTTTTTCGAGGGAGACGCGGCTCATCTTTTCCCATCGTGCACACATACACACGCGTGTATCTGTAGTCGTGGACAGAAAGAAATAATTGGCGTAAATCATATGGTTTAATATTGGCGATATTGATGGTGAAAATAATTAAATATTAGGAACGTGTTGGTTTTTGTAGTGATTGGAATAATTGATCGAAAGTATGTTGACGCGGAAGAAATCTCGGTGTGAAATTCCGTCGCATAAGACGCATCTCAATGCGCAGACACTTCGTCGTGTGAAAATGTAAAGGCGCCGAGATTGCAATTTGATTCCGTCGTTCGATTTTACCGCGAAGCTCACGACGATAATTATTAAAAAAGTAATTGTCGTTGAAGAGGAAAGATAAACGCAATTAAAGAGGGATATTACATTTTTTGAGAAAGTGAAAGTCAATCGCAAAAACGTAAAGTGTCCGTCTGTCTGTTGTCTTTGAACTTGGAAATCTAATTCAATCGTTTCCAATGCAGTGTTTTATGGGTACACCATAATTTCAATAAAATTTCTTTGCAATTTCGAGGATAATTAAAGTAAGATCTAAAATAGAAGTTTATAGCGATAATAGTTGCAGTTAAATCTCAAAATCTGGTACATTTTCTTTTCTTAATCAATGGGTTATCATGGATAGTGATGGTATAGTGAAAACTATAGGATCACATGCAAAATAGCAAGGTCCGTCTGCAAGACGAGCGAATTCCATTAAAAAAAAAACGAGAAATAGGTCGCGCGGTGACGCGTAAAAAAGTGCGCCCCGCGATCGCTAGACAAGCGAATTCCGGAAATTGGCGAATTCTTGCCAAAACTTTCCCTCTCTCGTCTCACCGATTGCAAAAGCCCGCTATACGACCATCCGACTTGGCAACGAACGCTGCTCGTTAATTGTTCTGCATTGTAATTTTCAAAAGTCTTCGCAACACAGTCCTTCGCGCGGTGTTTGTGAAAATTTAAAAAAATTACGAGTGTCTCTCATCTCCGGGTCACCAGGTGCAAGTGAATTCTCATATCGAATTTCCGTGTAGAATTCCCAGCAGAATGCGGAAATATAAATTTGTTTCAGTGAGCCGCGTCGAGAGTGACGATCCCGTTGAATAAATCTGCGAGAAACCGATTTGCAAATTAATTTTTAGATTAATAATTAATAACATTGTACGATTGTCACTGTGTCTTACCCGGTACATTCTAGAGTAACGCGAAAAGTTGAAATCTACCGGTGAACCATGTCCACGAGGTCCAAGGAGAAGGTCCTGGCAGCCTTCCGGAAGCTCTTCAGATCCTCCGAGAAGATCTCGGAGCAGGAAGGTGCGAGTAGCTCGACAAGTTCGCCGTCGCGACGGCTTCTAAGTCGACACCGTCCCGACGCCGTCACACCTTCCGACGCCACGTTGCCGGACAACCCGAGCACGAGTCACACGAACAGCTGTTTCTTCAAGGCGAAGAAGACCGCTGCCGCGACGCAGGTATCTGAAATTTCTTTCGAATTAGTAACATAATTAAATCATAATCTTGTCTGGATAATTAGAACGATCAAATAAAATCTGATATATATTAATTAGTGTTAACAGTAAAGCTACTGGGCTTTAAACTTTATATTAAAATGCCTGTAACGTTATAGCATTCAACGTTAATTTCTTTAATCAACATAGGGAAAATACTGCCTCTTATGCCAAATTAACTACGTACCTAAACTATTGGTACGTTTAGTGTTAACGACGATGAGAAACATTCCTTACGCATCCACAATGAAGAATAAGTGTTCCATTAAAAAAATATTCCTACACTTCAAGTGTCCCTTTAAATCCAAGAACACAAAGCAAAAATAAAAAGACCTGTAAACAAACGCAAAGTAATGAAAATATTTCCTCATAGTGGATGTATTGATAACAAAAACATCTTTTTTTCTCCCACGAAAAGTGTGAAAAGATTATTACCAACATTTTCAGAGTAACGTCGCGATGCCAGACAAACGCGTACGTTTGCGTCGTCTGATGAAAGAACTCAGTGACATTCAACGGACCCAGCATCGTCACGAGTCCACGTTCAGCGTGGACCTGGTGAACGATAATCTGTTCGAGTGGCACGTGAGGCTGCATAAAATCGACCCGGAATCCGACCTGGCTGCTGATATGCGGGAACTGGGTATACCGCATATACTGTTGCACGTGGTGTTCCCGGAGAATTTCCCGTTCGCGCCGCCGTTCATGCGTGTCATCTCGCCGCGAATCGAGAAGGGCTTCGTGATGGAGGGCGGCGCGATTTGCATGGAACTTTTGACACCTGGTGGATGGGCCAGCGCGTACACCGTGGAGGCGGTAATCACGCAGTTCGCGGCTAGCATTGTCAAGGGCCAGGTAATGATAACGGCAATTGTCTGTACGTAGAAATATGGATTTTTTAAAGGTTTTTTGTACATGATAGTTTAGCGCGTGGATATTTTTAAAGTATTTAAATTGGGCGCGTGGAAATTTTGAGGCTTTGAAATTTTGAGGCGGGGAAATTTTGACGCTTTGGAACTTTGATGCTTTGAAATTCTGAGGCGTAGAAATTTTGACACTTTGAAACTTTGATGCTTTGAAATTTTGACGGTTTGAAAGTTTGATGCTTTGAAATTTGACGCTTTGAAATTTCGACGCGTTGAAATTTTGACGCTTTGAAAATTTGACCCTTTGAAAATTTGACCCTTTGAAATTTTGACGCTCTGAAATTTCATATAACGTAATTATATTAATTACTTACTAATTACCAAACTCTATCCTGAAGCCCTAATTGTCTTCAGGGCCGGGTGGCGAGGAAACCAAAGATAAACAAGGAGTTCAATCGTCGCTCCGCCGAGAAGTCTTTCAGGAGTCTCGTAAAGAGGCACGAAAAGTACGGCTGGGTGACGCCACCCCTCGCCGAGGGTTGATCCCCCGGATCGCCTGAAAAAACACTGAAACATAGAAAAAACAACGTCGCGGGACCGCTTTGGGAGCACGTTTCGAACGTGAGTTTTCCTGCTTTTGTTTTCTCGCCGCGCGCCACGCTGAATTTCCAAATTCCAACGAGTCGACTTTGAACACATCTGTGAAAATTGAAATTACAGCGGTGGACAGTGTATTAGTGCGCGATACGACAATTTATATTTCCCTCGTACCCGGTGCACACCAACGAGGCAACACATATACCACGGTGAAAGAACATTTGATTTCCCTGACACATTTTTTTCGTTTAACAATTTCAGCTCTGATGGTTGTTACATTTTTTCGCAATCTATTTGATGGTTGAATACAAATCTTTCCATTCGAAATGAAATAATATCGTACTATGCGTGTGTTAGCTATAAATCGTTATCAACATGCGAAGGATAATGTCTATATAAAAAGGGGGACCCCTTAACCGAGGGTTTTACGGCGGTGAACCGTATGATTCGGAAAAAATAAAACCGACGGAGTTGCTTCGACGAGTGTAAGAAGATAATTTAAATACAGATCATCTGGAAAGTCTATTTCTCGTTGACACGTGTAGCGAATTTGTTTTAAAAAGATGTTACACCATCACGAGTCGATTATGTTACTTATTAATTATTAATGTAACGAACAGAAAGAGCTGAATGTGTTAAATACTCTATTTATAATCGCTGTATCGGATAATAGAACATCGGTGATTCGTTTCTCAGGTTATCGGAATGTAATTAGTCGGTCATAGCTTTACAGAAGAAACGTTTGAACGTAAAAAAAGAGACCCATGCAGCGACAAGAGTGATTAACCGAAGAAAAAGAAAAAGAATTCTATTTGAAGTGTATTCGACTTCGGATAATTTCCGACAGCCCCTGCGCGTATGCAATTTTATTTCTCCTACGTTAAAACGTGCAATTTCTTTCGCAATATGTATTTCGCTGATAAGTAATCAAGTTTTTATAGGGTTTTACTATCTATTCAAGTATATTCGGTGAAATTTTGTTTGATATAGATGAGTTTGAAATATTTATCCTAGATGTGTTTCAAGAGATATTTTTAGATATCATTTATACGGTGCACTTCCACAGTGTAATACTAAATATCACTGATAAGTTACGTTGATGATATAATAGTAATGTTTGATTGGTACATTTTGTTGCTGAATTTTTCTCGCTCGCATATTCGCCTACGTCGATAAGTTTCGAACGCAGATTCCAATGATAAAATTGCTCAATATTGTATACCCGAGAAATTACAATTGCAAATCACTAATAAACGTATTACGTGAATCGATTAATAATTTGGATATACACAACGAAAATTTTTACCAGTAGTATCGATTACTAATTAAAAATACGACACGCGACTCTTCGACCGATCGATTTGAAAACAAAATGTGTCCTGCGGACTTCATCAAACGTGTAACAATGCTAGAATTGATATATATTATTAATATTGTTTCACTATTTCCAGTCCGACGTGTCTTCGAAGTGATACGACGAGTATAAATCATAGTTTTTGCGCTTTCTTATCATAACGCAACACTGTGCCGATGAAATGAGTCTCACGCGATTTTAGATCTATTTAGCATTCAGTCGTTTATACTAAAATTAGCGTGATTTTACACTTTAAATGCGATGAAAACTAATTGCTAAGAAATCGGAGAAACTTTGCGTTGAAAAAACTTTAAATCACTGTAAAATCGATTTTGATATACAAGTTACAAATGAAAATCTCGTCGGCTAAGTGTTAAAATATCACTACAGTTAACTTTTGCACATTTTCATAATTTTAAGACACCAGATATCGGTATTTTATGTGCGATTTAAAGACACATAAGAATACCGAGTATATTTATTATATTATTAGCGAAAGTGAGTTCTAAAATATAAATTAGCATCGAATAATTAGTTACGAGAGTATAACACGCATACTAGTTTATATTTATTATATATATTATATTCATTCTATATCAATGTTATTTAAGATATCGTAAGGCGAGCCTTGTAAAGGTGATCTTATTTTTCCACTTTTCGAGAAATAGAAGATTCGACAAAACGGTATTCTAAGTTGATCTTTTAAAACCAGACAATATCAACGAGTCACACAAGAAAATTATTTCCACAAAAGTTACAATTGTCTAATCAAATGTTTAACACATTATTCTGTATATGTGCCAAATAAATACATTTGACCGAAAGTGATTGGTGTTCTTCTTTCGAAAATGGAAAACGTCATTAAGATATTTTATATACACAATATAATAATTGAATTCCCTGGATCGTTGTATAATTAATTTTATTAATCAACGTTTGTTATTCACGCTAGCCTAGAATATATTAATTCAATTACGCTGATCTTATCATTAGTCGTTTTAGACTCAAGTTTATCAGAACTTGACATTCTGTTGAAGACTTGTTTATTTTAAGAAACTCCTTTTTGTTCCTCGTACGACACAGAAGGCACATCACCATTCATGAACACAACTCATTCTTGAAAAATTGTGCGCATTTCCACTCAAACACGCTTACTTTTAATTCGTTATTGTAATCATAGAATTATAAATACTTAATCTACAGTTAGTCGTAATATCTGTACTCGTATGAAAACTATGTATTTCTTCCCTGACGAACGTTTTCTTTCCCGCGACGTAATATGAATAACATTTTAACAATCTCCGCGTTGATTATAAAGGTTTAACTTTCCACTATACATATCGACAGAAGCATTCTCATATATATAATATGGATTTCATTTTGTAAGTAATTGAATTCGTTAATTTGCATTCTTGTCGATGCGTGATATTACATCTGTAACTTGACTGAAGCACTTGATTGAAGCTTGAGTAACGTTATCCGTTCTGCGTATACATACATGTATTAACTGATAAAGACAGTTCAACATTATTCTCTTGTTTCCCTATCGAACATAGAATGTGAATGTCTTAAAACTATTCTTTTTTCTGCATAGCAAAAATGGGCAGTTTTCCTTCGTATCCTAACGATAGTAATTAACTGGTAAATCGCAATTACATACGTGGTATGTACAAATTCATGATTTTCAATGTATATTATGTACTATGCATGTATACATACATACAGTTCGCTGAAAAATGTAACCAACGAACAATATCCGCGGTAAATGGTGGTCTACAAAGATCGATTAGAAATGCTGACTAGCTGACGATGCTGAAATATCGCTGACAGCGGCTGTTGTTGAATCAAAGAACTATTGCTTAAAACGCGAACAATGATAAATATGATATTACTGTTCAGAAGTGTTTTAAAATGTAAATTTCCTATGTACAATTAAATAGTTTAAATATTTATGACGACGTTATGTATATTACAATATTATTCATACGCGCTAGATGCAACTGCAATTGCCTAGAGTTACGGTAACTAAAAAACATGATCGTACGTACGCTACCTCGGTCGGCGTTAAGAAAAATAAATTTCACTATAAAAATTCCTTGAAGCAGATGTGACCGATAAAAACCTCGAAAATCTTACCATACTAGAAAGTAACATGATCCTAAATATAGCCTGTGCGTACCGATACATCTTTCATACTGACAAATTGACTTGGGAGAGATTTCAGTTTCTGGGACATCTTGATTTGCCTGTCTAAAAAAACTACTAATTATAGAGATACTATTTTTGTTGGTAATGTTTCTGGTAGACAATAAGATACATCGCAATTAGTAAACCACGAGATCCCAGTAACTAAACTCGTGCCACGACGTGGCTAACGTGATCCCTATACATTTTTACAAAGCGAACCATCCGCGGCAGTCTCACAGTTAATTGGCACTTATACACACATACAAAATTGCGTTGAAACGTTTCACGAACGAACGATACATCTCTTAGGTCTCTCGAAACGTTCAGAAAATCTTGGAAGTATCATTAACCACTAACTATTGTTATCTTCTTCGATCGATGAATCCGGTGATTACCATAATTGTGTGAAACCACGGAAATGCTGGATACATGGATACGTGTATAAAAATACGACTCGCACGAGGTACTCCGCTAATTGGAAAATTCAAGATTCGTTCGTTTATAAAATTATGGGGGATATAGCAGTACTGTTTTCTCGGAATGTTTCGTGTTTACTCAGTCCCTTTACTTATAATGTAAAAAAAGCTTGACTCATTTTCTTCTCTATAAGTAAAGTCTACGACTTATTTGTGGCGTATACGAATATATATGCGGTTATCACACACGCAAAGGCTTATCTTTCACGTCTGCTGAACGTCCGACAAAACACCCGTTCGAATGTTTGATATTATAAACGAATGAGTCTTTAGGTTCATGTGAAACGCATTCTCACCGTGTAAATTTCTTAACCAATGTACACTATTAAAAAAAAAACAGGCACTTAAATAATCAATCATTTTTCTCCTCTTGAACGCACATGAACAGTTTTGCGCACACCATGTTGAAGTCATCTGTAAATACGAATGAATATTAAGTCGCATATGAATATCATTTGCATATTGCAATGAGGGTACGCAGTAAAGCATGCAAAATTATTATACTTATAAATCAAAACGATCAAGGTGTACAACGCTTGATTTGCGTTTGACTTTTCCAGCATGGAAACAGGTATTACTTACGAGAAGCTGTCGCAATCCATTTAGGTTTCTTTTCCCAGTAGATAAAGATCCAATAGACAGGAATACCGGATAGAATGATTATTATACCGACGCCAACTTCCCACGGGGACACGTAACAAGGGAACGTGACCAGAAATACACAGATTACGAGGAAGATGACAGGTAGAGCTATAGAGACCTGAAATGAAAAAATTAGATACTGAGTCATGTAATCGGCAACCATAGCTCTACTTCATTTTAACCAGAACTGTATACACTTTGCTTTTAGCAAACCTGAACGTCGACAAAAATTAAGTTAAATTAATTTTTGCTCTGGAATACATATAACCCATTTTTCATTTCTTTATTTCTTCACTGGAAACCTTTCGAGTTCCGTTTCTCAATTTTATCACGATTAAATACATATGACTGGACGTCTATCTGATAAAATCTCGGTGAAAAAAAAGAATACTTTCGAAACACGTACCTTTATCGGTCGATGGAGATCGGGCCTTTTGTAACGGAGCCAGATGAGTCCAGATACGGAGAGCGTGGTGAATAGTGCCTCAACGAAGCTGACATAATTGATTAGCACATAGACATCCTCTATGATCAGAAGTGCCAGGGTGATAATGCACTAGAAACGGAAATTATAGTTTAACGGATGAATTGGAGTTCCAGCACAAGAGCGAAAAAAGAAAAAGATTTGTCCGCGTTGCACGTTGTTTTGTAATTACCGCGGTCCGTGGGAATTTTCACCGGATTCGAATTCGTTTCGAAACGATATAATTATTAGACAACTTATAATGAAAATTTAATAGAATTATGACTCTAATTTGGAATTTGAATGGTCGAATAAACCATGATCGAAAGAACAACGAGCGGCAAAAAGACTTCCGCTGTCGATCATGAAAGAGACGGTTAACGACATGAAAGATCCAATTTATTGCTCCCAATTAACCACGGGGAGGAAAGACGAGAAGGGTCGACGGAAAGGAAAAGATAGTCAGAGAGTAAGATACTCTCGAAATAAACCTTCTGGTAAGTAACTCAGTTAATTTACGATACTATCGTGCGTACAATCTCGGTACTCGTACAATTAGAACACGATGTTACGAAGAATGATAAAAATACCACGATATCAAATACTTTCGATAGCAGATTGAATTAACTGGACATTTACTACGTCGTGCAAACAGTACTCGTGATAAATCCATTATCATCGTTTGTATAATCCACATATACATTCTTCAACAACTTATGGGACGTATAGAATTTCATATAAACGATCAAACAACTTTATTAACTAATTAAGATTCGAATCAGATCGTTTACCCTATCCAATTCAGACTAAAGACTTCTATGAGGTAAATGAAACCCTTTTCCGGTATTTCCACGATTTCAAGCAGAGTCCAATTTCTTCTGCAAACACGTAAGCTCTCGTTCGACATGCTTTTCCTTTCGAATCTAATCTTCCCTTCCAATACGTGCATTGACCGACGGCTCCGCGTGCTATCGGATTTTTCCGACACATTTGTCGGGCATTTCGCCCGTGTTACTTTGTCCACTGGCGATGTTGTGTAACGCGATACGTGGCTATGTAATTCACCGCACGTGTATCGCTGAGCTGCGGTGCGGATTGTGTACGGAACGACGCGTGCGGGCGAGAAGAGACTTACGAGGAAAATAAGCGACGGCATCGGTGTCAAATTCCGAACATTGATCAGAGCGATGGCTGTGGGAAGATGCCCGTTGCGGGCGCCCACGAAAAACAGTCGGGCCGAGGCGAAAATCGCGCCGTTCAGCGCACCAAAAGTCGAACAAGCAACGAAAAACGGCATTATCCAGGACATCACGCCCAGCAACTTGTCGCCGAAGGTCTGAAAATGAAATAAAAAGCAGTGAGGACCTCTTGATCAACTGGAAAGGATTTTAGAATAATTAACATGTCCCTGAGTAAACTAATATAATAATGATAAACTAAATTCGGTAATATGTTTCATCGTGGCAATTATTCAACGAGTTATTAATAAGTGTATCGATTTTAACCCACCAAGGACACTTCGTTAAGTGGAAATTAATTTTTCGGATAAGTTTTGTAAATTTATACGAATGATGGAAAAATTCCTGACCTTGCAGTAATGGAGATTTATCACGATTTACAATTTCGTCATTTTTCCATCGGGAATCCGGATTTTTTATTATTCACGGATAAGAGATAACAAAGACAAGAGAATCAATCAAAGCCTAATAAATTGTAAGTGAACAATTTTATGCATGACAATGAATGATCGTTTTGAAACTCGTTTTGATTATGCACCGACGTTATATCACTCGTTAGAAAAATCGTACGATTTTAAATCTATGCAAGTATTCGCGTACATGTTGAACGGAGTCGAACGTGAGCAAAACTAACTACGTGTATAAATAAAAAAAAAGACTTACTACAGCGACAGCATTCGATGCAAGAATTTCGTCTTGCGTCAAAACGACGAAATACGCAACATTCGCAAGGACATAAATTACAGTCACTAATGGTAGCGATATGCAAATCGCCTTTGGGAGATTCCTGCGAAATTATTATTTATCACATTTTATGCCAACGCGTAATATATTTTAACATTCTGCCGATATGCAACGCTCATTTCTTCCCTAGCAATTTTTACTTTATAATTAAACAGCTCAATTAACATTCACAACTAAAACGATGTCGTTATCAGGTATATTACTTTCAACGTGATATCTAAACTTTAAAAAAAAAAGATTCTCATGCTTTTAACGGATCGGCAAAATGTTAACGTTTAGTAATCACCAGGTGAATTCTCGTTGAGTAGAAAAACACCTTGCAGGATTCTATTAATAAGATACAAAGCGAAAGGTAATTACTTGTAAGGATCTTTCAACTCCTCGGTGACGAAATTCAGGTAATTCCATCCGGAATACGAAAATAATCCTGAATAGACAGCCAAGGCGATATAACCGGGCTGTGTATTGGTCCCAGCCATGGGATGACGGAAATTCTCTGTGTGACCCATGCAAAGCCACCAAAGTCCAGCGACCATAATAATCACCAGGGCGAAGATTTTCGTCCCAGTAAAAATATCTTGCACCCTTGTCGCCCATTTCACGTTGTAACAGTTTATAGCGGTCAGTACACCTGTGAATAATAGACACTCTACTACCTGTCTAATTATCTGCCCATCAATTATCTAAAATTCAATTTTCATTCTCTCGGTTCTTATTACTATATGAAATTGTATTTTGAGAGCTGAAAGTTTCCACGTGTGGATCTTCCACGTGGCGAATATCTACGCTTCGATTTTGTTGTTTAAAAAAGAAACGAGAAAGAGAATAAACACGACGATATTAGATGTAACTGTGGCATTACGGAAACTGTACAGCGATGCACCGTGCCAACATTTGTTGCACGCGTTATGGCTTGATTAAAATTACTTCCCGCACCGTTGCCAGATAATTCAACGATTGCCTCTTCAATCTTTCCTAGTTACATACTTGTCCAAAAGTCTCGAAATACACAGTATTCAAGCAAAATTGCAACAATTTCTGATTCTTTTTCCTATTTACTCAACAAATGTTGAATTAAAACTAAAATAAAAATTTAATATTATCGATTAAACTACGAGAATAATTTCAAGTTAAAATTCGAAAGAAGTCTTCTGACATCGTTTGGTGGAAATAGATTACTGTTTTTCATTTTTTCTTACACGTGATCACGGCGGCAAGAAGTCGCACGGCTTCGTAGGGTGGCTCGCAACCCGGCCAGGCAGGCTGAAGGATGTATTGTGCGAACGTAAGGGCTGTAATTGCGTTTCCGGTTGGAACCAGGATAAACAATGCGACCCACAGGTAGAGGAACGCCGGCAGCGGTCCGAAGGCGTCGCTAATGTACGCATAATCGCCTCCGGATTTCGGTATCATCGTACCTGAAAAATCATTCGTTTCAAAACAAATATTAACCCACAAATCCCACGTAAACAAGTAGAATTACAACATGACCTCTTCTATACATATATATATATACACTGTAAATTATTTAAAATAGAAATTAAAATTAATCATAAATTATTTATAATTTTCGAATTCTTAAAAGTTGTTTGTAGAAATTTGTATATTTATACTTTTTATATATCTATATATTTATGTATTTATGTATATATAGATATATAGATATATGATATATATATGTATATTTTATATATTTTATATAGACACCCGACGACTCCAACACATACTTCTAACAAGTACTCGTTAATGAATGCAAAAGAAAGTGAAACTACGTGTACGTGTGTGCGTACTTCGTACACGAATAGAAACAAAGATGTATTCTACGTCGGCAGAAATGTATAACGTCCAAAGAATCAAGCGGAATGGTCACAATTACATTACAATTGAGCACGTTGATAATTGAATAAAATTTCTCGCCCGAGCTTTCTTAAAAGTCGGGTCGGGTCAACTTCAACGAGATGACACGATCTCATTGTATCAATGGTACTTATCTTTACGTTATATTTTCTTTTCTTTTCGTTCACGAATGACTCATTACTTGGCGCAGATTAAAGTAGATTTCGCAGGGACAATGAATCGAGAATATCGTGAAAACCCTTTACGGTGCAAACAACGAGGTTATTCGCATGATGATTCATCATTTTCTCGCTTAGGTTTTCGCGACACTTTGAAAAATGTCGATTCAAGTAATTCTCAATCGGATTTTTTTATAAGAAATATAAATTCAATCATAAATGTGAAAATTCATTCACTTTCGTTGGCAAACAGCTTTCGAATGTTCAGAATGTTGAAATTTCTGTCGAAAGTTAATTAAACAGCAATTAGAGATAAGCGATGCGACAATTAAACATTCTTATCAGTTATCCTGATTGACCGCTCGCAATTACGATAAGCTTGTTCCTCGTCCGCTACTTTATTTACATTATAGAAACGAGTCATACTTGTAAATTACCGTGAACAGTTATGTACTTAATAAATGTTGACATTCAACAACGTTCTAATGGCAACAATGTTGTAGTTTTCATGAAATCGTCGCGACGATCTAACGTGAAATTCTGAAAATAAGAATGGAGACCCGTGCGACGAATAAACGCGTGATAACTTTTGATAAAATAATAGTTACACGTGGGCGGCGATCGTGTCAAGTTCAATTAACGCGAAACCGTCGGTCTATCGATAAAAATAATTTCATTCGACAGAAATTGATCCGATGATCAATCGTTTCGATCAATGTTTACGTTATTTTTTTATCCGGCGGAGATTCAATGAAAAAAAAAATCAAACAATATTATCGAACATCTTTAGCACAAGGATGACATAATGTCGTAATAATTCGCACTTGAATAACAAGTAGAAAGTGATACGATAATACGATAATACGATGTAGATTAGAAAGGAAAGCTGGAGATCGCGTAATTATATTTATAAGCATGACTATCTTATTATAATTAATCTCTTTGCTATCGTTCATAGTAACCCTAACGGAGTCACGCGTATTTTTTTTTCAGCAAAACATTTCTTAATTTCAATGCCGTGGTTTACGTTTAAATATATCCCCCGCCACTCGTGTTTTCATTTTTGAAAATGCACGGCGGTGGGTTTCTTTGTGGATATTTTAAACATAGTGCGAAACGAAACGACGACATTGACCTTAAAAAAAAAGAGCTAAGTAATGCTCTGCACATTCTAACGCGGTTTTGTGCGATTGCCAAGTCTTTTGTTGCTTAAAAAGTGTTCCCCCAAAATGTTTCCCCCCTTTAACACCTGCATTATTTACTTTTTCAAATTCAACAGATTTCTAAAACGTTTTTAATTACTCAAAATCCAAAATATACGATCAACAAAAAGTGGATCGTCGAGAAATCAAATAAAAGTGGCGGGCCTATTAAATTTCACAGCGTGTCCAGCTATTATTACTTTAATTCATCTAAATTTATATGGCACGTGGCACGTGTCACGTTCAGAACACCCGGTACAGATGACTAATCTCGCAGATAAACTTTAAAAGGTTTGCATACAATCGACAACCTTCCATTGACGAAAATCATCGTAAATGGAGTTCCGTCCTCGCACGGATTCGTCAGCCAATGTTATTTGCGCTTGTCCCGTTTAGGATGAATCAATTTATCGTACTGTTTGTTCCATGAGTTTCCGATAACTCGCCACGAAAACGGGGAAAAACGAGAATATCGATCGAAGTGCACACTTTTCCTCGGGTAAATCCTACTGGAAGTGCAACAATTTCTCGATTACGATAAACTCGACAAATATTTGAATTCCCCGGGAAAGGAAAGCAATGCGGTCTACACGTGGAAGATAACAAAAAAACGAACACGGTTTATCGTGGCAATGATAAAGGTGTATAATGCGTATAAACACGAACGCCGAGAAGGAACCAATAAAATAAAAAGAATTACTATCGATATTACGACATTCACAGTTATACGTTGGACGAAGAGTATTGAAAATTATTAGAAATGCTTTTGTTGGTGTATATTCTTCTAATATCAACAATTCTTTCGATATCTTAGAAATACTATTCGTTTCAATTTCTTTCTTTGGACTTTATGCAAACAATTTTTCTAAAACACGTACGAAACAAATAGGTCGTAAGAAGTGTCTTCCATAGTTTAGATAGTCTTAAAACGTGTTGAAATAAAACTACGAAAGAAAGTTCCTGGACATTACGGAGCTCGCTCCATCCCTGTCCAGAATTTCATCATCAAATTCGTTTCGAATACCGCTTGGTATACAGAGAACATTAAAAGTTTCATCGAAATCGTTCTATCTGTTCGAAATACGTATAAACGCTTTACATACTGCAAAAACAAAATAAACGAGACAAATTGAGAACCCTCTTCCTTATATCTCTGAAAAAATAAACACTACGAATTGAGAACCACCTTATTGAAATCAGAAAATAATAATCACGGGAACTTGAGAACCCGCTCGTTTTCTGGAACCGATTAATGGCGATTCGTTACCCTTTTCTATGAATCTCTAACGGAATCAACGGCAATTTCATTAACTTTAGCCCACACGTGGACGAGTTTCCCTGTGCACACCGGGACACTATCGCCACACCGTTCCAGTCATTCACCTTGACGGAGGTGATGCAAGAGCCCGCCGTTCTGTCATCGGGCCCGTCGCAAATATATCGTTGCATCGCAGTACATTCCAGCTTCTGAATTCCCGAAACGTCAATAAACTAACGGCACGTTACTCTTTCGCGCGCGATGCGAACGTCCGCGAAACACGTCGGTACCGCGCAAAAACTAATAAAGAAATTCTAAAGTTACGCGTGAACGTGCTACGTGAAACAAAGGGACGTAAGTACGAACACTTCGAATCGAAGAATCGTCTATTTCTTAGTCTGTTAGAGAAAACGGTAAAAACGAGACCTAACAATGTGAGTATGTGTACACCGGATGCGTCATACCGCATGGTAAAGTAGTACACGACTTGCAAAACGCGAGGGAATCCTGAATGAAAACGTCACCGTATCACCGACAGGAAAGTTAATGTACATTCTAAGGACATACCCAGCTCAGCATAGCATAGTGCACCGATCAGCGACAGAACCCCGGAGAAAATCCAGACGATCAGAGCTAAGCCGACGCTGCCGCTGTTCCTTAGCACTCCTTTCGGCGAGACGAATATCCCGGCACCGACGATGATGCCCACGATGATCGCCACGCCGTCCAGAAGGCCCAGTTCCTTCTTCAACTTGACGGCATCGTCCTCCTTGGTGGCGTTCAGGACCTGCTTCTCCGCCGGTGCGACTTTATCCGGCATTTTCGTTCACTTTTCTCTCTCACTTCGGTATTCAAGGTTAATCTAATCCCACGTACACCGGGGGGTCTTCACGTTATCCTCTTGACACCCGAAAAACTACTGAGCGGCATGCCGTTGCCGACGCACGTGTGGAAACCGAGGAGAGGAGAGGAGAGAGATGGGGAGAGAACCAAACACAACCGGCTGCGACCGCGTGGTTCACTCGGCGGGTACACGTGCGCGACTGCAGCCCCGTCCGCAATGCCGAAAGTCACGCCGCCTCGTGGCGCTCATGTCTTCCAGCGTCGAGCCGACCCGCTCTCTGATTGGTCGATTCGAAATCGGCGGTCATTCAACGCCGCTGGAAATGCGCGGGAAATTACGTGGTGTAATTTGTTCCTACGAATTCGAATATGTTTGTTGTTGTGAATTGACGAGGGGAGTTTAATGTTAATGAACAAGTGGAGGTAAAATGATTTTTATGCGTAAATTTGAAGTGTTAATGTCAAGGGTTGATTTTGAATTATTTTAGAATGTTTGGACGGGTTTGTAAGTCTATTTCGTACCTTTCACTTTGTCTACGCCAATGTCGTTTGCCGGCAACACTTCTGCTTTTAAATATCGTAACCAGTTAACGTGAGGCGTGTATTATTTTTATTTCGACTGAGTACCGTTATCGCAAGTTTGAACAGCCGTATTCCAATACAAGAACGACGATGTGTAACATTGAATTCCCTTTAATCTACTTTACGAAGTAACTGTCTCGTAATCGTGAAAGTGTCAAAAAAACACTGTTCACTAATCTATTCCGTAGACCATGGAAATGCAGGTGTAGCGACTGTAAACTACGCTGTTCGTATGATATCTAACGTAATTAACATACAATATGCGGCATATTTTATTATTCACGGATTACGACGAACACGGTAAACACAACGTCAGCGTTCACGTCGCTTAAAACTGTGGTGAACGAGTGTTTCTCACTTCGTAACACGTGCATCTAGGAAACGATCAAAATAATCGAACAAAATTTGGACTGGCGTCGCGTCAAACATTCCGCAGATGCGAAACAGAAATAAAACAAAGTTGCACTGCCGGATATTATCGACATATGCGTGATACCAACTACTGCACCGTCGTGTGATTCGAAACACACACACTTCACCGACGAGACACCACTTGTATACACAAAAACACAATCCATCAATCCCTTTGATCCATTCCGTCCACTCTACACATCACAAAAACCGTTCGACTTTCATATTCGAACACGTGGCACGATATTACCGACCGTGTATGATTTCCATTACCCCGAACAGGTGTTTTCCTTATACGTGTATTCCGAAATTCTATGTTCCACTACATCCTGCTACACTAAACGACAATACGATCACAGCGACATGTAAATAGTCGAATTATTTCCAACACCTTTTGAAACATCGACGCGCAAATGCGCGCCCCTTTTCCTTATACAAGGACATAGTTCCGGATGACGTCGTTGCATATAATACACAAAGGGAATAATACAAGAAGTATTAGGCAAAAAAACAAAACGAGAGACGGGTTCTGGGGAGTACTGATGCAAGTTAACGTCGGTACCGATCTACTGCGTGCTAACGCGTCACGTCGAAGCCCTCGGCGGCAAACATTGGCTACATTAGCGTGGGTTCTTTGACTGGCACCTAAGTACACTAAATGTATGATTGCCGCAAATACACGGATTTCGTGCTCTACACCAGTGCCCCGCACACGTCCGTTACGACAGTGCCGCGCAACTTCTTCTGTTTCGTCAATCGGGCCTCCCATGAGGAAAATTGATTAACACCCTAAAGAGGGGAAAATTAACATTTTGATCGATGGATTGAAAAAGCACTTTTAAATCACCTAAAATGGTTTAAATCATTTCGAAAGATTTCAAATAGGAAACTTCCTTAAACTACAACAGAGAAATATAATGCAGAATGATGCAGGGAATTTGTAATAAGAACACGGTATACAAAAATACTTTAGAGTCCCAATATAGTTTTGGTATTTTTATAGGAAGCACTCTTTTGATTGAACTTTATATCCAGTACAAAAGTATAGAGAGAATTCCGTAATCGATCGGACTTATTAATCAAATAAATTGCCCAAGTATAAATGTATTAACAAATCAAATGTATATTGAACACGCAAGTTGGGAACTACTGCATTGGAGGCTTCCGCTGCAGGTTTCTCCCCCTTTATCTTCGATGGTCTCCGGAATCGATTAAAAAATACTTTTTAACACTTTTAGAATTATGATAACCTACAACTTCTGTAAGCGTGTTAAAGGGAATTCAATGTTAAACGTCCACATTAGAATAAGAGCATTAAAATCCTGCGTTAACGAATATACGAAGAATGAAACATTCGACGAAAATGTATCCGCGAGTAAAAATCTGCAATGTAACATTTTTTTTACATTCTTCGCTATATGTTTATGATACATGCTTGTGAACACTGTAACGTAACCCGATTATTATGAGCTTAATCGTCAAAACAGTGTGTGTTGCACGAACCTGTAATTTAATCCGTGGATGCATGCAATTACGCTGACACGCCGGTGCAGATTAATTGCAACAGATTTCTAGCGTTAAAAGGAGTAGTTGAATCAGCTGTTTCTCCAGTGAATTCCATTCCATATCGTTGCATATCGATAGAGATGGATAATTTTTTAAGTAACATTCATTCGATTGAAATGTCAAACAATTGTTCTGATCTACTGTTTCGTCCTATTTGATAACCCCAACGAATGCGTTGAAATGCATTATGTATTTGTATACTTATCGAATGTATTTTCGTGCGTTATGTACGAAGAGTTATTGATCAAAAACAAAATGAATACAATTCTATTAAATTTCGTCTGTAATCTAATCCCTCGTCTGTGGCGCTACAATATTCTCAATACCATTTTAAGGTAACTAAATAATTCTCAGGTACCGACGAAGCACAAGTTCCACGCACAGACGAGGTATTGGATAGACCTATCACCTTACGGGGTTCGATGTTGACGAAACTGAATTACCGACGCGATCAAATTTCAGAGGATTTGCAGCGCCTCCTTGACGAAGGAGCAGAATTATTTGAACTAAAAGAGTATCGTTGGTTCCGAAACGGGCCCCGCACCCCTGCCGCTTTTGTGAGGTTGTTACAAGCCCATATGTTGCGGACCAACTTCTAGAATCCGTACTCGGGGTCGAAAATGAATTTCGAGTATCGTGCGATGAACGGGAGCACATTAGTGGTACCTGTCGATTCGTTAGTGATGACAAAGGTATTACGAAAATCGCGAAAAATCGTAAATCGCCTGCCATTTCCGTAATTTTTGAGCTATTAAAACGATCCGGGGCGTTTTGGACGCGGAATCCGAAGCCGAATAAGACAGTGAAAGAATTATTTTGATATCTAAAAAATTGTGGAAATGACGGAAGAATTACGAAAATCGCGAAAAATCATCAAATTTAAGCAGTTTTTCGTTCAGCATTCGCTCAATTTTTGAGATAGCGACCTGAAACTTGTACCATTGTTTTAGTTAGAAAATTCTACGGCAGATCAACATATAATAGTTGTACTTTTCGAAAATTTAATTTTTCGCAAAAATCTGAAGGGGGTAGGTCAGGATTTTTTGCGATTTTCGTAATTCCCTCGTCATTTCCACAATTTTTTAGATATCGATCTGATTCTTTCTGTGTCTTATTCGGCTTCTGATTCCGCGTCCAAAACGTCCAGGATCATTTTAATAGCTCAAAAATTACGGAAATGGCAGGCGAATTACGAAAATCGCGAAAAATCCTGACCTACCCCCTTCAGATTTTTGCGAAAAATTAAATTTTCGAAAAGTACAACTATTATATGTTGATCTACCGTAGAATTTCCTAACTAAAACAATGGTACAAGTTTCAGATCGCTATCTCAAAAATTGAGCGAATGACGATCAAAAAACTGGTTGAAATTGACGATTTTTCGCGATTTTCGTAATTCTTTCGTCATTTCCGCAAATCTTTTGATATCGATCTGAATCGTTCACTGTCTTATTCGGTTTCGAATTCCGCGTCCAAAACGTCTTGGATCATTTGAATAGCTCAAAAATTACGGAAATGACGAAGAAATTACGAAAATCGCGAAAAATCATCAATTTCTGACAGTTTTTTGATCGGCATTCGCTCAATTTTTGAGATAGCGACCTGAGACTGGAACCATTGTTTTAGTTGGGAAATTCTACGCCAGAACAATGTATAATAGTTGTACTTTTCGAAAATTTAATTTTTCGCAAAAATCTGAAGGGGGTAGGTCAGGATTTTTCGCGATTTTCGTAATTCGCCTGCCATTTCCGTAATTTTCGAGCTATTAAAATGATCCTGGACGTTTTGGACGCGGAATCAGAAGCCGAATAAGACACAGAAAGAATCAGATCGATATCTAAAAAATTGTGGAAATGACGAGGGAATTACGAAAATCGCAAAAAATCCTGACCTACCCCCTTCAGATTTTTGCGAAAAATTAAATTTTCGAAAAGTACAACTATTATATGTTGATCTGCCGTAGAATTTTCTAACTAAAACAATGGTACGAGTCTCAGGTCGCTATCTCAAAAATTGAGCAAATGCCGAACGGAAAACTGCTCTAAATTGATGAATTTTTGCGATTTTCGTAATTTCTTCGTCATTTCCGTAATTTTTGAGCTATTCAAATGATTCAAGGCGTTTTGGACGCGGAATTCGAAGCCGAATAAGACAGTGAAAGATTCAGGTCGATATCTAAAGATTTGAGGAATTGACGAAGGCATTACGAAAATCGCGAAAAATCATCAAATTTAAGCAGTTTTTCGTTCGGCATTCGCTCAATTTTTGAGATAGCGATCTGGGACTTGTACCATTGATTTAGTTAGGAAATTCTACCCCAGATCAACATATAATAGTTGTACTTTTCGAAAATTTAATTTTTCGCAAAAATCTGAAGGGGGTAGGTCAGGATTTTTCGCGATTTTCGTAATTTGCCTGCCATTTTCACAATTTTTTAGATACCAAAACGATTCTTCTCTGTCTTATTCGGCTTCGGATTCCGCGTCCAAAACACCCTGGATCATTTTAATAGCTCAAAAATTACGAAAATGGCGAAGGAATTTCGAAAATCGCAAAAAATCCTGACCTACCCCCTTCAGATTTTTGCGAAAAATGAAATTTTCGAAAAGTACAACTATTATAGGTTGATCTGCCGTAGAATTTCCTAACTAAATCAATGGTACCAGTCTCAGGTCGCTATCTTGAAAATTGTGGAAATGGCAAGCGAAAAACTGGTTGAATTTAGGTTTTTTCTGACTGTAGTAAAAGCAAACACGAGATATACATACATATACTAATCGTAGCCAATTTGCTCGATACCATTTGCATCGAAGCGATACATTTCAATATAAACGACTATGGGTCATCGGACTTACAAAAAAATATTGATAAATTTCATTATCGATCGATGCAAATAATATCGATCCAGGTCTCACCACGTGGAGGTTGCTACTAATGGAGACCCACCCTATCCACGGCTCCCATCCTCCCTCCTTTAAACGATAACGAACATAATCTTTACTTTCAGAAGGAAAGTAAAGATATCACGCGACCGCGATCGCGAAGCTAATAACCACGATCTCAAAGATACGTCTATCAATGCGATCGTGGCCGAAATATTGAAACCAGTTTCAATATAACAAAGACAAACCCATCACCATCAAACGCCAATTTCCCGCGAGACGCGAATAAAACAAATAACATAGACGAGAATGGAAATGTCGACCAAACCAGAAAAGCAACCTCATGGTAAGACTAACGCGGGTGACTCTAGACGTTAACCATAACTCGACGGAAAAACAATTTACACACTTACGCGGTGGCTCGTACCACGGTCCTGAGAAGTACCCACGAACCGGGACTCCCGCCAAACCATGGTTAACCGATACGATGGGATAAACGTAAGGTCGATTTACAGGAAAGGGCCTCACGAAAGATCCGAACCAGGGACAAATCGAAGATGAAATATATCCGAAGATATAGATCATCAAATCGAACTGTACACGGGTTAAGCCATATCAGGCTAATCGGTCCGGCCGCCACCGATAAGCCTGATACGTCCCATACCCCGCCAAATAGCAGTCCACCCGTGTACAGGTCCCCAGAACGAACTCGGGCTCACCTTTCAAGACAACCTTAGGCCACCCAAAGATACCGGCGGAACCATGATCCGACGAAAGCCACGCTCCATGAATATATCGCAGGACCGCGATTTAACCAGATAAGCCGTGAGGCTATCTGGCCGACTACACCGTTTCTCGTGTTGTTTTAACGTAGGGGTATGACGAACGCCGCAAATTACGAGCAAGTGACTCTACTATTAAAATGAGTTTAAAAAACTGAAGCTAAAATATGAAAGCTGAAGCTAAGTATTGAAAGTAAAAGTTGAAGCTACGAGTTGAAAGTAAAAGTTGAAGTTAAAAGTTAAAAGTTAAAAACTGAAACTATGTAATTGAAGGTAAAAATGTTTAATTGATAAGAAGCTAATAACGCGGAACGAGCAAAGAAGTCGCGTTTTCTAGTCGATCGACGACAAACGAAGTGAAATTGACGTATGATATCCCCTTAAACTAACGTTTTGACACTATAGTGGCCAAAACGTCCCTTTTAGTCGCCTTTTACGACAGGCAGGGAATACCGTGGGTCTATTCTTTCCCCGACCCACAGGGGATCATGTTTTACATTTTTGTAATTAATTGGAATACTATAAGCTAGAAGTTACTTTGCGAGTTTACATAGAATCGAGAAAAATGCGAGCGCGGCGCAAAAAAGATTTCTCGCCATTTAACAAACCATTCAAGGTGAGTAAATGGCGATTTCTCTAAGTTAACGCGACTCTAAAAGCAAAGCTGGAAGAAGAGTGATTAGCTCATTTTACTTATTGTAATTTTACCGTATCGCAATCTTGAGTCTATAATTAATAAAGGGAGAAAAGACTACTTGTCACGCGCGGTCAACATTGGTCGGTATGGAAAGAAACGACCGAATTTACATAATTTTCGCAACACTAAATTTATTTACAATTTCCGTGGGTTTCGTCATAAAGAATAAGTAATCGCATGACTCTAAAATTCATTGAAAGAAAATACGCGATGCGCGCGCGAATATATTTTTCTTGGTCCACGTTCGCAAGTATTTCCGCAAAACTAATACACTAAATTACGAAAATTCCTCGCGAAAAACCGACGCGCAAAAATAATGTTTCGTAGTTCCACGACCGCTTTGACTGATAATACGCGAAAATAAAAATTAATTGCAAACGCGAAATGATCTTAAATAGATCCAATTTAGTTACGGCTGAAAAGAATTTCAAGATAAGACATCCTAATATAAAATGCAATTTATGCATAAAATTATGGCAATATTCCTTCTAACAAATGCTTGGTTCAATGATTGTTTTTAAATAGATTCGTACAAAGACGGCGATGTACGACGCGATTCGCGAGTCACTTAGCTGCTTTAACTTTTTGATTTTATATTAGATAATAAAATTCCTATACGGCATTAGAAAACGTGTCTCCGAGACACACAAAGATAATGAATTTTAGATTATTAATAAATTCGCGGAACTAGAAATGCAGCCAGTGGTGACAAATATTACGACCGGCGCGGATGGCAGTGTGCAAACTTTGCACACTGAATCATACTCTACCCCTCTGCTTTTATCAAAAATTCAATTTCTCAAATTTGTAATAATCAAAAACTCGACTCTAGTAATGACAAAAATATATGTTCTTAAAAATGAACTCTCAGAAAATATCTCAATAAGTAAAATCTTTAGGTTTCTTTAACAATAATGAATAAAAATGACTTAGATTGAAAATTTGTGAAAATAATTGAATAAGAAGAATGACTCGAAAGCTTTAATGCAAAATTCTTTGAATAAAACTTGTGAAAATATTTTAATAAGAAAAATGACTCGAAACTTTAATGCAGACCGGGGCAGAGTCTTCACGGGGAGCTCTCCTCGACCCGCGGAACTAACTACTTCTAACTACTTCATTCTATCACACTCTACCCCTCTGCTTTTTTCAAAAATTTAATTTTTCAAATTTATAATAATAAAAAACTGGACTCTAACTCTTTAACAATAATGAACAAAAATAATAACTGAGTTTGAAAGGAATTTAATATCAAATTGTAATCAAAATTCTATTATCAAAACTTGTGAAAATAATTCAGTAAGAAAAATGACTCGAAAACTTTAATGCAAAACTCTATTACTTGACACTTATGAAAATAATTTAATAAGAAAAATGACTCGAAAACTTTAATGCAAAACTCTATTACTTGACACTTATGAAAATAATTTAATAAGAAAAATGACTCGAAAACTTTAATGCAGATCGGGGCAGAGTCTTCACGGGGAGCTCACCTCGACCCGTGGTACTAACTACTTCAAATTACTACAACTATAATTACTCTACGACTACTACGAGCATAGTGACTTAGTAGTAACGGAATGACCATCCATTCTGGAATTGAACACTCCAAAATGGATAGCCATTAGTTGCTGCCCTCTTCTTGACAGTTTGTCGGGCCTCTTCGGCATATAGCCTCTTCGGCGTAAAGCCTCTTCTTGCTTCAGGCCGGAGCCCAACCTGTATTCTGCAAGAACATTCGGAACCATAATATGGTATAACCCTAACACGCGCCTAAGCAGACAAGAGAATGCGGCTAACACGTGTGGACAAGTTAACAGCTTATTCTCAGAAGAATGACAACTGCAGTCCGTGCAAACGGTTAGCCGCTAAGGACGAATGTTCAAGCAGAATTTACTTATTATTAAAAAAGAAAAGATTATTAGCCTAACTTTCAGGTACAGGATACCACTGGTCGCCTACAGTCGAAACAGTGGTACCTGCCCTGCCCTTCCTACTTAAAATTAAAGCACACACATTCCAGAGAATAAATTACCTGCCTACCTATTACCTATATTTAAAAAAAGGCAAAAATCTCTCGCACACCAACACACTCTCTCCACGATTCTCAATCAAAGTCGGTGTTTCCCCCTACGGGAGACGTCCCGGGACGTCTCCAACACCGACTCAAACCCCACACATACATTCAGGTACGTACCTTTTTGCTGAAATCGACTCACAAGGTCAGCGATTATTGCGATTTATTTAGACTTTATTGAAAGGAATTTAATGAAAACTTGTAGACGTAAAATATAGAAATGAAAGTCTTGTAATTAATTCGTAGTTGAAATAATTACTACGCTCAAAGATAATGCTTCTGCATTTTGACTCTAATTGAAAAGTAATTGAATATAATAATCTGAGCTTCGAAATATAATCGAACTTAAATTGAATAATGTAAAATCGTAAAAATATGCAAGTTGAATTTAATCGCGATTTTGCAATAAAAACGATTGTTCAAAACCGACGCACAACCCACGAAATATTCAATAAATTTATCTCACACACACACTCACACGTGTGGATCGTACGTCGTGCACAATCGCTAACGCTTGTGAGCCGCCACATAATTATAATTCTTAAAACTATAAGCCACGTTCACCGCCATCACCCATTCGTGTAGCACCTGGGCACACGAATGAGTTCAAGCCAAATAGGGACATGAACGTGGCAACTACATACTAGGCTTGATGTGTGCTGAAAATCCTGAGCTAGAAAATGATTATTCAAATAGATCTTCTAACGAGCTAGTAATCGTTACTTTGACTTTATAGAATTTACTTGAAAATATACCTTAGAAAATGACTCGAATGTAATATTGAATAATAATTGAAAAAGTGAAAAAATTGCATCTTGTGCAAGAAAACTTTGAAAACTTTAAAAATATATGTATTGAAAACTTTAAAATATTGAAATTTATTTAAAAAAATATATATATGAAACTTGAATTTATAATTGAAAACCTTGGTGATTCCTTATTCAAAGTTATATTCTAAACAATGCAAATATGTTCAAAATTAGCCTTTGAAACCAGAATCTACCCATCGCGAATTGGTCTTCTTGGGCATTTCAAATACAAGAATTTAAAGGACTTTACAAGTTAAAGGAATCGCGGCCACGAAAAATATGCAAATTCTGACTGAATTTAATTCGTATGATTCACCGTATGATTAATTCGTATGATTTCATGAAACTCGAATAAATATTCTTATCTTTTTTAGTCCTTTTTCAATCATCCTATTCTGTTCTTATCTTTTTGATCTTTTCGCTTATTTTGGCCCTGTTTTTAACTTTACTTATCTTTACTATTCTTATCATTTTGATCTTTACTTGTCTTTCTATTCGTATACATTCTTTCTATCTTTTCTCAATGCTCTATGGTTATATGAAATTCATGCGAACGCGAATGCAATTAAACGAAGGCCGAGGGTATCGAACCTTCAAATTAATTACAACAAAATCGCCCGTGAAGCTAAGCCACAAGAAGACCCCTGCCTGAGCTAATTAAATATTCACAACAATGGGGTGTTACTACCCACGAATGTA
Organism: Mimumesa dahlbomi; assembly: GCA_917499265.3. Taxonomy (NCBI): domain Eukaryota; kingdom Metazoa; phylum Arthropoda; class Insecta; order Hymenoptera; family Crabronidae; genus Mimumesa; species Mimumesa dahlbomi. Next base: position 11,730,571 of record OU824120.1, on the reverse strand, counting down.
AAGTATCAAATACTTTACACTCGCGGTCACTATGCTCGCAAACTCAAATAAAATACAACCAATACACTCGTGCCGCTTCGGACCTTTATGTCCTACGACATGATTGAGTGATCGGAGGAACCATAAGTTTTTTGACTCACCGGTCGTAGATTTCTTCTGCACCTTTGATTGTAGAGATGATACTACGACCGGCTCTGCAGTTGCGAAGTCATCTGTAACAGAAAAATAGCAAAGTCTTTATAGTTTAACCGTCTATCATTCCTCGAATCGTTCGTATTTACTTCTGACTCAAGTTCGATATTTCAAAATGTAATTTCACTGTGGATTGGAAGTAAAAGTAGAGAATTTTGACGATATTTACCTGCTGCCTGATGCGACGACGCCCGATGGAAATCCTTTCCACAGCTGCTGCGTACCTCTACTTCATCGCGGCGAATAATTCAAAGAAAAAAAAAGAAAAATAAACAGACTACACTCCCGACCGAAATTATTTCCGGCGAACAAACTGACTCTACTTTCGCGATTCAAAGTATACAGGAATTTCGCGACCCAATATGTTATGTTGTAGCAGTCCATTTCAATTCTTTCGGCGGGTTTAAGCACGCGTACATCGAACAAACATAATTTCTAATAGCGCAACAACACTGATTCTATTTCGCGATATACTTTTTCGGATCAAGTGAATCTAAGACCGCATTGCACTCGGCCAGCTAAATCGTTGCGATGTCTTCTGTAACAGAAAAAGAGAAAAGTCTTTATAGTTTAACCGTCTTTCATTCCTCAAATCGTTCGTCTTTAATTCTGACTCGAATTCGATATTCCAAAATGTAGTTTCATTGTTAATTAGAAGAATTTAAAGTAGATTTTGCTGATATTTACCTGCTGCCTGATGCGACGACGCCCGATGGAAATCCTTTCCACAGCTGCTGCGTACCGCTACTTCATCGCGACCGAAATAATGTCCGGCGAACAAACTGACTCTACTCTCGCGATTGGAAAAATTAAGAGAATTTCGCGACCGAATTTCATTTCTTTCGGCGGTTTTAATCACGCGAGTATCGAGCAATAATAATGTATTAATATCGCAATAACACTGACTCTATTTCGCGAAATACTTGTTTCGCAGAAAATGATTCTAAGACCGCATTGCGCGCGGTCACAAAAGCTGAAAATAAAATACATCGCGAACGCGTATACCGCGGAAAATGTAGATATACGGTTAAAGTATTTTTCAATTTAATTACCAAACATTGTTATTAGGAATATTGCCATTGTCCTACTTTGGTGTAAAATGAAATTGTGAACGCAATAGTCGACGCGAAAAGATGTATACTTTAATAAACCGGCGCGAAGTTTCGTAGAAATATTCTCAAACGTTTCGCAAGAAAAATATTTCTTATATCCGGTTCACGAAAAATAAACGGCACGATGACTCGATCCAATCTAACGTAACTCACGGAAAATATAAATTCCCGTTGTAAATGTACCGCGAACAATGTTAGATACGACCAATGTCAAGGGCGTTAACAAGTAGGCTTTGATCGCTGCGATGTTCATTGTGTTCTTGTTTACGTCTCAAGTAACCGGGCTTCTTTGTATAGTGGGTACCTGGAATTAGAAACCAAAACACGATAAGAATTAACAGTCACAAATTTATCCAAATTCTAAGTACAAACAGCGAAATTCATAAGCAAAACTAATGAAATTGTGATAATATAGTAAGCAAGAATTAATAGAAATACAGAAGGTATTTTCCAAAAAGTTGAAATATTATTTGTTTAATTCATACTGAGAAAAGTGGACTCGATTCATGATTTTAAATGTAATGTATTGAATGTGTATGGTATACACGTATATATTATGATAGGATATAGAATATAAATGAATTGAACAAAGATAAATGTTCTAAAACGATGTCACATACCTTGGAAACCACCCAGGAGCTCCTATGAGTATGTACGTCTTCACCCACTGGCCGCCGAACAGAGACTGATGCGCGCCCGTGTCAAAGTCACGCCAGGTAAACTCCGGGAGTCGGCCGGTCACGGTCGGTTGCACTCGTACATAGGTACCCGCCGGCGAATTTCTTCGATCTATTACGACATAATAAAATCTATGTTAACCTCGAGCGGACCGTTATTAAACCGTAGCATTTTCCGCATTTATTGCTAACAATTAAACAATTATATATTTTGCACAAATAAAGAAAACTTTTGACTATAACATCGTACAAATTCGAACTATATTTTATAAACTTGATATTAAATATTAAGTTGCAAATCGCGATTGCAAATTAATAACAATAAATATAATTATTTCTAAAATTTGAATATTTAATACATTTCTACTGCCTCTATTAATCAATCTCTATTAATTAATACAATTGCAATCAATCGGTGTGTTACTCAGTACTAATAATGTATGAATAATAAATGAATTTTACTTCGGGAGGTTGACCGGAGCGTGTCATGAAGAGGTATTGACTCCAGGACGTTTTATCACAGACTAAAGGTTAATGGCGTACTTGGCAATCTCAGGTCGAGTGTATTTTGAAGTTTGGTTGTACTTGATCCGTGAAGCCTCAACAATAAAGATGGAAATAACAGGTTCAGTCTTGTCGGGGCGACCTCGAAAAAGTATAAAAGAGCAACTTACGTGTAGTCTCTTGATGTTCCTCTTTCTGACAACCACGCAGAATGTTCAAATTATTTAAGTAAATTTGCGATTTGTCTGCATAACTTTATACGATTTTTTGAATCTTTATTTTTCTGACGGGGGCGTTGCAAAACCATTACCACAGACGAGGTATTGCATAGAGTCTAGAGCCCTCCAAACCAGTGACATCGAAAAGCATGGGGATGATCGGTCTATCCAATACCTCGTCTGTGTTCCACGGTTTGTGGTTTATTCACAGATGACAAATAAGATCTTATTTCTCCTCTGTGGTTCATTTCTGTCAGCAACCGATGGTAAAGAATTCTGACGCATAATTATCAATATTTTAATTTTGTAAATCAATTGTAATTTTATGAATGGAACGCATTCTTTAATTGGATTTCCATTGCACTACAATATGTCCGTCAGAAATATGTTGCACATTGCTACCAGTAGCGATTGGTTGCTACCAGTTGCAACTGCATAACTGCGGTGCTTCCATTGTACTGTTTAAAAAATAAATAAAGATATGTATACTCTATGAATAACGCGTATAAAGTAAGACATTAAGAAAATTACATTACACATTTTTGTTTCTTATAAAATGTGATACTTGTTGCTAAAGAGTAAAGGCTTAATATAGAATATAACCTTAAAATAAATTCTTTAAAACCTTTCGACTTCGCCGGTAAAATGTTTACTACCGCTGCACGTGCAAGTCGTACGCTAACTACAGTTGCAAGATGCAAACGACGGGTTGTAATTACGGGAATAGGAATTGTATCTCCTCTTGGAGTTGGAACGCAGATCTCCTGGCAAAACCTCATAGACTCAAAGTCTGGTATTAAAAAACTTACTGATCCAGAGTATGATAGGTTGCCCTGTAAAATTGGTGAGTTCTATAAAAAGTTATGATTTTCATGAATAATTCTACCTTGTACTAAAAAAAATAATTATCATATAGGTGCATTAGTTCCTAGAGGAAATGGTCCTAATGAATTAGATATCGAATCACATTTCACAAAAAGTGAATTACGCACAATGTGTCCAGCCACTGCTTATGCTTTAATCGCTTCGGAGGAAGCATTAAGTGATGCCAACTGGAAACCTCAAGAAGAAAATGACAAACGTAGTACAGGAGTGGCTGTAGGAATGGGAATGATAGACTTAGTTGATGTCTGTGCAACCTATGAAGCTTTAAAAAAAGGATACAGCAAAGTTAGCCCTTATTTTGTACCAAGGATATTACCAAACATGGCTGCAGGTCATATTAGTATTAAATATGGTTTCCGGGGGCCAAATCACTCAGTATCGACTGCATGTGCAACTGGAGCTCATGGCATTGGTATAATGTCATTTTAAAAACACATAAAGCACCCTAATATATATACCTGTATTGCAAGAATTGAACATAAACAAATTCCAGGGGATGCATTTCGTTTCATACGTGGTGGAGAAGTAAGTGTAATGGTATGTGGTGGAGCCGAAGCCTGCATTAGTCCACTTGCAATAGCTGCATTTTGTAGACTCCGAGCATTAAGCACTTCCAGAAATGATTTTCCTTGCGAAGCATCGCGTCCATTCGACAAGGATCGCGATGGATTTGTGATGGGTGAAGGTTCTGCTATATTGGTACTAGAGGAATTAAATCATGCACTCGAGAGAAATGCTTCTATTTATGCAGAGGTATTAGGATATGGTTTGTCCGGTGATGCCACGCATTTAACGGCACCCAATGAAGATGGCACCGGTGCTATATTAGCAATGGACAGAGCGATAAAAGATGCTGGAATAGAACGAACAGAAGTCACTTTTGTCAATGCACATGCAACTTCAACTCCCTTGGGTGACAGCATCGAATTAAGAGCTATAGAATCTTTTATGGGACAACATAGTAGCAATATAACAGTCTCCAGTACAAAAGGCGCTCATGGTCATCTGTTAGGGGCAGCCGGGAATCTCGAGACTGCCTTTACAATCATGGCAATCAAAGAAAAAATAATACCACCGACGTTAAATTTACACGATTTAGATACGAAAACATGCTTAAATTTCGCACCAAACGTAAAAAAAGATTGGAACACGACGTCAAGGCGTGTAGCTTTAAAAAATGCCTTTGGCTTTGGGGGAACAAACGCAAGCCTATGTTTTGCAGAGTACATCAAATGATAAGATTATAAAAGGGAATTTGAATGGACAGAAACATACTGATACAACACACCGTAATTCGTACTAGTCATTCCATATATACATTACTTAATACATACATTGCATCCACGGGGTTTGTATATATATTTATATATACTTTCTGCAAAATATTTAGACTGAGATAAAGTATGATTCTACAAATGAATCATATTTTGGACTTAAGCTGCGATCTAGAGCTTAAATATTTTTTAATAAATTTATGTAATATACAATGTGAAACTCATGTAACATAAAGTAATGCCTGTTGTAAAGAGCATATTACATAAAAATTGTACAGCAAAAATGTAATTTAGAATAATAAAAATATATATTGGAATGCAACATTTATTTTATATTAATTTTCAATTATTTCTGATTATACTATTGTTACAGTATCCACATATCGCGTTATTACTGTCCTTAAAAAAAACAGGTTGAAACTGTGGCCTTAAAGAAAATAAAATTCAGAGTATGCATTAATTAATGAAGTTTAACTTTTTATATAACAACTGATTAATACGTACATAATATCGATTCCAATTTGCCACAATAAATTTAGTTATACAGGTATAATGAATTGTCAGTCATATTTGACTCTGAATTCTATAAGAATACATCTAACTACATATTAACCAGATGCCTGATATAATTTTTCTTCAACTCAGTTTTCAGAGTCAACATTTGACTTAATATTCTCGGAACTTTGTTCAGTCATAGTTACATGTTTCATCTACAAAGTTGTCTTTAATTTGTATGAATTCAGCTGCATAAAAAACAACGAAATTCAAGGCATAGCTTTTTGTTTTTTGGTACCTCTAGTTTTATTAGACGCGGTTCTCTGCTTGTAGATAAACCATACTGTATGATGTTTTTATGATGTACATCTCCAACGATATTTTATTCACACAGGAAGGTTGACCTCCAGTGATAACAGTTATCCAAAATACATCTATTGCTTTCGTGTTTCTCTACTGGCAGTAAATCAATGTAAAAAAAAGAAAGATTGTATCCTATTAAGTAACTGTACCTAGTAGGAATTCTTAGTGAGGAATGGTAAAGGGCTTATGATGGCTGCATAAAATAGCAAAACGTTTTCTAAGCGTTTGACGAAGTTCTTGTCGTTTTTCAAGAACTTGGCACATTCGAGATTTAAACTCCAGCACTTCTTCTGCAGGAATATAACTCTCTTTTTCTTCATCATCGGACACGTAGGAATCCTATCAATCATTGAATAAATAAATAGTACAACTACATGTATTATACAATTGTAACATAAATTGAATAACAACCAAACTCACTTCTAACATCTGGGTGAGCGTTGGACCTCCGCCCCTTTCTTTCAGTAAAGAGATGATAGAATTGGAATGAACAAGTTTATCCGTTGACCGTATATCATGACAATCTCGTTCATGATTACAACAACCATCACTGCAAGCTACTTCAGAGCCTTCTGGAGTGCTGGGAAGTGAAGAACTGCTCAGATTGTGTTCAGAAGAGTATCCACAATCTTGTGAGGACTGTTCACTCGAGGAACGACTTTTCCTCTCCGAGACTGAGAGTTCGAAACGTTTCTTCATTTCTATCCACATATTATATCTCTTATTTGGCTTTCCAATCCATGCATCTACTATTTCTTCAGCGTCTGCTATAGGATCTTTGCAATCTTCTAAACTATGCCAGGGATCGCTTTGAATTTTCTCAGAGAAATCCTGCTTGTATAAAAATATGTAAATATTAAGACGTTAAACGATATAAAAAGAATGTATCAATTTCACTGATTCATTACCTTACACGATTCACAGGTTTCAGATAACTCTTCTTCAGAGAAATGTTTAACGGGTGTGACCTTTTTCGTTTGGTTAGTAGTCGTTTTCGTTTTTGTATCTGACGAACCTTTCTTAACCGCGTTTTTCTGCCCATTCGATGATTTTTTTGGGAATGCTAACTGAGTTTGACTTTGTGATTGTGATATACTAGATTTCGACTTTTTTAAGCAATCAGGACATTTACATGTAGGTGGTCCCTTGTTCTTGGGGTCTAAGACTTGCAACTGGAAGGGATACATATAATATAATATACATAGGATAAAAAAGAAATATTATTAGTTAGTTTAGTTACCTTATGTCGATCTATATTTTGCGTCGTTGGTTTAGAGTCGGCACAAATGCAAGGTGATTCATTATTACCGCTTTGCCTCTTTCCCGAACACTATAAACGCATCAAATTATTAAATCGTAAGCATAGATTCTCTTTTTCAACTTCTACCGATAATGAACATACATCACATGTATTTTCTTTTTCTTCTGTTTCATAACGACGTTCCTTCTTCTTCTTGCGTTTCAAACGTAACTTTTCTCGTCGCTGTTGTTTCGCTATTTCTTCTCTGGTTAGCTCTTCATATAGTAATTCGAGCTGAGAAATGCCTTGTTTCATTTCTACAGCCATCTGTAACGTATTACATGTGAAGATGATGGTTGTACAAAGTGATGACATGTTACATTTACAAATGGATTTCATAATACATCAAATATACCTGAAAATTCCTGGATAGTGCGTCTACTGCAACAGCAGCTAAGACTTTGCATACAGTCTCCTCTTCTCTTAATCTTCTATGAACTTTATGCAACCGTTCAGCAACACATATTCCTAAACATGTAAGTACTTCTTCCTGAGCAATTTCTAATGTCTTTGCATGTCGTTCTCTGAAAATTTTAACCACAAGTAAAGTTTTGAAAGAACTACACACAAAACATATTCTAACAATCATACCTTCCCATAAGTTCTGGCTGAGCACGTCCAATCAGAGTACTAATATAATCTGTACTAGTAGGCAGATGGACATGCCGATCAGGTATACAACGTTTAATGCCAGAATATAGTGCAGCAACATAACCCTTCTCTTTAGTAGGTTCGGGCTCTGTTGTTAGAAGAGAAGATGCTAATAGAACTTTTGTACGGCATTCACCACAGAATCTGCAATGTTTCAGTAGATATTATAGCTTACTAATGTTAATAATCTTTCCAAGTGTCCTTGAACCTACCGATGCTTGCGCAAATATGTGTCTAAAGTTGCTTCAAGAGTATCAGTCTCTATCAAAGCAAGTTCATGTCGGCAAGGAAGTTCCATACAATCCCATACTTCTCTCCATGCAGTAGGAAGAGGCCTCATGCGCTGAATTTCTAACGAATGTAAGACACACCTTCTTGACTTTTTATTCCTGGGTTGCCTTTCAACTAAACTGTTTAACCTAGCACTGTGATAATTGTTAAAGTAATGAGTCTTTATCTACAGAATATTTTTAATATACATATCAAATGTGTATTCCATTACCTATGCCCTTGCAACATTGTACAAAGTAATTGTGGTGATTCTAGAACATCATCTTTAATAGATAATAAACCTTCAGGAGTAATCACCAATGGATCTAATGCTGGATGACCTGATTTCATTAGGTCATAGAACAATCTCTCAACACTAAAACCATAAAATATTAGTTTATGAAAATTTATATTAGACTACATACTTTCTATATACAGTAATGCCCGCATAACTATCACAAATTTCGTCTATTTCACTACAAATTCCTGGAACTGTTTCCACAAAGTAACAGGCTTTTGGTACACACAGCTACACACCATAAAACAAATGTTTAAACCTTTCTCTCTATTTCACTCACTCAATATTTCCCACACTCATCTTTGACACTTCCTGAAACACCAACTTTCCTCAATACCTGTTGCTGTAACGACTAGATGATGCCATAGTTAAGCCTGCACTACTGTACACATATATGTTTTACACTTGGTTTACCTCCTTCTACAACCCACACAGGGTACAGCTTGTCCCAAAATTACAAGCATATCTTTGCAAGTAACTTCAAAAGATGCTTTAATTTCTTCTTTCGTAAGCATATCAAGTTTTCTAGTAAATTCGTCAAGCTGTTTCCCACGTACCAATGGACTACCACAAATGGCTCCCAGACCATTTATATCCATAATCATCTGTAGTAATAATAATGACAAAATTATAGCGGTTTACAATTTTCCACTAAAGTAATTTTGTTGTATTGCTACATTTCAAATACTTTTCTTATAACATAATATGATAATATATGTGTAACAATAAGTATTCCAATCATCAACGATTAACCATAAAATTCATAACGAAGAACCATAAAATTCATTAATTAAAAGTAAATCATAAAAATTGTAACAAAAATACATTTAGTTTCATCGCGCATATTATTGCGTGCTTAAACACGATCTCCCACAACGGTTTCGTACTTATTTCGACAATCTAAGGTCGATTGCTTTATATTCATTTCTCGATTATATTTAATCAGACTTAAAAAACTAATTATTTTGACATCAGTTTCTTCTCAAAAAGAAACAAGTGATTTTGAAATCGCAATAATGGAACAATCACGAAGGAAAAGTACAGACAGCCAACAGAAATCAAAATCATAATTAAACGTTGACAATCAGTACTTATCAAATATGATAGTAAAGGTTGGTCGCTTAATTAGTTATGCCACGGGCGTGCATTCGCTGCCACATTTAGGTTAAGTAAAAAAGATCGTAGAACGCTATTACGTAAGTCCCGTGCAGCTTTGCGTGCGGAATATGTCAAAATAATATTTCGCGAGAATAACGTAAGGGAATCGTGCTCACCGTAAGATTCTCATCGACGATCAACGGCATTTGTCTCCGCGTCAAATCGACCGGGTCATCGTCCCGCCAAACGTTCACCAGCTTCGCCATCACTCTCGTATTCTCTTGCCGACGACGATTAGAAATGTAACAACGTTAGATTCTGTAAGGCGCTACGATGCACACACTCGTATAATTGTAATCAACTTCGACGTTACACCACAAAAATAAGTAGACGGTATCATACGTCTGCCATTTGCAACGAGTGGTTTCTCACTTCCGCCCTGCGTGCATTGTCCCGCTTCCCTCTCTACCCGTCATTCTATCCTTATTCTAATTCTACATACCTGTTCCTAATCGTTTTCTTCACGTTTTTTTTCTGGTTCAAAGTCCCATCAAATGATTCATCTATCGTACATGATAACAATACCGATACGAACTAGCCATCCACAGATTAAACCTAGTATTTGTCGAACGGGATCCGATGTAGATATACATTAAAGTAAATTAGCGAAGCTATTTCAAATACAGTCAACAAACGCGTATTTAGATACGTATGCGACCGAATGACATATTTGTGCGCGATCCTAGTTGAAAATGTACTTACATAAAATAATCGTACTTCTCTAATGTATAACATTAACGTAACGCTATCGGAACGATGAAAGACAGTTTGACAGATTCAGGGGTGTTTGTACAGCCCGCCGTTTCGATTTAAGGACATGTACCGCTGACGTAGCATAAAGTGGCAAGAAGTCTTGTCGGAAATGTTTTTATATCCGGCTGAATGACAGTTCTGCTTATTTTTTTTCGTGGGGGCTGGAACAGGATGCGAAAAGTATGAATACATAGTGCATGTAGATGTGTCAATGAGAAATTGATCACGATCACTTAAATTGTAGATACATGAAACAAGATCTGTTTAGTTTAGATTCGCTATATTCTGCTTATGTTTATTTGTTATTACTATTTAGTTACAAAGTTGCTACTTTAAGTTACCAAACTTAAATCGTAGCAATGTTCTTCAATTATGCTTGGCTGTTATTTCTACTAGCATCTATATATGTGCTGTACTCACACAACTACATGAAAGAAATAAAGCTTAACTTTCTGCATGAAGGATTAAACTTCATAAGTGTCATTTATAACGGAGTAAATGGGAATTCTGATCCACTATCGGGGGAAATAAGCCCAGAGCAGAAAGTATATACAATAAGTGAACTCGAGAAATATACAAATTTAAAAGACGGTTTATACATTTCAATATTAGGTCAAGTATTTGATGTAACGAAAGGTGCAAAGCATTATGGCCCTGGAGAAACGTATCATGCTTTTACTGGTATAATTTAATGTGATGATAAATTGCACATAAACATTATAATTTATAAAGGAATTTTCTAAACTTTGCAAGTCATTTCTATAAAATATATGTATGTAGGTCGAGATGCTTCATTAGCCTTTATTACTGGAGACTTTACCACTAAAGGCCTAACAGATGATGTCTCATCTTTGTCCATCCAACAAGTGAAAGCATTAAATGATTGGGTACAATTTTATAAAGACAATTATGTTTATAAAGGTATTCCTCCTATACAAAATTTATCTGAATAAGCTGATTAATTTAACATATAATACATCAATTAACATTCAAACATATAAACTTATACAGGGAAATTCAATGGAAGATATTATAATGAAGATGGTAGCCCAACTAAAGAGTTTTACGATGTACAAACAAAATTAACACTTGCCAAGGAAGCAAAGTTTGAAGAAGAGCAGAGGAAAAGGATGTTTCCGCCATGTAATGTGGAATGGAACCCAGATTCTGGAACCGTAGTATGGTGTTCCAAGAAAAGGTAAAGACTTATGCAAAAAATATCACTTTTACCCAAGACATTAATATCTGTCCTCTTTTTAGCGGTGGGATAGATAGAGATTGGGTTGGGGTGCCAAGAATGTTATTTGAATCTACAAATTCCCAACAATATAGGTGTGCATGTGTTAAATTAGATAGTCAAGAATATGAAGAGACTAAAGGTATGATTAGAGAGTATATTGGCTGTCCACAAACTTCAATTAGATGCACTATAAAAGTAAATAATACATAGTAAATAGAAATATTTGTTACCTTAATCAATTATAACAATTTAAAGTTATATTTATCACTACATATAATACTAGTTTGCAAATAGTTTTTTCGTATTTTTATATTATATTTTTGTACACTAACATAATGAAATAATAACAATGTACGTAGTTTGCAATACAAAATATACTGTATTTATAGAAAAGGCTACATTATCATAATCTACCTTTCCTGTCTATCTTAAAAGAATGCAAAGCCTTAATTGTATAAGATATTTTTGTGTTATCAGTCTTTCTTCTTGTCACTGTAAAAGTAAACCTCACTGCTCTCTGAAGTCGCAGCATTAGCTTGTTCTTAAGGAATTGGATAAGAAAAATGTATAATGTATAAACACACATCGACTTGTATCATACGTAAATGCAATACAGCATGAATGCTGTGAGAAATAGTCGACTGAAATTAAAACTTGGCAGGTATATAGAATAACTTACATTCATCATTCACGCTTGTTGAATAAACTATGTATATACTAAATTATAACACCGTTCCAATATATTTCAAATTGCTGCTGGACAGCGTATAGAGTACTTTAAAACTCGTGTGTGCCAGCTAATTCTCAGCATTATTTGCATTACTATAAATGTTTTTCTTGAAACACTTCTAGTAATATGTAAATACAGAAGCAGTTTCCAGCATATTTCATACGTTATCACTAATCTGATAATCCTTTGTACTTAGTAGTGTTAGACGTAAAGGATTGATATAAACAACCTAAAGGATTGTCATAATTCATTGGAAACAGAATACTATGCACTTCAAATATGCTTTGTTTTAATTGTAGAACACAGAACCTCGTATATTTCAAATTAGTGCATCATTTCATTTGATATCCCCATCAACTTTAGCAGGAGATTCTCCTCTTATACTATTTAATTTATCAAGCAGCATTTGCATAGACGCACATCTCCTCTTACAATTAATATTCGATCCAAATACTTTCTTAATTTTTGCCCTTCTCTTCTTTAATTTAGAGTCTGTAGGTCTCTGTTGAAACTGTATCATTCTTTTGTATCTCTTTGCACTCATGAATGTAGTATTTTCACTTATATCATCTTTTTCTTCGTATATTGTTTCCAAATTATTTGGTCCTTTCTTTAAACTCTTATCTAAATAGTATTCCTTAACATCATCATCACTCTCCATTTCTGAACACTTCCTCTTTTTTGGCTTTAAACTGCATCTAAAAATGGCCAAGAGTATAGTATCACAACTCTTTTAAAGAATTTGTACTAGATCATAGATATTATACCTTCGATTAACAGTTTCCGTAGGAACAATTCTGGGTATTCTTTTTCTAAGTATTCTTTTACTTCCTTGTGGCGATAAATTATTATTTACTGTAAGCATTTCTAAACTAGCCATCACTTCAGGTAAATTGGCATCAGCAACATCACTTTCAGCTTTTCTAAAACGTATATAATAATTCGTGTTAGTAACAAAATAATGTTACAATACCAATGTATAATTTTGCCAGATAAGTAAGTTAAAGTATTAATTTTAATTTCTTTTAATTTCGTATGCATTTGTTAAAAATATAACCAGATTTCAAAAAATACTAACTTTCATTACAAATTATGAGCAATAATTTGTAAACAAGCTTCAATTTCAATCTCTATACTAATACGATTAATTAAAATAACTTACGTTGCTGCAGGTTTTATCTCGTCCATTTGGAAAATTGTTGTTTATGCGTTCTTTATTAAACGACTCGAACAGATCATTTGCTTATAAACATAACTATCAAAAAAATTTATTCGTACTTAGTACTTTCGAGGTACAATATATCCTAGCATAACCATGTATGCTGTAAAAAATCTTTGGACCAAAAGTAACTGTAAACAAATTTTTATTTTGAAGTAAAACATTCATAACCCGTGCGGAGTTTTTAAATTCATTTTAACATGCTTCGATTTGCCGGAAACTAGTAACACATCTAAATATATATATACCTTCTGCAAACGTCAAATAATAAATAATGCTAAATAGTTATTCCAAGTTATGCACCCTTCCGCGACATATAATATTAAACAACAGAACTGCAAGTAAACAGCAAAGAAGATTTCGCTTTGGTGAGCAGCATCAACGAGGACGAATACTACAGAGATCATGAGAATCACTGAGAATCACTGAATTGATCATGATCATTAGGTATTTTTGCGTTCTTAACCTTACTTTTTCTTCAAATTTCGTTTCAATAGAAACAGTATTTGTTTCGGAGAGTTATAGCCAGTTCTACCAACATCGTCAACTGCTGACCAATGAGTTGACTGGATTGACTGGATTATACTTCGCGCTTAACTGTGAATAGCCGCAAAACGCTTGGCTTTCGGGGTACGCCACACATGAGAACACTGGCTTGAAAATGTCAAATTGGGCTAAAGTACTTGCCAACAATATTAAATATAACTGTTTTTAAGAGCAGCCACAAATTGTTTATATAAAATAGTGGTGATATCTAAATGGAAACATGAAGAAAGAAAGAACGGCTGACAATAGCCGGCCGTATAAATTATAAGTATCTCCAGAAATCATTGGAAGACAGTGATATTTACCTGTTCTTTTAAACACGATATGATTAAATTATTATGAATTTACAAAGAAAATAATTGATGTTTTCATTTCACTATGTCGTAGTATGATCTAGGAGATAATGCTAGGATTATATTTGTGTGATTTGATCGTTGCAGTTTACATTCATTTATAGGTTAAAAGATGTAAAGTGTCATTATATCGTTGTTGATTTAGAAGTATTGTAGTCGTGTACCTTTTCTAATGATGCAAGTGATAGAAGTTAAAATTCAAACGTGATATTCGTTAGTAAAAAACACAGTGTGTAGATGGCATATTTTAAATAATATCGTTTTTCTAATGAAAGCTTCCTCTGTTTGTTATACGTACCAATGATATTAATAGATTCTTCTTTATTTTACGGCTCATCAAATATTGAGCTTAACAGGAATAAGTTTTCAAAGGAAAAGTATCATTGTAAGTGTAGCAATTCAATTTCATTCATAATTCTTAGTGCTGTATGATTTCTTATATAATTCTTATGTATAGGGATTTGTGGAGTTAACAATCGTTCCACTTCGTGACACATTAAGGCTTATAAAGCTTAATGCTAAACAATGTAGAATATATAGAGTATGTTTAAATGACACATATGAAGCACCTTTCCAATACTTTGATCCATTTTTGGATATCGTCCAAGGGGATGGAAAACAGTAAGTTATTCAGAGTTCATACATGTGCATTATGTTACATGAGAAGTAATAAATATGATTGTAGGCGATCACTGGAGTTCTTTTCAAACATGCATTTGGCTGCGGCGCAAAAGGTTGACCCAGATAATAATGCAGGAGAACTAGTTGTACAAATTCCTCCAGATGCAGCACATTTAGTTGCTGAAGGCAGAACTTTAAGAGTTAGTATTGAATTCTCATTAGAGCAACCTCAAGGCGGCGTTCATTTTGTTGTACCAAATTGTGAAGGAACATTGGCAGAGGTATACAAATTACACTACACATCAAATAATTTTCTTTGATTAGATATTGGTGGTATTCAAGTACTACTATGTATCTGATTTTTCAGAGAGGAGCTCATATGTATACATATAGTTATGAGAATTCTTCAAGGCTATGGTTCCCATGTGTTGATAGCTTTGCTGAACCATGTACTTGGAAACTGGAATTTACAGTTGATGATTCTATGACAGCTGTATCATGTGGTGATCTTGTAGAAGTTGTATATACACCGGACATGCGTAGAAAAACATTTCATTATGTTCTCAATACACCTGCATGTGCACCAAATATTGCACTTGCAGTTGGGTCAGTAAAACAAAATTCACCCATATTCTATTAATATACAATAAGATTTATTAATATTATATTGTTTTCCAGTCCATTTGAAATATTTGTGGACCCTTATATGCATGAAGTAACACATTTCTGTCTACCACAATTGTTACCATCATTAAAAGTATCTGCAAAATATATGCACGAAGCATTTGAATTCTACGAGGAAACATTGTCAAACAGATATCCATACTCTTGCTACAAACAGGTTTTTGTAGATGAGATAGATGAAGATATCAATGCATATGCTACTATGAGTATTTTAAAGTAAGGCTTCATTGTTACCCTTACACACGACAATTAAAAATCACATCACTTTTAATAAGAATTAAACTTAAAATCTTTCTCTTTACAGTACAAATCTATTACATTCTACTGCAATAATTGATCAGGTGTACATAACAAAGAAAGCTATGGCGCAAGCCATCGCGGAACAGTTCTTTGGTTGTTTTATATCCATGCAAAATTGGTCTGATACCTGGTTGCCCAAAGGTATTTCGACATATTTAACAGGTTTATATGCAAAAAAGTGTTTTGGAAATAATGAATACAGGGAATGGGTTCAGTCGGTAAATACACTTCTTTATCTGTGCATACTTCTGTAATTTTGCTATATTATTTCGGATTTTTACTGATTCTACTTTCAGGAATTGCAAGAAGTTGTAAAATATGAAGAACAATTCGGAGGAATTATATTAGATCCTTCTCAACCACCTGCTCCGCTACCGATTGCAGCAAATACACCTGCACCTACCCCTAGAGCACCAGAGCCTGGTTTTTATTTCCCAATAAGAAATTTGCATACAATGTCTCCAAAATATATAGAAGTACTTCGTAAAAAGGCGCATCTAGTAATTAGGATGTTGGAACACAGAATCGGTCAAGAATTACTTCTTCAGGTACTTGTTAGATACATCATTATTATATTTCAGTCAAGAAATAACAATGTTCAATTGCTTTTAGGTTTTCAACAAGCAATTATCCCTTGCAGCAAACGCTGCGCAACAAAAAATTGACTCCGGACTTTGGTCTCATATGTTGATTAGTACCAACGTATTTACAAAGGCAATTTTCACGGTAACTGGTAAAGATATGGCAGTCTTTATAGATCAGTGGGTTAGAACCGGTGGACACGCGAAATTTAGTTTGAGTTTCGTCTTTAACAGAAAAAGGTAACTTTTTACACGATTTGGACGATGGATATTTGTACTTCATTTTGTATTCATCTTCATTAATGGACAATATCGTGCACTATTTAGGAATACAGTAGAATTAGAGATTCGACAGGATACTACGAATCAAAGAGGAATTCGAAAATATGTGGGACCACTCCTAGTTAATATTCAAGAATTAGATGGTACTTTTAAGCACACTCTACAAATTGAAGGCACCGTGGCAAAGGCGGATATTACATGCCACAGTAAAAGTCGCAGAAATAAGAAGAAGAAAATTCCACTGTGTACAGGGGAAGAAGTAGATATGGATCTTTCTGCCATGGAGTAAGTTGTTGTGTATGCATTGAATCGAAACATCATTCATAAATGTACAAGAAATTCATTTTATCCGTAGTGACTCTCCAGTGCTTTGGATAAGACTAGATCCCGAAATGACACTTATGCGTGCAGTTCAGATCGAACAACCTGATTATCAATGGCAATATCAATTAAGACACGAAAGAGATGTAACTGCACAGTTGGAAGCTATTGAAGCTTTGCAAAATCATTCAACTCCTGCCACACGACTAGCGTTAACAGATACCATCGAGAATGAACATTGTTATTACAAAGTCAGGCTTCGGGCTGCGCATTGTTTAACCAAGGTTATTTATATTCATTATATACATTGTACTGTAATTTACATTCTATTTATACTATATATATTTTTGCATAGGTAGCTAATGCAATGATAGCAACATGGGCGGGTCCACCAGCAATGATGGCTATATTTCGAAAGTTATTTGGTTCTGCATCCTGCAGACGCATCATTAAGCAGAATAATTTTCAAAATTTTCAACATTATTTTTTACAGAAGGTTATTATAAAATGTTTCTGTATTGCAAAGTTATTAACGGAGCAAATGAACTTTGCATTATGTAATATGCATTTATTTATCAATTGTAGACTATACCCGTAGCAATGGCAGGTCTACGAAATGCTCATGGCATATGTCCACCTGAAGTTTTACAATTTTTAATGGACTTATTCAAGTACAATGATAACAGTAAGAACAGATACTCAGATAATTATTATAGAGCAGGATTAATAGAAGCCCTTGGAGCAACTGTTACACCAGTTATAAGCATACAACAACACGGGTATGATTCCTATTAAAATAAAAACACTATGCTATATTTCTAAGGCTATGAAATTGATTTATTCTTTTAGGACGGCTATTACCGCGGAATCTTTATCAGTTGATACTAAAGCTATATTAGAAGAAGTTACAAGAAATTTAAACTTAGAGAAATTGTTACCCTGTTATAAGTACACTGTGAGTGTTGCTTGCCTTAAAGTCATACGAATTTTACAAAAGTTTGGTCACCTTCCAAGTAATCCACATCTATTCCGAGCGTATGCTGCATATGGTCAATTCATAGGTATATAGAATTTATGTTACAAAACAATCAAAATAACGTAATGTTCAAAAGATGGATTCTATCCTGATACACATGTTTCAGACGTAAGGATAGCAGCTTTGGAGGCTTTAGCAGATTTCACAAGAGTGGATGGTAAATGGG
The DNA here is from genome assembly GCA_917499265.3 of Mimumesa dahlbomi. Lineage (NCBI taxonomy): Eukaryota > Metazoa > Arthropoda > Insecta > Hymenoptera > Crabronidae > Mimumesa > Mimumesa dahlbomi. The sequence continues at coordinate 11,712,342 of OU824120.1, read as the reverse complement.
AAGATTTAGAATTTTTGTTAGATATGATAGAAATGGATCCTCATCCAGGAGTCAGACATAGATTAGTCAGACTCATGGTTGAAAACGCTCCGTTTGAAAGGGCACACAAACATCGTTTGGATCGCCCGGAATTGGTCGATCGAATATGGAACTTAATTAAGTATGTTGATACTTCTACATTTCTGGAACAATGTAACTTTTTCACACGTGGTCTAAATAATATGTTTATTGTTTCAGTGGCATGCTTTCTCATGATGCAAAAATACGTTGTGATTTAGTTGATTTATACTACACTTTGTACGGTTCCAAACGGCCACTATGTCTTCCTATTCCCGAACTTGCGCTTATCACTAAACCGAAAAAAGTTGGACCACAAAGTCCAGAACCAGATGTAAGTATTTCTGTTACAGCTTTGTAGTAAATTTTGTTATTCGATCAAATAACTCATCGATCAATTGAAGGTAAAACCAAATGTACAACACATAAAACACGAACCAGTACTGGTGGATGTGGAAAATACAAACGGTACATGCAAAAGGAAACCATCGCCAAATAGAGACGTACCAGGCCCATCAAATTCAGTGGAATATTGTCCCGAACCAAAGCGACAGAAACAAACAAATAATGTAAGACAATCGTGGAAAACATGACGTACATTTATAGTTTTCTAATATTAAATATTTGCATTCGATATTGATAGGATGAACGACCCCCTCCGGTACCTGGCGAAGGAAAAGTAAAATCAGAGTATTACAGCGACAATTCTGCATCCTTGCCTGGTATTATGGGTACTCCGGGACCAGTAGGTTTCGAACCAGGAATGTTTAAAAAGGAACCAGACGAGCATAAGCAGAAAAGTGATTCTGTTAACAAGGTGAGTCCTAACGTGATAATTACTTTAGACTTATTTCAATTTGTGACCGAATACTTTTGCAGAATAAAAAGAAAAAGAAAGACAAGAAGAAGCATAAGCACAAACATAAGCATAAACACGATCACAAGCACGGCAAAGACAAAGAGAAGAAGGATAAGGAAAAGGTTAAAGAAAAAGAAAAAGAGAAAAGTAAAGATCCATCCAGTTTGAAAATTAAAGAAGAGACTTTGAGCTCTGCAAGTTCCAGCCCTAGTCCAGACACGACAACTGTTACGAACGAATTTATTTTCCCCTAGAGAGATACGAAATCATTGTAAAATTAATATCCTTTTTAATGTCCGCACTTGTTTATACTTTATATAATTTTTATATAACTTGAAGCATACATTTTAATATATCGCGAACTCAAGGAACCATTATTAATAAATGTAAATACATTTTTCTAGTATATTGATCGACTGCATTTTTTATTTCTATTCCCCAGCATTTGATTTATCAGTAATTAACGTTGCATTCCAATATTGACTTTTCAAAGAATACAAAGAAAAGTAACGAATAATCGTTATCGTAATAAAGCATATGATACAGCGAAGCCAGGTGCAGTATAGTGGACTGAGTATTTAGATAAACAGGTGCACATATCGTGATTGCATAACAAAACTTATATTTAATGTATAAACGCTGAAAAATTGTATTGTTTAAAAATTTTAAATTACCCGAGTAATGATATAGTTTTATATCAAGTGCATCAACATATATGACGAATAATTTTTCGTGGAGATACATAATCTCTTGGTCGTTATGTCGACACTAGAGACGCGCTCATATTTGAATACTTCCTGCGCATTACCTAGGATGGCGTCCGTGGTGTTGCGGCAATTTCGAAGGGAGTAGTGAGTTTTGAAAATTTTGACAACGACCTCGAGAATGGCAGATAACCAACAAAGCAGATTTGAAAAGTCTCTCGGTTTACTAACGACTCGTTTTGTCACTTTGCTGCAGAAGGCAAAGGATGGCGTGCTTGATTTAAAAATAGTAAGTGGTTTCGCGAAAGTTACGATATAAAAAGTTAACCTGATTGCTAGGTTAAGTTGTCGCGGGCGTACACGCCATTTCTGGCTTGCGGGAATTTTGAAAGAACTATCCGTAAAATCAGTATTCCTGTTTCTTTGTCAATGTCTTTTTAGAAATATCGCTTCGAGTCCATAAATTTTTGTAATTCGACGTTGCGTAATTGATGTGTAACGTACATTGATAGTTCAACGTGCTATCCTACATAACCTACAAATGGAAAGCTCACTTAAGCGTAATTGATTGTGCAGGAATTATAAAAATGCAATATTACAGGCTGCTGATATTTTAGAAGTACGTCAAAAAAGACGCATTTATGACATTACAAACGTTCTTGAAGGTATTGGACTCATAGAAAAAAAGAGCAAGAACAGTATACAATGGAAGTAGGTTTCATCCTTGTTTATTACTTATGAATTATCTCCTTCCATGTACAATAACATCAATTGTAATATCCGTTATTACATTTCTTTTTAACATTATTTCATCTCGATCTATATTAGGGGAGCAGGACCTGGTTGTAATACACAAGAAGTTGGCGAGAAATTGACTGATTTAAAAGATGAAATCAGAAAGTTGGAGGATCATGAACAATTGTTGGACATGCACACTCAGTGGATTCAACAGAGTATAAAAAACATAGAAAATGACTTAATCAATAGGAAATACGCATACATCACATACGAAGATGTAAAAGAAAACTTTCCTGATGATTTTGTACTAGGAATTCAAGCTCCTACTGATACAGAATTAAGTGTACCAAATATGATGCAGGTATTGAACATTTCACTCAAAAGTTTTACTTCCTGTTCATTTTCACAGTTATATTTTATAAATGTAATTTGAATAACAGACACCAGAAGAAGAAGACAAGGAGATAACTTATGAAATGTTTCTGAAAAGTAGTTCAGGAGAAATTAAAGTATATATGATTCAACCAGAGTTGGCTAAAACGTATGATAATAAAGTATTAGAAATGAGGTTACAGGAAGAATCAAAAGGTATAAAAAGAGAAAAAGAAGAAGAAGAGAAGAAAGACGAAACTAATATCAAACCAAAGAGAAGAGTAGGGAGGTAAGATTATGTTGATTGTTTAAACCAAATTGCTCTATTCGCATCAGAAATAGGAAGTTAATATTTTTGACCTGCATTGAGCAAACAATAAGTATCATGATCTAGTTAGGGGATAAATAGGTATGAAGGAAACACCTATTTTTTTGGTACAGATCATACAATACTTAAGTATACTAAATATATGTGTTTTAATATTACAATCATAGATAATCATATTGTAAAAAAACATATATTTGTAACTTTAGACCACCAAAAGGAGCTAGCAAGCCTGACCCTGTTATATCTGATGAAGATGAAGAGGATGATGCAGAGTTAATAGAAGCTAAAATAGTACTTCGTGATGTTAGTACATCAGGTAAGTACATTACAAGTTTCTCAAATATAAATGTGACAAATGGTATCACTATCTATGACATATTTAATTACAGATATTACCCAAAGAGACTTGGAGCTATTCGACCAATTTTATTCTGATGGTAAGTGAAAATATTTGTGGGATGTTCCTTATTCTTTATTACTATTTTTATAACATACTGATTTTGTTCCTTTTACTTATAGTTTATGGACCATTAGTAAGACTTAGTCCACCACCCGGAGAAAAGGATTACCATTTTAATCTGAGTGAAAATGAAGGAATTTGTGATTTGTTTGATATTACTGCAAAATGAGTAATAAGTAACATAGTTTAAACGATTGGATGGTTTATGAACTAGACTGTGCCAATAATGTGCGAGATCATGAAAAAATTGATTGACAATTTATGAAGGCTGTTCTGTGTATATAATTTTAAAGAATGGATGTGGGTAATGATCATTGGATATATACAGTATTTTTTTATTATTAGAAATATAAAAAAGAAAGCTAATACCGAATGATAAGAAAAATATTTAGATACATCGTTTTATTTCTTTTTTGTTTCACAAAACAATCAAAAGAAATCTAAATTTTCACAGTTTCCTAATCAATAGCAGACTTTAATTAAAGTTTTAGACCTTCTTTTGCTTCAACAGAGTAAAGTAACGTTCTGAAATTACTTACCATGTTTTACAAACATAGAAAACGTAATAAAGAGATACGTATTTTTTATGAAGAGTATGGTGTAACTAAATTGGCATCATTTGTATAGCCATATGTATATGTCTGATTGTTTGAATTATGTAACAATTTTTTACAATCATAATTGTTCAAAGATTACGTAAAATAACATGAAATGTATATTATGTATAATTGTGTGAATTTTACTTTTTAGAATATCTATAAAAATACAAATTATTAAACGTAATATAAGTGTTTATGTGCTTATATTCTCTCTTTAAGTGTACTTTCTTCGTGACAAATGTTATATCTTTATTATGTTTCATTTATCGTATAATATTCAATTCCACGCACCTATTTCTATTTCTCACATTGTTGAATACGTTCAAAAATTTGTCAGTCTATTCGATGTCGTTAGATGCCGTTCAAATACATTTCGATAGCCGTCTCGATCCGTTGCGTTTTATTATCGATATCATCGGTCTCTACATTATTCAAAGATAGTGCGTAGCGTGCGGTCAGTTATGCAACATGCCAAACTAACGAAAATCCGTACTTGAGAGGCACAAAACTACCAAGGACAGATAAGAATGGATCGACCGCTTTCGTCATCCTCGCAAGTTTTACCCGTGTCGCATAGAAGTCTCACCCCAGACTTTGCCAATATGCGCGTGTTTCCGTAGTAGTGCATCATATCCAGATGTGTCAACTCTACGAGACCGCGGCCACCTCGCAGGAAATCGCGGTTCTGCGTTTTCTCGCGTCACGTTCGACGAAAACGCGGTAACGACACAACGCTATCGACATCATCGATTGACCGGGAAAAGGTACGACAAAGTCAACCCTAACGTAGAAAATGAACGAAAAAACGGAAAAAAGAGTAGGTTACTGACGGATGTTTCTAGAGCATTGCGAAATAATGCATTATATACCCGTAACATGTATTCAGTGTTTTGAATTTCTCAAATTCATGCTTCTTTTACCAATTTGTCTCGTAAGAGTGGCGATAGAGAGTGTTATATACTATACAGTTATGTCTTCTAATACAAAGTTCACTTGACTACAATCTTTTTTCAAAACATCGATCGCACGCGCTCTCTCGTGTGGCGCGCTGTATCATATCGTTCGAAATAAACGTCATGTGACATCTCCGACGTGTGATGTTTGTAATCTGTCACATGCAACAGCATAGAACTGCATTTTACGGAGAATTGTGTCAATAATATTGATATTCGGAAGAAACATGAATTCCGCGGAATTTAATTTGTGTCAAGTTTGACAGATGAATCGATTTCTTATCAGATAGTGTTCTACGATAATGGTGCTGAATCTTATCAATGGCATTAAGTCATTGCAAAACTCATACCGAACCTGGAATGTATTAAATGGGGGTATGGGGTAAATTATTGTTTAAAAAATATCTACTGTACTGTGTGGATGAGGCAACAACACCATTGGTTTCGATTTTGTAATGCCTTCAGATTAAATTTAAACTAAATCGGTAATTGTATTCCTCATAGGTTTAAGATCAATAGAATTGATATAATCTCCTCCAGATAGGAAAAATACGATTTTTCGAAATAATGTTTTTATGTTTCAGTAACAACATCAAAAATGCGTATCATCTTTTTGAAGTTTCGCGAGGTTTCGCAAAAGTATCCTGTGGTGCGAGGTATGGCCTCATATACAGTAATTTGGCCAGTGGCAAGTATGTTGCAACAAAAGTTTATAGGAAAAGAAGAGATAAATTACATGCAAGCATTAAGATTCAGTTTATACGGTGGCTTCTTTGTTGCCCCAACGCTCTATTGTTGGTTGAAACTTGCCTCGTACATATGGCCAAAACCAGATCTCAGATCAGCAATTACTAAGGTACGTCCACCTAATTGGGACACCTAAATTGGCATATAATATAATTTATTTTACAGGCTTTAGTCGAACAAGTCACATATAGTCCTGCTGCGATGTGTTCCTTCTTTTTTGGTATACACCTTCTGGAAATGAAGCCTGTATCTGAATGTGTTGAACAAGTCAAACAGAAATTCTGGCCAACTTACAAGGTAAAATTTACATAATTTAATTTCCCTGTATTTAAGACTTATGAGGTTTTATGTTTTAGGTCGGTGTTTGCGTATGGCCTGTTCTACAAACAATCAACTATATTTTAATCCCGGAACACAATCGGGTAGTCTACGTAAGTTTTTGCAGTTTGATGTGGACATCTTTCCTAGCATACATGAAAGCTAGACAGAAGCGAAAAGAATTAATGGACAGTGGTGATACAAAGTACAAAGAATTGTCTGAAAGCAATCAAAGCATTGACTCTACTGCCCAAATAGGAAACAAAAACAAACAAGTGACTGTTGTACGATGAGAATTACTAGGAAATTTCATATTCTAGCTCAATTAATTTTTACAAAATTCAATTTATATACTCCAATTGCCATGTTTTAATACTCTAGGGTGAAAGTAGTTGAATTGCCTTTTGTATATGCAGTACAAAATAGATAGGAAAATACCGTAGATGTACGAAAAATATATGTTATATTTTTATGTGATAGGTAGTACAAATAATGGAAACAATCTATGTGCGAGTTCAGTGTGATATGCATATAAATGCATTTTGTCTCCTAACAATAATAATCATGAAAGTATATAAAAATTGTTCTAAAATCGTGAAAGTATACAGAAAATGTTATTAAGTCATTCAAATTACAAAAAAATACATATATGGTATAATTGTTGACAATAAAATATATTTAATGTTAATTATAGCTAATAAAAAAGTACTAAAAACATTGAATAAACTGGCATTCTATTTAAATTACTTCCGTTCTTACTATTTCCGTAATTGTTGAACTATTCAAATGATCCAAGGCTTTTTGGACGCGGAATTCAAAACCGAATAAGACAGTGAAAGATTCAGGTCGATATCTAAACATTTGCGGAAATTACGAAAGAATTACGAAAATCGCGAGAAATCGTCAAATTCAACCAGTTTTTTGGTCGGCATTCACTCAATTTTTGAGATAGCGATCTGAGACTTGTACCATTATTTTAGTTAGGAAATTCTACGGCAGATCAACATATAATAGTTGTACTTTTCGAAAATTTAATTTTTCGCAAAAATCTGAAGGGGGTAGGTCAGGATTTTTTGCGATTTTCGTAAATCGCTCGCCATTTCCGTAATTTATGAGCTATCAAAACGATCCTGGATGTTTTGGATGCGGATTTCGAAGCCAAATAAGATGCAGAAAGAATCAGATCGATATCTAAAAAATTGTGAAAATGGCAGGCAAATTACGAAAATCGCAAAAAATCCTGACCTACCCCCTTCAGATTTTTGCGAAAAATGAAATTTTCGAAAAGTACAACTATTATACATTGTTCTGGGGTAGAATTTCCCAACTAAAACAATGGTTCCAGTCTCAGGTCGCTATATCAAAAATTGAGCGAATGCCGATCAAAAAACTGTCAGAAATTGATGATTTTTCGCGATTTTCGTAATTTCTTCGTCATTTCCGTAATTTTTGAGCTATTTAAATGATCCAAGACGTTTTGGACGCGGAATTCGAAACCGAATAAGACAGTGAAAGATTCAGGTCGATATCAAAAGATTTGCGGAAATGACGAAAGAATTACGAAAATCGCGAAAAATCGTCAAATTCAACCAGTTTTTTGATCGTCATTCGCTCAATTTTTGAGATAGCGATCTGAAACTTGTACCATTGTTTTAGTTAGGAAATTCTACGTCAGATCAACATATAATAGTTGTACTTTTCAAAAATTTAATTTTTCGCAAAAATCTGAAGGGGGTAGGTCAGGATTTTTTGCGATTTTCGTAAATCGCCTACCATTTCCGTAATTTTTGAGCTATTAAAATGATCCGGCGCGTTTTGGACGCGGAATCCGAAGCCGAATAAGACAGTGAAAGAATTATTTTGATATCTAAAAAATTGTAGAAATGGCGAGCGATTTACGAAAATCGCAAAAAATCCTGACCTACCCCCTTCAGATTTTTGCGAAAAATTAAATTTTCGAAAAGTACAACTATTATATGTTGATCTGGCGTAGAATTTCCTAACTAAATCAATGGTACCAGTTTCAGATCGCTATGTCAAAAATTGAGCGAATGCCGAACGAAAAACTGCTCTAAATTGATGAATTTTCGCGAATTTCGTAATTTCTTCGTCATTTCCGTAATTTTTGAGCTATGCAAATGATCCAGGGCTTTTTCGGCGCGTTATTTAAAACGAAATAAGACGGTGAAAGATTCAGGTAGATGTCTAAAAAATTGTGCAAATGGCGAGCGAATTACCAAAATAGCGACAAATCTTCATCTACACGGTTCAAACTTTGCCGAAATGTCTACAAATTTTGGCCTTATCATACCGAACGAAGGAAAACCAACTCAATTTCTATCACCTCACTCCTTAAACGAACCTTTTGTCACGAATCTGCACAAAACGCGTCCCTATTAGTCGCCTCGTACGACAGGCAGGGAATACCGTGGGTATATTCTTTCCCCAACCCACAGGGGAATGTATTTTAAACAAATCCTGATTTACGATAATACTTTATCACATACTAGTGTTATTTCTTAAACGTCAAAGTACTAATCTGATCCACGAAGATCTGTAATTGCAATAGGAAAAGGAAAATGAAACAAATGCTTAGAATTTATTGATAACAGTTTAATCAATAAGTTATTTCCGATATTTTACAGTACTTTCAAATGTATGACACAAAGTCATTATATTTGCAAAACATATTAAAGTATTGTATTATCGTTTGATTAAAATTTAACCACATCCTTATTTTTAAGACTATGCTAATTATACTTAAAAACTATAATCTCAAAGACACGTCTGTCAATGAGATCACGATATAGGCGGTATTGAAACACGTTTCAATATTACTAAAACTAATTATCCCCATCATACGCCAATTAATTATTCGCGGGACAGAAAAAGAACAAACATGCCATTTCCCTATTACGGATAATACGAATTTAACACTTTACCTACCGCTACCGGTAGGCAAACTGTTAATAACGCGGAACAAGCAAATCAGTCGCGTTCTCTAGAATAGATTATCGACAAAAAACAAATTTTAATTGGCGAATGATAACCCCCGCGTTTTGTCACCGGAGTGCCAAAACGACTCTGTTAGTCGCCTCTTACGACAGGAAGAGATTACCGTGGGTGTATTCTTTCCCCGACCCACAGGGGACTAATTAATCTACTAACATTTAATCAAAATTAAAGCTTACAAATTACTAACATTTTATCAAAGTCCGTGATATGGTAGTAAAACAATGATCACTGGACTATATCATAGACACAGACAATTTATATCTATGCTTCATTTACGCAATCGATGCGAGTAAAAGAGTAAAAAAAACTTATAACGTTTCAATATTACTAAAACTAATTATCCCCATCATACGCCAATTAAGTATTCGCGGGACAGAAAAAGAACAAACATGCCATTTCCCTATTACGGATAATACGAATTTAACACTTTACCTACCGCTACCGGTAGGCAAACTGTTAATAACGCGGAACAAGCAAATCAGTCGCGTTCTCTAGATTATCGACTTCGAAACAAATTTTAATTGGCGAATGATACCCCCCGCGTTTTGTCACCGGAGTGCCAAAACGACTCTGTTAGTCGCCTCTTACGACAGGAAGAGATTACCGTGGGTGTATTCTTTCCCCGACCCACAGGGGACTAATTAATCTACTAACATTTAATCAAAATTAAAGCTTACAAATTACTAATATTTTATCAAAGTCCGTGATATGGTAGTAAAACAATGATCACTGGACTATATCATAGACACAGACAATTTATACCTATGCTTCATTTACGCAATCGATGCGAGTAAAAGAGTAAAAAAAACTTATAATCTATTCGCGGAAAATCTGCTCGATACCATTTGTATCGAAGCCAAAAAGGTTCGATGCAAATAATTTCGACGCAAATCTCACCACGGAAAGTTTCTGAGGATGGAGGCGGAATCAAACCACTACCTCCATCCACCCCCCTCTTTTAAACTAATTCAATTAAAGAACGATCGTCTCATAGACACGTCTATCGATGAGACCGCGACTAGAGGGGGGTATTGAAACGTGTTTCAATATTACTAACGCAAACCATCACCATCACGCGCCAATTATTCGCGATATAAAAAAAGGAAACAAAAAGAGAACTATAGAAGGAACGACTCAACGAGAAAAGCAACTCCATAATCAAAATCTGAACGCGGGTGATTCTAAACGTTTACCATAACGCGGCGAAAAAACAATTTACACACTTACACAGTGGCTCGTACAACGATCTTGAGAAATACCCGTTTCACATGACTTTCCCCGAATCATGGTCCACCGATACAAAGAGATTCACCTAGGATCGATTTACAGGAAAGAAATCTCAACGAAATTCGGTCCAAGATCACTTCAAACATGAAATAAATAAAACGCGAAACTATAGATAATTAAGACGAACTCTACACAGATTAAGTCGAATAAGCCTTGTCGGTCCGGCCGCTACCGACAAGCCTGATACGACTAATCCGAATCAGAATGGAAATTTATTAATATTAATTAAGAACGGTTTGCCCGTCTATGCGATCTCAGATCGAACCCGAGAGTTCGACTTTCCAGACAACGCTAGGCCACCCAAAGTACCGATGGAACCATGATTTGACGAAAGCCACGCTCCACGATTACATCGCAAGATCGCGGTTTAACCAAATAGCCGTGAGGCTATTAGGCCGACTACACGGTTTATCGTGTTGTTTTAACGCCAGTGGTATGACAAACGTGACAAATAACGAACAAATGATTCTACTTTAAACATGAAAAATTCCAGATAAAGATCTATTCCAGATAAACTGAAGCTAAATACTGCAGCCTGAAGATCAAAGCTAAGGCTGAAAATGAATTTAATTACGCGGAACGATAAAAAAGAGTCGCGTTTTCTTGATGGTCGATGAAAAACGAAGTGGAATTGGCGCGTGATATCCCCTTAAACTATATCGTTTTGTCACTAGAGTGTCCAAAACGATTTACAGGCGATTACACTTTGTGTAATAATGAATACAATAATTAGCTTATTCTAGTTCCTCGGAGTTGGAGAGAAAAATCCTAGTTGTCAAACGTAATGAAGAATTGCTGGCCATGGGTAAGTGCGTCAGAGTTTAAATCATTCTTAGTAGGGCTCAAGTTTTGGTGATTTCCACTCTCATCCGTTTTCGACAAATGCTTCAAAGCTGATGAGTGGACCCAATGGCAGTCTTCTAAAAGTTCTCTTCAGTCTTCTAAAATTCTTCTTCAGTCTTCTAAAAGTCTTCTAAAAGTCTTCTAAAATCTTCTAAAAGTCTTCTAAAATCTTCTAAAAGTCTTCTAAAAGTCTTCTAAAATCTTCTAAAAGTCTTATAAAAATCTTCTTCAGTCTTCTTCAGGCTTCTAATAGTCTTCTTCAGTCTTCTTCAGTCATTTGTCAAGTTCTTTGACACGCTGCAGTTTCCACAACTTCGTATGTTTTATCGTAACGAACTAGTCATCGTGTGATTACAAGTTTCATCTTTAAACAATTCGAATTTCGCACGCGAAAATATGTTCCTTGTTTCACGGTCATGAACATTTTTACAAAACTGATGTACTAAATTGAAAAAATTCCGCGTTGATCGCTTCCACCGATTTAACTGATCATAGTGTATTGTATTTATTATATAATATACTTGATAAAATGACTCGAAATCAGTTTGAAGCATCATTAAAAAAGTGAAAAGATTATTTAAAAAATATTTCAAAACTTTGAATGTATATATTGAGAAATTTTCAATATTAATATGTAAAAAAGTATATGTATATTAAGAACCTATGAAAATTCATGTATTGAAAAAATATATATATGTAAAACTTTAATGTTTAATATGGTTTTCAATATCATTAATATTAAACATCCCCATCACACGCCAATTATTCGTTAGACAATTAAAGGCAAACAAAAAGTGAAAAGTGGAAAGGTCTGGTTACTCATCGAGACAACCAACTCCATAATCAAAATCTGAACGCGGGTGATTCTAAACGTTTACCATACCGCGGCGAAAAAACAATTTACACACTTACACAGTGGCTCGTACAACGATCTTGAGAAATACCCGTTTCACACGACTTTCCCCGAATCATGGTCCACCGATACAAAGAGATTCACCTAGGGTCGATTTACAGGGAAGAAATCTCAACGAAATTCGGTCGAGGATCACTTCAAAGAAGAAACAAATAAAACGCGGAACTACAGATAATTAAGACGAACTCTACACAGATTCAGTCGAATAAGACTTATCGGTCCGGCCGCTACCGACAAGCCTGATACGGCTAATCCGAATCAAAATTGAAATTTATTAATATTAATTAAGAACGGTTTGCCCGTCTATGCGATCCCAGATCGAACCCGAGAGTTCGACTTTCCAGACAACGCTAGGCCACCCAAAGTACCGATGGAACCATGATTTGACGAAAGCCACGCTCCACGATTACATCGCAAGATCGCGGTTTAACCAAATAGCCCTGAGGCTATTAGGCCGACTACACGGTTTATCGTGTTGTTTTAACGCCAGTGGTATGACAAACGTGACAAATAACGAACAAATGATTCTACTTTAAAAATGAAAAATTCAAGATAAATGTTTAAGTTAAAAATGAGAGTTGTACATTGAGGATAATAATTAAAATTGTTTAATAACGCGGAGCGAGCAAAAAAGTGATTGCCTTGATTGTCGACGGAACTTGGCGCATGATATCTCAATATCAATGATATCCATTTATTTGAATCACTTTATAAAATTTCATAAAAAATATACTTGATAAAATGACTCGAATACTGTCATTTAAATCATTGAAAAAGTGAAGAGAATATAAATTTTTTTCAGACGAATTTCAAAGCTTTTAATGTATGTATTGAAAGTTTCTCAATATTAATGCATAGAAAAGTATACATTGAAAACTTGAATGTTGAAGACTTGCGTAACATTATACGATATTGTACAAAATAATATTGTTTGATGTAAAATGCAATTTATAAATCAATTTATGGCAATATTCCCTTCAACAAACGCTTGGTCCTAATGGTTTTAAGTAGCATCGTACCAAGCCGGCGATGTACGATGCGGTTCGCGAGTCACATGGCCGCATTAGATAATGGAAATGATTTATATTAAAAAAAAAAAAGAAATCGCGTGTGTCTCGTGGAGACAGTTTCGGACATTTAATTAATATATATATATGTATTATAGGATAAAAACCACGTGTGTCTCTTAGAGACAGATTCGCATATTTATTGAAAAAATTGGTATAGTTCCTGCACGGTATTAAAAATGTACCTCGGTGAGACACTCTGGGATAATCTATTTCGGATTATCAGTAATTTCGCGAAGCTAAAGGTGCAGCCAGCGGTGACAAAAAAACGACCCGGCGCGGATGGCAAGTGTGCAAATTTCTTCTATCTGCACACTGTTTCACACTCTACCCCTCTGCTTTTTCCAAAAATTCAATTTATCAAATTTACTCGAATCAAACTCTGGACTTTATGAATTATTAAAAAACTCGCAAAATATACTGTTTGTATTCTTAAAACTCAAGTGAGAAAAGTACAAAAAATATCTCAGTAATTAGTTAAATGACTTAAAAAATCTTTGTAATTATAAACAACAAATTAACGACTCTATTAGAAAACAAGTCAAGTGCAGCAAATATTCTAATATGAACACTTTTGAGAAATATTGAACATGAAAAATGACTCGAAAACTTTAATGCAGATCGGGGCAGAGTCTTCACGGGGAGCTCACCTCGACCCGTGGAACAAACTACTTCTAACTACTGCACACAGTATCACACTCTACCCTTCTGCTTCTTCTCAAATTTATAACAATAAAAAAACTGAACTTTAGAAGAGACAAAAATATGAATTTTTAAAAATGAATCTCAGAAATTTTTAAAAAATATCTCAATAATGAAAAACTTTAGGTGTCTTTGACAATAATCAACAAAATATTCTAATAACTTTGTTTGAAAAGACTTTAATATGAAAATGACTCGAAAACTAATGCAAAGTTCTATTAATAAAACTTGAAATATATTATTTAATAGGAAAAATGACTCGAAAACTTTAATGCAGACAAGGGCAGAGTCTTCACGGGGAGCTCACCTCGACCCGTGGTACTAACTACTTCAAATTACTACAACTATAATTACTCTACAACTACTACGAGCATAGTGACTTAGTAGTAACAGAATGACCACCCATTCTGGAAGTGTGAAAATTCAACACTCCAAAATGGGCAGCCATTAGTTGCTGCCCTCTTCTAGACAATTTGTCGGGCCTCTTCGGCATTTAGCCTCTTCTTGCTTCAGGCCGGAGCCCAACCTGTTTCTGCAAGAACATTCGGAACCAAAATATAAGAAAACCCTAACACGCGCCTAATACAGACAAACGATGAGGCTAACAACGTGTGGACAAGTTAACAGCTTATTCTCAGAAGAATGACAACTGCAGTCCGTGCAAACGTGTTAGCCAGTAGAAGGACGAATGTTCAAGCAGAATTTACTTAATATTAAAAAGAAAAGATTATTAGCCTGACTTCCAGAAGCAGAACACCACTGGTTTCCTACAGTCGAAACAGTGATATCTGCCCTGGCCCTTCCTACTTAAAATTAATGCACACATTCCAGAATTTAAGTTACCTGCCTACCTATCACCTATATTTAAAAAAAGAATGGCAAAAACTCAAGCACACCAACACACTCTCTCCACGATTCTCAAGCAAAGTCAGTGCGGCCCCCTACGAGAGACATCCCGGGACGTCTCCGACACCGACTCGAAAAACAATGCACACCTTAAAGTACGTACCTTTTTGCTGAAATCGACTCACAAGGCCAGCGATTATTGCGATTTATGTAGACTTTATTAGAAATTAGTCTTTATTGGGAAAAATGTAAAGAAAAGATATTTACGTAAAATATGTGAATAAAAAACGGCAATTAATTCGTAGCTCGAACAATTACTACGTTTAACAATAATGCTTCTACGTGTTGACTCAAATTGTATATCAAATAAATTGTATATTGTGAAATTCGCGAGAAAATTGAACATGAATTGAATAATGTAAGATTGTCAAGAAATTAAGGTTTAATTCAATTGATAAATTGCAAGAAATATTTGACTCTTAACCGACGCACGATCCACAAAATACTTAATTACTATACACACACTCACACACGTGTGGAACCGTACGTCGTGCACAATCGCTAACGCTTGTGAGCCGCCACAATAGTATTATTATAATTAATCGAAAAATCAGCCACGTTCACCGCCATCACCCATTCGTGCAGCACCTGGGCACACGAATGAGTTCAAGCCAAATAGGGACATGAACGTGGCAACTACATACTAGGCTTGATGTGTGCTGAAAATCCTGAGCTATAAAATGATTATTGAAATAGATCTTCTAACGAGCTAGTAATCGTTACTTTGACTTTATAGAATTTACTTGAAAATATACTTTATAAAATGACTCGAATATTGTTTATTTAAATCACTCAAAAAATGAAAAGATTATTTAAGAAATATTTCAAAACTTTTAATGTATATATTGAGAAACTTTCAATATTAATATGTAAAAAAGTATATGTATATTAAGAACCTTTGAATATTTCATGTATTGAAAAAAATATATATGTGTAAAGCTTTAATGTTTAATATGGTTTTCAATATCATTAATATTAAACATCCCCATCACACGCCAATTATTCGTTAGACAATTAAAGGCAAACAAAAAGTGAAAAGTGGAAAGGTCTGGTTACTCATCGAGACAACCGACTCCATAATCAAAATCTGAACGCGGGTGATTCTAAACGTTTACCATAACGCGGCGAAAAAACAATTTACACACTTACACAGTGGCTCGTACAACGATCTTGAGAAATACCCGTTTCACACGACTTTCCCCGAATCATGGTCCACCGATACAAAGAGATTCACCTAGGGTCGATTTACAGGAAAGAAATCTCAACGAAATTCGGTCGAGGATCACTTCAAAGATGAAACAAATAAAACGCGGAACTACAGATAATTAAGACGAACTCTACACAGATTAAGTCGAATAAGCCTTGTCGGTCCGGCCGCTACCGACAAGCCTGATACGGCTAATCCGAATCAAAATGGAAATTTATTAATATTAATTAAGAACGGTTTGCCCGTCTATGCGATCCCAGATCGAACCCGAGAGTTCGACTTTCCAGACAACGCTAGGCCACCCAAAGTACCGATGGAACCATGATTTGACGAAAGCCACGCTCCACGATTATATCGCAAGATCGCGGTTTAACCAAATAGCCGTGAGGCTATTAGGCTGACTACACGGTTTATCGTGTTGTTTTAACGCCAGGGTTATGACAAACGTGACAAATAACGAACAAATGATTCTACTTTAAACATGAAAAATTCAAGATAAATGTTTAAGTTAAAAATGAAAGTTGAAAATTGAAGATAATAATTATAATTAAAAGTTAAAGATCATTATGACAGCTTAAAATTGATTTAATAACGCGGAACGAGCAACAAAGTGATTGCCTTTATTGTCGACGGAATTTGGCGTATGATATCCCAATCCCAATGACATACATTTATTTAAATCACTTTGCAAAAATTCATTGAAAATATGCTTGATAAAATGACTCGAATATAGTTATTTAAATCATTGAAAAAGTCAAGAGAATATAAATTTATTCAAGACGAATATCAAAACTTTTAATATAAGTACGTATTGAAAGTTTCTCAATATTAATATACAGAAAAGTAGATGTATATTGAAAACTTCAATGTTTTAATGGAAAACCCTTGTTTGATTCCTTATTCAAAGGAGGTGTTCTAAACAATGATAAATGTGTTAAAAATAATCCTTTGAAACCAGAATCTAAACACCGCGAATTGGTCTTCTTGGGTACATTCATAAAATAGAACGATTAATATGAATTTCTTCCGTTATCGGAAATCATGTTACGATAAATATAAATCGCATGAAAACTTTAATTCAATTTAATTCGTATGAACCTCATACGTGAAAATATCAAACTCTTTTCTCGAAAATATATTCCGAGTATAATTTTATTGCAAGTACTTTACGCGAATTCAAATACAATTAAACTCAGCTTAAGGATATGAAAATTTTAATCGAATTACGAAAAAAACGTACGTGAAGCTAAAAGCCACAAGAAGACCCCTGCCTGAGCTAATTAAATATTCACAAGTAAAAGTGGTGTGTTACTACCCACAAGCGTAAAGTATCAAATACTTTACACTCGCGGTCACTATGCTCGCAAACTCAAATAAAATACAACCAATACACTCGTGCCGCTTCGGACCTTTATGTCCTACGACATGATTGAGTGATCGGAGGAACCAAAAATTTTTCGACTCACCGGCCGTAGAGTTCTTCTGCGCCTTCTAGAGTTGATGCTACGACCGGTATATCTGCCGATGATCTCTGTAACGTAACAAGAAGATATTCTTTATAATTCAACTGTATTTCATTTCACAATTTTCGTAGAGTTGGAATGGAAAGATTCCACTTTCGCTCGATCTTCCTTTTCAGAAATTTAAACAGGAATACAATTTTGGCGATATTTACCTGCTGCCTGATGCGACGACGCCCGATGGAGGTCCTCTCCGCAGCTGCTGCGTACCACTACTATATCGCGACGCATTTCAACAAACAAATAGAAAAATAAAGAGACTACACTCCCGACCGTAATTATTTCCGGCGAGCAAACTGACTCTAATGTCGCGGTTTAAAAAGTGTCAGAATTTCGCGACCGAATATGTTACGTTGTAGCAGTCCATTTCAATTCTTTCGGCGGTTTTAAGTACGCGGTTATCGAACAAGCACAATTTTTAATAGCGCAACAACACTGACTCTATTTCGCGAAATACTGTCTCTCGGAGCAAGTGACTCTAAGATCGCATTGCGCGCGATCACACAAGCTGAAAATAAAGGGGAGGGTGCACACAAATATACCATATATCACGCAGAATGACACAGTTGTTGGTTTTGTAAGTCTTATTTTTTTATACCACGCGCTGTTGTTAGGAATATTGCCTTTGTCCTACTGTTTCTTGTAAATTAAAATTTAAAACGTAATCATGAATTTGTTCATATAGCAGTGAAGTATTCTTCACTCTAAAATTTCTCAACATTTATTTTATATTTGAAATAGCGTGAATTTTTATTCACTAAGAAAAGATTTAAAAATGTAAATATGATCAGTCAAACCGATTGTCGATGCGTAAAACAAATACGAGATTTGAATAAATCAATGCCAAGTTTTGTAGAAACATTCTCACACCCTTCGCAAGGAAAATATTTCTTATATCCGGTTCGCGAATAAACAATGCGACGATGACTCGATTCGATTCGATGAAACTCACGGAAAATATAAATTCCCGTTGTAGTTGAAACGACGACAATGGTAGTTTCGACCAGTGTCAAAGGCGTTAACAAGTAGGCTTCGACCGTTGCGATGTCCATTGTGTTATTGTTTACGTATACGTCACAAGACCGTGACGTAGTTATCTGCTATCCTCCAAGAGAATTCACCGGTGCGAACTGGATTTCTCTTTGTTGGTTGAATCTGAAATTACAGACAAAAATACGATTGGAATTATGTTCCTAGAATTTAAACTGCAAAAAGTCAAAGTATGAATAATAATGTTATGCACATTCCAACTATAAAAACAGTGAAAATAAAGATTAAATATTCTGAAATTACGATTAATAGAAAATAAGGCCAAAAATGTAATGATATAAACTGTAAAGTTTGTCGAGTTGAGAAATGAATTGCAAGTATAGCTTTGATTAAGCAAAGGTAAATGTAGAGGAGTGCGATGTACCTTAGAGAGCACCAGGAAGCACCCAGGAGGAAGTCTTGACACCGCCACAGTTCGCCGATGACTGATGCGTGTCTATGTAGATAGTACGTGACAAAGTCATGTCGGACAAACCACGGGTTTTCCCAGGGGGGGGGCAGGTAGCGGAGCGTGCACATGCCCCCGGCGTCGAATATTTTCGATCTATTACAACATAATAAAACTTGTACAAAACTGGAACCATTCTTAATAAAACCCTACTGTCTTGATAATTTATAGCTAGCAATAAAATAATTTACAAAATTGTGTATAAAGAAAGGGTATCGACCTTTACCAACTTCGCGCAAACTCGAACAAGATTTTATAGCTTCAATATAAGACACCGCGTGGTAAATCACGGTTGAAAATTTATAAAAATAAATATCATTTTTCATTAATTTGTATATTTTAAATATATAAACTATTTCTCTATTAAGCGAACCGAAGCGAATCAGAAGTTATGCAAAAATTATTGTTAATAATTTTATAGTAACTAATTGTAACCGAGGGATATGTCGTACTGTATCAGTAATGTATAAGGAGTACATGAAATATAATGTAAATGATCGATACATAATGGATAAGCTTGAAATTAAATGAATTATACCCGAGGGAGTCGTCCGGAGCGAGTTGGGAAGAGTAGTTGACGCCAGGACGTTCTATCACGGACTAATGGTTATCCGTGTACTTGGCAATGTCAGGTCGAGTATGTTTGAGTTTGGCCGTACTGGATCCGCTCGAGCGGAACAATTAAGGTGAGAATAACAGGTAGGGACTTGCCGGGCAGGTACGGACGGTACCGACGGCTACGAAAAATTGTAAAAGAGTAACTTATTGATAATTTCGCGATATTTTTCATACTCGCGACCTTGCATGATTAGCTTGGCTCATTATGAATAAGTATCGGTAACATTTTAATCAAATTTGTAATTTATATTGCGCTACTTTATGACGATTACGATTTTCATTTTGTACTCGTCATTTTCGCTTTCTTTTAATTATCCATCTGAATCTTCCATCACCTTATTAAGGTTCAGAATGCGCATTCGAAACATATTCGATCATTTTTATATCTTGAAAATTGCGCGAATGGCGAGCGATGTATGAAAATCGCGAAAAATCATCAAATTCAACCAGTTTTTTGGTCGGCATTCGCTCAATTTTTGAGATAGCGATCTGAAACTTGTACCATTGATTTAGTTAGGAAATTCTACGCCAGATCAATGTATAATAGTTGTACTTTTCGAAAATTTAATTTTTCGCGAAAATCTGAAGGGGGTAGGTCAGGATTTTTCGCGATGTTCGTAATTTGCCTGCCATTTTCACAATTTTTTAGATATCAAAGTGATTCTTTCACTGGCTTATTCGGCTTCGGATTCCGCGTCCAAAACGTCCAGGATTACTTTAATAGCTCAAAAATTACGGAAATGCCGAGCGATTTACGAAAATCGCACAAAATCCTGACCTACCCCCTTCAGATTTTTACGAAAAATCAAATTTTCGAAAAGTACAACTATTATAGGTTGATCTGCCGTAGAATTTCCCAACTAAAACAATAGTACAAGTTTCAGACGGCTATCTCAAAAATTGAGCGAATGCCGTTCAAAAAACCGCCTGAATTTGAGGATTTTTCATTTGATATCATATTAATAAGAAACAGCTCAGCAACATGTTAACTGTTGACGTAGACTGTATTATGTTTCACATTATCGGAAAAGATTTTAATTATTGGTACCAAATAGAATGATAATGTTTTTTAAGAAAGTACAATTGTTTATAAAAAATAAAGAAAAATAGTGGAAAATGTCAATATTCATAACTTTTGTATGTATTCCGAAAAACTGAATATTCTTCTCTATAAAACAACTTATTTTTGCTGTGACTTACAGTTGTATACCTGTGAATTCACTATCCTTCTTTCGCAGTACAAAGGTCAATTATTAATACGTATAAACTATAACTTCTATATCGTATTCTTACTAATAATCGACGGACATCCTAGATTCGAACCGAAAATGGTAATGTTGCTACCCTTCACAATGGTAACATTTTTAAAATTCACGTTTTCCGTCGGCATTCGCTCAATTTTACAGATACTGAACTGAAACTTGTGCCATTGATTTAGTTAGGAAATTCTAGGCCAGAACAATGTATAATAGTTGTACTTTTCGAAAAATTCATTTTCCACGAAAATCTGAAGGCTATAGTTCAGGATTTTTCGCGGTCAGATTTTAGCGAAACGTAAATATTTCGAAAAGTACAACTATTATATATTGATCTGGCGTAGAATTTCCCAACTAATGCAGTGGTGCCAGTTTCAGACCGCTATCTCGAAAATTGAGCGAATGCCGAAGGAAAAACTGTTTTAAATTGATGAATTTTCGCGATCTTAGTAGTTCCTTCGTCATTTCCATAATTTTTCAGCTATTCAAATGATCCAAGACGTTTTGGACGGGGAATTCGAAACCGAATAAGGCAGTGAAAGATTGGGGTCGATATCAACAGATTTGCGGAAACGACGAAGGAATTACGAAAATCGCGAAAAATCGTGAAATCCAACCAGTTTTTCCATCGGAATTCGGTAAATTTTACAGATAGCGACCTGAAACTGGCACCACTGCATTAGTTGGGAAATTCTACGCCAGATCAATATATAATAGTTGTACTTTTCGAAATATTCACGTTTCGCCAAAATCTGACCGCGAAAAATCCTGAACTATAGCCTTCAGATTTTCGCGGAAATTGAAATTTTCGAAAAGTACAACTATTATATGTTGATCTGTTGTAGAATTTCCTAACTAAAACAATGGTATCAGTCTCAGTTCGCTATCTCTAAAATTGAACAAATGGCAATCGAAAAACTGCTCTAAATTGAAGGTTCTTCGCGATTTTCCGAATTCCCTGGCTGTTTCCGCAAATTTTTAAAACATTTACCCTCTTGCGCTATCATTTGGCTAATGGTTGGATTTAATAAATAAACATAAACCCCAATATACATAAAACCAAAAATTGTGGGTAAGTGGTACGCGTTCAAACGACGTTTCGCGGCTTGTAAGAGGCGGAATATTCGAGAAATATTCGGCGAAAATTCGTCGAAAAATCGACTCGAGTATCAGGAGCACAGGATAGCATAGGAGGTATGCAAGAGGTATCCCCTGATCGCGCATGCGCAATGGGTCTGCGGCCATAACATTATTTGACATATTTAACCAACAATACGACGACACTGGACAATTATCGCTTTGTTCGGTGAAATTAGACGACACACGTGCCAATTTCTTCTAAAAGAATGCAAAGGAATATGCAAATGTACGACAAAACTCGAAAACAGTCGTAAAATTTCAAGAGATTAAGGAAAATTAGCAATTTACGGACACATTACTTGACATATTTAACGAACAATACGACGACACTGGACAATTATCGCTTCGTTCGGTGAAATTAGACGACATACGTGCCAATTTCTGCCAAAAGAATGCAAAGGAATATGCAAATATACGATAAAACTCGAAAACACTCGTAAAATTTCAAGAGATTAAGGAAAATTAGCAATTTACGCACGTCATGTGCCCAGATTACGCGTAAGATCTGTGTAAAACATGGGCCTACGCTTTACGTTATTACACAGCAATTTTCGTTAAATCTCGATCGTTAATGGTCCTTTAATGTTCGTAAGAGTTGGCCTTACATTCCCTATGCGCCACTTTTCCTATATTTTTAATTGTACGCCGCTGGCAGTGCTCCGAAAATATTCATTTTCGACAGTAAAACGTATGCTCTGGCGGCCATATTGTCGGCCGCTTACATGGCCGCCAGAGCATACGTTTCACTGTCGAAAATGAATATTTTCGGAGCGCTGCCAGCGACTTAGTATAGAAAATATAGGAAAAGTGGCGCATAGCGAATGTAAGGAAAACCCTCAGGATCATTAAAGGACCATTAACGATCGAGATTTAACGAAAATTGCTGAGTAATAACGTAAAGCGTAGGCCCGTGTTTCACACAGATCTTACGAGTAATCTGGGCACATGCTCGCTTCGTTCAGTGAAATTAGACGACATACGTGCCAATTTCTGCCAAAAGAATGCAAAGGAATATGCAAATATATGGGAAAACACGAAAGCACTCGTAAAATTTCAAGAGATTAAGGAAAATTAGCAATTTACGCACGTCATGTGCCCAAATTACGCGTAAGATCTGTGTAAAACATGGGCCTACGCTTTACGTTATTACACAGCAATTTTCGTTAAATCTCGATCGTTAATGGTCCTTTAATGTTCGTAAGAGTTGGCCTTATATTCCCTATGCGCCAGTTTTCCTATATTTTTAATTGTACGTCGCTGGCAGTGCTCCGAACATATTCATTTTCGCCAGTAAAACGTATGCTCTGGCGGCCATATTGTCGGCCGCTTACATGGCCGCCAGAGCATACGTTTCACTGACGAAAATGAATATTTTCGGAGCGCTGCCAGTGACTTAGTATTGAAAATATAGGAAAAGTGGAGCATAGGGAATGTAAGGCCGACCCTCAGGACCATTAAAGGACCATTAACTATCGAGATTTAACGAAAATTGCTAAGTAATAACGTAAAGCGTAGGCCCGTGTTTTACACAGATCTTACGAGTAATCTGGGCACATGCTCGCTTCGTTCAGTGAAATTAGACGACATACGTGCCAATTTCTGTCAAAAGAATGCAAAGGAATATGCAAATATATGGGATAACACAAAAACACTCGTAAAATTCGTAAAGACTAAGAAAAATTAACAATTTACGCACGTCATTTGCCCAGTGAAAGGTATATTCTGGCGGCCATGTTGACGGCCGACAATATGGCCGCCAGAGCATACGTTTTACTGTCGAAAATGAATATTTTCGGAGCACTGCCAGCGACCTACAATTGAAAATATAGGAAAACTATCGCATAGGGAATGTAAGGCCAACTCTTACGAACATTAAAGGACCATTAACAATCGAGATTTAACGAAAATTGCTGTGTAATAACGTAAAGCGTAGGCCCATGTTTTACACAGATCTTACTAGTAATTTGGGCACATGCTCGCTTCGTTCAGTGAAATTAGACGACATACGTGCCAATTTCTGCCAAAAGAATGCAAAGGAATATGCAAATATATGAGAAAACACGAAAGCACTCGTAAAATTTCAAGAGATTAAGGAAAATTAGCAATTTACGCACGTCATGTGCCCAGATTACGCGTAAGATCTGTGTAAAACATGGGCCTACGCTTTACGTTATTACACAGCAATTTTCGTTAAATCTCGATCGTTAATGGTCCTTTAATGATCCTGAGGGTTTTCCTTACATTCGCTATGCGCCACTTTTCCTATATTTTCCATACAGAGTCACTGGCAGCGCTCCGAAAATATTCATTTTCGACAGTGAAACGTATGCTCTGGCGGCCATGTAAGCGGCCGACAATATGGCCGCCAAAGCATACGTTTTACTGGCGAAAATGAATATGTTCGGAGCACTGCCAGCGACGTACAATTAAAAATATAGGAAAACTGGCGCATAGGGAATATAAGGCCAACTCTTACGAACATTAAAGGACCATTAACGATCGAGATTTAACGAAAATTGCTGTGTAATAACGTAAAGCGTAGGCCCATGTTTTACACAGATATTACGCGTAATCTGGGTACATGCTGTGCGTCAATTGCTAATTTTCATTAATCTCTAGAAATTTTACGAGTGTTTTCGAGTTTTGTCGTATATTTGCATATTCCTTTGCATTCTTTTGGGAGAAATTGGCACGTATGTCGTCTAATTTCACCGAACAAAGCGATAATTGTTCAGTGTCGTCGTATTGTTGGTTAAATATGTCAAATAATGTTATGGCCGCCGACCCATTGCGCATGCGCGATCAGGGGATACCTCTTGCATACCTCCTATGCTATCCTGTGCTCCTGATACTCGAGTCGATTTTTCGACGAATTTTCGCCGAATATTTCTCGAATATTCCGCCTCTTACAAGCTGCGAAACGTCGTTTGAACGCGTACCACTTACCCACAATTTTTGGTTTTATGTATATTGGGGTTTATGCTTATTTATAAAATCCAACAATTAGCCAAATGAAAGCGCAATAGGGTAAATGTTTTAAAAATTTGCGGAAACGGCCAGCGAATTCCGAAAATCGCGAAAAACCTTCAATTTAGAGCAGTTTTTCGATTGCCTTCTGCTCAATTTTAGAGATAGCGAGCTGAGACTTGTACCATTGTTTTAGTTGGAAAATTCTACGGCAGATTAACATATAATAGTTGTACTTTGCGTAAATTTAATTTTAAGAGACGGAATATTCGAGAAATATTCGGCGAAAATTCGTCGAAAAATCGACCCGAGTATCAGGAGCACAGGATAGCATAGGAGGTATGCAAGAGGTATACCCTGATCGCGCATGCGCAATGGGTCTGCGGCCATAACATTATTTGACATATTTAACCAACAATACGACGACACTGAACAATTATCGCTTTGTTCGGTGAAATTAGACGACATACGTGCCAATTTCTCCCAAAAGAATGCAAAGGAATATGCAAATATACGACAAAACTCGAAAACACTCGTAAAATTTCTAGAGATTAATGAAAATTAGCAATTGACGCACAGCATGTACCCAGATTACGCGTAAGATCAGTGTAAAACATGGGCCTACGCTTTACGTTATTACACAGCAATTTTCGTTAAATCTCGATCGTTAATGGTCCTTTAATGTTCGTAAGAGTTGGCCATACATTCCCTATGCGCCACTTTTCCTATATTTTTAATTGTACGCCGCTGTCAGTGCTCCGAAAATATTCATATTCGAAAGTAAAACGTATGCTCTGGCGGCCATATTGTCGGCCGTCGACATGGCCGCCAGAGCATACGTTTCACTGTCAAAAATGAATATTTTCGGAGCGCTGCCAGCGACTTAGTATGGAAAATATAGGAAAAGTGGCGCATAGCGAATGTAAGGAAAACCCTCAGGATCATTAAAGGACCATTAACGATCGAGATTTACCGAAAATTGCTGAGTAATAACGTAAAGCGTAGGCCCGTGTTTTACACAGATCTTACGAGTAATCTGGGCACATGCTCGCTTCGTTCAGTGAAATTAGACGACATACGTGCCAATTTCTGCCAAAAGAATGCAAAGGAATATGCAAATATATGGGAAAACACGAAAGCACTCGTAAAATTTCAAGAGATTAAGGAAAATTAGCAATTTACGCACGTCATGTGCCCAAATTACGCGTAAGGTCTGTGTAAAACATGGGCCTACGCTTTACGTTATTACACAGCAATTTTCATTAAATCTCGGTCGTTAATGGTCCTTTAATGTTCGTAAGAGTTGGCCTTACATTCCCTATGCGCCACTTTTCCTATATTTTTAATTGTACGTCGCTGGCAGTGCTCCGAAAATATTCATTTACGACAGTAAAACGTATGCTCTAGCGGCCATATTGTCGGCCGTCAACATGGCCGCCAGAGCATACGTTTCACTGTCGAAAATGAATATTTTCGGAGCGCTTCCAGCGACTTAGTATGGAAAATATAGGAAACGTGGCGCATAGTGAATGTAAGGAAAACCCTCAGGATCATTAAAGGACCATTAACGATCGAGATTTAACGAAAATTGCTGAGTAATAACGTAAAGCGTAGGCCCGTTGTTTACACAGATCTTACTAGTAATCTGGGCACATGCTCGCTTCGTTCAGTGAAATTAGACGACATACGTGCCAATTTCTGCCAAAAGAATGCAAAGGAATATGCAAATATATGGGAAAACACGAAAGCACTCGTAAAATTTCAAGAGATTAAGGAAAATTAGCAATTGACGCACAGCATGTACCCAGATTACGCGTAAGATCAGTGTAAAACATGGGCCTACGCTTTACGTTATTACACAGCAATTTTCGTTAAATCTCGATCGTTAATGGTCCTTTAATGTTCGTAAGAGTTGGCCATACATTCCCTATGCGCCACTTTTCCTATATTTTTAATTGTACGCCGCTGTCAGTGCTCCGAAAATATTCATATTCGACAGTAAAACGTATGCTCTGGCGGCCATGTTGACGGCCGACAATATGGCCGCTAGAGCATACGTTTTACTGTCGTAAATGAATATTTTCGGAGCGCTTCCAGCGACTTAGTATGGAAAATATAGGAAACGTGGCGCATAGTGAATGTAAGGAAAACCCTCAGGATCATTAAAGGACCATTAACGATCGAGATTTAACGAAAATTGCTGAGTAATAACGTAAAGCGTAGGCCCGTGTTTTACACAGATCTTACGAGTAATCTGGGCACATGCTCGCTTCGTTCAGTGAAATTAGACGACATACGTGCCAATTTCTGCCAAAAGAATGCAAAGGAATATGCAAATATATGGGAAAACACGAAAGCACTCGTAAAATTTCAAGAGATTAAGGAAAATTAGCAATTTACGCACGTCATGTGCCCAAATTACGCGTAAGATCTGTGTAAAACATGGGCCTACGCTTTACGTTATTACACAGCAATTTTCGTTAAATCTCGATCGTTAATGGTCCTTTAATGTTCGTAAGAGTTGGCCTTACATTCCCAATGCGCTAGTTTTCCTATATTTTCAATTGTACGTCGCTGGCAGTGCTCCGAAAATATTCATTTTCGACCGTGAAAGGTATACTCTGGCGGCCATGTTGACGGCCGACAATATGGCCGCCAGAGCATACGATTTACTGTCGAAAATGAATATTTTCGGAGCGCTGCCAGTGACTTAGTATTGAAAATATAGGAAAAGTGGAGCATAGGGAATGTAAGGCCGACCCTCAGGACCATTAAAGGACCATTAACGATCGAGATTTAACAAAAATTGCTGTGTAATAACGTAAAGCGTAGGCCAATGTTTTACACAGATCTTACGCATAATCTGGGCACATGACGTGCGTAAATTGCTAATTTTCCTTAATCTCTTGAAATTTTACGAGTGTTTTCGAGTTTTGTCGTATATTTGCATATTCCTTTGCATTCTTTTGGGAGAAAATGGCACGTATGTCGTCTAATTTCAACGAACGAAGCGATAATTGTCCAGCGTCGTCGTTTTGTTGGTTAAATATGTCAAGTAATGTGTCCGTAAATTGCTAATTTTCCTTAATCTCTTGAAATTTTACGACTGTTTTCGAGTTTTGTCGTACATTTGCATATTCCTTTGCATTCTTTTAGGAGAAATTGGCACGTATGTCGTCCAATTTCACCGAACGAAGCGATAATTGTCCAGTGTCGTCGTATTGTTGGTTAAATATGTCAAATAATGTTATGGCCGCAGACCCATTGCGCATGCGCGATCAGGGGATACCTCTTGCATACCTCCTATGCTATCCTGTGCTCCTGATACTCGAGTCGATTTTTCGACGAATTTTCGCCGAATATTTTTCTCGAATATTCCGCCTCTTAAAATTAAATTTACGAAAAGTACAACTATTATATGTTAATCTGCCGTAGAATTTCCCAACTAAAACAATGGTACAAGTCTCAGCTCGCTATCTCTAAAATTGAGCAAAAGGCAATCAAAAAACTGCTCTAAATTGAAGGTTTTTCGCGATTTCCGGAATTCGCTGGCCGTTTCCGCAAATTTTTAAAACATTTACCCTATTGCGCTTTCATTTGGCTAATTGTTGGATTTTATAAATAAGTATAAACCCCAATATACATAAAACCTAAAATTGAGGGTAAGTGGTACGTGTTCAAACGACGTTTCGCGGCTTGTAAGAGGCGGAATATTCGAGAAATATTCGGCGAAAATTCGTCGAAAAATCGACTCGAGTATAACATTATTTGACATATTTAACCAACAATACGACGACACTGGACAATTATCACTTCGTTCGGTGAAATTAGACGACATACGTGCCAATTTCTCCTAAAAGAATGCAAAGGAATATGCAAATGTACGACAAAACTCGAAAACAGTCGTAAAATTTCAAGAGATTAAGGAAAATTAGCACTTTACGGACACATTACTTGAAATATTTATCCAACAATACGACGACGCTGGACAATTATCGCTTCGTTCGTTGAAATTAGACGACATACGTGCCAATTTCTCCCAAAAGAATGCAAAGGAATATGCAAATATACGACAAAACTCGAAAACACTCGTAAAATTTCAAGAGATTAAGGAAAATTAGCAATTTACGCACGTCATGTGCCCAGATTACGCATAAGATCTGTGTAAAACATGGGCCTACGCTTTACGTTATTACACAGCAATTTTCGTTAAATCTCGATCGTTAATGGTCCTTTAATGATCCTGAGGGTTTTCCTTACATTCGCTATGCGCCACTTTTCCTATATTTTCCATACTGAGTCACTGGCAGCGCTCCGAAAATATTCATTTTCGACAGTGAAACGTATGCTCTGGCGGCCATGTAAGCGGCCGACAATATGGCCGCCAGAGCATACGTTTTACTGGCGAAAATGAATATGTTCGGAGCACTGCCAGCGACGTACAATTAAAAATATAGGAAAACTGGCGCATAGGGAATATAAGGCCAACTCTTACGAACATTAAAGGACCATTAACGATCGAGATTTAACGAAAATTGCTGTGTAATAACGTAAAGCGTAGGCCCATGTTTTACACAGATCTTACGCGTAATCTGGGCACATGACGTGCGTAAATTGCTAATTTTCCTTAATCTCTTGAAATTTTACGAGTGCTTTCGTGTTTTCTCATATATTTGCATATTCCTTTGCATTCTTTTGGCAGAAATTGGCACGTATGTCGTCTAATTTCACTGAACGAAGCGAGCATGTGCCCAAATTACTAGTAAGATCTGTGTAAAACATGGGCCTACGCTTTACGTTATTACACAGCAATTTTCGTTAAATCTCAATCGTTAATGGTCCTTTAATGATCCTGAGGGATTTCCTTACATTCGCTATGCGCCACTTTTCCTATATTTTCCATACTAAGTCGCTGGCAGTGCTCCGAAAATATTCATTTTCGACCGTGAAAGGTATACTCTGGCGGCCATGTTGACGGCCGACAATATGGCCGCCAGACCATACGTTTTACTGTCGAAAATGAATATTTTCGGAGCACTGCCAGCGACGTACAATTAAAAATATAGGAAAAGTGGCGCATAGGGAATGTAAGGCCAACTCTTACGAACATTAAAGGACCATTAACGATCGAGATTTAACGAAAATTGCTGTGTAATAACGAAAAGCGTAGGCCCATGTTTTACACTGATCTTACGCGTAATCTGGGTACATGCTGTGCGTCAATTGCTAATTTTCCTTAATCTCTAGAAATTTTACGAGTGTTTTCGAGTTTTGTCGTATATTTGCATATTCCTTTGCATTCTTTTGGGAGAAATTGGCACGTATGTCGTCTAATTTCACCGAACGAAGCGATAATTGTCCAGCGTCGTCGTATTGTTGGATAAATATGTCAAGTAATGTGTCCGTAAATTGCTAATTTTCCTTAATCTCTTGAAATTTTACGACTGTTTTCGAGTTTTGTCGTACATTTGCATTTTCGTTTGCATTCTTTTAGGAGAAATTGGCACGTATGTCGTCTAATTTCACCGAACAAAGCGATAATTGTCCAGTGTCGTCGTATTGTTGGTTAAATATGTCAAATAATGTTATGGCCGCAGACCCATTGCGCATGCGCGATCAGGGGATACCTCTTGCATACCTCCTATGCTATCCTGTGCTCCTGATACTCGAGTCGATTTTACGACGAATTTTCGCCGAATATTTCTCGAATATTCCGCCTCTTACAAGCCGCGAAACGTCGTTTGAACGCGTACCACTTACTCACAATTTTTGGTTTTAAGTATATTGGGGTTTATGTTTATTTATTAAATCCAACCATTAGCCAAATGAAGGCACAATAAGGTAAATGTTTTAAAAATTTGCGGAAGCGGCCAGCGAATTCCGAAAATCGCGAAAAACCTTCAATTTAGAGCAGCTTTTCGATTGCCATTTGCTCAATTTTAGAGATAGCGAACTGAGACTGGTACCATTGTTTTAGTTAGGAAATTCTACAACAGATCAACATATAATAGTTGTACTTTTCGAAAATTTCAATTTCCACGAAAATCTGAAGGCTATAGTTCAGGATTTTTCTCGGTCAGATTTTGGCGAAACGTGAATATTTCGAAAAGTACAACTATTATATATTGATCTGGCGTAGAATTTCCCAACTAATGCAGTGGTGGTAGTTTCAGGTCGCTATCTGTAAAATTGAGCGAATGCCGACGGAGGTCACCCGATCGTTGAAAATATTACATTTTCTGATATCATTTTGCTAACATCGAGACTTTGTAATAGGAATACAAATGGCATAGGGGATGGCACAAAATCCTCGTTGTTCACGGATCATCAAAGGTTTGTTTTATGACTAAGGGGAAAGGGTTTAAAATTACGAAACTCGTGATATACCATAAATACGATTTATTCAAAGACTTGTAATTTACAATACAAGACCTACAGTCTATAGGCTAAATATAACAATTGGTAAAAGTCTATAGGCTAGATATAATAATTGGTAAAACATATATTTCATAACTTATACGCTAAGTGTCTTAAATAATCCATCACATAAACTAGAATCACTGCACTTGCTGATCGTTGCTTCAGATAGTTTCAGCAATACTGTTTCCATCTGTAAACACACAAAGAAATCGATTATTTAATTAGCCAATTTATATTTACCAGTGAAAAAGGTTTTCAACAAGTAGGACGATCATCGATCGTTGTAAAGACCAAAGTTAGGAAGGTCCTGGAGGTTCCATCTCGGTCATCCTAGACTCGAACCCAAGATGGTAACGTTGCTACCCTTCACAATGGTAACATTTTTAAAATTCACGTTTTCCGTCGGCATTCGTACAATTTTACAGATAGCGAGCTGAAACTTGTGCCATTGATTCAGTTAGGAAATTCTACGCCAGCACAATGTATAATAGTTGTACTTTTCGAAAATTTCATTTTCCACGAAAATCTGAAGGCTATAGGTCAGGATTTTTCGCGGTCAGATTTTGGCGAAACGTGAATATTTCGAAGAGTACAACTATTATATATTGATCTGCCGTAGAATTTCCTAACTAAAACAATGGTACAACTTTCAGATCGCTATCTCAAAAATTGAGCGAATGCTGACCAAAAAACTGGTTGAATTTGACGATTTTTCGCGATTTTCGTAATTCTATTGTCATCTCCACAATTTTTGAGATATCGAAATGATCTGGGACGTTTTGAACGCGGAATCCGACGCCGAATAAGATGCAGAAAGAAGCAGATCGATATCTTAAAAATTGTGGAAATGAAAACCATCTGACACACGAAACTCCATTGGAGGTCCTGTCTACTCCTATACGTCGTCTGTGATATGATCCGTTCATTAAGCCGCGTTCACATGCACTTTAGAACTGTCCACAGACTCGTATCTAGAGGAATTATATCGTTAATGGTAACCGTTTGAAATTTTAACTTGTCAAGTAAATTGAATTAACAGGTAGTACTCGAAGAATAACCGTAACATTGTTTCTTGTAAAAAGATCCATTTGTAAGTGTACCGGCACGTAATTAACGCAATTTATTAAACTATCGATGAAAATGAGTGATGTCGAAGAAGTTCTCCACGAAATTTATAACACCTTGGTAGAAATCCGATATCCCGAAATTACGATGGCAGAACCGAAGAATGTGGATAAATTAATTCTCACCGGGGACAATCGAATTTCGTTGCTCTCTTGGCTTTTAGCAGAGAAGTCTCCCGATATAGCAGCGACGTTAGAAAAATTATACGGCCCCCCTTTGGAAGGTTTTATCATTAAGAATCATATAAAAATTAATAAAATCGCTATTATTATTAAATGAAGAATTATCTGCCCTTTCAGATGAATTACTAAAATACTATACTGAAATTGGGATTTGTATCAACAAAGATTTATTACTGGTTCGTACTTTATTAGACTGAATTCTCCGTTAGATTGATTAACAGTAAACAATGAATTTTAGGGTAATTGTACATGGAAAGAACAACTGCCGACTTTAAGATTACTAACAGATTTTATGAAATTCGTACACATGGAAGCTCCTGAAGTTACGCTTGATATTAAAAGCCAAATTGAAGAATTATTTGTGACGCTCACCAGTGAAGATATATATATGTCTCCTGTATCCAATGTTAAAGCAAAGTTCAGTTATTCAGAGGCCGAAGAGTTCTTTAAGGAAATTAAGAAAGATTTACCGGAGCACACTGAAATAAGTATCAAAATTGAACCTGATGCGATTACAGAAAATTTACACCACTTTCATATCAAGGTATCACCTTGCATTCTTGTAAATTATGCTTTTCCTATCTAAACAACTGAATGTAACTATAATCTTACAGGAAGAGATAAAGGAAGAGAATATGGATGATTTGAATGCAAGGTATTGCACAGAAACACAGAAGTTCATAGAAGCTTTTTCAGATATTGATAAATACTCCCTACCTAAAACTAATCAAACCAAAAATACTTCATACTGTATGGACACGGATATCAAGAATATTTATACAGATTTTTCAACTTTGCAACAGGTTGTTTCCCTTTCCATTTGGTTCGAATTTCGATTTAAAACGATTAATTTAAAAAAAGAATACTCGTAAATCTGTTTTTAGGTCTTGAGAGTAAAAAATGAATTAAGTACAACAACAATACCCAAAGGATTGAAAAAATTGAATACACCATTAAGCGAAATTGTGGCAGACACGGTTATCTCTATTAAAAAACTGCAAGCAGAAAATTAATATTATAGTTTTTATATTTTTATAAAAATAAATATGTTCGCATTAAGTATCCCCTTTTCTATCTATGCCCCACACTTATAGTTAAATGATATGGTGATGAATATATAAGGCAGAACACTGGCTTTTTAAATAATTTTTTTAATCATAATTACAAATACATGATTTGAGGAAATGGTTTACGATCTGGGACGTTCCTTCTTCTCTTTGTAAAGTGCAAGCAGAGAGACATTAGCGACCTTCACTACCTTGAATCTTACTCCGGGAATGTCACCAACGGCATGACCCTTACGACCGAAACCGGCAACTAGAACTTCGTCGTTCTCCTCAATGTTGTTAAGACAACCATCCCGGGGTACGAAAGCTGTGATTTTCTTGCCGTTTTTGATCAGCTGTACCCTGACGCACTTACGAATAGCAGAGTTGGGCTGCTTAGCTTCGACTCCCCTGTTGAAAAGTAACGTCCAGATAAAATACGTCGTGACAATAACGATAGAAAAATCTCGTGGATGATGATACTTACACTTTTTCCAAAACGATACCTTTCGCGTGGGAAGCACCACCGAACGGATTGGCCTTCCACCTGGTTCCCAAATGTGCCTTTTTGTAGTCTTTGTCGTTCCAACGTTGATCACGTCTGTGATTCACGTGTTTACGTGCCGTACGAAGACCACGAGGTTTACCTAATAAATATATCAATTGTAATTGAAGGTTATGGTACCACCCCGCGCGCGACTCATCGGCTTTTTAACTTATTTCGAACATTAAACAAATGGAACTTCTACGTTGTGAAAAAGCAAAAAGAAACAGCGTTAAGCGTATTATTAAAAAGAAAATGAAACGTTGAAGTGTGCTGGTATTTGTGTCCAGTTGTATACATGCGGCGATGCCCGACAGCCACGTTGTTTTCGAAAGAATTTAATACGCATCCTTTTAAAATGTTCGGTTTTCACTTGGCGTGTATATCGTTTCATACGTTTAGAACGCAATGCACTTGAAATTTGATAGTTTATAATGTTAAACACTTTAAAAAACGAGTATAATTTTCAGTTTCGTCACATACCCATGTTGCTCGGTGTGCTACGCGACCGGAAGAGGTCTTTCCTTCATTAACGGAAATGTTAATCTACAATGAAGTATTGGCGGTACTTTTGAAAGTCGAGAAAATCAATACGGTCGTAAACGTAACGATGCGGTTACAATTACTAGTAAGAAATTTAGTAATCAATAACGTGCCCCTTACAATTTTCCTATTAATACGACTTGATTATAATAATTTTTAGAATAATATTAAGTTAGACCTTTGATATAAGTAATAATTTGATTATAAATTTTGGTTTTTTTAATTTTAAGGATATTCGTCTAATGAGAAAGAATACTACAAGATTGTGTAAAATGTGGCAGTAACTTCCCAAAATTTATATCAAAGAATGTAAAAATAACTAAAACAAAGATTAAAATCTCTTATAGTGACAAAAATTCTGATGCAATATTAAGTGATTATTACAAAGCCTTCCATACTGCCAATCGAATGAACCCGCAAAAAGTCTCTATATTGAAATGACACAAGCTCTTGAAATAACCATTATAGTTAAATGTTAAGTAGAATTCGACAGTCAAATCAAAATATAGAACACGATTATATAACAGAATCACAGCGAACATCCTAATGAATCACCGTACCATCATCACACTTTGGATAACAACGATTAAAACCATCCTAGTGCTATTTTCTGTTTCCATTATGGCCATACTGTTCAAGTTACTTTTATTTCGCGCGTTCGCAAAGTTTATCAAGGCAAAACGTGCTATTTCGCTCGGTAACCCGTTAATTCGACGCGTTTCATCTTTCTCTAACCGTCGAATTCCCTAGACATTTCGGAACGCCGTCGTTTTATATTTCGCAAGGAACTCACGAATTAGAACAGTAAAGACGATACAAGGTAAGGTATTCCCATAAGGCTTTCGATCGCTTAGACAAATATCACTTAATTAACCGGTCCTAAAAATGCGCCGCTGATCGACTTTTCGGTTCCCGCGTTTTTAAAAGTGACACACACGCGACACACATATCTCCGCTATCCGCAAATCATTAACCAACCGAATCTGTAGTTGTATCATAAATTCTAATATTTATGCGTCATCTAGTGCGTCCATGCAGAGTCGAATCTATCTGAACCGTTATCATCGAGATATTTAAAAAAGAAGATACATCTAATGCAATGTCCGGAGCGATACGTGTATATACATGACCAAACAGTGCGGAAAATTCTCCGAACGGAGTTAAAGCGCACTGATACGTCATGGTAAAACAGTCACAGTTTTAATGTTGTATTTTGACAGGCGGTTGGAATATACAACACTTACAGGACGTTGTGTAATTTTTTGGAGGGTCTTCTCGGTGTTTATCCTGGCACTGTGTGACAAAGTGGCCTATATCGTGCTAGGATAACGAGTATGGAGAAAAACGAAATCATTTGCATCTCGTCGGATGATGAGGACCAAGGAGAACAGGTACGTCTGTCAGCTTTTACACTCCGAAATGTGTAGAGTACACTTCGTAACTATGTTGCTGCAAATGGTGACGAATGCGCTAGAGGATTTTATTACGGCGTTTCGTTTTAACGGTACCATGTGTATGTCAAATCGATTTGTTTTTTTTAAACAGATTTAAAAATTTTTTTAACATAATTTGAAGTAGTGAATGAAGTAATGAATATTTAATCAAATGTCGTTTGTAAATCGAAGATTTAAACGATTTTTACAATTCTTTCACAGAATGAAGATAATAATAAAGAGTCGAGTGTTATTCAAAAGATCAGTGGCAATTCTCCTGCCGATGTAAAGCCACAAATGGAATCGGTTAAGGATGGAAAGATAGAAACTTATAGGCAGAAAAGAAAGATCTCAGATTTAGACAGTAACGACAGCTGTAGTTCTGAGAAAAAAATGAAGCTACACCCAGCTGAAAAGAAAAGTGATGTTAAAACATATACGAGTGATAAAAGTTCCAATGTATCCGCATCAACACCTCAGAAAAAGAAGGTACAAGATAAAGTACCTTCAGTGTCAAAATCAAAGGAGGAACATGAAAACGAAGTAATATTAAAACCACAATTAGTTGTAAAGGAAAGGAAAAGTGTTCCTCAAGTGGAGCAGGATGTGTTTCCTATGTTTATAAGCTTGTGTTTGCAAAAAGATCATTCTGAAGATATGAAAACTATTGTCAGTAAACTGAAGAGACGTTATGAACAAATGGAGCCAGCATTCGCTAATTCAGAAGACTTCAGAAGGTTCTTGAACGAGAAGAGGAATGATATTGTAACTAGCAAACACAAGCTTTATATATACATTGCAGAAGTAATGAATGAAATGAAGAACAATTGTAAAGGAAAGTCAAGGCCAGTGTCAAATGGAACAAGTGGAAAAACTGCATCAAAGTTGAGTAAAAAGTCAGTGGACAATAATAATGCTGAAGCATCTACCACAAATAATGAAAAGATTGGAGCTAAACAAAAAGCTATAGATTTAAAAATCGATATTATACTAAATACAATGGAAAAGTGTGAAAGGAGGATAAAAAAGTTAGAAGAATCGGAAATGAATTTCGATGAAGATCAGAATAGTAATTATATAAAGTTAGAAAAATACAAATATAGAATGGTAGAACTTTATAATAAATTGTGCGAATACACGGGAGATAATAAAGATGCAGAACGACCGTATCTGCGACCAAAGCACCTTAGATCAACTGGAATTGTTACAGTAGATCAGGCTATCACAAGCTTTATTAATTCAAATATATCAAAGAGAAATCAAATGAAAAAAATTGGTGCTTTTACGGACGCGTTAATATTTCCCGATTACTCGGACATTTTGGAATGTGTGAAAAGGTGTAACGAGACACATAAACTGCAGTTAAATACCAAAAAGCAAAACCAGATTGGTAAGTGTATAACATTTGAATTACCAGTAATATGAATGACGTAGAGTATTTTGAAATAGATTTCTTTTTGTATCTTCACAAATCTTCTAATACAATGTTTGTTATAGCCAAAAAGGCATTCACTGAACTAGGAGAGTATTTGCAACGAGTTCGTCACAACGATTATTGGGATACGTTTTCTTTGTATCTTGAAAAAGGGGAGGACGATCCTGCTTTGAAAGACACAGCTCTGGCAGAGAAATTGCACAAAAACAAAAAGGATGGAGAACAACGATTAGCGAAGGTATTTCAAGAATACGTGAAGAAACAAGATGAAATGAAATTTGAAATATCGAATGAGAAATCGTCGGAAGATGAAACTGACGAAGAGTGCAGTGCAGAGAACGAAGACGAGGAAAATAATGTTCAGGTTGACGAGATCGACGGGGACAGTGAAACCTTAAGTATAGAAGACGATAAAATTAGTATAGACGAAGATGGAAAAGGCGTAGACAAGGACGAAACTTCTACGCTCAAAACTAACTATAACAAACCTACTGATGAAACTAATTCAGAAGTCATAGACTTAGACGATTCTAAATCGAATAGTAGTATGTCATCTGACGATAGTATACACAGCACTGTCGCGGATAAAAATGTAAAATTAACGACTGTCAATAACGATGTAAATATATCCAATAACGCAAAAATACCTGAAACAGAGATAGCGGAAGAAAGTTTAGAACCATCGTCTACGGTAACGGAGTCCAAAGTAGTCACATCGAATGAGACAGAAACTGCTACAACGGTCAACACAGATGCAACCAATACAACAGAAGGTTAGTGTACGTACGTGCTACCAACAAGAAATCCATTAACGTTTGGAGAACCGAACGAAGCAATTACATTTTATCATGTATATCTGTGTTGTAGCCGACGAACCTATTATTCAATGCGAAGAAACGACGAATGACAAACCAGTAGAAGGGGACAAGCCTGTGCTACGCGTACGTTCGTTCGCCAAACCACCGACGACGTGGGAAGACGGACGTCAGAAGACGACCGAACCGACCGCGAGCGACGATTCACAGAAGGTAGATCCAACAAAAGAAACGGTAAAACCGAATTCGCCTTCCACCAAGTGCGGGATGGTTCATATAGGAAACAAAGTACTACCTCTAGTAAAAGGTAAATACAGAACGGTGGTGATACCGGCAGGTAAAAATATCATTAACGTGAAACACATTACGAATAACTACGTGAGAATGAACACGCAAGGTTCGGAACCGAGTAACGTAACGAAGTTACCGAACGGTCAGCTTTTAAGAACCGTGCGGCAAGTCGTGGGTCTGAACGGTGGATCTACGGTTGTACATTTACCCTCTAATTCGGCTATTAATCAACAAACAATGGGAACAGCCAGCCCAATGAAAACGCTACAACTGAAACGAAATAGCACGTTGATACCGATCGGTCAGCCGAAAGTAGTATTCGTAACTGCGAAGCAGAGAGAGAAATCTTTACAGTCCTCGACCACGAGTACGTCCACGTTTAAATCCAAATGACTCGAGCATAAATTAAGAATAATTCAATTCGATCATTGTTATGCGAAATCCGTAACTGATAGATGACCAAACATTTATTACCTGTAGGTAGTTGTAATAACTTTCTACGATCACTTTGTAATTTGAAAACGTTGTATTAGTATACGGATATAATAATTCTTAATAAATTTCATACTGAAACGAACATTTGCAACAATTTTTGTATATCGATGTTTGTGATAAACTCTTTTCGGTTGATCTGTCTTTCCTGGAATACTGTCGTAGACATATGATTTCTTCTTTCTTTTTTTTATATATTCATTCGAAATTTATGTTATCCAATAGCAATTTAGTAAGTATAAATTGCATGTCGGTTAATCGTTCGACGATATCGAAATGATCGACATTCTCGCGAACTAAGAGATATTGAACGTCGTCTACCATCGTGACGAGTTTCTGAAATATAAATGACAATTATTATATAAGTTTTATAGATACGGAGAAAGTCTAAAACTACAGATTAGAAAAACGAGGATGTTAGTATGAATTACATCCAGACTAACAACGTACCTGTACAAGTTCACGAGATTCATTAATGAACGCTGGACTGTCGCACTCCCCTACAGTTACCATAACTTTTAATCCTTTAAGAGATTCGTTGTTTTTTACGTCGAGAGTCGAAATACTGTATTTTTCGACTTCCTCTCTGAAACAATACATACAGTGTATAATTTATTTTGTACTGTTAATGAAATGTATGATTGATCAAATTTGTAATGAATTTTCAGTAGGGAAACTTACTTTGATAATTTCAAAAGATCGTTGAAAGTGGTTGTAAGCAATGGTTTCAAGTTGTAAACGCCGGCGATTAAAACCATACCTTTCAATACATCGAGATATTTCTCTTTTTTCATTTTATCGAGCCATAATTGATCAAATAACAAGCTCGCTGCGAGATGAGCACCAGCACTGTGGCCGGCTATCCAAACACTCCTGCGTAAATAAAATAAAATCATTAAAATTTTATCCGGTTATTTTTAAATCACACATTTTACAAAATGTATTTATAATCGTTATTTCGTATCGATAATTAGAGATAAAAAAAACTATCGATAACGTTATCCACGATCAACTTACCGACATCCGGAGTTTAAGGCTGACTTTAAAATTTCCTCGGTTGCAATTTTTATTTGCGCCACTATATCTGCCAAGGTCACTGAAACAATGATTCGCAAGATCATATTTCCCACGGGTGCAATTTGTACGTGTTAAGTAATACCGATCGAGTTTAAATACAGAATCAATCAAAATTTTCGTTTACAAACCACCGAAATTCAGACGTGACCCCGTAATCGAACGTGGTCTACCGAATTTAGGGAAACTAAATTATTAACGCATTAGCAAATTTTATATCACATGTTATTATAATATATTAATAATATTTCTATTTTATACCATTGATGTATGTATACTACTTGCCGCATCGAGATCTGCGATTCATGCGGAAATAAAACCTAACGTTGTAAGATAAAAGAGATACGAAGAATAAATAAACGGCAGACCTACCGTGCGGACACAAATCGTAACCCACAGTTATGACTTTAATTCCTCCCATCACGAACACAGGTATAGCGAATCCGGCCAACTCCTTGCTACCTTCTTGCCAGTATCCTCCATGAATAAAAACTAATATCGGAGCCCCTGAAAATATAATTTCGATGAAATACAATCCAAAGAATAAATGCAAGCTGTTATAATCTCTATCTATCTACAGAAACGACTAAAAGTACTTAACAATATCA
This sequence comes from Mimumesa dahlbomi, assembly GCA_917499265.3. NCBI lineage: Eukaryota > Metazoa > Arthropoda > Insecta > Hymenoptera > Crabronidae > Mimumesa > Mimumesa dahlbomi. The sequence goes on along the minus strand of OU824120.1, from coordinate 11,671,260 downwards.
TATTTCATGTAAAACTATATATACCGTCCGGTAAATCAGATCCATAAATGTCGTAGTTGGTCATTTTACTCTTCCCATATGGGATATCAAGTTCACAATTCGTTGATTTGCGAGCATCACGGGTCACTGAAAGAATACAAACGTTGTTCAACACTCTACGCAAGCGAGAAAAGTAAAAATCACCTATTTTTTACACGAAAGTACAATGTATTTTTCCAAAGTTACTTTACCTTCGCCGGCTAATTTGAAAAAGCGCGCCAAAATCTCCGTTTCGCCGTATCTCTTGCTCCATTTGCTCGGCGTATAGTTCGCCTCGTGCTCCTGGAACAGCAACAACGTTTCTCTTACACAATCGAGCATGTAGCAACATCCGAGATACCGATATTTCATAATAACTATGTTACACTTACGGAAACGGACATCGTCGATTGCACGTTTTCAACGAAATCGAAAATAAAGGGAGAAAAATCTCGAGAACAAAGGAACTCCGGTGGAAGTTGCGTGTTTATTCGTCGCACAACCGTCGAGAAAGGCTTTTGCGATACGACTGCAGGGCTGCTATTAAAAACAAACGCTTTTTCATGGCCATCTAGTAATATTTGCAATGCATGCACACTTACTATCGCTAAACTGCGTAATGTATAATTACGTGAATATATAGGTATCAATGTAACACTTTGACAACTTTCAAATATGAATTAAATATGACTCGCGATAAGTTAATTAACATGCAACGGTGACTGTCTTTACCTTAATGAATGCCGGTACTGTACAATGTTGTCGCGTAACAACCAACTATTACTGAAGAGATGTAAACTTGTTGATCTCTCCTACGTGCTTCCAGATCGCGCCACTGTCCCGTGTTACATTATCCGGGATATAGGATCATAATTAGTCAGATAGAAGTCTGATTCAACATCGGTAGTCGGAGGCGGAGACGTGATTAATCACACCTTGATATAAAACAATTTATCAATCCTACAATTAGTATATTTCAAAATACATTACCCCTAAGTTAAAGATCCCTAAAAATCCCAATTTCTGCTTCCTTAAATAATTCAGAAACTCTAATTAATTCTTTTTTCACGATCGATAAGTTATCCGTAAAGTATTGATCAATTATTACCCTAACAATTAAAATAAATGTAAGATACTTTATAGATCATGCATTGAATTGTGGAAACAGGGGAACAGAAAACTTTAACATTACGGCATTTAGGTTCAGACGTTTTAAAAGGATCAAAGTATTCCCACAGAATCAAACCTGTTCGGTCCTGCGATCTCCGACCTCGTCGACTGAGACGGACCTTTTTTTTCTCACGGGATAAGCGTGAAACGAGGAAATTGACATCGTGACTGCTTTATATGCCCGTTTACACGAGTCCATCCAAAGGTTTTTTTTACTCCGGGGTCTTTGTTCCCCGAAGGTGACTGTCTTGACACCCACCACGTCTCCCAGGCAAATACACGTGCTGAAACGGTATTACCAAATTATTTCCGTCATTTATACGATGGGATAACTTACAAACATTCTGACGATCGATATAGATAACACAATTACTGGTGAATTATTACCTTAACATATTGAGAACCATAACGTTAACACGTAAAATTTGAATCCAAAGGATGGTTCCTCATGAAGATCCTTTTTATGAAAAATTCAAAAAGAAATCTGAAATAAATATGAAACAAATTAGGGATTATATATTAAACCGAAGAAACGAAAATATATATCTCTACAAAGTCTTCTTTTTCACCAGCGATTCTCATTTCCTTTACACATTGAAATGTGCTACATTGTAGAAACGATTCTACAACGTGTAAATTTAGTCTTCACTTCCCTTGGATACGCGCAGAAACTTATATTTATCCCCACATAGAGATAAAGGCTCTAAAATTCTAAAGGATTCTATCCACGCAGCACAATTCCTCGACAATGTGTTGGTCTATCGACTAATTATTACATACGCACGCCTCTTATCGGTCTACAATTAAGTTTGATAAATATATCGGGCTTAAAGTATGCACATCCTATTGCGCACACGTTGAGAAGGTAGCAAGAAGAGGCTACGAAGTCGAAGAGATTGAAAACCAGAAAAACCGGTCTCTACCTTTCTCGGGGCCCCACTCTCTTTCTCGTACGTGCACCATTCTCCGCGGAGAAGTCACAGGTACCCGCACCAGCTGATGTATCGAGTATCGTGCCACGTCGACGCCTACCCGCAGACCGCAGGTAAGAGAAACCCATCGCGGAGGGAAAAATTCTTCGGTTCGTTTCAGGGGATGTTTTCTCAGGAACCGCGGTCGGGGCCTCGTTAAACTTTCAGCGAACGAACGTTGACATCGAGCCACTTATTACCCGACTCGTCGAGGAGTCGTCCGTTTACACTCGGAAGTCTATTGACCCACTTTACGATTATGATATATCCATTAAATCACTCCAGACGTTATTTCTTCGCCGTAGGGATCGATCAAAAGTATGTATATCGTGGGAAGAGAGACACTGAAGACAAAAAGAATATTTTCAGTAATTTTGTTATGTGGAACTTTGTTGTGAGAGACTATTTTTGTAGAGTAACTTAATATACCTTCGTATCCTGTTGTAGATTCTCTCAGATTACACCCATTGCCACGCTGGAAATGGAAAAATTACATCTGTAATCTCAATTGTGTGTCTTTTTATTGCGCTAATGATAGTCGAATTATTACGTAAAACATGCAAAACCCGGTAGTCAGACGAGCGTAATTAAACGGGAGTCAAATTAGGCTTACGCAACGAGTCTAGGAGAAGAACGTGTTGCACAGAAAAAAAAATAAAACGGGACGATTCGGTGAATTCCATTTCTCGCGGGTATCTTCACCGTTCGCCTTGATGGCCCTTCTCGGTTTACGTCTTGCAACCGGTCCTCCGGCTCGGCTACGGCCATCCCCGGTGGGTCAAATAAATTAACCCACCGACTACGCTCGCTTCCAATTAGTCTCCACGACATTTAAGCTAGATATCCTTTTATACGACGAGTCTTCTGCGAGAAACAAGGATTAGACAGCTACGTACCCCCGGATGCTATTTATAGAAAATACTCTCACAGGTAATGGAGATCCCTGGGGCTTACCTAGTCCCTCCAGGTGAATGGGCGTAGATCGTCCGGGTTTCTCGTTAAAGTTCACGGTTCCCCGGAACGATGGTTTGTGTATTTTAAAATGCGGTGGGCGAGCGGTACGCGGAGGTTTTCCCTCGGTGAGTTTCGGTCGTCCTGTACACATATACACACCGTCGGCATTCCTCATCCTCAAGCCCAACCCAGGTTTTAGCCCCCATCGAACACAGCCGAATAGTGAGAAAGTGCCGCTAAAGGTGTGCATACCTATACCGTGAATGCTATGCTCGTGAGAAACGTGAGTAAGCGCTGACGTTAGTCAGCGGTTCTCTTTCTGGATAACTTGTAAACGCTGGAAGGACCACACGTGGCAGGAACGATGATAAATTTTATCTCGACGCACTTAGATCACACTGGGACTGCAAGAATATCTCTGATTCCTGAAAACATATAATATAATTTTCTGTAAGGTTTGTTTGATTGGAAATTCGAATCAAATGATACGAATTTAATAAAGATATGAATTTAACATTGTTTTATTAATTGTATAACCTTTTTGGATTTTCAGGTAATTAGTTAAATATGTTCTATTATAATTAAATGTAAATGATATTAGAGAAATGAAAGTAAAAAAAGTTATTTCGATCCTGCCAGGATTCGAACCTGGAATCTTCTGATCCGTAGTCAGACGCGTTATCCGTTGCGCCACAGGACCGGCCTTGACTTACCATTTTATACACGGGTACTAATAGATGCATCGATGATTTGCAAACGAATTTGTATTTCTATGGTGACCGCGTGGTGCAGAAATTCCTTTCGAGTTTCTCCGTATCGAGCGAAAGAAACCGCAAGGTTCGACGTTGGCACGAGATGACGAAAGAATTGGCAACAAGTCGTTACAACGCGCAACGATTTCGTCGGTAACCCGAGGTTTTAGGGACGTCGACGTGATGGTGTAATATACGTCTTGTCGACGATTCTAAATTAAGCACGAAAGAGATACGATTACATTGTTACAGAGAGTGTCATTAGTCGGATCACGGATAACGGTTACGATCTGACAAATTGCTTCGCGGAACAACTCAAATAGATCGTGACGATCGCGTATTTTATTCCGATTCGCTATTTTTTTTCTCTCTTCCCGGTAATGTAGACCGAAGAATCGGATTCGGATGACAAGCTCATAATATCTAACGTTGCGGATGCGCCGCGATACTTGCAGACTGTCCGTTATCTGATCCTACGTCTTCGACGTTCGTGGCCATTGTATTTTTAAATTCGTAGAACTCGCAAGGACGATTAATTGTAAAAACCGCCGGATGAAGATGCCTCACCGGCATTAACCGTGACTTCAGCTCGCGTTTGAATAGTCTGGATCACGTCGCGATATTCTTCTAAAAAAAAATATCCGAATTCAGTAATCTATTTATATTTTCCTTTCTAATAATTTTGTTTCGTCGAACGAAGCTTGTCTCGGTTCCTAGTGAGTCACCGGGTCGAAACACATGACTAATTAAGAGGACGTTGCATCCTTTGAAACGGGATATAAATCACGTGGACGGGAACTCGAAGATTTCGGGTATTCTTTCTCGTAGTTCCCCGAACGGGGAATTACAGTGGCCCCGGAAGGCCCGACTAACACGTTGAATTTGTTTAATGCCTCTCGCACATGTAGAAACGTGTAATTTGCTACAGAAAATGAACTGAACGTCGCTGAGCTAGCCGAGACAAAACATTCTCCGGTGAGATAAGACAGCTTTTTTAATCCGTCAAGTCGTCACACGTCATCTAGTATGTCATGATTTGATAAGTGAGCTGGAAACGTCCGTTGCAATGAGTCCATAGAGAATATCGCGGAGAACACGCTATTGTTCCTATTAGCGTTATTTACACGAGGGAAAAACAACAAATATATATTATGGGAATCTATGCATTGTATATTTAATGGGAACTTCTGATAAGAGAAGTATATTATAGCTCGGTTAACATATAGCTAAATGAAACCGGTATGTTGTTCTTAAAAATATGCTGGCTGATTATGTGAAATGTATTCGAAAATGCGTTGAGAACAACGGTGGATGTAATAGAGGAAAGCAAAAGGTAGCTATGATTATTTACTGACGACGATTACCATTCACCGCAGTATCAGACTGGCTGGCGTAAAATTTCAGATGCAAAGTGATACACAGGCATATAGGTTGGTATTTATAACAGGAGACGCGTGCTTTATTTGATATCGCGCATCGCAGTGTACGTAGTGTAATTAACACGAAATTAACGATAGACGTTCCAGTAATTTTGTATTAAAATGTTCTCTTAAAACTCTCATTCTACTCGTTCCCGATAAGGATAATTAAATACCCGAAGATCTTGCGTGTTTCCGCGAAATAAATGTATTCTATCGGTACAAATTCTATTCGTGGGATCGAAATAAACGAGAGTCAATTCCGATGGCATCTAAGCATTCCATAGATGCCGGACGTTATACGTATGCCCAAACCTGTCAGGTCTGAATCAGGACTCTAAATTTCCAATCGAACTGCATCGAATTACCGTGCGGCATTTCAAACATTCCGGTTCTCAAAAAAGTAAGGTTATATGTAATTCAAATCAGTCATTTTGATTTCTTTGGTAGAATGCATTGTTAACCTAACGAAAGTAAATAAAGTACATAGATAATTATTCAAACGACGAAAAACCTTCGTTTAAAATAAACTGTCCCGAAGTTTGCTTACAATTAGTTGTTTTCCGTTGAATCGTAGAAAAATAGCCGGTCAGCAGAGTGTTAACAACTATGCATCTACCGAAGCATCCAGAGCCGGTCACCATGGTAACAGTCATGTGAAAGCCATCCGTGTCTCTTTCTCTCACCGCGTTGCGCATGCGTCACGGACAATGGGACCTTACACAGACCTCCGACGACACCCGAGCGCCGCCGAGTGTGCCCGAAGTCCTCGTACACGAGGGTCCCTGTGATTCCGAGCCGACGTCCGACGGTGGCCGACGGTTAAAAGACTAAAAGTGGGGTTAGGCCGAGCAGAGAGGTAGCAAAGGGATAGACAGGAGAGAGAGAGCGAGAGAGGCGGCGAGGCAAAAGCACAGAGCCGACGGCGAAACCCGCGTAGGGGGTTCTCTCGGTGTCCGGGAAGTGGGGATAGAAGTTCTCCCCGTGTGGCAAAGGCAAACCTCGGTCCCCGACCGGCCTGTATAATACCGCGAGCGACTCGGTGAGCGAGACGGACAGAAGAAACGACGGAACGTTGGAGTGGGACAGCGAAACGTGACGGGAGAAAGAACCGGGCAGAGGGAGAGAGAGAGAGAGAGAGAAAAGCAAAAGGGAGCAGCTTGTGGAACGGCGTGTCCTCGCGTGCTCGTGTCGTACGGCGTCTCTGAACGCAGCCATTACGACAGAGCCACTCGGTGACGCTCTGCTGCGGTAAACCCGTGCTCGCGCGCGTAGTAATCTCCGAACGGCCGGAACGGAACGCACGTGTTCTGCGGGAACATCAGGAACAAGGGGTGAATCGCGCGGATCGTAACCGAAGAAACGAAAAGAAAAGAAACCTAGAAATCCACGACGTGTTTAACGAACGAACGGTGGTAACGACGGTATTTATTTTAGTTACCGCGGACACAAATGTGTACCACGTTGTAAAGAAATTATATACGTAAGGACGGTGGTTTGTTTTTGTGCGTGGTTCGGAGAGAGCGACAGACGCTTGTCGGACGCGCGGCGTCACGTCGCGCGGCACACGGATCGGACGGCGAAAAGTGATATTCTGAATTTCCCTTCTGTGAATAACCTAAGAGCATCGGCCCGCGTGTCGAGCCAGTCGATCGTGCGTACGTAAACACGTACGGGGAGTAGTATATATAATTACATATATACATACACACATATATATATATAATATTCGAAAGTAAAAGTTAGAAAAAAGAATAAGCAACCATGTTTGACGTATTCGGATCTGTGAAGGGCCTGCTGAAGCTGGACACGGTATGCATCGACAACAATGTATTCCGATTGCATTACAAGGCTACCGTGATTATATTAATCGCGTTTTCGCTGCTCGTAACGTCCAGACAGTATATCGGCGATCCGATAGACTGTATCGTCGACGATATACCGCCACACGTAATGGACACCTATTGCTGGATTTACTCGACTTTCACGATCCCCGACCGGACCGGCATCGTCGGCAAGGACCTGGTGCAGCCCGGCGTCGCCGCGCACGTCGAGGGCGAGGACGAGGTGAAATATCACAAATACTACCAGTGGGTATGCTTCACGTTGTTCTTCCAAGCGATCCTCTTCTACGTGCCGCGCTACCTGTGGAAGACGTGGGAGGGGGGCCGGATCAAGATGTTGGTTTTGGACCTGAACTGCCCGGTGTTGAGCGAGGCCTGCAAGGTCGAACGTAGGAAACTCCTGGTGGACTATTTCGCGAGTAACCTCCATACCCAGAATTTCTACGCTTTTCGGTTTTTCCTCTGCGAGGTGTTGAACTTCATCAACGTCGTCGGGCAGATCTATTTCATGGACTTCTTCCTGGACGGCGAGTTCACCACGTACGGCTCGGACGTGGTCAGGTTCACCGAGATGGAGCCCGAGGAGAGGATCGACCCGATGTCTCGGGTGTTCCCGAAGGTGACCAAGTGTACCTTCCACAAGTATGGTGCGTCCGGTACGGTGCAGAAGTTCGACGGTTTGTGCGTGCTGCCCCTGAACATCGTCAACGAGAAGATCTACGTGTTCCTCTGGTTCTGGTTCATCATCCTCTCGGTCCTTAGCGGCCTGACCCTGGCGTACCGCGCGGCCGTCGTCGCCGGCCCGAAACTCCGGTTGGTGCTTCTGCGTGCCCGTTCGCGTCTCTCCTCGCAGGAGGAGATCGTGATGATCGCGAACAAGTGCCAGATCGGCGACTGGTTCGTCCTGTATCAGCTTGGTAAAAATATCGACCCGCTGGTGTACAAACACCTCGTCTCGGAACTGGCCACGAAGCTTCAGGGCAAAGAGTCCGTCTAGTTGGTTCGACGCTCCTGATTTTTCTCGCTTTTTCTTTTTGTTCGATCGTAGCCGACAAAAAAATCCCCGACCGTAGAAGAAGAGGAAAAGAAAAGAAAAGAAAAGGGAAGAAAATAAAAAAGAAACGAAGTCTCGAGAGGATCGAGAGGCGATCCCATCGGATACGTACGGTGTTTTCTCTTGTTCGAGATACATATCTAGCTGTTCGAAACGACACCCACACATTCCATGCGTGTTTCACGTTCAGAAAACGAGTTTCTGATATATAGTATATAATATACTCTCACGCCTCCCCCGGGGGACCGGGGAAAATCGCAATAAAACGAGAACAGGAACGTAGGTACGAATTTGCCTCTCGATCGTGGACGAATATATATATATTTTCATCGAAGGGAGCTTTTCTTTTTCTTTTTTGTTTTGTTTAATTTAGGAAGCTACTGAACAAACGGATCGGAAGCCTAGCTTTTATTAGTTAAGCTACTACCCCCCTTCTTTGTTCTGCTCTTTTACGCAAGTACATGCTTCCATCGATAGGTAGAGATCACGGATATTAATATCTCTGTTAATTTACCCTTTCTCACCTCCCCCCCCACTCGCGAGATCCCTTGAATCGTTTCATTAATAGATTAAATAATATCTCCGTTCCGTTCCCGCCGCTTTGATTTTACCTATATACATGTATGTGTGTAATTCCGTTCTTCGTTTTCCTAAACACGAACAAATTTCATTCCTATTAAAATACTCTCCCTACGTGGAGGAGCAACATTGCCAAACGCGTTCCGGATTTATCCCGAGAGACACTCGACACCCGTAAAACTATGAAATCACGCGAACGTAACAACGATCGACCACTTTTTTATTACATTCTTTTCATGTAATGTCGATCGCGGTTATCGCGATAAAAAAAAAGAAGAAATAAAAAATTAATAACGCTGTGATTTCTATGAGATCCAGCGATAAACTTGCGGGTAGATGTTATCTCTTGATAAATCTAAAGCCATCAAACGGCAGCAAAGGCGAGGAGACATCTGTGAAAGAGCTTAGTATTAGGTCCTTCGGAGACTTGGAGGCCTTTGTAGACTCTGATTGTGTGATAAAACCGGGGGGACGGCGTTCTCTTCCTTTCCACTCTCCATAAAAACCCCTCTTTAACCCTTTCCTCCCCTCCCACCTTTTCCCTCTTTCCTTCTGCAGGGAACACGTGTTCGCTTTTCCCATCCACGGCGCGCGGCTCTTTTGTTTTCGAAAAAGCAGAATTCCAGCGTGACTAACCGCGCGGATGGTTAATCGTTTCTCTCTTGCATCACGCGAATTTATCTATGGGGTACTTTTCGTATGGGGTAAGGCATCGCGAGTTAATATTGCGAGCCCCTAGTATGACCTTTGTTATAGATAGAAGAAAGCTTTTTGCCGCCCCAGCCCCCTCTTTTTTTTTGTATTTTAGTCATCTCGGTGTATTAAAAGGAAAAAAGAAACGAAAAGGATGATGAAAAAAAAAGAAGAGAGCGAGAACTGAGCGCGCCGTCCTCCCATGAAGCGTAATTTCACTTTGTCCTACCAGTTATTTTTCATATTATAAGTGTAGGAGTTTATATGTATGTATATTGTAGGCCGTCTTATGAAATAGAAGATATAAATTTATATATATTATATATATATATATATTATAATATAGATATGGATTATATGGAATGTAATGCGAGAGAGAGAGAGCGAGTGAGAAAGAGAGAAAAGAGCGGCGAGAGAGAGAGAGAGAGCGAGCGAGCGAGAAATAGAGAGAGAGTGAGAGAGACACGTGTAGATACTAATTCATGTCTGTCGCCTTCGCTGAATTTTCATCATTCCACGTACAAAAAAACATGTACGCACAATTTTTCATATAATGGTTAACAAACAAGGGACAACAACAAAAATATATGTATACACGCGACGAGTAGGTTAGTCTGATTTTGTCCTCTTTCCGTTCGTTTTACACAATTTCTACCGTCCCGCGTTACTCATCATTCCCGCCGACGAAAGATGGATTCCTTTTGCGAGGACGAGAAACGCGTGTCCCGTCGTGACAGTGAAAATTTGTTTCCAGGATCGATCGATCGAAATTCCAGTTGGGAAAAAAATAAGGGGGGGAGGGGGTTGGTGACCGTCGCTGGAAACAATTACACGATAAGAGGAACTACGAGAGAGAGAGAAAGCGAAAAAGAAAGAGAGAGAGAGAGTCGATATAATTTAAACGAATAAGAATTTAGAAAGGAACGAATTTAAATTGTTAAAGAAAACAAAAGTATAAAAGAGGACGAAAGAAATGAAAGAAACCGAAAACGCGGATCGCGTTTCTACATCATTCTCGTTTGGTAATTGCAATTGTTTCGTCGCGATGAATCTATTATGCTCAAAGTAAGACTGCCAAGTAATCGAAACACTCCATATCATCGTGATTTTCTTCTATTTTGTATCTATTTAGATCATACACGTGGATAGAGTTAAAGTAACGTTAGAACTTCCCTTATCATTTACGCATTACTACTTCTTTACTGTTTTCCTGTCCCGCTTCAAGCCAGTTCGCTCTTCATTTTCCTGTTATTATTTTTTTCCTTTGTTTCTCTCCTTTATCTCGTGATCCACGAGTACTCGCATAATATCGAACCCTTCGCTTCGAGGGCGTTCGTGTGTTCTTACCTCGCCTGTTACTTTCGTTCTGTCTTTTCTTCTTACGTATATATATATAGATATGTTTTTTTTTTTTAATAAATATTGTAACAACAGCCGATACGTTGACGTCGTTAATTTTCCAAGGGACTATCCGGGAATCGTAATCTAGGCAATAACACTGTGACCGTCCGTTTCCGACGGTATTCCTTCGGTTCCCGGAATTATCTTTGTCTCGCTGTCAGCGTACCCGAAAAAAAAAGAAAACGAACCCAACGAGAGATCCGACGGGAGATTAAAGAATCAACCAGGCCACTTTAGTTTTAGTACTCTCTGGAAGCGTTAGCGATAGAAATTCCATTGGCAGAGGGGGAAGCTGCAACCGAGTGGGGAAGAAAAAAAAATAACGAAGTGCCTATACGTAGTGCGGCGTCGCGAATCGTCGGAAATTGCTAATTTCTTTTTTTTTCTTTTTGTTATTTTTCGTTTCTTTTTCCTTATTCTCGTTGTTAGAGGGCTACGAGATTCGCGGGAGGCCGCACGGGATTATTATTTTAGTTTCTCTAGCGAATAGCGTTTGTTCGAATTAATTTTCACGCTGTATAGGAGGAACACACGCATACATATGAATATGTATCCCCCCCCCCCCGTACGTATGCCCGTAGAAACACGTACGTGCTTCCTCGCGCCTGTAGAATGCGATTATGACGAGATAAATAAATGAATAAATATATAAATATATATATATATATGTATACAAATAATTACAACGATCCAGCCGATCGATGATCGCTGGAAGGAAACGAGTGATAATCGATTAATAATGACAATGTATGCCTTTTATCTCTTCTCTATTATTATTCCTTTTGTTTTGCTCGTTGATATAAGAAGCCTGCCGACGATATTTAAAAACAAAAATAAATAAACGAAAGTGTTTAGCGATAAAACAAACTGTACAAGTGCGTTTTGGAAATTTCAGGGAAATTACCCTTGGTAAATGGCGACCACGTCGGCCACTGCGTGGCAAATATTATTGTATTTTTCTACTTCGCAACGTACCAACTACCCCTCGGTGGCACCGACACGTATACTGCCCTCCAACACACGCGAACGATGTTATATAGAAATATTATACATATATATATTTTCGTACGAATTGTTCTTTGTGAATCTGAACAAAATAAATATCAGCGAGTGAAATTAATCGGTTGTACGATTTCCACGTTCCACAGTGTCCCTTCCACGCATGCATACGCACACACACACACACACACACAGATGACTTGTGTATTGCGTAAGAGAGTTTAATACGCGCCGTTTTATAGGTCAATGGTAAGTAAAGACGTAGGCGAGCGACGAGAATCGCTCGCGAACGCTGATGAGCGTAATTGAAATATGTATTTATCGAAATGGCTTTCAGGAGAGCTTCATTTTATTCAAATTTTGTATTTCAAACATCCGAAGAAACATCAAACAATTCATCTGGTTCGCTGGATGCTGTAAAAACGTACCTCATTGATCTTATCATCTAAATTACCTTTTTTTCTTTAAAATCTTTATAATTATTCATATTATTCACTTCTAAGTCTAATGGACTTTTTAAAGTCTTTCGAAAAAATCATTGTAACGTCATTACATCCTAATTTCCTTCCAATCCTTAATAAGGCAGCTTAACTAATTAATTTCGATTTAATTTCCATTCCCAAAAAGTTATATTGACGTTTTCGATCGAGCCCGCAGGGAAGACAAAACAAGACAGCAAAAAAAAAAGAAACCGAGCCGTTCCCCTGAATTCTAATCGTCCGAATCTATTTCCGTGAATATGCGGGACGAGAATAATCGTTCCTCTCGTCGAGTCCACACGAAAATAACCGTCGTTTTCCCTTCGGATCCTCCGGTGTTATCGCGACCTTTCGTCGTTGCGGCTTTAAACAACCGGGGTGACCCTGCACGATTCCCACCTACGCGGGTCTGGTCGAATTCATTAGACCGCGATGCAACGCGGGTGCAGCCGGGGGGGTCTTCGGTGCACGTGCGTGTGCCCCGGTCGGCGATTAACGATCAGTAAAACGAGCCTCGTCGGAGGCATTCGAGGTCCAACCAATTTCGGGACCCTCGCGCCCTCGTTGCAACGGCGATAGATTAGTTTCCATTTCAGCGATTATTAGCCATTTCGTGGCGGTAAATTCAATTTTTAGAGACGTCGGGTTGTATCGTGAGAATTTTGGGAAATAACGATCGTACATTGGATTTTTGTTTAATTGAAGGCCATGTGATTTTTGTTGATATATGTATATATCTTAATGATCGGTTTAAGATTTTTGAATTTGAATGCGTAGAAATTTTAGAGTCTTAAATTTCACCGCATGGAAATTTCAGGGTTTTAAATTTCAACGCGGTAGAAATTGAAACGTTTTTATTTTTTTTCTGCTAGGATCGCGAGAAACGTGACACGGTTCGCGGAGGATAATTTATTTAATTCCCTGGCGTTTGTCTGTTTTCGTTGGCTAATTAAGTCTTAATGAGTATTTGCGTTTCAATAAAATCGGGACACGCGCGACTTGCGATGCCATGATAAGAGGAGATAGAGAAATTCCGGGTGTTTGTGTTCCGTCGGGTCTATCAATGACAAATACTACTTTATTGAGACTTCAGCTGTGTCGTATAGTCGTGTTTGATCGTGGAACTTGCCCTGATACGGTTATCAATTTTTCTTTACACGAATCCGTTACATGTGTTTCGAAACGATAAATTTCACGTTCGATTTTAAATTTCATAATGATTTGCAAATACGTTCGTCACCGTCTCATCACGTCGAATGCGAAAAAAAAAGAAATTATAATACTTCAACAATGAAATATCTCCGAAATTTTCTAAAACCATGAACGTAACTTTGTGTATTCGACATTTTAGAACGACCATTAAATTCACCATCGATTCAACAGGTTTCGCCGAGTGTGTAAAATAAATGAATAATTCAGCCCGTTAATGGGAAAAAGTTGTAAAAAAAAAACCGGGCGACTGTGAGGCTGAAAAAATTCCGGAATAATTCAATGAAAAGGTTAAGGTCTAATTTAACCGGTTAACCAAAGGACTAATTGTATGCGGGACGTGCACGTGTATGGGGGCACGTAGCGTCGGAACAACGGAAGCAGACTGCCGTGTAAAAACGTGACGGAAGACGGAGAAGTATCTTTCTTCTTTTGAAAGGCCGATCCGCGGCGATACGCTTCCAGCAAACGAGCAACCAGAGGTTTAACGAGGAGAAAAACGTTCGTTGACAGATTCAGATAAACGAGAAACAGTCGGCGCGGAAAAACTGCCGGGATTAATTCAGTGGGACGGGAAAAAAAAATCATTTTCAGTTATTTTCGAACGATTATTAAAAATACACTTGTTTGTCTCGAGACTTTCTTATAAAATTGATAAAAATGTCTTTTTCTGGGTTTCAACACCATAGTTCTTAAAAAACTATAAAAGTACACAAATTTCCGTGTATAATTCCTTCAAAATGACCTTCACAGGAAATCTCCTATAAACCCCTCCAACAACCCAGTAATTAAAACCATAATTACCCCCGAATCCAAATATCCCTATCATTCAAACGATCCCGCGCAATAAATTACGTCATTTAAAATCCACCGATCCCATCCGTCCCATATCCCCCCAAAAATGATCCACCTGCATAGATCTCGTCTCCCCTCGATCCTAGGATCCGATCCAGATCTCCGAAATGATGCAATAAATTCGTATTTTTCGACACCCTGGTTGTTTCCGCGGCGCACACGTGGCACCGGTTTTCAAACTGGTAGTAACCCTGTACAGCGTACAGTAATTCCTCGGTGATCCGGCCACGGTGTAGATGGACAGGTAGGTACCAACAGGTCGGCGATGATGAAACCCGATGTACGTATATGAACGTGCAGGGAGAGGACAGGGTCTTCTTTCGAGGACTCCGGCTTCGTTGTACACGCTGCTGGCGAGCGCTTCAGGGGGCAACGGCCGGTCAAAGTCCCACCTTCTCTTTCTCTCTCTCTCTTTCTCTCTCTCACTGTCTTTCTTTCTTCTCTCTCTCTCTCTCTCTCTCACTTATTCTCTTATTCTCTGGCAACGACGTTTCTCTGCTTCTTTCGTTACACCCTCTACACTCTAGCAACGGGTCTCGTTCCCTTTTCGTCCGGGGTCCCGTGTTTTTCTTTTTTACGTTCTCGGTGTGTGTTTTTATTTCCTCGAGCATTGTGTTTCTTTGTTTGGCACGAAGATTCGCATGGGAATGGGTTTGTCGTCGTTCTCCGTTTCGCTTGACCGTCGGTTTTGCCCGGGTTATGACTCACGCGGTTTTTTGTTTGGTTTCTGGGGAACTATACCGGTGAAACACGGTTTTGTTTTGGGTGGTTCGTTGGTTATTGGTCTTCCGTGGAAGTTTCGTTGGTCGTTTTCCTCGGTAAAGGAGTAAGTTGTCGTCGATTTTTATGGGAAGTGGATACTGGATTTTAGAGAAAATTTAAGAATGCCTTGGGATTTCTGGAGGTTTTGAAATTTCTAAAGCGTTCGAGTTTCTACAGGTTGCAATTCACGTCGGAATTCGTTGGCTACGTTCGCTTTTGATCTTTCGTTCGTTTTATTAGGTGGGTGGTGGACTTTGGTTGGTACGGTGGACTGAAAACACTGGCAGTGAAACCCTATTCGAACGAGAGCCAAGGATACGGGAGGATGCAATTATGCACCGTGAATTCATTTAACGCGGTTGCTTGCACTTGGAACTATTTCGAGATTGTGGGAAACTTTACGTCGGGAAAATGATATTTTTAGTACGCCCACGTTTCTACCGCGATCCAAATAGTATCAAAATGTAAATCACCATCTTTCAAGGGTCTTTTTCAGTGGAATAAGTAATGTTCTATTTTTAAAAAATGGATGAATTTTTACACAGAAGGATACGTGGAAGTTTTTAATACCTGCACACATTTTTGCGGTTTCAAGGTATGCGAGATATTGAGAAAAACTGGCCAATAAGTACGGTGATTGTGAAAAATCTGTACACCTGAGCGTTATGCTTGAACAATCGCTTTCTACACGTTCACTTTCGGCATTACGCTAAGTGCCGATAAGTTACCTGAATTTTCTGATATGTGTTGGTGTACTGTACGATACACAAATAAAACACCATTGAATATAAACACATAGAAAGTTCCAATCACCAAAAGTTTCGCAATTCAAAAATTTCAAAAGCAAACAAATCTTTTATAGCTGCAAAATTCTGAAACTTCCGGTCACCGGAAGTAGAAAAGTTGTAAAATTTCTGTTCGTCGTAAGTATCGAAGTTCATAAATTCGTCGAATCGACCAATCAGTTCGTTTCCTGGTGGTTCGCGAGTCGTCTATTCTCTATCTTACAATGACACTTCTGAATACAATAAAACTCGGCGATAAGCCGGATTAATCATCGATCGTATTTGCTCTGATGTAAACGGTGATTGAGTGAAATCACCTTGGTGTAGATTACCCAAGTTTCGTAATTCTTACCGCTGAGCTACATACGGTGACCACATGGATCAAAGATTGACACAGATACCTGCGATTCGTTGTCACTGAATGGACAATAATTCGAGAACGATAAAATAACTGGCAAGTGTGACAATGACAATAATAAAACGCGTTCTTGTCGGCGAAGATAAACAGTTTGAGCAGCGAGACACGATTCGTAGGCTGCTGATTGGTCGACCTAAATACAGAGACAAATTTTATTACCCTAACTGTTTCTCCCATAACTAGTTTTACCGTCCCACAGTTATACGACTCTAGAAATAGTTCTCCATTACTCATCTAATTTGTCCTTTTCGTATCTCTCGTATTATGTTGATATTAATTGTATATCTGTTATATCGACATAGAACATCGGACAGTAACACTATTAAACAACACTCGATTCTCTTAAAGATTCTATTATTTTTAGATTTTATGTGATACCGATAAAAGTAGACATCATTCGTTATATAAAGTGTGCTGATTGATGTTGAAAGAATATACGTGTTGGACAAGTTTACACGATTTCATTTTAGATGGATTATTTCTACGCGTTGAAATTTGATTGTATTGAAATCTCTGCGCTTTGGAATTTCCACGCGTCGAAATTTTGATTTATTGGAATTTCTGCGCGTTGAGAATTCCATATATTGAAATTCCTACGCTTTGAAATTTCCACGCGTCGAAAATTCCTACGCTTTGAAATTTCCAAGCGTCGAAAATCCCATATATTGAAATTCCTACGCTCTGAAATATCTGCGCTTTGAAATTTCCACGCGTCGAAAATTGCCCATATTGAAATTCCAGCGTTTTAAAACTTCCAAGTATCAAGACTTCTCTATAATACAATTCCTACATTTTTCCCAAAATTCTTTCCATCCGCCCCGTAAACCGATAGCAAAAATTCCCACCTGAAGAAGACAACAGATCAGAACAATTAAAAAAAATCCCACTCCCCGGATTCACTCGTAAGTGTTCGATCATGCCCATTATACTCTTCACAGCGCGTCGGCCGTTATCTCTCCCTTATCAACGCGAATAAATGCCTTCACAATAATAAACGTGCCTCCTTCGCCGCGTTTCGTTAACCGCTAGACACTAGAGGCTGCTGCGCAATCGTCGTCACTGATAACAGAAGCGAGATTTACTGGCTTACTCGAGTGCTTTGCCACGGTATTCCAATCGGTGTCCCATCACTGTTATGGAAAGTCTTCTTCACCGTCGCCAAGAAAAAGCTTTCGATATCTCGCGACAGGATTCCGGAAGTCGTCGTTAGAAACCTCGTGGTTCCGGTGTCGTCGTCGGGGAAAAAGAAAAAAACACTTGTGTCGCTGAACGTCGAATTGACGAACGGAACGAAATTCGTGGGAACTCGTTGATTTTTGAAGGAAATCATTAAATTTAGGCGAAATGGCCACCGTGTTGGCCACGTTCGCCGTCCTCAAGGACCACGTGAAACTGAAGGTGTCGCAGGAATATGTTGCCATTGATAACATTGGTAATTAATTAGTTTTCCCGGGTTTGTTAATTAGTGTGGAATTTTTACAGTTTGGCAATGATTTTAAATCACGAGTGTGTAATATAGTGTTGGATTTAGTGTAACGTGGTGTCGACGGGTGTTTGTTTACTTGTTTGGAAGGTTTCAGAGGGGTCGTTGTTAGTTTTCAGGTTACACTACAGAGCCACGTTCCTGGTGCTACTTGCCGGCTCGCTTTTGGTGTCATCGAGACAGTTCATCGGGGAACATATCAGGTACGGGTGTAGTTGTAGTAGCCTCGGGGCGACATTGTGTCTGTGAAGGTTTGTTTTGGAAATTTCAAAGCACAGAAATTTCTATATATGGAATTTTCGTACCTTGGAAATTTCAAAGTATAGAAATTTCTATACAGGAATTTTCGAAGCTTGGAAATTTCAAAGCACAGAAATTTCTATATATGGAATTTTCAAAGCTTGGAAATTTCAAAGTATAGAAATTACTATACAGGAATTTTCAAAGCTTGGAAATTTCAAAACACAGAAATTTCTATATATGGAATTTTCGAAGCTTGGAAATTTCAAAGCACAGAAATTTCCATATATGGACTATTCGAAGCTTGGAAATTTCAAAGCGTAGAGTTTTATAATACAAAAATTTCGAGTTGAAGAAGTTTCAATAATGTTTCTTTCTTAATTTACAAGATGCATCACCGACGATGGAGTGACGGAAAATGTGATCAACACGTTTTGTTTTTTCACCTCGACGTACACTGTGGTAAGTGTTTTAATTTTTTATTTTCTTGTTCTTGTACTCATTAGTGACTTATTCTAATTAATCTTAAATTAATAATATACTTTGCGGTCGAATATTTTCTGACGTAGGTCCAAGTATGTATTTGTACGTTACTGGGACACTATTTATGTTGAAACACTTTATCAGCGCGTCTTTTAAGTTATACTTCATCTAACATCTCTTGTAAGAAATTATTCGTTTGTAATCTAATCGTCTTATTATATTCCCATTCGATGCGTTGAATTTAATACCGCAACAATATAAAAACTTTCGTCATCGTGTTATTTTTGACCAGGCAAATATGCATTCATAAGTTACAAAAATATTATACATCACGAAAAAAAAGAAACTATACGAATGTCACCCTGTATATCTTTATACTAACAAATTTATCTCAAAATAGCAGTCAAACAAGCATTTACGTCACTTTTTAAGACCCATAACAGTTATAGTATCAGATAGTCAACTAGCAACAGGTAGTTATTTAAGTAAAAGTGAATTTTTTTCAACGTTCCATATGCATAACTATATTATAAACGATCTACAATGAATGCATTAACCGATACATAAAAATACGTAAATAAATAGAATGATTTCTCGAATGGTTTCGCATTTATCATTCATCATTCATGTGTCATTGATAGCTGAATAATCTGAACTCTATTTTTCGCGATAACCCGCATTTGTTATTAAAAAAAGGACGATTACTGCATAATGAAGTAATAAATGCGTGCATGACTGTAACTGATTTCCTTGTGTAATCGTGTGGTTCACCAAGGCGACGAATAAATTGATTAGTAACCACTGATTGTTTTTTTATTGGATCGTCAATGGTTTATGTAAGTGTATGTAACGTTGTAGGTGAAGCATATGAATGCAACGGCAGTGGAACAAGGCGAGGTGCCGCATCCTGGTGTGGGTCCAATGGGCAAACATGATCCCATAGTTCACCATGCGTACTACCAATGGGTTCCTTTCTTCCTGTTTTTCCAGGCGCTTCTATTTTATATGCCACATTATCTGTGGCGAAAGGCGGAAGGTTTGTGGTACACGTTAGAATTAGTTTTGGGTCGTAATGGAATTTTCACGCTTTGAAATTCCAGGCTTTGAATTTTAACGCATGGAATTTCCAGGCTCTGAATTTTCACGCTTTGAATTTCCACGCATGGGATTTGCAAGCATAGAATTTCCAGGCATTGAATTTCCACGCATGGAATTTTCACGCATTGAAATTCCAAGCATGGAATTTCCAGGCTTTGAATTTCCACGCATGGAATTTCCAGGCTCTGAATGTTCACGCTTTGAATTTCGACGCATGGGATTTCCAAGCATGGAATTTCCACGCTTTGAATTTCCACGCTTTGAATTTGCACGCATGGAATTTCCAGGCTTTGAATTTCCACGCATGGGATTTCCACGCATTGAATTTCCACGCATGGAATTTTCACGCATTGAAATTCCAAGCATTGAATTTCCACGCATGGGAGTTCCACGCATGAAATTTCCACACTTTAAATTTGCATATATTGAAATTCCATGCATGGAATTTTCACGCATTGAAATTCCACGCTTTGAACTTACAGAACTCGCAATTGTAACACTGCATAATAAATATGGCAATTTACCAAATCCTTGTTTCAGGCGGTAGACTAAAAGTATTAGTGTCAGGGTTGGAAATGTCAATCCTGGCGTTGAACGAAACACCAATGAAAATAGAAAACGGTGTGACGGTACCATCGAAAAGCGATCGCGAGGAGAAGGTACTACAAATTCGCACCGCTTTCCTAAATCGTCTTCACCTGAATCGTCCATGGGCGTACACTCTTAGTATTTGCGAGCTGCTCAACTTTATAAACGTGATCGTGCAAATTTACGTGACCAATTGGTTCCTCGGTGGTGCTTTCCTTAACCTAGGACAATCCGTAACCGAGGGAAATTTCGATGGGAAAATGGATCCACTCGACGTAGTATTTCCCAAGGTAAGTTTTCAATCTCATCTTTCACAATAATAACTAAAAAATAGTCAAATTACTTTTCTAAATATAAAATTAGAAATTTGGGTACAATTGACACACCCATAAGATCCAAATAACTAGATATTATGATAACTGGAAAGTTTCCACAATTAGAAATTTCCAAATATCATAATTTCAACGCCTGGAAACTTCTCGCAAGGAATTGCGATGGTTGGAAATTTCTAAGCTTCTTGATTTCAAGTTTCTAAGTGTGAAAAACTAATGTTTCAGGTGACAAAGTGTACGTTTCACAAGTACGGTCCAACGGGATCGATACAGGTCCACGATGCTTTATGCGTGATGGCACTGAATGTCGTCAACGAGAAGATCTACACGTTTCTTTGGTTTTGGTTCATCGTGCTTGCGGTGATAACCGGTTTGGGATTGGTTTGGAGGCTGCTGACCATGGTCCTGCACGCCAGGTTGCTAACATTTGTCTCTATATGTCCGTCGACTCTACGTATTTTACTACTTGTCCTCGTAGCCGTTCCAGGAACCCGCGGTTCCTGGAATTTTCATGTCCAGTGAATTCTAACGCCTCCACCACTCCTACGAAATTTCATAACCATTGCCGTGGACGATGGTGAACGTGTTTTCACGTGTACTGGATAATTGGAATTATTTGGAAGTCGGTTTTTGACGGGATTCACTTTGGAATATAATTTTTGGTTGGTTGGACGTTTGGGGGGTGGGAATTTTGGGGAGAAATTTTCTCGTTTGGAAATTTCAAAGCCCAGAAATTTGAATACCTGGAAATTTCAAAGCTCTGAACTTTTGGCGCTTGGAAATTTCAAAGCGCAGAAATTTCAATACTTGGAAATTTCAAAGAGCTGAACTTTTGGCGCTTGGATATTTCAAAGCGCAGAAATTTCAATACTTGGAAATTTCAAAGCGCTGAACTTTTGGCACTTGGAAATTTCAAAGCACAGAAATTTTAACGCTTGGAAGTTTCAAAGCGCAGAAATTTTAACGCTTGGAAATTTGAGAGCGCAGAAATTTCAATACCTGGAAATTTCCAAGCGTAGAAACTTCAATACTTGGAAATTTCAAAACCTAAAACTTTCGATACATAGAAATTTCAAAACACTATAATCTAATGTCTTAAAACCCACCAAAAACCTCACCAACCCGGAAACCTCAGCGCAAAGAAATATAGCTAATCAAACAAAAAAAATTCATAAAAAAACCCCTGTTAATTTCCATTCCCAATAATTCTCCAATTACGAAGCTAATTTCCATACGCCAAGTCCTTGAAAACTTTTAACGATTCACACGATACACAACAACTACCTACCACTAATAACACCAAGTTAACGCTTCCAGGAGTACTGCTTTCAACAAGCTCGTCTTCTCCATGGCCTGTCCAGGTAGGTACAATCCTTGGGACGTACTCAAGGTCACCCACGAGTACCATTTCGGCGACTGGCTATTTCTCTACTACATCGCCAAGAATCTGGAGAACTACGTGTTCAGAGAGCTTTTGCAAAAACTCGCCGCGGATCTGGAAGAGAAGAAACTACTCGCGGAAACTCAGACATTTTTCTCCGTCGAGGAGGAACCGTTGAAAAAAAAAGACTGACTCGCTGATAGATCAATTATTAAATGAACTCAAAGATAATTCTAGTTAACAAGTTACCTAATCGCGAAATCATCGAATCGTGTCCAAAACACGTGGATTCGTCGATGATACGAATTTCCACGAGAATCGATTTAAATAATTCTATTAAATTAATTGATAGAAAGGGAGATTGGGTGGCGGACGATTAAATATTGTCGAAAATTTCGTTGAATGATACAGACACGCGTTGATTGCGTAAACAGGTATGAAACGAAGGAATAAAGCTTTAGCGACATGGAACGTAATGACTGATAGCGAACGTTTCAGATTTCCGATTGCGATCTAGCTATTTCGCTACTCGATACGTATTCTCAATGTCATTTAAACGCGCATAGTTTTCACGTGGAAAAAAAATTGATGGAAAAGTCCACGGAAATGTGGCGATGAGACGGACGATCGTTAATTTTCCGCGGAGTGTGCTGCGATTAATCATTGTTCGGATATTTTTATTGTATTTCTGTGAGGAAATAAAAAGATAATAAATCACAAGAATCCTGGTAAAATTGCAGGATTAATTGGAGAACTCGTTCGATTGCCGCGAATAGCGCGGGCGATGAATATTCAATGATCGATTAATAAAAGTCGTTTTGTAATGATGAGACGAGTTGTCTGGAAATTTAAACGCAGAAATTTTGAAGTCTGGAAATTTTGGAGCGTAGAAATTTGGACGCTTAGAAATTTTGTTGCCTGGAAATTTGAACGTATTGAAATTGTGGCGCTTGGAAATTTCAAAGCATGGAAATTTCAAAGCATGGAAATTTCAAAGCATGGAAATTTCGACGCTTCGAAATTTCGGTGCTTGGAAAGTTCAATAATTGAAAATTTCGGCGCTTGGAAATTTTGGTGCTTGGAAATTTCGACGCTTGGAAATTTCGGTGCCTGGAAATTTCGGGGCCTGGAAATTTCGGTGCCTGGAAATTTGGACGATTGGAAATTTCAAAGCATGGTAATTTCAATGCCTGGAAATTTCGGCGCATGGAAATTTCGGTGCCTGGAAATTTCGGCGCTTGGAAATTTTGGCGCTTGGAAATTTCGGTGCTTGGAAAGTTCAATAATTGGAAATTTCGGTGCCTGGAAATTTCTGCGCCTAGAAATTTCATCGCATTCAAATTTCGACGCTTCGAAATTCGCACAATTACAAATAACTAAATCAAAACCATTCTAAAGCACATCAATTTTAATTTCTCAATCCTAATAATAAATCCCCCTATAAATCTTCCAATTTCCCGCAATCGATTCTTATTAATCGCCAATTAGCATCGATAAACGGACCCTGAATTTATGAGAATGAAAATATCCTGGTGTCCGGAAATAAATTTGTCAACAGTATTCATTTAATAGGAAGCGACATGTAAATGAGAATTAGCATGATCTCCGGTGATTTATAGAACAATGTAACGTCGCGTGCACGGAATGTTTAAACTCGTATGTGCAATCACATACATACGATAATCGTCTCTGAACGTCTTTCAACTCCGTCGTACGATGACTTGACAGTGTCCTATGTATGTGTACATAAACGTATATACACACATCCACACTTATTCTCTGTGTTAGTGGTACATATGCATGCAGGTAAATATGCCGGTATATTGCACCGACCTCTTAAGCGACTCGACAATAGTTGGGATCGTTAAATCGTTAATAACGTTGATTGGCTTTGTGCCGTCGACGGTTGCTGCGGAATGACGTCTTGCGATCCGCTTCGTTTCATGAAGCGTGATAGAGTTTGATGGACGGAGAGGAATTTTTAATCGTTGGAAATTACGAACGGAGGAATTTAAAAAGGACATTTTGATGATGGAGAAAATTTTTCAATCTAGAAAGTTTCTTTTGTTTTAATTTTAGTGGCTCAAAATTTGTGTTCCTTTTGAAATTTATATACATGGAACTTTTGTGGTATATAAATATCAAAAGGAGGAGAATCTTAGACATAGAAAATCAAACTTGTGAAAATTCAGTGACTATAATCCGAATCTCGTAAGAACAAAGAAAAATCTTGTTTCATTCCATGGCATTGCCATTAAATGCAACAGACGTTCTTACGATCTGCTACGTTTATTGTATGCATATGCGTGAGCATTCCGAAGTAGCTGTTCATGCTATTTTTTTTCACTTACGTGAGTGGAACGAGAAATTAATATGACAACCGTGAAACGACGATTTTTATCACATTATCTTACGCGAGAAAGTATTAATAAGATTCATCATTTATTTCCTGTCAGAATACCGTAAACAAATCATCTTATTTGTCTCCTATATTATTTCATATTATTTTCTTTGATTTTCATAAACATTATTAAATCTCTTGAAATATGGTAAATACCCTGACAAGTGATCTATGTTTCCGTTCGATCAATAAGTGGATTATACTTCATACAACAAGGATTAACATAATTTTTATCGCGAACCTATCGACATCCGATCCTGGCACTTCTAATCGTTGTTAACTGCTTGATCCGTTAATACTTTGTAAGTGAAACATTGAGTGGAACTTGACATAAAACTTGCTTGCAAATCCAAGGTCGAGTGTTACTTAAGAATAACAGGTTCTAGATATGTATTGCAGAGTGGTAGTCAATCTTTGTCCGCTAGGCGAGGTGTAAGTGTTCGGCTTTGAAACAACACGTGAAAGGCCACGACACTTTGCATGTTGGAACTTTCGATTCCGAAGATGGTTGTGTAACCGAGGCTTTCGAAGAATTTCTGACGGTAAAGTCTACGTGACGTAGAAAACGTACGGACAGGGGGAATCGGGGACAGATTTGGGTGGAAATTTGTGGGTTCAGAAAGTTTAAGGTGTGGAAATTTCAAAACTTAGAAATTTAACGCGTAGAAATTTCAGAGCTTGGTAAGTTAACGCCTAGAAATTTCAGAGCTTGGAAATTTAACGCGTAGGAATTTCAGAGCTTGGAAATTTAACGCGTAGGAATTTCAGAGCTTGGAAATTTAACGCCTAGAAATTTCAGAGCTTGGAAAGTTAACGCCTAGAAATTTCAGAGCTTGGAATTTTAACGCGCAGAAATTTGAAAGCTTGGAAATTTCAAAGATTACAAATTTAACGCGTAGAAATTCGAAAGCTTGGAAATTTCAAGCTTAGAAATTTAACGCTTAGAAATTTGAAAGCTTGGAAATTTCAGAGCTTAGAAATTAGTATCATAGAAATTTCAACACGTGGACATTTCAAAGCTTCAAATTCACATTCAATTTTCCTTTCCCACGATTGCCAGTATAAAAAACGTCGAGAGCAAACGACGTTGTAGCTGATAGTTTGAGGGCCCACTCTAGAATCTAATCGTCTCCCTTTTTCTTCGTTTTGCGTGGGTGTGAACGAAGAGAATCGTAGAGCAGGCGTGCCAGAGTCGTCACGGCCGGAACACGGTCCATTATGTTCTCTCTCACAACCGGGAAATGACGGTTGTAGGCAGCAGAGAAGAGGGACGCTGCTCTCAACTGTTAACGCACCTCTCCGTGGCGATGTTCGTGATGCAACGAAACTGCCACTAGTTACTCATGCACATCCGGTACAGTTTTCAGCGAAGAATCACACGTCGGCGACTTGAAACAACGGGATGAAGAATTCTTGGAAGATTCCGCATTCTTCGCGTTGAACTTCGGTAATTTCATGTTTATATTGCTTGAGAGTTTCGGAATTTCAAGGAGTAGGACTTTTGAACCTTGGAAGTTTCAAATTTGGAAATTTCAAGGCGTTGAAGACTCAAATTTGGAAATTTCCAGGTGTGGAAGTTTCAAATTTGGAAATTCCAAGCGTGGAAGTTTCAAATTTGGAAATTCCAAGCGTGGAAATCTCAAATTTGGAAATTCCAAGCGTGGAAGTCTCAAATTTGGATATTTTAAGGCGTGGAAGTCTCAGTTTTAGAAATTCGAAGCGTGGAAGTCTCAAATTTGGAAACTCCAAGCGTGGAAGTTTCAAAGCCTGGAAATTTCAAAGTCTACAAATTTCACAGCATGGAAATTTCAAAGTCTGGAAATCAAAACCTTTCACAAATCAACCCAGCATAGTTTTTACAAAAAGAAATACAGAAGTATCTTACGTAAACAACGAGGATGATTGCCATTCCTTAAATACTTATTCAAATCACGTTGGCAGACTGTGATAAACAGTTTAATTTCCGGCTGCGCGGACCCATTGGATATTGTTCGCGTAAGATTGTTGAAACTCACGTTAGAATACGTGTGTGAACCGTAACTGTAACTTGGGATGCAGTTGCCGTCGGCCGACGGAATAATTCAGGTATTATTCATACTCCAAGAGCCGCGGTTGCCTTTCTTGGTTCAACGGAATCCACGAACAAAGCACAAAGAAAACTGACTGAGTTCTGCTAAACCTTTCTCCGCTACAGTCACTCTCAATATTTCAACTGAAAGAACGTTGTTCAACGAAATGAAATACTCTCGTGTTCTTTTTTTCTGGTAATTTAATTAGCCGTGAACCTCTACAGATGGGTCATTATCGTCCCCGGAGGATGTAGAAATCTGGTGCAAGTTGTCGTTAATTAACCGCCCTTTAATTTTGATAAAAAAACTGCAATGGTATTTCAAAGCCTGGAAATTTCAATGTTTTGAAATTTGAAGGCGTAGAAATTTCAGTCTACAATTTTGAAGGCGTGAAAATTTCAAATCCTGGAAAATTCATGGCGTAGAAATTTCATTCTACCAATTTAAAGGCGTGAAAATTTGAAATCCTGGTAAATTCATAGCGTAGAAATTTCAGTCTACAAATTCGAAGGCGTAAAAATCAAAGCTCAGAACTCTCCCAATCATTTCAAACTCACATTTGCCATTAATTACCAATCAAACACATTCACTCCCACACATTTCCCCCTGGAATCTCATTAAAAGCATATACAAGATCTTATCTTGACAACCTGCTGCGAATCGAACAGCTATATTACACCAACTTCTATTCCACATACGAGTCAAGGTTCATCCGTACATAAAGCTGTTACTTTTAGCAGAATCTACATACACGAATACAACAAATCCCGTATTACGTGTCTAACGACAGAAAAAGGGAGAGAGACGAAGAATTCCCGACACGCTTCGACAACTTGTTCAAACATCAACTCCCGGCTGGAAAGCAATATTTAAACTATTCAGTATCTATTAGCGTCACATGTGGCGGATGGAGAGTGATAGCGCTATCACGTGGAAAGGGGGGGAGGAGGAGGAGGGGAATAATTGGAAAATTTAAATAGCGACTGGTTCCCCAACAATTTTTCCCAGAATAACCTTCTCCAACGGTGATGTCCCGGTTGGTGGTAAAATGAATACCCGTGGAACAAAGTAAACCGGCAAAATGATATTCTGTGAACGTTTCGAGAAGCAAATCTGTCCGGGGAATAAGAAATGCATTTGGTATTTCGTCCAGCGACTAACACGGTACTTTTCGTGACCGGATTGAGAATGACGAGCGTGTATCTATGCCAGACATCACGATTTACCACGACACCGACGGCGAAGGGAATACCGGCGAACGAAATCTCCGGGGAAACGGCACCCTGGGTCACCTGGAGATTGACGGTGGTGTTTGAAGTCGTTTGGAGAATATTATTCCCCATGGAAATGTTTGGTATAATTCTATAAATGATTGTTTGTTAATGGATCAACACGTGGTTCGAACTTTGAACTTTGAAAATTGTTTTTTCTGAAAAAATACGAATTTAAATTGACTGGAAAATTAAATTTCATGGAAATGAACAGTTTTTCTACGGTTCATTCGGTAAAAAGAATTTCTTTACGTGTTTGCCGGTCGTCACGTGCACGAGCAACAGGTTGCGTCGGTTTTGAAAGCGACGCCGGCGCTTTCTGTGATTTTCTTCGACGCCTGTCCAGACGCAGGCGTCGCGTTATCTGGATTTCATTATTCTCGTTGGACAACGACGGCGTTATGTCGAGTCCCGTTTATTAAAGACTTCCGTCACTCTTTCACGAAGGAGAAACACGCGTGTGTGGATAACGAGGCCTGGAATGCAGCTATCGTGGGGGATATTTACACAGAGTTCGTTGTAGTGAACTAGGAAGGGACTTGTGCCCTTATAGAGTAACCACAGGTAACTTTTTCAGTCTTGCAAGACTCGACTGTGGTGAAGTATAGCATCGAATTCCGGTTGGTATGGTTTTCTAAGTATTTTCTGTGCTGATGAACAGGCTGTGATCGAGAATAGGTAATTTAAGACGTGGAAACTTAAAAGGCTAGACATTTTAAGGCGTGGAAATTTCAAAGCTTGGGATTTTCAAAGCCTGGAAATTTCAGAGCATGGAAATTTCAAAGCATGGAAATGTCAAACCTTGGAAATTTCAAAGCTTGGGAATTTTAAGGCTCAGAAAATTCAAAATCTAGAAATTTCAAAGCCTCGGAATTCCAAAGCCTGGAAATTTCAAAGCTTGGAAATTTCAGAGCATGGAAATTTCAAAGCTTGGGATTTTCAAAGCCTGGAAATTTCCAAGTTTGGAAATTTCAAAGCCTGGAAATCTCAAAGCCTGGGAATTTCAAAGCCAGGAAATTTCAAAGCCTGCAAATATTAAACCCCAGAGATTTCAAAACCAGGACATATAAACGTGAGTTACGTGCGACCATATTTTCATAAAAAGCAGAAATGTGTTATTAAAAATATCGCAATGCCAATGATTACCACGTTACTTAACTCCACCATCTTTCCTTTAGCCTTAACGAACGTACATTACAACAAAGAAGAATTGGTTCAAAGGTTGTCATCCATTCGTTGCAAACGAAAACAATTAAACAGTATCACACCATGGGAACTAGTTTCACCCTTACCAATTAATCTAAACCGTCCTCCCAATACATAACATAAAAACAAATCAATAAACTTCAACCCTACCAAAAAAAACACCTCAATTATTTAAAACACTATCCTCCATTAATAAACAATCCCTAACCAATCACCAAACTACCCAAAAAAAAACCTATAATTACCCAAAAGCCACCGTGGTGTTCCAATATCGTTCTTACCCATAAAATACATATTCGCATTTCACTTTTCATTCTCCTAGCAATGAAAACACCCTTACCTTTGATTTAACCGACAGTTTCGACTTATTATAATACACGCGATTAAACAGACCTCTCCGTGGAACAGTCGCGAGGGGCAACCGCGGACAGAGTCGACATACATTCGTCACAATTGACACGATTGACCTACAGCGGTGCTCAACTGGACGTCCGTCGTGCGAACCGGTTTGACGGGGTTCAACCGCGAGTACATTCCGAGGATACACGCGCGGCTTCGGTTCACCGAGTCGGTTATAAACGAATATTTCATCGGGCCCGGCACATTGCGCAAGTAATGTCGAAGAAAACCAGTTGGTGAAATTTGGAGACGTCGAAGGCCGGTGAATACGACCCTCGCCGTTAAATCGACGGATTTGATGGTTAATTGGGTAATGGGTTGATATTTAAATAGTGATATTGGTTTGTGTTTGTATGGAAATTTGGAGTTGAGAATTTTGGGACATTTTTGAAGATGTAAGGATTTTTTGGCGTAGAAATTATAGCGTAGAAATATCCTAGCGTAGGAATTTCAGAACGTAGGAATTTCTTGGCGGAGAAATTTCCTGGCGTAGGAATTTTAACCCATAGAAATTTCCTGGCGTAGGAATTTCGGCCCATAGAAATTTTCTGGCGTAGAAATTTCAGCCCATAGAAATTTCCTGGCGTAGGAATTTTGGCCCGTAGATATTTGTTGGCGTAGAAAATTCCAGCATAGAAATTTCCTGGCGTAGAAAATTCCAGCATAGAAATTTCCTGGCGTACAAATTCCAGCATAGAAATTTCCTGGCGTAGAAAGTCCAACTATACCTTCCTTTAAATAAAATGTCCAATTAACCCCGAGAGATCGGAAATAAATAAAGAAAATTAAAGAACGCGGTGTAACATAATAGAAACCGCGATTAGCATACGGAACTAAGCTTCCACGGAATTTACGTAACGCTTCACCGAAGAACAAATGTCTTCCTTTGTTTACAAAACAAAAAAATAAAAGAACGCTGCTTAGTCCGCGGAACATCGGAGTCAAATCATCGCTTACGGACAATGAATAATAGAATACTAGGTTTATGCAACATCGAAGGTCTTACCGTATAGTTTTCGCCGGTTACATTCATTCCCTACACACTCACACCATCGTCCAACAACTAAACGCACGTGTACAATCAACACACACACACATTTACGTATCACCGCTCTAACGATCAACGTGATGCGATCGACTGGATCGAAAATGTTACACGTCGGTTCCCTTTGACGTGCCGACAAGCGACGGAAAGATTAATCGAAACGGTAAAACAATCTGTTCACCATATCTCCGGTGAACGGAAGAAAAAAAAATCGTTTTTTCGACGACAAAACGACGTATTGTCAACGAACGGAGGTGACATACTAATTAAGTTAATTGCGGCTAACTACAAACATACGGACGATTCGCCATAACTTCGGAAGACTGCGTCTATCAGTATATTCGTACATGGTGTATTTGGCGGATATAATAAATAGATCGGATTTCATAAAGTATAAATAGTCTCCTAAGAGATATTTGCATACGGGACTCGAATATCGAGTGTCACTGCAGCTGAACTGCCTCGACACTGTGTGCATCGCTTTATATCTCCCCGATCGTTTATATGTCTCTCTTTCGTACTGGATTGAGATAGCGTAAGTTGGAAATAATTTACTGCGAATCTCCTGTCTACTATTCCGGCGTTATCTTCGCGGTGATTGAATCATCGTTTAAATTGAATTGCGTAATACGATTTTATCCCGCGGAATCGGTCTGTGTTTAGAAATAATTTTACTACTTTCTCATTTTGGGAAATCGTTGAAATTTCTTTCGATTCGACGTCGTTTGATTTTTATTTGATTTTTTTTTGTTATTTTATTTTAAGGAACCGTTAGATTGACGTACGCTTGACGTTTTCTTCCTGATTTCATCCCGTCGGGTAATTTCCGTCGACAACGATGCACCCAACACCGTCGAGCTTCAATCGTTAAGCCTGATACGTATATTTTATGATACTAATCTATCGCACATTATGTCATTAGAGATCACGGGCTTGAACGTTGAAGGTCGACCCGTTTAGCAACAATGTATTCAGGTCGATTTATAAATATTCGTTTATACTCTTCGAGTGTCATCCCTGTATCTAAAATGCTAAAAATTAATTTCTCGCGTTCTATAAATTAACGAAATAAAAGATCGACTAGACGGAGATAATTCAGTGATAATAATAAACGTATCAGGCGAGAATAGGGCCGTCGTGTTTCTTCGCAGAGGCTCACGACTTAATTGCGAGGAGCTCAAGTGCACATTTCGCTTATCCGCGGCGTTAAATCATATTTTAATTGCGATACTGTATTAAGCCACCGAAGAGTAATGAATCTCGACTTCATAAAGTTCATAGGGTCAACTTGCAAACGGTACAATAATATCTGTAAACATGGCAGGTAGATAATTCGTTATAAATCATTGCTTTATCATCCTCAAAATGAACAACTACAATCAAAACTACAATAAAAACTTTTTGTAAAACACCCACACCGAAGTTTCCCTGCAACCTTTACCCTGGTGCACCGATTACGACGTTCGTTCGCAACGTGATTTTCACGTCACCCTGATAACAGATAACCGAGTGATAACACTGGCATCCCGGGAAGGAGCTTCCGGTCGATCTCCCGACGAAGTCGACAAAAACCGACCCGAAACCCGGTCGCGTTCTAATTTCCCGCCGGTCGTTCGCTAAGGTGGCATCGTCACGGGGATGAATGATAGCTTTAGAAACCGAGATGCCGGCGAGTCGAGCGATATCGCGTTGCGGTGGGTCCGGAGGTTCCGTTGCATCACGCTGCACATCTGGACCACTCGTGTCCGCGACGAGGATGCAAGAACGTCGAAGCGGGAAGCTTCTTCGCGGTGAGACTCGGTGTTTTTAGATTTCTGAGATGTTTATAAACTTTATGGTTTATGTCATAAAGTATGAAATTTCGAAGCACAGAAATTTCTAAAGCATCAAGTTTCCAAGCACAGGAATTTCTAAAGCACCAAATTTCCAAGCACAGGAATTTCTAAAGCACAAATTTCCAAGCATCAAATTGTCAAGCACGGGAATTTCTAAAGCACCAAATTTTCAAGCACAGAAATTTCTAAAGCATAAAATTTCCAAGCACAGAAATTTCTAAAGCACCAAATTTCCAAGCACAGGAATTTCTAAAGCATCAAATTTCCAAATACAGAAATTTCCAAGCATCAAATTTCCAAGCACAGGAATTTCTAAAGCACCAAATTTCCAAGCACAGAAATTTCTAAAGCATCAAAATTCCATACAATAAAGATATAGACATTGCTATGTAGCGAGTTAATGATGACGACATGACTGGTCCATGGAAAAAATCACGTGGCATTCAACGCGTTAATCGTTCGTAAAACCGCAGTTGGGTAACCGAAAACTACCGGGATGCCGGTCTTTCCATCTGGAAAAATAATCCGGGTGAGGTAATTGAAACACGGAATCCGAAGAGGCGACGAATAAGTACGACTGAGAATTTAAAAATAACTCCGGCAGACTGCGTTTTTACTCTGTTCCAGTCGTTGCGAGCCAAACTCGTCAACGAATGAGCTTTCCAGAATCCAACGATCTTTTTCTTTACGTTCATTTGTTCGACTTCTGTTCTTGTTTTAATGCAGTTATGAATCATGCTCGAAACTCGCACCGATTGGGATCTTTGGACGGAAGCGTTACTCATTATAATAATTTCTGACGACGAGTCGCGTCGTAATGTAAACTCAAAAAGGAAATGAAGCTTATACGAGGAATTATGATCGCGTTTGAAAACCGCGAGATGTATTTAAACGGAGTGACTAAAAAGCCAAGGATACGAGAGAAAGTTGCCAGCGGAGGTCCCAACAAGAGCGAGACAAACCTTGTACAACAACTGTTCGAAGGTTTCACTGATTAAGGACACGTTTTTTTTTTTGTTTTAAGAGTACGCCTTTTAAAGCTAACTGACCTGAATACTTTTTCACCGGCCACATCGACGAAGTTAAAGAAGTTCTCGGCAAATCTCCGAGATTTATCTCGTTTCTAACGAACTCTAAGAACGATACTTGGAATAAATTAGTCATTCGGTAATTACAGCTGGAAATTATACTTCCAGTGAACCGTGACACTATACAAGAAAGATTCCATGTTCTGTAACGAGAGTTTCAGAATTCACGATGTATCGTAACGGAAACCTGTGTGAAAGGTGAAAAAAATGCAACAGCAACGCTCGCACGAAAATATTTACCTAGTTTCGTATTACCTACTGCTATCGATACGTCGCGGCTATACGTGCTTTAGATCGGTCTGCGTGAAATGAAAACTTCTCGATTGTCGCACAGGCGAACAGAATTTCTGCTATCCGTTTCGGTAGCCTGTCGATTCTTAACACTTCATAAATTTATTTGTGAAACAATTTATGAAACACAAATTATGAAACCCAAGGTACCTAATATAGAATGTTACTCAAACTTTTGTTTATTAATTGGAGTTGATAAGAGGGTATAACTACCACGAAAAACATTTTCGGTGAAAAATGTGTTAATCCCTGCAAGAAACTTTCATTTTTCTCCCGGGGAAACCTCTTGTCGATCGTGTCGAGCCACATGTGCGCGACATGTGTCGTTATAGTTTCCTTTTAGTGTCTTTTTTTTCTTGCTCACGCGGTATGTTTGTACATGTGGCAGGTTCCAACGAATTCGGCGTCTATTTTTATTGCCGCGTCTTACTACGCCGGAAGCTCGATTTATCCGTCGATGCAGTGGGTATTGTGCCTGCGACGTGGAAACCAAGTGGAGCGGGCACAAGGACGGCTCTTGTAATTCATAAATCACTTTCGAAACGATCAACCGTTCGACGGATTATGATACACCGGCGGAGATTAGATAAGTGAAAGAACAAATGGGAAATTATTAAACAATTTCAAACGGGGGGAACGAAATAATTTAGGGGAGAGGGGAACAGCACAATGTACTCAGTTCTTTTTTTCATTGAAATTGATTAATAGAATAAATTTACTATTAGGTACTTGCATTCAATGTTCATTATTATACTTTTTATTTAAAAACCGGTTTCGTAGAAATGTGTGTATAGATTCATAGGGAAATTTTGCTCGGCTACGCGAAAAATATTCAAGGTTCGACAAAAGTGAACAAGGGCACCGAATGCATCAAGGGCAAGGGCTATCGGTATTTCCGTTTCATAGGGCGAAACGCTGCCCTTTGTGGGATCGTGCATCTGGTCACGTACACACACGCACATTCACGCACGTGAAAGGTCCCCTCGCACGAACATGATGCAGTCTGGAGGGCCATGCTGCACGAAATTACAGATATTGATTGCATAACCCCCGGGACGTGTATGTTTGTTGCACAGTGAGTTTGAGAATTTATGTGTGATAAAAATGTTTTCTCGGTCTTTTAAATATATAGAGATGAAACATTTAAAAACAAACATTTAAAACATAGTAGAAGTATTTTACCGACTGCTGTTCATTATATCTGAATGGTATCCACACGATTCACCGCTAAAATATAGTTTATATAAATTTCCAATACTATGGTCCACAAGATCTTAAAAATAGTAACTTATGTCGTTGATACATAAACAACATTCCATGGCAATTAATTCTCCCAAACCAGATCCCAGAGATCCCTCGTCGCCCGCAGAATAAAAACCCATCACAACGATCCAAATGATCCATCTATCCCGAGTGTCACGATCGACATCCATTCTTACCGCCTCGGCCTCAATATTCAATTGGATTTAACGATCGAATTAAACCGATTTACTTTCATTACGATCGCACGTAACTAACAGGGGGGGGGGACGTGGACGAAAGAATAAAAAAATAAGAGGAAGGAGAACCAAGAGATCGGTGTAACGGTAGTAGGATAGAAGATCGCGCAAGGAACATGCACCACGAGTAAAAGCCCGGTGGATGGGGGTCCCTACGTATTGTGGAGCTAAAAGTGGGGAGGTGTCGGACACCCGTCGGTCCCCCACCGTTTTCGTGCCCTTCCCCAGCCACGGGGCCCCCTCCTACTTCTTCCACCGACTACGCCGGCAGTCCCTCGAACAGAGAGAGAGCACCCCCCTTCGCCCCCTTGTCTGAACAACAAACCACTGCGACTTCTCGTCAGTCGCCGCTGAAGAGACTGGTACGCACGTACGTATACGCCGACACGACCACGGTGTGTTGGCTCGCAACCCGTTCGTACGATATACCTGACCGATACTGAAAGAAAAAGTGTCTGGGTGAAAGAGACAGAGACGGGGAGGTGAGAGAGAAAGAGAGAGAGAGAGAGAGTGAGAAAGGGAAAGGTGTCCGGTGAACGGGGAAGAGAGAGAAAGATAGAAACTGGCTGCGCCACGAGGTTTCGGTGTTGCACAATTTTTACGTCAGACTACACCACCGTGTTTTCTCCCACATCGGCGACTCCCGGTGTAAACGAAGGGAACGAAACCGATTGACAGTAGTAAGTGTCGCATCGTCGACACGCTTGCGGGTGCGGTAAGAACTGAAAGAGAGATCAAAAATAAAGAAAAGACGTAGAAACCGACGTGACTAACGGATTTGTTTATCCGCTGCGAGGAGAGAAGAGAAGCTACTTGTGTTACGTTTTAGAATAACGAAACGATAGGGGAAAAAGGACTACATATCTGTTTATCGACGTGGTGCGTCTTCGGTGGATCGTAGTAACGTTTTGTTTACGTAGTGTGCGTACCGCGGCGAGGGATAACGCGACGCACCGCATCCAAATCGATTATCCGGATGTGCGAACAACGTGATGCTGTTACGTCGCACGTGTTTTACAGGCACGTTAGGAGAAGCTGAAATTCCTTCCGGACAAATCGTAAGTTTCTAGCGGGTTCGCTCCGGAGAGAGAACTCGTTCAACGTGGTTCGGTGACCGATCGCGCTCTCGAGCGTTCTATCTATCTCTATCTCTCTCGCTCTTTCTCCCTGGAGTCTGAAAGGAAGAAAAAAGAAAAGAGACGGCCCCCGTAGGAGTAGGGCTGGAAGAAAAGGAAGAAACACCAGGGGAAGGGAGAAGGAGAAACAGAAGAAAAGGGAAGGAGGGAGGCACGCCGCGTGGACAGCCGTGCGCTCTCGTGTGTCTGTTTCGTTTCGTTTTACCGCTTTTGTACGAGTGCGGTAGATGAGGACGCGCGGAAGCTCGACCCGATACGCCTCGTCGTAGGTTTATCCGCGAGGATAAATTCTTTTTATTTTCTTTTATTCTTTTTTCTAATCGCGACGATTTCCCGACCGTCGTTCGCGGGGGGAATTAACGTGAGAAAAAAAAGTCACCCGTCACGGGGACCGACGACCGGCTGACAACGTGAAAACATAACCAATAATCATGTACAAGCTACTAGCGGATCTCGCGACGTACCTGAAATGGCAGGAGATCACGACGGATTCCATGGTGTTTCGGTTGCACAACCACTTCACCACGGTGCTGTTATTCACGTGCTCGGTGGTGATCACGGCCACCCAATACGTCGGTAGTCCGATCTCCTGTATCGTCCAGGGTCTGCCCACGCACCCTATCAACACCTACTGCTGGATAACCTCCACGTTCACGATGCCGGACGCGTTCAATCGACAGGTGGGTAATCGACGGATGATACCTCTCGCCTTTTAACTTTTGAATTGCATTCCACTTGTAACGACACCGGACCGATGCAACCGTTTCGCGAAAACAGTTCTCCCACTCGCGTGTAAAGGCGCGTTCAGAATTTTTGTTGTATTGTAACTTTAAAGTGCAACGGTGAGACGTTTGATTGTTCTTAAAATATAGTTTTGTTTTTAATCACGTTATCTTACAACGAATAATTGCTTAATTTATTCTTTGAAATTAAGTGGATCTTTTAATTACTTTTTGATTCTTTTACCGATACGTTTCCCGTACTTTTGATGGACGCCATGATTGTGACTTCAAGGATTTCGCAAGTGTCTTTCCCGCGAACTTTTGAAATTGAAAAGGACTTATGTTTTGGTTACGTTTGCATGGTGTCAAATTTATTACCATTGTCGTTTTCATAGTGTTATTGAATACTATGGTTGTGAATACACCTTAAGGATTTAACGATACCTTTACGGGGAACCGTTACCCGAAACGGCTGAGATAATACAGGTTTAATTAAAGAGAGATGTTCATTAACTCTCTGCAAATAAGGCCGTAGTGTATATTAGCATATCATGCACGACCGATACTCTATATGGCGGTGTTCCATTTCTTCTTGTGAGGTATATACACGTTATATGTGTCTTATTGTATTATGTCTGGCTGTAACGTCGTAAATTTATACTCGGTTCGATCGAAATTTTTGCCACGCCAGTAATGCGTAGCGTAATTAAGAACGATAGAAAGGAATTGCGTAGTGACGATATGGTTTTGGATTGCCAAGGTTAGCTGTAATTTTCTCTGCAAATAACTGCAGATTTTCTTCTATGAATTATCCTGGTTACTAGTCACTATACACAAGAGACAACGAACGATATAAAATGTAGTAAATTTATTTGTATTGTACTTGTCATTTTTGCCCGATAACTTAGATTCGCGATGTGGTTTATCGTTTGAACTTCGGAGATAAAATCATTGGTTGTGTATGGCCGTGAAAAGGAATAGAATTCTGTATCTTTCATGTATATTTTAACATTTGCATAGATATGTGTGTTGGTCGACGATACATATTACGCGTACATCAGTTTACATGGTTTGCGTTGTAAAACGAGTCTTTAGCGGGTTATGTAAAACAGAATTCTCGGTTGCGATAGCAGTAGATCGACGTTATTCGGCTGGAAAGTAGGGAATCGAGAAAAAATAACGCAGCGTGTGTATTGAATTGCGTCATACAGGGGGATGCAGTGGTATTCGAATTACACGTGCTCGAAATGGGTAAAGTTTAGCAGTGTGTGACACGTTAACGGGCCGGTGTGAATTTAATCAGCTGTATCTTCGTATGTAAATTACACGCATACTGTGGTAGACGCGCACACATCAAACAACCCGTAGAGAAAGGTATTTGGTACAATCATTCGCCTTCTTTTCCAAATAAGAAAAGCGTGAAAGTTTCAATCGAGCAAGAAATGAATAAATCTATCATAACCTCTTTTTATTCGTTGCAACAATCGAGGCAAAAACGAAAGTATAATAATGACTCTACAAAACAAAGTAGAAGACTTTACAGCTTCCAGTAGGTATGATAATTTAAACCACTTTCTATCGTAACAGTTTCCCGCCAGATTTAAAACTTTCAAAACGGAATCGTCATGAATAATTCGTTGAGACATGTTAAGTTTCATACAAATTTATTCATTTAAATTAAAAATCACATTTGATTCCTCTGCTATTATTCGCATGATGTGTTAATCAAGTTGTGAAGACACCATAAAGCTTAAGCCCCGTTCACATGTCACTTCGCGTACCCCTTTCATCGCCGTCCCATTGTTGACGTATCGCGTTTCCGCAGGTCGGCGTGGAGGTGGCACATCCAGGAGTGGCGAACGACTTCGGGGACGTCGACGCGAGGAAATACTACACCTACTACCAGTGGGTGTGCTTCGTGTTGTTTTTCCAGGTAAGGGTTCCCCTTTATCGGCGATCATGCACGCGCGGACGCCGAGCGCTGCCGATAAAACTCCGATAGTCATGCTTTAACTGTCACCCGCCATGTTTTTTTTCCTTTTTTCTTTTCTCCCTCGCGGACCCCGCGCTCGTTTCGCCTTCCCATTCTCGCGTTTCGATATCGGGTATCCGAAACGTGAGTTCACGCGAATGCACGAGCACGAGAAGAGATTAAGCGGTCTCGATTCTGTCGCCCGAACGATAAGGAATCCTACTTACTCTGTATGCAGGTTAACCTCTTTTAAATTTTCCCGCGAAAAGTGACGTTCGAAACAAACTTTTCGAACGAGATGTAAAGAACCCAAGGAAATGGTTTTTACCGCATGTTTTAGTTGTTTACTTTGAACTTTCAACGAGCGTTGATTTTTTGTATGGGATTTACAGTTCCTGCTTCATATGTAGTTTGTAGCTCTGTTGCGACGGAATGGATTTTTATAGAAACTTAACCCTTGGCACGTTGAGACACACGCGCGATGAATAGCCAACGCATTCTTTTGCATACATTACGCGCCTGCCGAGTAGTATGTACTCGGTTTCAATAATTCCTTGCAATCGAATCAATAAAAACGATGTACAAGAAGTACACGTTCAATGAAAACGTGATTCTATAAATAGTTAATTATATTTTTATCGAAAAATCTCTTTTAATCAATCCTTGGTACTACCTAGGTCTTAAAAATAAAATACTATTTTAAAACATCTAAATTAGAATACTATAATAAATTTTTCATTCGATTAATATCATCTATGATTTCACCATTCGATTTGTCATTGTTTCAATGAAATTCTACTCCGTATAAACAATTCTTTTGTCCCGCGTTTCCGAGAACTTTGAACCCGTCATAAAAGTTAGAAATAAAACAATGCCGAGCCTCGGCTTAGAAACGTGTAAGCCGTTAACGATAATAACGAGACAATTATTCTAATACGGATTGTTTTTTCATTAACAGGCACTTTGTTGCTACGTACCACAATGGCTGTGGAACATGTGGGAGGGTGGTCTGATGAACACGCTAGTGATGGGCATGAACCACGGCCTGGACACCACGGAGAATATCCAGAAAAAGAAGGCCGTACTCATGGGCTATCTGCAGAATCACATATCGGTGAGCATATCGACGAATACGATCTCTTTCCGGCGAAATTTGAAGTCATACGACGATACTTTGATGATTCAAAGTCGATTCTCGGATGAACTGATTAATCAATGACTCAGCGACTCGGCAGATGGTAATGAAATACAGTACGACTTTTGGTATTTATAATTGCCACGTAAATTATCTAGTCGAAGCTTTGAAGTTTGTGATATTTGTCACAACATACTGGCATGATCGAGTAGAGATATATATTTTAATGCGATTTGAATGTAAACGACGTTGGGTCGTTAAAATGAAGGATGTAAATTCATTTTAACGATTCATATATTTCCGGAATGCATAATGCGTCGTTGAAAAGATTACTGATATGAATAGTCTAATAAAATTGTGCGAATTATCTTTTTCTTTGTAAATGCCACGATAATATTCGCATTAATACAGAATGTAGATTGAAATTTATGTGTATTTATTATCCAAATATTGTATGCGAGAATATCAGGCATATGTTGCTGTAGAATATTTCATACACACATATACATATATTCATGGTTTAAAGTGGCACTGAATATACACCACGCCGCCGAGAGGAATAATTAGACTGAGCGAAACGAAACAGGGAGGATGAAAGACAGAGATAGCAAAAGGGAGGCTGAGACGGTTGCGTTAGATCCAATTCGGCCTCATTGAGACCAATTCGTACCAATTCACCGATTGCTCGTTCTTTCAGACTCACAACATGTACGTGTATCGGTACTTCGCCTGTGAATTCATCTGCCTGGTGAACATCTTCCTGCAACTGTACATGATGAACCGATTCTTCGACGGCGAGTTCCTGACGTACGGACTGCGCGTGCTGCAATTCGCCGATGTTCCCCAGGAGCAGCGAGTGGACCCCATGGTCTACGTGTTTCCACGGGTCACCAAATGCATCTTTCACAAATACGGTTCGTCCGGTACGATACAGACGCACGACTCCCTCTGTATCTTGCCGTTGAACATCGTTAACGAGAAGACGTACATCTTCATCTGGTTCTGGTTCGGGATCCTCTCGATCCTGTTGTTGGGACTGATGTTTTACAGAGCTGCCATTATCCTTGCCCCGGCCGTCAGACCGAGATTGTTACATCTCTCTTCGCGATTGCTGTCCATCGATACCTGTTACAGCATCAGCAAGAAGATCGACCTAGGCGACTGGTGGATCCTCTACGTCCTGTCGTCCAACATGGACTCGCTTGTCTACAGGGAGTTTCTGCAAGAACTGACAAAAAAGATGGGCGACTCGCAACCGGTCGCTCCATAGGGTCTCGCTTCCTTCGAAGAATCTCAAGCGAAAGATTTATTTAGTTCAGACACCGACAAGGACTGATGCGGCCTTCGCCTCCCGTGGCTTGTCGTCTCTGCGCTCTATATTTTTTGTACGTTTTTTGTTCCCTCGAAGCCGCGTCTTCGCGGGAATCCCTCGCGTTATCATAAGGAGAATTCATAGCAATATTTTCGTATATTTGTAGTATAAAGACCAATTTTATGATGTACGTATGACTGACGTTAGGAGGTCGTAGACACGTGACGACGTTCATGCGTCGCTTAGGAACCAGTTTTAGGATCTCGTTCACGTGCGTTAGGGGGCCTTCGTAGGTTTACAAATCGCAATCGTTCGTGATGTTCGTGATTGTCTCGAGAATCATTCCTTTCCCCTCACAAGCGTTTATCTCACATTGCTCAAAGCATATCTACACTTTTCTTGTACTTTTTTGTTTCCTTTTTTTTAGTTTTCGTTCTGGTTTCGTAATACCGTTGATGAAGAGAAAATGTTTTTCATAATTACGACGATTTTCGTGCAAGATTTTTCGTTGCGTTATCTATACAAGGCGTTATGAGATTACATTCCTTTTAAAAGGAACATTGAGATGACAATATGCGTGATTTTTTAAGGGAATTTACTTCGTTTTCCTGCACAGTATAGGAACATCGTCTCCTTGAATTTCCATTCCTCGTAGTTCTACCAGCGACAGGGTTCTTTGTATATTATATCAACTCGTACGTTTCAAACTGTGTTGTATTTCAACGTGTTATATTGTCAAAACTGCTGAGTCTCGGTTCCCCAGCGATTAGGCAGCGATAATTTCCAAGAACAAAGTAAAAAGAGACTGCCCGATCGTTTTCAATAATGTTTTAATATTCGCATTAAACTATTTACCCCACTTGTGTTCCACTGGCAACCCACCGTTGTCAAAGAAGACTCATATTTTGATAAGACGAATCTTCCAGCAGCTTTATAGCGTATAAGACATTCCTGCTTCTGTTTAAACAGCTCTTACTATATCTACCGATAGGCTATGGCTGTATAAAGATTAAACTTGAATCGACTTGTATTGTTCTCTCGACTTGTGTTATTCTTATTTTTATAATTCGATGTACACAGTATCGAAGTAAGTGTTTTCATGAAGTCGTTATCTGTTCCGATGACTAAGGTAGGTATAAACTTGTAGGCGTAGGTCCAACACGTAAGCTGACGCAATTTCAAGGAAACTCTTTCAAATAAACCGAGAAACAAACGATCGACCGCAATTACACGTAACTGCATTAACTCCGGTGCTTTACGGGCCGCTTTAAAACTGTCTACGCGAAGGCTACCACTTAAGGATTCATCTCGTAACGGATTTTACTGTAGGACATGTAAATATTTCACGCGCAAGTGATGCGCTCGGATTACGCATAGTTTACACAGCCGCTTCTGAGATTTTCGTTCATACGATCGGGCGTATAACGTTGCCATGGTACAAATGAGTGATTCAATGTGAAAATAGACTCCTAAAACGAGACATGTTCGTGTTTACCACCAATCTAGCTACAGGAAATTAAAGAACATACAGGAGAGACGAAAGAAGTTCGCAATATAAAAAAATTATTACACGGACCAGGTAGAGCCATCGACGTAGCGGAGGATATCTTGTGGGACTTCTTTCGCCGAAAAAATTAAACTATCGATGTACCAAGCGGAGCTACACATTCCCCTTTTCAATTTCTCACTCCGTTGCATTTTCGGGCCCCCCTCCGCAATTTCGACATTGTTAACTTAGTTCTTTTTGACCGGCGAAGTCCCATAAGATGTTCAGTGTACTCTACGCTTGGTTTGTGCTCATCGCAGTAGGGTTTCATGCCTGGGAACTAAATTATTGACGCGATGGAAGATCGGTGGCTCTGAGTAGGGATAGATTAGAGTCTAAGCCTTAGACTCTAAGGGCTAGGCTTTAACCGTTAAACCTATCGCATAATGGTGGCTGGTGTTCGGGAACTGCATTACCGACGCGATGAAATTTCAATGGTTTTGCAGCGCCTCCATCACAAAAAAAGATTCACTTCGTTCAAAAAATCGAACCGAACAAATTCAATTCGCGATTTAACGTTGAATTACGCGCACATACAGTGGTGAAAGTTTAAGTTTATAATACAAAGAAGAAGTAGATACAGTGTTTGAGATATCAGAATAAAATCATCGATAAACTTCATAAAGTTGTGCAATAATACTTTGAATAATTGCGCGTACTAAACTAGGGTTATGGTGTGTCACTCGTACGGTTTGTACTTGCTCGACTGATCCGTACCTTTTATTCTGAACTTAATTGTTGTGGTTTAGCGGATTAAGGACGAACGAACTTAGAACATGTACCCGACGTGACATTGTCAAGTGCAAGGGACGTTTACGATAGGACGTCCTGGAGTCAACACGTTGTCATAACACACTCCGATGGACTGCACGGAGTAAGTTTCATTTAATTTGAATGTTTTCTAGTATGTATTCATTATTTATATAACAGTTTATGTATTGGTTATACATTATCACTATCGGATACTATATTGAGCGGATACAATCAGTTAAATATTCTGAAAATCATTTTTCGAAAATGACAGTATATTGGATTTTTATTTTCTGGCCTATATGGACGCAGAATTGCGTTTAGAATATGAATATTGGAGTCCTGGATCGATTCCTCGAAGAGTGTGGAAATGACAGTTGAAAAACATGAAATTAAGGCAGTTTTTTGGTCGGCATTCGCTCAATTGTTGAGATAGCGATCTGAAACTTGTACCATTGAATTAGTTAGAAAATTCTACGCCAGAACAATGTATAATAGTATTACTTTTCGAAAATTTAATTTTTCGCAAAAATCTGAAGGGGGTAGGTCAGGATTTTTTGCGATTTTCGTAAATCGCTCGTCATTTTCACAATTTTTTAGATATCAAAATGATTCTTTCACGGGCTTATTCCGCTTCGAAATCCGCGTCCAAAACGTCCAGGATCATTTTAATAGCTCAAAAATTACGGAAATGACGAGTGATTTACGAAAAT
The DNA here is from genome assembly GCA_917499265.3 of Mimumesa dahlbomi. Taxonomy (NCBI): domain Eukaryota; kingdom Metazoa; phylum Arthropoda; class Insecta; order Hymenoptera; family Crabronidae; genus Mimumesa; species Mimumesa dahlbomi. The sequence continues at coordinate 11,626,904 of OU824120.1, read as the reverse complement.
CGCGAAAAATCCTGACCTACCCCCTTCAGATTTTTGCGAAAAATTAAATTTTCGAAAAGTACAACTATTATACATTGTTCTACCGTAGAATTTCCTAACTAAAACAATGGTACCAGTTTTAGGTCGCTATCTCAAAAATTGAGTGAATGCCGACCAAAAAACTGGTTGAATTTGACGATTTTTCGCGATATTCGTAATTCTTTCATCATTTCCGCAAATCTTTTGATATCGACCTGAATCTTTCACTGTCTTATTCGGCTTCGAATTCCGCGTCCAAAACGTCTTGGATCATTTGAATAGCTCAACAATTATGGAGATGACGCAGAAATTACGAAAATCGCGAAAAATCATCAAATTCTGACAGTTTTTTGATCGGCATTCGTTCAATTTTTGAGATAGCGATCTGAAACTTGTACCATTGTTTTAGTTAGGAAATTCTACGGCAGATCAACATATAATAGTTGTACTTTTCGAAAATTTAATTTTTCGCAAAAATCTGAAGGGGGTAGGTCAGGATTTTTTGCGATTTTCGTAATTTGCCTGCCATTTTCACAATTTTTTAGATATCGAAATGATTCTTTCACGGGCTTATTCCGCTTCGAAATCCGCGTCCAAAACGTCCAGGATCATTTTAATAGCTCAAAAATTACGGAAATGACGAGTGATTTACGAAAATCGCGAAAAATCCTGACCTACCCCCTTCAGATTTTTGCGAAAAATTAAATTTTCGAAAAGTACAACTATTATACATTGTTCTACCGTAGAATTTCCTAACTAAAACAATGGTACCAGTTTCAGGTCGCTATCTCAAAAATTGAGCGAATGCCGACCAAAAAACTGGTTGAATTTGATGATTTTTCGCGATTTTCATACATCGCTCGCCATTCGCGCAATTTTCAAGATATAAAAATGATCGAATATGTGTCGAATGCGCATTCTGAACCTTAATAAGGTGATGGAAGATTCAGATGGATAATTAAAAGAAAGCGAAAATGACGAGTACAAAATGAAAATCGTAATTGTCATAAAGTAGCGCAATATAAATTACAAATTTGATTAAAATGTTACCGCTACTTATTCATAATGAGCCAAGGTAATCATGCAAGGTCGCGAGTATGAAAAATATCGCGAAATTATCAATAAGTTACTCTTTTACAATTTTTCGTAACCGTCGGTACCGTCCGTACCTGCCCGGCAAGTCCCTACCTGTTATTCTCACCTTAATTGTTCCGCTCGAACGGATCCAGTACGGCCAAACTCAAACATACTCGACCTGACATTGCCAAGTACACGGATAACCATTAGTCCGTGACAGAACGTCCTGGCGTCAACTACTCTTCCCAACTCGCTCCGGACGACTCCCTCGGGTATAATTCATTTAATTTCAAGCTTATCCATTATGTATCGATCATTTACATTATATTTCATGTACTCCTTATACATTACTGATACAGTACGACATATCCCTCGGTTACAATTAGTTACTATAAAATTATTAACAATAATTTTTGCATAACTTTTGATTCGCTTCGGTTCGCTTAATAGAGAAATAGTTAATATATTTAAAATATACAAATTAATGAAAAATGGTATTTATTTTTATAAATTTTCAACCGTGATTTACCACGCGGTGTCTGATATTGAAGCTATAAAATCTTTTTCGAGTTTGCGCGAAGTTGGTAAAGGTCGATACCCTTTCTTTTATTGCTAGCTATAAATTATCAAGACAGTAGGGTTTTATTAAGATTGGTTCCAGTTTTGTACAAGTTTTATTATGTTGTAATAGATCGAAAATATTCGACGCCGGGGGCATGTGCACGCTCCGCTACCTGCCCCCACCCCCCGGGAAAACCCCAAGTTTGTACGAGACATGATTTTGTCACGTACTACCTACATCGACACGTATCAGTCATCGGCGAACTGTGGCGGTGTTAAGACTTCCTCCTGGGTGCTTCCTGGTGCTCTCTAAGGTACATCGCACTCCTCTACATTTACCTTTGCTTAATCAAAGCTATACTTGCAATTCATTTCTCAACTCGACAAACTTTACAGTTTATATCATTACATTTTTGGCCTTATTTTCTATTAATCGTAATTTCATAATATTTAATCTTTATTTTCACTGTTTTTATAGTTGGAATGTGCATAACATTATTATTCATACTTTGACTTTTTGCAGTTTAAATTCTAAGAACATAATTCCAATCGTATTTTTGTCTGTAATTTCAGATTCAACCAACAAAGAGAAATCCAGTTCGCACCGGTGAATTCTCTTGGAGGGTAGCAGATAACTACGTCGCGGTCTTGTGACGTATACGTAAACAATAACACAATGGACATCGCAACGGTCGAAGCCTACTTGTTAACGCACTTGACATTGGTCGAAACTACCATTGTCGTCGTTTCAACTACAACGGGAATTTATATTTTCCGTGAGTTTCATCGAATCGAACGAGTCATCGTCGCATTGTTTATTCGCGAACCGGATATAAGAAATATTTTCCTTGCGAAGGGTTTGAGAATGTTTCTACAAAACTTGGCATTGATTTATTCAAATCTCGTATTTGTTTTACGTATCGACAATCGGTTTGACTGATCATATTTACAGTTTTAAATCTTTTCTTAGTGAATAAAAATTCACGCTATTTCAAATATAAAATAAATGTTGAGAAATTTTAGAGTGAAGAATATACTTGACTGCTATATGAAGAAATTCATTACTACGTTTTAAATTTTAATTTACTAGAAACAGTAGGACAAAGGCAATATTCCTAACAACAGCGCGTGGTATAAAAAAATAAGACTTACAAAACCAACAACTGTGTCATTCTGCGTGATATATGGTATATTTGTGTGCACCCTCCCCTTTATTTTCAGCTTGTGTGATCGCGCGCAATGCGGTCTTAGAGTCACTTGCTCCGAGAAACAGTATTTCGCGAAATAGAGTCAGTGTTGTTGCGCTATTAAAAATTGTGCTTGTTCGATAACCGCGTACTTAAAACCGCCGAAAGAATTGAAATGGACTGCTACAACGTAACATATTCGGTCGCGAAATTCTGACACTTTTTAAACCGCGACATTAGAGTCAGTTTGCTCGCCGGAAATAATTACGGTCGGGAGTGTAGTCTCTTTATTTTTCTATTTTTTTGTTGAAATGCGTCGCGATATAGTAGTGGTACGCAGCAGCTGCGGAGAGGACCTCCATCGGGCGTCGTCGCATCAGGCAGCAGGTAAATATCGCCAAAATTGTATTCCTGTTTAAATTTCTGAAAAGGAAGATCGAGCGAAAGTGGAATCTTTCCATTCCAACTCTAGCAAAATTGTGAAATGAAATACAGTTGAATTATAAAGAATATCTTCTTGTTACGTTACAGAGATCATCGGCAGATATACCGGTCGTAGCAACAACTCTAGAAGGCGCAGAAGAACTCTACGGCCGGTGAGTCGAAAAATTTTTGGTTCCTCCGATCACTCAATCATGTCGTAGGACATAAAGGTCCGAAGCGGCACGAGTGTATTGGTTGTATTTTATTTGAGTTTGCGAGCATAGTGACCGCGAGTGTAAAGTATTTGATACTTTACGCTTGTGGGTAGTAACACACCACTTTTACTTGTGAATATTTAATTAGCTCAGGCAGGGGTCTTCTTGTGGCTTTTAGCTTCACGTACGTTTTTTTCGTAATTCGATTAAAATTTTCATATCCTTAAGCTGCGTTTAATTGTATTTGAATTCGCGTAAAGTACTTGCAATAAAACTATACTCGGAATATATTTTCGAGAAAAGAGTTTGATATTTTCACGTATGAGGTTCATACGAATTAAATTGAATTAAAGTTTTCATGCGATTTATATTTTTCGTAACATGATTTCCGATAACGGAAGAAATTCATATTAATCGTTCTATTTTATGAATGTACCCAAGAAGACCAATTCGCGGTGTTTAGATTCTGGTTTCAAAGGATTATTTTTAACACATTTATCATTGTTTAGAACACCTCCTTTGAATAAGGAATCAAACAAGGGTTTTCCATTAAAACATTGAAGTTTTCAATATACATATACTTTTCTATATATTAATTGTATTGAGAAACTTTCAATACGTACTTATATTAAAAGTTTTGAAATTCGTCTTAAATAAATTTATATTCTCTTGACTTTTTCAATGATTTAAATAACTATATTCGAGTCATTTTATCAAGCATATTTTCAATGAATTTTTGCAAAGTGATTTAAATAAATGTATGTCATTGGGATTGGGATATCATGCGCCAAATTCCGTCGACAATAAAGGCAATCACTTTGTTGCTCGTTCCGCGTTATTAAATCAATTTTAAGCTGTCATAATGATCTTTAACTTTTAATTACAATTATTATCTTCAATTTTCAACTTTGATTTTGAACTTAAACATTTATCTTGAATTTTTCATGTTTAAAGTAGAATCATTTGTTCGTTACTTGTCACGTTTGTCATACCACTGGCGTTAAAACAACACGATAAACCGTGTAGTCGGCCTAATAGTCTCACGGCTATTTGGTTAAACCGCGATCTTGCGATGTAATCGTGGAGTGTGGCTTTCGTCAAATCATGGTTCCATCGGTACTTTGGGTGGCCTAGCGTTGTCTGGAAAGTCGAACTCTCGGGTTCGATCTGGGATCGCATAGACGGGCAAACCGTTCTTAATTAATATTAATAAATTTCCATTTTGATTCGGATTAGCCGTATCAGGCTTGTCGGTAGCGGCCGGACCGACAAGGCTTATTCGACTTAATCTGTGTAGAGTTCGTCTTAATTATCTATAGTTTCGCGTTTTATTTGTTTCATCTTTGAAGTGATCCTCGACCGAATTTCGTTGAGATTTCTTTCCTGTAAATCGACCCTAGGTGAATCTCTTTGTATCGGTGGACCATGATTCGGGGAAAGTCGTGTGAAACGGGTATTTCTCAAGATCGTTGTACGAGCCACTGTGTAAGTGTGTAAATTGTTTTTTCGCCGCGTTATGGTAAACGTTTAGAATCACCCGCGTTCAGATTTTGATTATGGAGTCGGTTGTCTCGATGAGTAACCAGACCTTTCCACTTTTCACTTTTTGTTTGCCTTTAATTGTCTAACGAATAATTGGCGTGTGATGGGGATGTTTAATATTAATGATATTGAAAACCATATTAAACATTAAAGCTTTACACATATATATTTTTTTCAATACATGAAATATTCAAAGGTTCTTAATATACATATACTTTTTTACATATTAATATTGAAAGTTTCTCAATATATACATTAAAAGTTTTGAAATATTTCTTAAATAATCTTTTCATTTTTTGAGTGATTTAAATAAACAATATTCGAGTCATTTTATAAAGTATATTTTCAAGTAAATTCTATAAAGTCAAAGTAACGATTACTAGCTCGTTAGAAGATCTATTTCAATAATCATTTTATAGCTCAGGATTTTCAGCACACATCAAGCCTAGTATGTAGTTGCCACGTTCATGTCCCTATTTGGCTTGAACTCATTCGTGTGCCCAGGTGCTGCACGAATGGGTGATGGCGGTGAACGTGGCTGATTTTTTGATTAATTATAATAATACTATTGTGGCGGCTCACAAGCGTTAGCGATTGTGCACGACGTACGGTTCCACACGTGTGTGAGTGTGTGTATAGTAATTAAGTATTTTGTGGATCGTGCGTCGGTTGAGAGTCAAATATTTCTTGCAATTTATCAATTGAATTAAACCTTAATTTCTTGACAATCTTACATTATTCAATTCATGTTCAATTTTCTCGCGAATTTCACAATATACAATTTATTTGATATACAATTTGAGTCAACACGTAGAAGCATTATTGTTAAACGTAGTAATTGTTCGAGCTACGAATTAATTGCCGTTTTTTATTCACATATTTTACGTAAATATCTTTTCTTTACATTTTTCCCAATAAAGACTAATTTCTAATAAAGTCTACATAAATCGCAATAATCGCTGGCCTTGTGAGTCGATTTCAGCAAAAAGGTACGTACTTTAAGGTGTGCATTGTTTTTCGAGTCGGTGTCGGAGACGTCCCGGGATGTCTCTCGTAGGGGGCCGCACTGACTTTGCTTGAGAATCGTGGAGAGAGTGTGTTGGTGTGCTTGAGTTTTTGCCATTCTTTTTTAAATATAGGTGATAGGTAGGCAGGTAACTTAAATTCTGGAATGTGTGCATTAATTTTAAGTAGGAAGGGCCAGGGCAGATATCACTGTTTCGACTGTAGGAAACCAGTGGTGTTCTGCTTCTGGAAGTCAGGCTAATAATCTTTTCTTTTTAATATTAAGTAAATTCTGCTTGAACATTCGTCCTTCTACTGGCTAACACGTTTGCACGGACTGCAGTTGTCATTCTTCTGAGAATAAGCTGTTAACTTGTCCACACGTTGTTAGCCTCATCGTTTGTCTGTATTAGGCGCGTGTTAGGGTTTTCTTATACTTTGGTTCCGAATGTTCTTGCAGAAACAGGTTGGGCTCCGGCCTGAAGCAAGAAGAGGCTAAATGCCGAAGAGGCCCGACAAATTGTCTAGAAGAGGGCAGCAACTAATGGCTGCCCATTTTGGAGTGTTGAATTTTCACACTTCCAGAATGGGTGGTCATTCTGTTACTACTAAGTCACTATGCTCGCAGTAGTTGTAGAGTAATTATAGTTGTAGTAATTTGAAGTAGTTAGTACCACGGGTCGAGGTGAGCTCCCCGTGAAGACTCTGCCCTGGTCTGCATTAAAGTTTTCGAGTCATTTTTCCTATTAAATAATATATTTCAAGTTTTATTAATAGAACTTAGCATTAGTTTTCGAGTCATTTTCATATTAAAGTCTTTTCAAACAAAGTTATTAGAATATTTTGTTGATTATTGTCAAAGACACCTAAAGTTTTTCATTATTGAGATATTTTTTTAAAATTTCTGAGAGTTCATTTTTAAAAATTCATATTTTTGTCACTTCTAAAGTTCAGTTTTTTGATTGTTATAAATTTGAGAAGAAGCAGAAGGGTAGAGTGTGATACTGTGTGCAGTAGTTAGAAGTAGTTTGTTCCACGGGTCGAGGTGAGCTCCCCGTGAAGACTCTGCCCCGATCTGCATTAAAGTTTTCGAGTCATTTTTCATGTTCCATATTTCTCAAAAGTGTTCATATTAGAATATTTGCTGCACTTGACTTGTTTTCTAATAGAGTCGTTAATTTGTTTTTTATAATTACAAAGATTTTTTAAGTCATCTAATTAATTACTGAGATATTTTTTGTACTTTTCTGACTTGAGTTTTAAGAATACAAACAGTATATTTTGCGAGTTTTTTAATAATTCAGAAAGTCCAGAGTTTGATTCGAGTAAATTTGATAAATTGAATTTTTGGAAAAAGCAGAGGGGTAGAGTGTGAAACAGTGTGCAGATAGAAGAAATTTGCACACTTGCCATCCGCGCCGGGTCGTTTTTTTGTCACCGCTGGCTGCACCTTTAGCTTCGCGAAATTACTGATAATCCGAAATGGATCACCCCAAAGTATCTCACCGAGGTACATTTTTAATACCGTGCAGGAACTATACCAATTTTTTCAATAAATATGCGAATCTGTCTCTAAGAGACACACGTGGTTTTTATCCTATAATACATATATATATTAATTAAATGTCCGAAACTGTCTCCACGAGACACACGCGATTTCTTTTTTTTTTTAATATAAATCATTTCCATTATCTAATGCGGCCATGTGACTCGCGAACCGCATCGTACATCGCCGGCTTGGTACGATGCTACTTAAAACCATTAGGACCAAGCGTTTGTTGAAGGGAATATTGCCATAAATTGATTTATAAATTGCATTTTACATCAAACAATATTATTTTGTACAATATCGTATAATGTTACGCAAGTCTTCAACATTCAAGTTTTCAATGTATACTTTTCTATGCATTAATATTGAGAAACTTTCAATACATACATTAAAAGCTTTGAAATTCGTCTGAAAAGAATTTATATTCTCTTCACTTTTTCAATGATTTAAATGACAGTATTCGAGTCATTTTATCAAGTATATTTTTTATGAAATTTTATAAAGTGACTCAAATAAATGGATATCATTGGTATTGAGATATCATGCGCCAAGTTCCGTCGACAATCAAGGCAATCACTTTTTTGCTCGCTCCGCGTTATTAAACAATTTTAATTATTATCCTCAATGTACAACTTTCATTTTTAACTTAAACATTTATCTTGAATTTTTCATTTTTAAAGTAGAATCATTTGTTCGTTATTTGTCACGTTTGTCATACCACTGGCGTTAAAACAACACGATAAACCGTGTAGTCGGCCTAATAGTCTCACGGCTATTTGGTTAAACCGCGATCTTGCGATGTAATCGTGGAGCGTGGCTTTCGTCAAATCATGGTTCCATCGGTACTTTGGGTGGCCTAGCGTTGTCTGGAAAGTCGATCTCTCGGGTTCGATCTGGGATCGCATAGACGGGCAAACCGTTCTTAATTAATATTAATAAATTTCCATTCTGATTCGGATTAGTCGTATCAGGCTTGTCGGTAGCGGCCGGACCGACAAGGCTTATTCGACTTAATCTGTGTAGAGTTCGTCTTAATTATCTATAGTTTCGCGTTTTATTTATTTCATGTTTGAAGTGATCTTGGACCGAATTTCGTTGAGATTTCTTTCCTGTAAATCGACCCTAGGTGAATCTCTTTGTATCGGTGTACCATGATTCGGGGAAAGTCGTGTGAAACGGGTATTTCTCAACATCGTTGTACGAGCCACTGTGTAAGTGTGTAAATTGTTTTTTCGCCGCGTTATGGTAAACGTTTAGAATCACCCGCGTTCAGATTTTGATTATGGAGTCGGTTGTCTCGATGAGTAACCAGACCTTTCCACTTTTCACTTTTTGTTTGCCTTTAATTGTCTAACGAATAATTGGCGTGTGATGGGGATGATTAATATTAATGATATTGAAAACCATATTAAACATTAAAGTTTTACATATATATATTTTTTCAATACATGAATTTTCATAGGTTCTTAATATACATATACTTTTTTACATATTAATATTGAAAATTTCTCAATATATACATTCAAAGTTTTGAAATATTTTTTAAATAATCTTTTCACTTTTTTAATGATGCTTCAAACTGATTTCGAGTCATTTTATCAAGTATATTATATAATAAATACAATACACTATGATCAGTTAAATCGGTGGAAGCGATCAACGCGGAATTTTTTCAATTTAGTAAATCAGTTTTGTAAAAATGTTCATGACCGTGAAACAAGGAACATATTTTCTCGTGCGAAATTCGAATTGTTTAAAGATGAAACTTGTAGTCACACGATGACTAGTTCGTTCCGATAAAACATACGAAGTTGTGGAAACTGCAGCGTGTCAAAGAACTTGACAAATGACTGAAGAAGACTGAAGAAGACTATTAGAAGACTGAAGAAGACTGAAGAAGATTTTTATAAGACTTTTAGAAGATTTTAGAAGACTTTTAGAAGATTTTAGAAGACTTTTAGAAGATTTTAGAAGACTTTTAGAAGACTGAAGAAGAATTTTAGAAGACTGAAGAAGAATTTTAGAAGACTGAAGAGAACTTTTAGAAGACTGAAGAGAACTTTTAGAAGACTGCCATTGGGTCCACTCATCTGCTTTGAAGCATTTGTCGAAAACGGATGAGAGTGGAAATCACCAAACTTGAGCCCTACTACGAATGATTTAAACTCTGACGCAATTACCCATGGCCAGCAATTCTTCATTACGTTTGACAACTAGGATTTTTCTCTCCAACTCCGAGGAACTAGAATAAGCTAATTATTGTATTCATTATTACACAAAGTGTAATCGCCTGTAAATCGTTTTGGACACTCTGGTGACAAAACGATATAGTTTAAGGGGATATCACGCGCCAATTCCACTTCGTATTTCATCGACCATCAAGAAAACGCGACTCTTTTTTATCGTTCCGCGTAATTAAATTCATTTTCAGCCTTAGCTTTGATCTTCAGGCTGCAGTATTTAGCTTCAGTTTATCTGGTGTGTAAAGTTTATCTAAGTGTGTAAATTGTTTTTTCGCCGCGTTATGGTAAACGTTTAGAATCACCCGCGTTCAGATTTTGATTATGGAGTTGCTTTTCTCGTTGAGTCGTTCCTTCTATAGTTCTCTTTTTGTTTCCTTTTTTTATATCGCGAATAATTGGCGCGTGATGGTGATGGTTTGCGTTAGTAATATTGAAACACGTTTCAATACCCCCCTCTAGTCGCGGTCTCATCGATAGACGTGTCTATGAGACGATCGTTCTTTAATTGAATTAGTTTAAAAGAGGGGGGTGGATGGAGGTAGTGGTTTGATTCCGCCTCCATCCTCAGAAACTTTCCGTGGTGAGATTTGCGTCGAAATTATTTGCATCGAACCTTTTTGGCTTCGATACAAATGGTATCGAGCAGATTTTCCGCGAATAGATTATAAGTTTTTTTTACTCTTTTACTCGCATCGATTGCGTAAATGAAGCATAGGTATAAATTGTCTGTGTCTATGATATAGTCCAGTGATCATTGTTTTACTACCATATCACGGACTTTGATAAAATATTAGTAATTTGTAAGCTTTAATTTTGATTAAATGTTAGTAGATTAATTAGTCCCCTGTGGGTCGGGGAAAGAATACACCCACGGTAATCTCTTCCTGTCGTAAGAGGCGACTAACAGAGTCGTTTTGGCACTCCGGTGACAAAACGCGGGGGGTATCATTCGCCAATTAAAATTTGTTTCGAAGTCGATAATCTAGAGAACGCGACTGATTTGCTTGTTCCGCGATATTAACAGTTTGCCTACCGCTAGCGGTAGGTAAAGTGTTAAATTCGTACTATCCGTAATAGGGAAATGGCATGTTTGTTCTTTTTTGTCCCGCGAATACTTAATTGGCGTATGATGGGGATAATTAGTTTTAGTAATATTGAAACGTTATAAGTTTTTTTTACTCTTTTACTCGCATCGATTGCGTAAATGAAGCATAGGTACAAATTGTCTGTGTCTATGATATAGTCCAGTGATGATTGTTTTACTACCATATCATGGACTTTGATAAAATATTAGTAATTTGTAAGCTTTAATTTTGATTAAATGTTAGTAGATTAATTAGTCCCCTGTGGGTCGGGGAAAGAATACACCCACGGTAATCTCTTCCTGTCGTAAGAGGCGACTAACAGAGTCGTTTTGGCACTCCGGTGACAAAACGCGGGGGTTATCATTCGCCAATTAAAACTTGTTTTTTGTCGATAATCTATTCTAGAGAACGCGACTGATTTGCTTGTTCCGCGTTATTAACAGTTTGCCTACCGGTAGCGGTAGGTAAAGTGTTAAATTCGTATTATCCGTAATAGGGAAATGGCATGTTTGTTCTTTTTCTGTTCCGCGAATAATTAATTGGCGTATGATGGGGATAATTAGTTTTAGTAATATTGAAACGTGTTTCAATACCGCCTATATCGTGATCTCATTGACAGACGTGTCTTTGAGATTATAGTTTTTAAGTATAATTAGCATAGTCTTAAAAATAAGGATGTGGTTAAATTTTAATCAAACGATAATACAATACTTTAATATGTTTTGCAAATATAATGACTTTGTGTCATACATTTGAAAGTACTGTAAAATATCGGAAATAACTTATTGATTAAACTGTTATCAATAAATTCTAAGCATTTGTTTCATTTTCCTTTTCCTATTGCAATTACAGATCTTCGTGGATCAGATTAGTACTTTGACGTTTAAGAAATAACACTAGTATGTGATAAAGTATTATCGTAAATCAGGATTTGTTTAAAATACATTCCCCTGTGGGTTGGGGAAAGAATATACCCACGGTATTCCCTGCCTGTCGTACGAGGCGACTAATAGGGACGCGTTTTCTGCAGATTCGTGACAAAAGGTTCGTTTAAGGAGTGAGGTGATAGAAATTGAGTTGGTTTTCCTTCGTTCGGTATGATAAGGCCAAAATTTGTAGACATTTCGGCAAAGTTTGAACCGTGTAGATGAAGATTTGTCGCTATTTTGGTAATTCGCTCGCCATTTGCACAATTTTTTAGACATCGACCTGAATCTTTCACCGTCTTATTTCGTTTTAAATAACGGGCCGAAAAAGCCCTGGATCATTTGCATAGCTCAAAAATTACGGAAATGACGAAGAAATTACGAAATTCGCGAAAATTCATCAATTTAGAGCAGTTTTTCGTTCGGCATTCGCTCAATTTTTGACATAGCGATCTGAAACTGGTACCATTGTTTTAGTTGGGAAATTCTACGCCAGATCAACATATAATAGTTGTACTTTTCGAAAATTTAATTTTTCGCAAAAATCTGAAGGTGGTAGGTCAGGATTTTTTGCGATTTTCGTAATTTGCCTGCCATTTTCACAATTTTTTAGATATCAAAATGATTCTTTCACGGGCTTATTCCGCTTCGAAATCCGCGTCCAAAACGTCCAGGATCATTTTAATAGCTCAAAAATTACGGAAATGACGAGTGATTTACGAAAATCGCGAAAAATCCTGACCTACCCCCTTCAGATTTTTGCGAAAAATTAAATTTTCGAAAAGTACAACTATTATACATTGTTCTACCGTAGAATTTCCTAACTAAAACAATGGTACCAGTTTTAGGTCGCTATCTCAAAAATTGAGTGAATGCCGACCAAAAAACTGGTTGAATTTGACGATTTTTCGCGATATTCGTAATTCTTTCATCATTTCCGCAAATCTTTTGATATCGACCTGAATCTTTCACTGTCTTATTCGGCTTCGAATTCCGCGTCCAAAACGTCTTGGATCATTTGAATAGCTCAACAATTATGGAGATGACGCAGAAATTACGAAAATCACGAAAAATCATCAAGTTCTGACAGTTTTTTGATCGGCATTCGTTCAATTTTTGAGATAGCGATCTGAAACTTGTACCATTGTTTTAGTTAGGAAATTCTACGGCAGATCAACATATAATAGTTGTACTTTTCGAAAATTTAATTTTTCGCAAAAATCTGAAGGGGGTAGGTCAGGATTTTTTGTGATTTTCGTAAATCGCTCGCCATTTCTACAATTTTTTAGATATCAAAATAATTCTTTCACTGACTTATTCCGCTTCGAAATCCGCGTCCAAAACGCCCCGGATCGTTTTAATAGCTCAAAAATTACGGAAATGGCAAGCGATTTACGAAAATCGCAAAAAATCCTGACCTACCCCCTTCAGATTTTTGGGAAAAATCAAATTTTCGAAAAGTACAACTATTATATGTTGATCTGATGTAGAATTTCCTAACTAAAACAATGGTACAAGTTTCAGATCGCTATCTCAAAAATTGAGCGAATGACGATAAAAAAACTGGTTGAATTTGACGATTTTTCGCGATTTTCGTAATTCTTTCGTCATTTCCGCAAATCTTTTGATATCTATCTGAATCGTTCACTGTCTTATTCGGTTTCGAATTCCGCGTCCAAAACGTCTTGGATCATTTGAATAGCTCAAAAATTACGGAAATGACGAAGAAATTACGAAAATCGTGAAAAATCATCAATTTCTGACAGTTTTTTGATCGGCATTCGCTCAATTTTTGAGATAGCGACCTGAGACTGGAACCATTGTTTTAGTTGGGAAATTCTACGCCAGAACAATGTATAATAGTTGTACTTTTCGAAAATTTAATTTTTTACCAAAATCTGAAGGGGGTAGGTCAGGATTTTTCGCGATTTTCGTAAATCGCTCGCCATTTCTACAATTTTTTAGATATCGATCTGATTCTTTCTGCATCTTATTTGGCTTCGAAATCCGCATCCAAAACGTCCAGGATCGTTTTAATAGCTCAAAAATTACGGAAATGGCGAGCGATTTACGAAAATCGCAAAAAATCCTGACCTACCCCCTTCACATTTTTGCGAAAAATTAAATTTTCGAAAAGTACAACTATTATATGTTGATCTGCCGTAGAATTTCCTAACTAAAACAATGGTACAAGTTTCAGATCGCTATCTCAAAAATTGGGCAAATGCCGACCAAAAAACTGTTTCAATTTCATATTTTTCCACTCTCATTTCTACAATCTTTATTTTCGCAATCGGTCGACTCTCTCTAACAACACTAATTCCATCTTCTAATATAATCTATTGAATTAATCGAATTCAAACACCTATATACATTAGATTACCCATAACTCCAAAATCCCTTACGTAGTACACTTTCTCAATTATAAACAACATAACCAAACTACAATCAATTCACCAACTGAACATCCCATTTATCACTGACAACAACACATTTCGATGTCCCGTGGAAATCAAAGCGTTTCAAAATCCAATCCAAACCACTCCTGTAGAGATATCACCCAGCGTCGCGACGCTCTCGTCGCGTGGGCGACACACAAGCACCACGGGGTTGCGTCGGTGTGCGTGTGTCGCCGCGGGCGAAATGGCGGGGACAGATAGAGAGACAAGGGTGAATAATATAAAAATAAAATTGGACCGAACTAAGAGATCGGTGAAAAGCACGCGCACGGCCGACGTCGTCGTCCGTCGCTCGTGTTTTGGCAGCCGACGCCGACGCCGACGCCGACGTCGCTCCAACGGCACAGTAGGTCACGCACCGTGCGTTTTCAGTCGATTCTCGGGAACGCGTGTGTTCGAAGTGCCTGTCTTTTGTTGTCCACTCGTGTCTCCTCCCTGAAAACGCTGAAACACTTGCTGAAACTCACATTCGACTAAAAATTATCCAAAACTGGGAAATCTGGACCCTGACATCGAGAAAAGAAGTTGAAAAATCTGTGAAAGATCTATTTGATATCTTCGATGAGATTTTGATAACGTTACACACGATCGATGAATCGATCGAGTATTTCTGGATGATCGTATATCACACAAAAAGTATCTACACATTTATATCGTTTATACAAATGTATAAATATAAGTGTACAGAGGACTTTATATTTATTGTGACAACTTTGACTCGTATCAATGATTCAATGATCTATGAAATATATCCGCAAAGTGTCATTGATTAATTAAACAAAGTGATCGATGAATATTTCACTTGAAATTCTATAAAAAAATCTCGGAAAAACGTTTTTAACGAAGTCGAATGGACGTGGAAATGAAAAGTGAAGGATCTATAAAGAGCGGGAAGATTTCTGCGGCGCGATCGATGCCTCCTGGATCCAAGGATGAGGTGCTCCCGTACGTCGATCGTCGGCACGCACGCAAGAACGTTTGTAAATGGCGATTCCACACTTCCGGTTGATAAGAAGTTCCGGAAGAAGGTGTCGTTCGGATGCAAGGCCGCCGATTTCGACTCCGAGGACGACACCGAGGACTCAGCCAGGATGATAGACACCGTCACGGGCTTGTATTATTTTCTCCGTGTAAGTCTAGCGATTTGAAATCCACTCGAATTTAATAATTAAACCTAATCAAATCATTTTACAAAAGTTTCCACAGGTGAGAATATTTTCTCACTTTTCACATTAATTTATAGGCAAAATAAATTAAACATCTATCTATTTACATATCTATTGTTACAATACTCGTAAATTTGAAATTATTTAATTGTGTACATAGTTACGAAAGTGTTCTAAGTCATAATTATAAAAATAAACAACATTAAATATAGTTTAGTTTAAAAAAATATAATGTGAAGTAACAGATGAATTTATTTTTTAAAAATTATGCTTTTGATCACATTTCTAATTATGGCGACAATTTAGTTAAAAGAGTGATAAATATTCGAGATCAAAAAGCCCGTGACGTTCCGCATAGATATCAGGGCCGTAAATCCGCTGACGTGCCCGGGTTTCTTTTATCTCGACATATTTCCATGGAAGTTGTCGTCGCGGGTCATTTTTCAAAGTTTCGTATGGAAATTTCACGGGATTCTGGCAGCCTCGGTTTCCTCGTGTGGGTGGAAAGTAATCGCGTGGGAGGAACAGCGATCACGCGGGAAGATACGAAAGATCATTTCATGGTTCGCTTCGATAGACGTTAGAAATGATAGGTCGTTAATTAAAAGAACTTTTAATGATCGAAACGAGGACGTGCGAAAATTGGGGCGAGAACTAACGACGTGAGAAACGATTTTCCGCAAAGATAAACGACGTTGCGTGTTTTCCCTCCGCTATAGATCTTTTTCAGCGGTTACGTAAGAAAATAAAATACGAAATCCCGCGACGCGAGTGGACGAAGGGTAATTAATCGTGAAAGCAGAGTATTTCATTGCACTGAATTTTCAACGCAGAGAATTCAATTGCAATTAAATTTCAACGCAGAAAATTTCACAGCGCAGAAATTTCAAAGCAGAGAATTCAATTCCACTTAAATTCCAAAGCAGAAAATTTCATTGCGTAGAAATTTCAAAGCAGAGAATTCAATTTCAGTTAAATTCCAACGCAGAGAATTTCACAGCGCAGAAATTTCAAAGCAGAGAATTCAATTGCACTGAAATCATTATTAATGACGAGCAAAGATGATTAGTTTAATATTTTAAATGATTTCATCGATTATTGTGCTATTTATATGCGAAATGATTCAAGGAATTATTTTATCGATGATTATTTCATTAATGATACGAATTCGCAAAGTGTTTCGGCGGCTCCTTTGAAGTCGGCGGCTGCGCGATGAGAATTCGTAGATTCGAACGTTTCTACGGTTGTGTATACGATACGCTGGTGATTCCACAGGTGTCCAGTATAAAAAATGACGGCCTCGTCTTCAGGTTGCATGCGTTAACGACGATCTTGATACTGACGTTTTCCGTAATTATCAGCAGCAAACAAGTCGTGGGGAATCCGATAGAATGCGTCCACACACGGTACGAGATTCCATTTGTTTATTACTTTAATTATTAGATTAATTAAACTATTAATAACTTACGAAGACTTCCAGTCTTCCACTGTGTGCATTATTTAGATAGAAAACGATAAGGATCTATTGTCGTGCATTGTTGATTTTGAGTTATCAAATTTGTTGTAAAGTTCTCTTCTTTTTAATTGGTGAAAGTTTTTTTGCACAAAGAGTTCTCATTTGGGAAATTGTTTTTTGCCGATAAGAGATCTTTTTTAAAAGTAACACGAAGTGACTAGATTTTTCAATTTTTTGATTTAATCTTTTATATTTAATTTCTATCTATTTCTTTTCGATCGGAGCAGAGATATTCCCGTAGAAGCTTTCAACGCGTACTGCTGGATACACAGTACTTATTTCGTGACCGGGGCGATGCTAGGCGTCACCGGGACGAACGTCGCGGCGCCTGGCGTCGCGCCGTCCTTCGGGAATCTCGAATTCGATCGACCTCGACGTTATCAGGAAGCGGACGAACGCTTCCAGGCGACGACGAAACGCGTAAAGTACTATCAGTGGGTCGCTTTCGTGCTGGTATTGCAGGTATTTGGAAATTGGATCTTTCGGAACGAGGATTTGAAATTTTGCCGCTTTTGAACGGTGCGTTTTGAAGTTTTCACGCTTGAACGTTTCCACGCTTTGAAATTTCCATTGTCTGAAATTTCCATGCTTTGAAATTTCCACGCTTTGAAAATTCCACGCTTTGAAACTTTAATGCTTTGAAATTTCCATGCTTTGAAATTTCCACGCTTTAAAGTTCTGCGCTTTGAAATTTTTACGGTCTGAAATTTTCACGCTTTGAGAATTCCACGCTTTGAAATTTCCATGCTTTGAAATTTCCACGGTTTGAAATTTTTAAGTTTTGAAACTTTAATGCTTTGAAATTTCCATGCTTTGAAATTTCCACGCTCTGAAATTTCCACGCTTTGAAATTTCCACGCTTTGAAATTTCCATGTTCTGAAATTTCTACGCTTTGAAATTTCCACGCTTTAAAGTTCTGCGCTTTGAAATTTCCAAGGTATTTTGAATTTCATGAGTCTCCAATGAAATTCTTTTAAATATCGAAACTTCATATTCTTTTTATTTCGAAAGATCACCAGAAGTTGCTCCTGTAGGAGCTGCACTCTGGCGATGATTTCACCAGTTAACGTTCGCCTGCGTCGATAACAGCAGCGAGAATTAAAAAATATATTTCACATATAATCAATTTTTATCAATCTTTCCTCTACATTAACAAATATCCTCCAAAATCACAATTTTATTAATCACATCTACTAGAAATCACTTCAACACTAAAAATTCAATTTTTTATTCACATTGAAATTCCCACATTCAAAAGTTTCCTCACTAATACCATTTTACGCTTAAAAATTCCCTTAAAAGTTTAAAAAATCCTTTGCAATTCATCTTGAAACTTAAATGTCCTACTCTGCAAAATCGTAACTGGAAGTGCAAATAATTTGCAAATCAAGTTCCCTTTCAAACCTCTCTTACATTACTAATGTTCCACCATTCTGATCCACAAAAGTAAATATTCCCTCTCGATCAATGGATCATTTGACCAAGATCCACGCGGCGATTCCCATCGGAATTTCCTATAAAACGAAACCACTATTTCCAGTATCGTCTACTAAATGAAAATCTATTTTTAATCCGGCAGATAAATACTCCAGCGGCTATCATAGATGACACATAAAATCGATGTAGTGTACACATCAACGCGATCTCTTGAAACATGTGTTCCCGACAAAAGCATACAAACAGAAACTCGGTGATACGGATATGATTGACTTGTGTTTAAGAAACGCGGAGACGGGAAGTGAGCCGATTGACGTGTAGGTGTATCTCGGTGTTGGTGAAAAGGGGGGGGGGGGAAATTTGATTATTTTCCTTTTCGCGATACGTGAGGTCTTCGTGGTCGTTGGACCAATGACAAAGAAGCTTCGTGTATATTGTCGAAAGTTCGTCAGATTTTCTTGGTAACCCATCTTTTCTTTTTTCTTTTTTTTTACTTTTCCCTCCCTTTTTCCTGTAAACGTGTCGTTTGTTAGTTTCGCACAAAGCTAACAGTTAGTACTAGCGTTTCAATGTGTTCGTTGTGTGGAAGATGTGTTTAGGTAACTTCAAAGTTTTCCGGGTTTGATGTTGTTTTTTGCGGGAAGTTTCTCGCTATTGAAATTTCTGCGATTAAGGAATTTGGAAATATTTCTATGTAATGATTTTGATTTTGTGATTTTGTGGTTTGAAATTTTGGTTATTTGAACGATGATCCCAGTGTCAAATTAGTATCACGTCTGCTCTTGACTATGAATAATAAAAAGCAGAAGCCATTCCTGAGGAGGGTTACTCTTCAAGATTATCTGGCATTCGTCTGAAGAATCTCTTAATACAAGGTTGTTGTGGGTCTTATGAAATATGCTGTATATTCCAGGCATAACTCATTGCAGCTCTTCCCGAGGGAATTCCGTACCAAAATTACATAACTATATGAAACTCCAGATTTCATTAACGTAACGCTATCCTATTGTTGATCATGCAAATAATAGTGATCAGACAAATATACATAGTTTGTAGATATGTACATTATAAAATAGTAGATCATCTTTCAAAGGCGCCTTAATTTTAACGCAGGAATTTTCATTGCGCCTAATTTTAGAAACATAGAATTTCGTTGCACTTAAATTCCATGGCAGAGAATTCAATTGCACTTAAATTTCAATACAGGAAATTTCATTGCGCCTAAATTTCAACGCAGGAAATTTCATTGCGCCTAATTTTCAAAGCAGAGAATTTCACAGCGCAGAAATTTCAAAGCAGAGAATTTCACAGCGCAGAAATTTCAACGCAGAAAATTTCATAGCACTCAATTTTCAACGCAGACAATTTCACAGCGCAGAAATTTCAATCCCTAAAATCTCTCTGCGTAAAAATTCAATACCTAAGATTTCCATACCATCACACGTCCCACAAAATCTCTATTCTTCACAATCCCTGATCATTCCAAACACTTTCCCGCGTTTCCCAAGACCTATTACCCCAAATTTCGTAGATCAAATTTGAAAAAACTCCCCGACGCTTCGTCCAGGTTGTAAAATCGGCGTGCAGAGTCCGCCATCCGCCGGGCGAGTAGAAGCGGTGCGTTTTAAACGTTGCGCTTACACGCTCGTACATTTCGGGGTTTCGGTGTTTCTATTCCTGGAGCGTTCTGACTCCTCGGCTCCTACGGGAGGTGCCATGCCCTGGCACCGACAGTTCGTGGCTTTGCGTGGCGTGTGGAACGTGCAGAACCGTGCGTGTGCGGACCGGAAAAGCGTGGATGCCCAACGCGACAAAGATTTTTCGGAAACAGGTCTCTTAGATTTCCTTCTCTCTCCTCTCTCTCTCTTTTTTCTTTCATTTTTTTAGGGACCAGAAAGAGAAATTGTCCCATTTTCGACGTGCACCGATTTTTTTGTTATGGAGTTTCTGTTACTTCGAGCGGGAAATTTGAATTTATGGAGTGATTGTTTGGTTGAATTAGTTTTAAAGGGTCGAAGGGTGTCTAAGGGAATTTGGGTAGGGGTGTTTTTGAGTGTGAAGGTTTTGGGGAAATTGACGCGGGAAATTTTCAGGGTGTTGGAAATTTTAGGCGTGGGAATAAGAGCGCGCGAAAATTTGAGTGTGTGAAAGTTTCGATGCGTGGAAATGTTGGTGCGTGGAAATTTCAAGCCGTGGAAAATTGAAAAATTGCGAATGTCGCTCGAAACTTTCCATTTTGGAAAAGTTTCAGAATTTTATCCCCAAGAAATCAGTTTTCATAATCTTGTTGGTATATTAAAAAATATTTTGAAAGGTTCTACTAAAATTAAAGAAATAATTCACAGATAATAGTGCTCTAAATATGAACACACACTCCTAATTAAAGGTGAACACGTGTGGCCGTGTGTGAGTATTCCAGTGTTTAGAAAATAATGTTCTCGTCGAAGTAGCTTTGAAGCAGGCTATTAAAATTATTTAGCTCGTTCATGGTTTCGCACATTCTTACTTCAACAACTGTATCACTATATCACTAACTCCAACATCAATCAATATCTCTTTAAAATTCATCCATACAAACATTTCATTTCCACTAACACAATTAGGTAAAATCATTCCAATTTAATTACATATTTATCACCAAAAATTTTCATATCAATTCTTCAAATATTCCAATAAATATTTATCAATCAATCAAATCAGATCATTCAAAGTTTTCGTGAAAATAAAAGAAATTGGAATGAAAAAAAACGACGTGTTAAACAAGATCAGCGTGCGTTTAGATTACTTTACAAATTATGCTGTCGTCGTGTCGGATACATTGTCAGATTTGAGGGGACCCCTCGTTTGGCATGTGCCAAGCGGTGAATCTGCGGGAATTTTTGTCGGAACAAAAAGGCTTCTATTCTTGTAAAATTACTCATTAGATCTATTCTTGAATCGTTGTCTGTTTTCGTTCGGTACATTTATTACGCTAGTACGTTCTCTTACTGCGGTACGTATGACAGAAACGCACGGTTCGATGGAAAAATTATCGCGCCGTACGAAAACGTTCGCGTGCGAAAGGAAAATATTGACTTTTCGATTAGAAAGTAGCGAGTTCAGGTTTTTACTCGAATCACACCGAAGAAAATCCATGTGTTTCTCGTCGAGCAGCCGGTGGAGTGAATTTTCGAATTTTATTTTGTTAAATTAGACTTTTGTATCGGTGACTTTTCACCTGGAATTTATTATTTTGATTCATGTTTGGTTTTTGGAAATTTTGTTGGGTGGTATTGGAAGTGTGATGGAGACTTTTGGAAGATTTTGGGAAGTGTGAGACACTTTTTGGATGAGATTAGGGAATTATTAATTTATGACACTATCGCGGGAGGTGTTTCATAAAATTGGAGATTGTTTACTGTTGTAATATGGAGAATTTGTTTTCATAGTGCATTTTATTACTGCAATTCGCGTCGCGGGATGGTTTGTATACACCAATGGGATCGTTGAATCTGAGAATTTTATCTATTATCCGGCAGGTTATTAGTCGCGATATAATATTAATGATGGGAATGATTTTTGAAATTTTCCGGATTTTCCACGCGTAAAAATTTCTTGTACTTGAAATGTATTCGTTCGAATTTTCCCTCGTTGTAAATTTCCCAGTCGGAAAATTTCCGTGGTCCGTAACTTTCGCCGAGTTTTCCGGCCCAAATCAGATTCGTCGTCCAAAATTTCCATTTTCCACGGAAAACTCGTCTCCGTTTTCACAAAAAATTGAATGGAAACGTCAGTCGTTGGCGCGCGTCAAGCTACATTTCCGGGAAATTCGTGACTCGGCCGGAAAATTGCGGCTGTCTCCTCGGAATTGGGATTATTCGCAGATCTATCTTTAGACTCTCGTTTTTTATATATCAAAAATTTTATTTCCCTCGCTAATAACACAAGAAACTTCACCAAAACAAATTACAAATAATTTTCCACCTGTTCAAATAGAAAAATATCCATTTTCCCAGATTTTCACCTGACACAAAATTCGTTTTAACGTTAAAAAGATTAAAATCCTTTTTTCCAAGAAAATTCTAATTTGAATAAGCAGCTTTCACTCGATGGGGAAGTAATGGATTTTTAAATATAGATTTTTTTTCCGTTTCCCAATGGAAAAGCGGTAATTCAATCGGTGTTTTGTCTGGCGTTAGAAGAAATCTAATGGTGCATCCGATATCTTACGTGACAGGTGGGTCAGCGTTCCTGAGAAACGCGATGCCTCGAGTGACAAATCTTTTCGAATCGTTTAGCGGTGACACACCACTTGTTTGTTCCTCGTTTGACACACATCGCGTGTCTTTCGTTTTTTTTCGCTACGATATCTCACCGGTCCCCGCTATTTCGGAAGTGTGAAAACACTTTTATCGATCGTTTATGCATCCGATTCCGTTGTTGCCGGTTATAAATCTCTTGCGAGTGAAAATTCGAGTATTTTTAGAGAACAGGGATGAGAAATCTGTCGCAGTTTGAAAATGCGTACATTTTATCTATGATGTGCGTTGAAATTTTGAATATGTGAAATTTCTATTAATTAAATTTCAAGGTATGGATTTTCGAGGGTAGAAATTTCAACAGGTGGAATTTTAAGGAACTTAACTTTAAAACTGTGGAATTTCCTAGTAAAAAAATTCAGTACTAATTCAACAACAACACTAATTTTAATTAAATATTCAATTTTAATCAATTATCACCTAAAAAAACAATACACTGTTCATCTTTAACTTCATCAAAAATTGCATTTGTCACATTTACATTCATTTCACCACCCCCCTCTATAATTACCAACATAAATCAATCTAGTATCATCTCTGAAACACGATAAAAACACTTCATTAGAATCCATATCAAGATTCTAATCATTCCTCTAACTCATATCTCTTCTCTTTCATCTAATCTCATCTTCGCAAGTCGACGGCATATTTCCACCGGGATTCTGATAATTAGTATTCTAAATACCGCTCGTCCATCGGCTAATAGGAAACACTTAATTGCCTGCCACTATTCGAATTGATAATTTAATCAGTCAGCCGCGAATCTTCGTCCGACAAGCGTCCAATGGAAAATCTAATCGATTAGTGTTGGTATGTTTTATGTAAACCACGTGCGATAGTGTGTGTGTGTGTGTGTTCGTTGTATTATTACTACAGCGGTCGACTAATTGACAAGCCGAGATTGAACATGTCTTCCCTTTCATATTTCATTTCGCGTTGTTCGTGCATAGCGATCGATATCTCTCGTCTGTTTTATCTCATCACACTAGCCAATTATCTGTAATTAGTTGCGGACATGTGCGACGGGACAGGTGAACGTCGAATATTTATATCAAAATCCCCCGCGATAATAAATTTTGAATTAACACTAGAACTTATCGAGGCAGTCAAAATGAATGGTTCGAAATTTCTTATAAAAATCGCTGAAATTTAAAAACTATCTATATGTAAATCATTAAATTAATTAATTTACTATCATCCTTTAGATCTTTCTTTTAAATATATCTATCTAACGATTTTAGAAATACCGAATTAATCCTCGGTAGTTCTAGTGTTAATTAAATTGATAATAACTGGGAAATAAGTTGCTGAAAATGGGGAGATATATTTAGATTCCGTATTTTTTTATAGTAAGTTCAATCACGTGGGCGTGATAATTTTATCGTGACGTCAACGGGAAGATTGTGCATTTTTTATGGGAATTGTGACACCCGGGTATTTTTGGAAGATCCCTTTTTTTCGCGCTGTGCTAAATATGTTGTTAAATGCAACCTTGCGAGACACGTGCACCAGACATTTATTACCCCCCCCCCCCCCCTCCCCCTTGATCTTTCATCAGAGGATTATATCATATAGATCGGAGTGATCCACTGGCCCGAATAAATTCGATCCAGCGATATTTCAGGCGTTCACTTTGCAACCATAATCCGCACCCATCATTTTCACCGATTTTGCGGAATTTTTCGCGACATTTTTTACTGCGATTTTTTTTGAGGGAAAATTGCGAAGGATTTTCCCGTTCGTTTCGCAAACAGAGGGAAACTGGAAATGATCTCTCTCGGAGCGACGAGATTCGCAAATCTCTCGGGGAGAGTGATCCCTTTTTTTTTTTTAATCGGAATAAAAACGTCGCCGTTTGGCAATTTTCCACGTGCTTTTTCAGTCGCGGCTGTGAAAAACTTGAGGGAAATGGAGACGTTACGAGCCCGCGGTGAATTATTCGCGGAACAGGTATTTCCCGGCGACACTTTGTACGAGTGGAACAATATAGTTGTTATCATTATCGTTAGCTGTTCTGATAAGTCTTTTCCGTTGAATTTTAATCAATTTAGATATTCATTGATTTGCGGTCCATTGGAAAAGTGGTGAAAAGTTCTGGAAAATGATGGAGAATATTTAAAAAATTAACTTTTCTCGTTTTTTATAAAACAGTTTTTATTTTATCAAAAAATCGTATACAATTAATTTCTATATCTAATAGACACTGATTAATTATCAGATAGGTGTTTCAATTTAATGGAAAAATTCAATTAGAGTACAATAGATATAATTTGACCGTTTTGAAAAAGAAAAATTACACGAAACTCCGCGTACAACCGCTTTATTATTATAACACTCTAAAATTACAAGTCCAAAAATATATTTGACATCCCCGTAAAGATCTCCGTCGGTTAAACAATTATTTGGACAATGCCCAGTAATGTAAATGTTACGGCGATTTGACGGGAAGGCGGGCTGAAAGTATTATCCGGGGGAGAGATGGACAAAGAGAGAGAGAGAGAGAGAGAGAGAGAGGAGGCATGCTCTATTTCTGTATTTTGTCCTCACGCATTTCCAAGCAACCGTCGTTCGCTCGCAGCGAAGTGCAGTCGTACACGTAAACGCTAAAATAGAATGGCACGCATATCAAACAGAATTACAAAGCTCCTAACACGCTCTCTTTACCTCTTTCTCGTCCACTCTTTGTAAAGCTGCTGTCACACCGCGAGCATCCCTCGAGAAATATATTTCACAAATTGTCGACCTGCAATTTTATTTGGAAGTTATTTCGTATCACCTGTTGTTGTTTTAGGAAATAATTTAGAACAAACTTGTCGTGCGTAGAAATTTGTAATTGTTGAAATTGTTTCAAAGCGCTGAAATCTCCGACACTGTGCGTTGAAATACAGAAGCGTAGAAATTTCCAAGCACTGAAGTTTCCATGGGTAGAAATTTTCATGCGCATAGGAATGTTAATGCGTAGGGATTTCAGAGCGTAGGAATTTCAAGGCGTAGGGATTTCAGAGCGTAGGAATTTGAAAGCGTAGGAATTTCAAAGCGTAGGAATTTCAAAGCGCAGGAATTTCAAAGCGTAGAAATTTCCAAGCGCAGAAATTTCAACGCGTAGAAATTTCTGAGCGCAGAAATTTCCACGCGTAGAAGTTTCAAAGCACTGAAATTTCGGACACTGTGCGTTGAAATACAAAAGCGCAGAAATTCGACTAAAAGTAGATACTTTCAGTGTGAAAATTGCCTAACTTTGGACACTGATCTGCTTCGCACTCTCGCGAAAAAGCTCTTTGAAGTTTTCACGTGTTAATTGACGGGAAAATTTTGGTCTTTTTTCCTCACACGTTGCGGAAAACTTTCGGTCAGTTTTTCCCCCTATGTTACGCCACAGTGGAAATTGAAATTGTAGTTGTTTCTTCCTCTCATTCTTTAATTACTTTCTGTAGTGCTTAATTAATCATCTAATTAGTCGATTTCATGGAAAATTACCTTGTTGAAATATTCATATTGGAATTATTATCTTTTTATAGATAATTGAACCAATCCAGCAAATTTAACGATATCTATACATTCATTTCTTAATTCTATATAAAAAGAACCTTCCAACAATCTTCGTAATTATTTTAATTAGTTCCACAATTAATAACAGTAATTATACTAAATGTTATCATTGGTTCAATTGTTTCTTTCGTTATTATCGCTACAAATAGATTACTCATACATTTCCACGACGAAACGTAGTTTTCCCACAAATTTCCAAGGAAAAAAGCATTTCCCGTAAAACAGAAAATCCCCAAAAACGTAAAAAAATCGGTGCAAGTCGGACGTGGACCAAGTTTCCCTTCCATCACAGAAAATTTCCCTTGCAGAAAAAGAATCTCGCTATATTCGACTCGTCGAGAGAACATCAAAGAAACGCCGACAAAAAAGAAACTTCGTGGTGAGGTGCGCGAAATTTCCGATCGCGGATGCAGTGAGATTTTCATGCCGACGAAAGTGTGCACCAGGTGGCCGGCATTTCCGTTTTTAGTTCGTCATCCGGCACCAGGAAGCTTGCATCCGAGATTAAAAGGTTTTTTGCAACTTCTGACGAGATGAAAACTCGATCGACAATGATGTCGATCGCTTAAAAGTGTCGCGATAAAAATCTTCCGAAGATCCATCGATCCCGTGATCTATAAAAATGCCTCCCGGCGAGATCGCCAGGATCTCTCGCGAAATCATCGTCGCCTTTTTCCACACCAACACTTAAACACGGGAGAAATGAGTGGACGAAGATCATCGGCACAGGATCCAGCGAGTTCGGATCCTACGCCGGCCAGAGATCTCGATCGGAGTGATCTTTAATCCAGATTCTATCGAGGACTGTCTTAGTAAACCAAAGAAATCACCAAAGAAAGATCTATATAACAAATATATATTTATATATTTATATTAAAAATCTGAGAAAAGTCAAGTGAAAGACGAAAGATGTGAAAACTGGGATCGAGAGGATCGATGAATGTGATCCAAGATGCTGGACATATTCCGGGGACTGAAAAGCTTGATCAAGATCTCTCACGTGCACATCGACACCGCTGTTTTCCGATTGCATTACAGTCTGACGGTGATTTTGTTGATCGCTTTTTCACTGATTGTAACAACGCGACAATATGTCGGCAATCCGATCGATTGTATACACAGCAAAGATCTACCGGAGGATGTTTTGAACACTTACTGCTGGATCCATAGCACGTACACCATAACGGCGGCGTACAGGAAGAAGGAGGGCTTCGAGGTGCCGTTCCCCGGGGTTGATAACTCGAAATCTCACCCGGAGAGCGAGAGAAAGGAGTACAGGTACTATCAGTGGGTCTGCTTCATGCTGTTTCTTCAGGTAATCAGCGTTATTTAGTTTCTAGGTTGTTTTTAGGGAGAAATTTAGGGGAAATGGGGAAAAAGGGATGAAAGGGATTTTTGAGGGTGATTTAAATTTTTTTGGGGAAAATTGTTTGTAAAGGTGTGAAAATTTTAGATATTAGGATTTCGGTGCGTAGGAATTTTAGATATTGGGATTTTGGTGCGTAGGAATTTTACATATTGGGGTTTCGTTGCGTGGAAATTTTAGATATTGGGATTTCGATGCGTAGAAATTTGGGACGTTGGGATTTGGCGCGTAGGAATTTCAAAGCGGGGAAATATCTGCGCATGGAAAATTTCAAGCTTTCAAATTTCAACGCGTTGGAATTTCAAGGCATGGAAGTATTGGCGCGCTAAATTTCAATGTGTAGGAATACCAAAGCATGTAAACTTATAAGCTTTCAGATTTCGTCGCGTAAAAATTTGAAAAAGTGGAACTATTGCCGCGTACAAATACCAAAGCATGGAAGTTGGTTAGTGTTCAAATTTAATTGCGTAAAAATTTGAAAACATGGAAGGAAATATGTACTTGTAATCATAACCGTATCGAATAAGATTCCTCAGGCGAATCACCTGGCAACAAAAGCCGAATAACAGACACATGGCGTTGCGGCCACGTCCAAGCAACTTACTCGCTGCTTAGAGAAGCTTATATCTAGTTCATTGCCAAGAGGGAAACCCTAAGCATATTAACTCGTTAAACCCATAGCCGTTAGTTCGTCACCGAGGGTCGCTGTCGCACATCGTCGCCTTGACGCGTTCGGTCAAAGACGTTCCTCCACCCTCACCTTTTAACTTAACCTACCCTCTCTCCTTAGCTGAACATAATCTCGAACGGAATTAGAGTTCTCGATATCGACCCGCTGATACAATTCTCTTATTTCGTACACTCGTTAAAACAACGACTTAACGGTAATACAATAGGGCAATTAGAAACGCTGCAGACACGTGTATATGTGTATTACACGTTTGTTTTATGTGTCGAAATTGAAACTCGTGGTAATAGTGGTGCGTGGAAATTGAAATGCGTGGAAATTGCAGCGCGTGGAAATTGCGGCGCGTAGAAATTGCAACACGTAGAAATTGCAGCGCGTAGAAATTGAAACGCTTTGGAATTGCGACGCGTGGAAATTTTCCTGCGTTGAATTTGCAGAGTTTGTAAATTGCAGCGCGTAGAAATTGCGACGCGTGAAAATTGCAGCGCGTAGAAATTGAAACGCTATGGAATTGCAGCGCATGGAAATTGTCCTGCGTTAAATTTGCGACGCTTGGAAATTGCAGCGCTTGAAATTTGCAACGCTTGGAAATTGCTGCGCGTGGAAATTTTCCTGCGTTAAATTTGCAGCGCTTGGAAATTACAGCTCGTGGAAATTTATCTGCGTTGAATTTGCAGTGCTGGGAAATTCAAAACCATTAGAATCTCGCGCCATCCACACATCACCTCTCAAACTTCCAAATCGTATAATCACACCGTTACTTCTCCCTCCATCGTCGCTTTCAACAGCTTCGCAAACTACTTACCGCGATTAAACATTTTCCCAATCCCCTTCCCCATACGTTTCCCCTGACGAACGTTCGCCATTGTTACTGCAAAGCAAACCGTACTTGTTTACCGTAATGAATCTTCTTTAACGGGTCCTTGTCGTCTCTATCTCTCCCATAACATTATCCCTCGCTCTCTAAACCCCCCCCTTCCCCCCCTCACTCCCCATGGAATTCCCAATTTGTCTTCGACGGCTGCTCGTTCGACGGTGCTTTAAGGTAAACCGTACTGTTTACCGGTGTAAAACTTGTTTAACGACTTCTTCCTCTTCTCGACGACTCGTCGTTAACTTCAAAGAGAACCCCGCGGGGTTTGGGGGAGATTTAAGGAGTTACCGGCCACCGTGGTGACAAAAATCTTTATTGTCTGACGAATGATGGGTATATACTCCTTACTTCCCTTTTATGGTGGGATTTTTGGTGAAAAATCTCATTGCTGGTGAACTTAATCACCTTTGTGGTTAATTTTGTCTATTTTCGAATTTGGGAGAAATTTGATTGGTTAATAAAATGAAGTTTTTGTTGGGTATCCTTTTAATTTTGATTAAAATTAGGTTAGTTAATTATTGTGGTTCCAAATACAGAAAATTAGTTTTGTACGTACAGATGTAGAACTGTGCTGGAATCGCGTGGGTAATATTTGCAAATGTGATTTATGAAGGTGGTTAATTCACCGCGAATAAATTGCTCCAATCCGGACGCTAATTATAGGGTGACAATGACCCGAATGTTTGGGTCTCTTCTTCTATTTCCTCTTGTCGGTCTTTTTCTTTTCTTCGTTTGCGCGACAACAGGTACGCCTGGCCGCCGGCCAATTCTTAACGATCCCGATATATATTATTGCACGGGATATTATCGTACGTTTTGAGTAACCTTTGCCGATGAGGGATGCGTGTTCTTGACCAATTACGTCACTCGCTTAATTACCGGAGGCCGTCGAAGAAACGCGGCGGCTTGTTTTAACGTCGGGAATTGACGGTGAGAAAAAATCTGTTGACGAGTGATTTTTTGAAAAGAACGAATGGGAGAACAGAAAAAGAAAAGGAAAGAGGGAAGAAGATTAGATGGGTTTAGAATTATTGTTAGGTTTGGTCGTAATTAGAAGTTAATGGGACTAGTGGTGGGTTTAATTTAGGTGAACCGGAGATATTGGTGCGTAAAGATTTCAAAGCGTTGAATGTGCAGTGCGTGGAAATCTCAGGCGTAGAAATTTCAAGCCGGGGAATGTTTAATGCCTGGAAATATGAACGCGTAGATTTTTAAAGCGTAGAAATATTGGAGCATGGATTTTGAAGGCGTGGAAATCTCAGGCGTAGAAATATGCACGCTTTGAATTTTAACGCCTGGAAATATGGACGCGTAGATCTTCAAAGCGTAGAAATTTGAACGTCTTGAATTGCAACGCGTGGAAATCTCTGGCGTTACAATTTGCACGCTTTGAATTTTAACGCCTGGAAATATGGACGCGTAGATCTTCAAAGCGTAGAAATTTGAACGTCTTGAATTGCAATGCGTGGAAATCTCTGGCGTTACAATTTGCACGCTTTGAATTTTAACGCCTGGAAATATGGACGCGTAGATTTTCAAAGCGTAGAAATTTGAACGCCTTGAATTCCAATGCGTGGAAATCTCTGGCGTAGAAATCTCAACATATGGATTTTTAATACTAGAAAATCTCTACGCGTGGATTTTTAATACTAGGAAAGAACAAAGCTTGGATTTTTACGCCTGGAAATAACAACGCATACACTTTTACCGCTCGGAGATATCATAATACCTTTATTACCCTCCCCCCTTCAACACGTGTATACATCAACCATAGAAATTTCTAATCATACCTGCTCCCCACTCTCTCCAATCAGCGACGAGATCCACTGGAACCATTAAAACCCTCGGAATTCCTACATTTATTACATAAGCTGATTAGCATGTTTGCCAGATGGGCCGAGGGATTGGCAAAAAACCTTGTTGAACCTTCATTCGCGACAGGAGAGATACTTAGAAGATAATATAAGTTATGTGTTTAGCATCGAGGCCAAGGGATGCCTTTCAAGTCCCGCCAGTCTTCTGACGGCTTGCTTCCGTGCCCCACGTGTCTCTAACACCGTGTCCGAATGCTCGACCCGTCCTCGTTGTTTCATTTTTTTCACCCAAGATTTTCCCCCCTTTCCACCCGGAAAATTGTGAAAATGAACGTCGACGTTCCAGTTTAAAAAAAAAAAGAAGGAGAAAATGTGTTGGCGAAAAGTGTGAAGAAATTGAAGTTCGTAAAGAAAATTTAAGAAAAGTGCGAAGGTTTTCGCGGTGAAAAGCCTGGGAAAACGCAAAGGAAAAGTGTGTTCGCCATGGAATCGGAAAGCTCGGTCTCGGAGCAACCTTCGGACGAGAAACTCGAGGAACGCGACGAAGAGAGTCATGGTGGCCCATAGTTACGTACCTGGGACTCTTTTTTTTTTTTTATTTACACGGTGGATGCGTGACGTGTGAAAGAAAAACGCGAACCGAATCGCATCACCCTGATGAAACTAATTAAATGTCGTTAAAGTAAATTCCTGCAGGAAACGAAAAAACAAACAAAAAAAACGGTGTAAAAGTGAATCGCGCGTAAAAAGAGTCCCAGGAACCAAAACCAGTCGCACCAAAAACCCGCGAAAAATCCCCACCACGTGACCTCGACATCCCCAGGATTCTGGACTCCCGGGGAACCTATCCCAGGAAACTATCCCATCAACAATATCGTAACATCCGCTTTAATCGAACGAAATCAAATCTACGCGAGTTTCTCTCGCCGGGGAACGTGGTGCAAAGACAGGGAGACCTGGCCGAAGACGAGGAGCGTCTTCTCGAGGAGGAGCCGGGTCAGCCGAAGACGGCCAGTCGGCGTACGAAGACCAGGATGCCATTAATGCTGAAGATGATCGACGTCTTCGGCTCCCTTAGGTCCCTGTTCAAGGTCCAGAGGATCTCCGAGGATACGATGATCTTCCGACTCCATTATCGCGCCACCGTAGCCCTTCTCCTGGGTGGATGCATCACCCTCGCCTGTAAAAGCATCTCCGGGTCGCCGATTCACTGCGAGGCGTCCGGGTCGGTCGACAAAGTGGTGCTGGAGACGTTCTGCTGGCTTCACACCACGTACAGTATGGTGCACGCGTTTAACATGACCCTGGGACAGGCGGTCCCGTACCCCGGGGTGTCGAACAGCAAGGGCGACGGAATGCACGGACACGCCCCTCATCCCCTGGTGAAACAGCACAAGTACTACCAGTGGGTCATCTTTTTTCTGCTGTTGCAAGTACGGAGATGATGTTGATTGAGTTTTTGGGTGGCAACCGGGGGAGAGAGGGACCTGGGGAAGGTGTTTGGCGTGACTGTTTTTTAGGGAATTTTTATTTAGGGATTTTATTTTTTTGTTGGAAGTGTTTTCCTGTTGTTTGAGAAGTTTGGAAACTGGAAAGGATTTTGTTTGGAGAACGTAGGACTTTTTGGTGCGTGGAAATTTTGTAATGCAGGAAATTTTGGGGATGAGAAAGTTCCTGGTGCGAGGAAATTTTAAAGTTTGCGAATTACCAAGCGTGGAAAATTCTACGTTTAGATTTTACTGTGGTATGCCAATTTTAAGCGCGGGAAACTTTGCGATTCGAACATTGTATGCCTGGAAATTTGTATACTTGAGAATTTCCATGCCTGAAGTTTTCTACGCTTGGAAAATTATAGTTTGGAAATTTCCATGCCTTAAGTTTTCTACGCTTGGAAAGTTAGAGCTTGGAAATTGCCATGTCTGAAATTTTCTACGCTTGGAAAGTTAAAGCTTGGAATTTCCATGCCTGAAATTGACTACGTTTGGAAATTTATAGCTTAGAAATTTTCATGCCTTAAGCTTTCTATGCTTGGAAAATTATAGCTTGGAAATTTCCATGCCTGAAATTTTCTACGCTTGGAAAGTTATAGCTTGGAAATTTCCATTCCTGAAAGTTTCAGTGCGTTAGAAAGTTATACCACGGAAAACTTTGCTCTTAAAAATTTCCACATACCGAAGTTTCCGCGTCGTGAAAATTTGTTTGCGTAGAAAACTTTGCCTCCCGGAAAATTGATACTCGTATAAGTCTTTCGATATTGGATTCCATAAATTTTGCAATTCCAATGTTACGTAAATGTTGGTTCAGGTTCAACTACAACGTTCTTATCCCTAAGCAGATAAGAACGTCTAATTGAGTGGCATTACAAATATTTATATACATAATTTATTACATTAGACCTATTAAAGAAAACATTGTTATTTACGTAACGCTTCTAAGCTTTTTTCGATGTCAAGGTGCAGGGAAAATAAGAAACATTACGCGAACGGGCAATCGAGTCTTTAACTCCGCAAGATAAACTATTATTTTCTTTTCAGTCTTCTTGATCCAACGTGACAATCTTGTTACTTTGCACGTCCTCGACGTTATTCATTTTATTTCTTTTTATCACACTCCATACAATCTCATTTAAAAAAATCCCTATTTTGTTGACAAACAACTCGACGAAAACTCGTATCTTGAAACACATTAAATTTTCCATCAAACTAATTATACACCAACAAAAATTTGTTCTGACATTGCAAAAACAGTAATGAGTTTTTCAAAATATTATAAAATAATCTCTGAAAATATGAAAAAATATAATAATCAGTTAATTGTTAGTTTTAATAGAGTTTCGAATAAAATGAACAAATATTCCTCGCAAATTCAAGGAGAAATATTCGCTGTTTTCGCATACCGTTGATTTCTTCTGGTTATTGATCAATGGAGGCTAGATTATAACCATACTCATAAGCCAAGGTCATGTTAGAGACCTTCTGCTGGCTTCCACGACGAGTGGTAATACGGAACACGCCTTCGGTGTGACCCTTGTACCGTTAAGAGGGGGTGGGAAAAGTTTTTCCTTGAAGGGCCGTAGTCGATAAGAATAAAGAATACGGAATTTACTGGTCTGGAAGGAGGTCACGCTCTTAAAAGAGATGCTTTTCGACTCGCGACGGAGCAGAAAGAATTCTTAATACGTCAGAAGAATCGCCGGCGACTCTTTGGGGAAATTCAGGTTTTATTTACAGTATTTTTCTATCGTAGTCCCTTTGTCAGGAATGTTTACCGTGAGAGTGGTAAATTAATTTGATTTAGAGGAAGTAGGTTTCTTAGGGCGTTGGAAGTTGAAATTGATATTCGAAGGGTTGCGATTCCCATGCGTAAGAATTGTCAAGGGACAGAGATTTTCCAGCGTAGGGTTTTCCATGAGAAAAAGTTGCAAAGCAGGAATTTGGAGGTGTAGATTTTTTTGAACACGCAAGGGTTTCCACGCGTAGAAATTTCAAAGCGTAGAAATTTCCAAACACAAAAGATTCCACGCCTAGAAATTTCCAAGCGCAGGAATTTCCACGCGTAGCAATTTCAAAGCGTAGAAATTTCCGGCGCTGAAATTTCACAGCGTAGGAACTTCAGAGCACAGGAATTTCAAAGCGCAGAAATTTCACAGCACAGGAATTTCCACGCGTAGGAATTTCAATGCGTAGAAATTTCCAAGCGTAAAAGTTTCAACGCATAGAAATTTCCAAGCGCAGGAATTACCACGCGTAGGAATATCAAAGCACCAAAGTTTCCATGTATAGTAATTTCAAAGCGTAGGAACTTCACAGCACAGGAATTTCCACGCACAGGAATTTCAAAGGCTTGAAACTTTCACGCCATAAAATTTCGACACTTTAAATTTTCAGTACCTTTAAATTTCAACCCCTTACAATTTAAACGTCTCAAATGTTCCACGTCTGAAAAGCCCTCGACTCTCTCGCACACATTCCCACCGACATTCCACCGCAATTACCACACGTCCGCGTAATTCCAACTCAAACTTCAGCAGCCATAATCTCCTTACATTCCATCCTATCTGCAGCATCCCAGCTGTTCCTAAATTTACATCGAATCTGTCTGAAAACTCGCCCGGCAAATCTCCGAACAGTTTCGCCAGTCGTGTACGTAGAAAAACAAAAGAAAGAATTAAAAAAAAAAGAAAAGGGACGGTGTGAAAAGGGCAGCTCGACGTTTCGCGCGGTGGCACGTCCGCGAGATGGGCGGAAAAGGGAAAAACCCATGGGCGAAAATAGAACGAAGTCTGGCTCCCTTGCTCGTCCCTACGGTTTCAGAGGAAACGCGGCACGTGAGCCGCCGGGTAAAATTAGCTAAACAAGATGAAAACCCGCCGGCAAGTCGAACGAATGTATCTTTTTACCGTTGCACGATGTCCGAGAGCTAAACTCGTTACTTTACGGTTTTTCTTACGCCACTGGGAGATTCATTTCGATGAGAAACGAGTAAGACATGTGGAAAGACAACAAGGGTTTGATATTTTAGCGCCGAAAATTCCTTACGGTTTGGAATTGCTACGCGTGGAAATTTCGGCGCTTTGAAATTTCTACGCTTTTAAATTCCCAAGCATGGTAATTTCCCTGCGTTAAAATTTCCACGGCACGAAACACATGAACATGCATACGAAACAAAGATAACAAAACAAAACATACGACAAAAAACATAGTCGTGATTCTAATTTTATTATCTTAATATTTACATAACGATCGGAAATGTCCCATTTATCCTGGCGAGGAGACAATGATCGATCGAGCCCGAATTCTCTAATCGTATCAAGGTCAAGGTCTAAGGCATCCCGAGGGAACCAGGGTGGTTGGGGTGGGGATGGGATAGGGTTGTAATTTTCCGGGACTCGGTGATACATAATTAAATCGTTTGTTTTGGCTCCGGCGAACTTCCGATGCCAAAACATATCACGATTCGAGAATCATTGTATCGAGTTTCCACTCATTTCCATCATTTCCCAAGACAGTGATGCCATCGTTAAATATATAACGAAGTCAAAAAAAAAAGGAAAACGAAAGGTATTATTTATCGCCGGATTAAGTAATTGAATTATATTTTTAGAAGAATTGATTTCCGACGTGGTGATTGGCTAAAGAAAACTTTGTCGCGGTTTATAAATAGCAGTCATTAAATAAATCAGCCGGCAAATGATCTTTATGGATACTAATATAATCCGGCTAATACGTCCTCGCGTGTAAACTTGTCCAACGAATTAATTGCTCCGTAAAGTCCGCGGTAATTAATCATCCACCCGGCTAAAAACAATATTATCGTTTATTGCGCTTTTATCGTTTCCAAACGAGAAACCCGCGGCTAATTCGATATCTTTAGGCGCGTGCCAAAATATAGGGCAATTCGCGACGATGATGATGGTGCACACGCGAGATTGGTAAGACTGATTTTGAGACACCCTGGCGATGGGCCAGGCAAGTTTTGTATACAAGTGCCAAGGGTTTAGAACCGAGAGGTTTTTTTTTTTATTTTCGTTGGTGCATTGATTCCGATTTGGAAATAGAATTCGACGGATGAGGACGTGGGATTAGTTGGAAGATATTGCAGATTTTTTGGGGATGAATGTTTGAGAGGGGATTGGTTGGGGTGGAAAGTGGAAGAGGAAGAAATTTGGAAATTTGGAAATTTCCATGAAGGGAGAGTCCATATGAGACGATTTCAAAGCGTAGAAATTTCCAAGCGTACAAATTTCCTAGCGTACAGATTCCCACGTGTACAAATTTCCAAGCGTACAAATTCCCAAGCATAGAAATTTCTAAGCGTACAAATTTCCAAGCGTACAAATTCCCAAGCATACAAATTCCCACGTGCAGAAATTTCCAAGCGTAGGAATTTCAAAGCGCTGAAGTTTCCATGCGTAGAAATTTCCAAGCGCTGAAGTTCCCATGCATTGAAATGTCCAAGCACTGAAGTTTCCATGCGTAGAAGTTTCCAAGCGCTGAAGTTTCCATACATAGAAATTTCCAAGCGTACAAATATCCAAGCGTACAAATTTCCAAGCGTACAAATTTCCAAGCGTACAAATTTCCAAGCGTACAAATTTCCAAGCGTACAAATTCCCACGCGTCAAATTTCCAAGCGTACAAATTCCCACACTTCAAAATTTCCAAGCGTACAAATTTCCACCCTTTGAAAATTCCAAACTCACAAATTCCCACGCGTAAAAATTTCCAAACTCGTAGAAAGTCCTCCCAAATTTTCTCAGTTCAAGAACTGGAAACCCCTGGAAACTTTAGAAAATTTCCTCTAAATTCAATCTTTCTAACCCAATCTACTTGTGTTGCAGGCGATTCTCTTCTACACTCCACGATGGCTTTGGAAGGGCTGGGAGGGCGGCAAGATACACGCCCTTATGATGGACCTCGATATCGGCCTTTGTTCCGAGGTCGAGAAGAAACAGAAAAAGAAGATGCTCCTCGATTATCTGTGGGAGAATCTTCGCTATCACAATTGGTGGGCTTACAGATACTACCTCTGCGAAGTTCTCGCCCTTGTCAATGTAATCGGTGAGTAAATTCACCCTTTCTTCCCTTTCGATCATCCCTTTCCCTTATTCTCACCTTTTCCTCGATCTCTGAAACTTTATTTTAAAAAAACAAAAACTCAACGCGTCAGAATTTGGAGGTTTTGAAACTTTCCACGGATAACAATTCCAAAATGGATAAATTTCCACGCGTAACTTTCACACCACAGAAATTTCCAAATAGAGAAAGAAAAATAGATTGTAAAAGACCTCACTGGAGAGCAGAAAATCAAAGGTGTTGCTATTTTCTTCTGAAATCTTCTCCTTTCATGTTCTCACCGTTTTATCTGCCGCCGGTATTTTTTTTAGGAAGGACTGGTTCAAATTTAAACCTCGACTTTTATGTGTTCGAACGTTTACGCGCGCTTCGGTGGCCCTCGTTAGGGAGGAACACGGTTTTAATGCGTCTTTTAGGGCTTTTTTTAAGTTATTTAGAAAGCTATAATTGAATGATATTTATACTACCTCGTGATAATACGAGGAAACGGTGTTCACCGAATTATTTAACACTTCTAACATCAAACAATGAGGGGGAAATATAGTTTACGTTCATTATTTTTGATTTTCTATTTTCGTTTTAACGCCTGTCAAAATCTATTCCCGTTTCTCGATTTGCAATTCGGCTTTTTTTCTTTCTTCAATTTCTTGCACGTTAATTTCGCTATTTTAAATTAAAAGGGGGGGAGGGGGCGGCTGAATCATAATTGTATGTTATCTTTCTGCAGGAATTTCTAAACTAGAAAAGCATAAAACCCCGGATTAAAACACCGTTCGCATAAATAGAGCGTGCTATGAATGTTTTCTACCAGTCTTTCTGCCTATTAGTATCTATGTAGCTGTCTATGTCGATTAGAAACTCCGAAATGTCTACACATTGAAATATTTTTAGCCCGCGAAATTCCCACGCTTTGAAATTTTTTCACTTACAACGCTTCCCTTTGAATTTTCCTCTCGTCCGAACATTTCAATCAATAATTCCCAGATTTGGCAATTTAAACATACTTAAAAAATGAAAATAATCAGAAAAAATTGAACGAATAAAAATCACACAGAGAATCTGACACCTGTGACACACGTGTTCTTTCAACTTGTTGCATTCGCCGCGGAATTTCGTGAAAATTCGTCAACCATAAACGCGCGGTATTCTTTCGTTAAATATTCCACGAGTTTTCGCATCAGCCAGAGTTTATTGTTCCCGTTGAACAAAAGCAATTTTTTCTGTCATAAAGAAGACGTTAAAAGCTCCATGACTGCGTGCCAGGATTTTCCTTTCACTTCGATACTCTCCATTTCCTTTATTGTCGGGTTTTGTGTTTCACCGTCTGCCGCATTGTGAGTATTTCTCTTTTTTTCTTGACCTTCTGTTCGTCTAATTCCAGTTTCCCTCTCTCGGTAGCGATAGTAAAGTTTCTCTGCACGGTAGCGTATCGTCGTATCGTAGAATGGATAGGGAGTGAATGAACGATTCACAATAAAATTTGGCAGCGATACAGCTGGCTCAAGAGCACGATTTACGTGACTGGATGTCAGTTTTATTTAACTATTCGCCTTTAACCGGGTCCGGGTGATTTGGATTTAGAATTAGGGAGTCATAGAAGGAATCGCTCTGGTGTTTCCTGTTTCGTTTTGAGATCTAGGCTTTGTAATATAGTGAAAAGTTTCAACGCGTAGAAATTTCGCTGCGTTGAAATTGCAGCGCGTGGAAATTTTCCTGCGTTGAATTTGCAGTGCTTGGAAATTGCAGCGCGTGGAAATTGCAACGCGTTGAAATTTTAGTGCTTGGAAATTGCAGCGCGTGGAAATTGCAACGCGTTGAAATTTTAGTGCTTGGAAATTGCAGCGTGTAGAAATTTCCTGCGTTGAATTTGCAGTACTTGGAAATTGCAGCGCCTGGAAATTTCCTGCGTTGAATTTGCAGTGCTTGGAAATTGCAGCGTGTAGAAATTGCAGCGCGTGGAAATTTCCCTGCGTTGAATTTGCAGCGCATGGAAATTGCAGCGCGTGGAAATTGCAACGCTTGGAAATTGCAGCGCGTGGAAATTTTCCTGCGTTGAATTTGCAATGATTGGAAATTGCAACGCGTGGGAAATTTCTAAGTTTTGAAATTTGATGGCGTGAAAATTTCAAGGCGTCGAAATTTCGTTCCATAAAACTCTCCAAATCTTGAAATCCTACACATCAAAATCTAAGCCCCATAAACAATGTTTAATAATCACAATTAATATTTTTGATTTCAGGTCAGATGTTTCTGATGAACCGGTTCTTCGACGGTGCTTTTTTAACATTCGGCATCGACGTTCTCAGGTTCCTCGAGTCGGACCAAGAGGACCGCGTCGATCCGATGATCTACGTTTTCCCACGAATGACAAAATGCACTTTCTACAAATATGGCGTCAGCGGGGAAGTCGAGAGGCATGACGCCGTCTGTATACTGCCCCTGAACGTCGTCAACGAGAAAATCTATGTGTTCCTATGGTTCTGGTTCCTCTTCCTCGGCCTACTCAGCGTCATAACGGTTTTATACAGGGTGAGTAAATATTACGCACCCTATCATATTGCTGATAATGAAAAATGGAAAGACGATGAAAGAGAAAAGTGACATTTTATTGAGACGTTAAATTTAATGCGTGGCAACTTCAGGAAAGATCTTCTGCGATTGCGTTATATGTCTTGAGATTGAAATTTTTATGATTTATGGGGTTTATTGGAGATTTGATCGAGTATAGATTAGTGGAAAATGTGGAAATTTAATTTCTGTGCCTTGAAATTTCCATGGTTTGAAATTTCCACGCTTTGAAATTTCCATGCCTTGAAATTTCCACGCTTTAAAATTTCCAAGCCTTAAAATTTCCACGCTTTGAAATTTCCACAGTTTGACTTTCCCACAGCCTGAAATTTCCACGCTTTGGAATTCCCAAGGCTTGAAATTTCCACGCCTTGAAATTTCCATGCTTTGAACTTTCCACGACTTGAAATTTCCATGGCTGCAACTTTCCACGCCTTGAAATTTCCATGCTTTGAAATTTCCACGCTTTGAAATTTCTAAGGCTTAAAATTTCCAAAGCTTGAAATTTCCACAGCTTGAATTTCCCACAGCCTGAAATTTTCACGTTTTGAAATTTCCAAGGCTTGAAATTTCCACGCTTTGAACTTTCCACAACTTGAAATTTCCATGGCCTTAAATTTCCACTTCTTGACAGTTTTAAAGCTCAAAATTTCTATCAAAAGATTCAAAAAACCACGTGAAAGAATACCAAGTGAATTTCTATCAACGCTGATCAATGTTTCCCGTCCTTTTTCCAGATCGTAATAATATTTTCGCCGCGGACGAGGGTCTACCTTTTGCGTTTGAGATTCCGACTGGTGAGAAGAGATGCCGTGGAGACGATAGTTCGTCGCAGCAAAGTGGGCGACTGGTTCCTGCTGTACATGTTAGGGGAGAATTTGGACACGGTGATATACAGGGACGTGATGCACGAACTGGCGAACAAACTCGCGTCAAGGCATCATCATAGCGTTCCCGGGGTCAAAGGGGAACTTCAGGAAGCCTGATCGAGGTGAGTTTATTCTATTTTGAAAAGTACTATTTGGTTTTTGTTTGATTCATTGTCGACGAAGAGTTTTTGTTATAGTTAAAATTGTTTTGTCAAATTTCTATTACTGAAAAATCTACGTATGAAAATCCACGTCTTAAAATCGCACAATTTCGAATTTCCAGGCATCAAAATTCCAAGTATCGAAATTCCAAGCATCAAAATTCCAAGCATCAAAATTTCAAGCGCCAAAATTTCCATGCTTCAAAATTTCCTCACCCTTATTTCTCCCACGTTTCCAAAATTCCCTCAAAATCTCTACCTCCATACAGATTCCCAAACTCAAACTCATCCCCACTTCACCATCTCTCTTTCATCGATAAAAAAAATCATTTTCTAACAAAAAAATTGCGAAAAGTAAAAAGATTTCCTATTATAGGCTCGACTTCCTCCGGCTCCTATTTAAAGCGTTACCATTCTCCGTCTTAAAATATATTCCCTCCATCAAGCCGGAAAGATACCCGGTAACATTACCCCGGGATCTTTCTGCGCGTATCGAAGTTACACGAAACTTATGGATACCTATCGTTCGTATCCAACTGGTATAGGTGTACTCGTACCCTAATATATTCATGCCTCCGATAGTCCGAAGTCGACGGGGCATAAATTTTCCGGCAACGAGCTTTGGACATTTACACGTTGTCCTATTTTAAGCCGTTTACCAGCCGTACA
This sequence comes from Mimumesa dahlbomi, assembly GCA_917499265.3. NCBI lineage: Eukaryota > Metazoa > Arthropoda > Insecta > Hymenoptera > Crabronidae > Mimumesa > Mimumesa dahlbomi. Next base: position 11,585,063 of record OU824120.1, on the reverse strand, counting down.
CAAGAGGGTTCCTTCTTGCACGCTACGAAGTTGAATTTTCGGCTTAAAATAACACTATTATCTAGGAAGCAACGTGCTGCCGACTTTCGATCATAAAGGGAAAGGGCTGTCCTTTTTTAATTAAATTTACAAGCGTACAAATTTCTAAGCGTACAAATTTCCAAGCGTACAAATTCCCATGTGTAGAAATTTCCAAGAGTACAAATTCCCACGTGTAGAAATTTCCAAGCGTACAAATTACCACGTGTACAAATTTCCAAGCATAGAAATTTCCAAGCGTACAAATTCCCAAGCGTATAAATTTCCACGCGTACAAATTTCCAAGCATACAAATTTCCAAGCGTACAAATTCCCAAGCATAGAAATTTCCAAGCGCATAAATTTCCAAGCGTACAAATTCCCAAGCATAGAAATTTCTAAGCGTATAAATTCCCACGCGTACAAATTCCCAAGCATCGAAATTTTCAAGCGTAGAAATTTCCAAGCGTACAAATTCCCAAGGATCGAAATTTCCAAGCATACAAATTCCCACGCGTCAAATTTCCAAGCGTATAAATTTCTACACTTCGAAATTTCCAAGCGTACAAATTTCCAAGCGTACAAATTTCTGTTTCGTTTTTAATTTTGAAAAGAAATCCGTGATGACATAATAAAAATTGGATTTTCCAGAGATTTATAAATATTTTTATTGGGTAAATTGATAGTTACACGAATGATTTATTTGGTCATTTAAAAGGTACATTAACGAAGCGTAATACAGAAGGTATATTAAATTACAGTTTTACGTCTATATAATTAATTTAATATTCCATGTGTGAGTGTGTTTATATAGATTTTTGAAATTTGTAATCTGGCAAATTGGAAGCTATGTCATCTCACGGCGGTGCAAATATTATTACACACATGTGTACGCTGTGTCTCATAATATAAAACGTGATATCGCATGTTATTACGTGTTATGCAAATTATATCGTGAGTATGTACGCGTATATGTGTATTTGAATGTGTGTGTTCAGTGGGTTATTCGTGAACGACCACGTGCGAGATATCGTAGACTCATTACGAGTTTCATTTAATTTTCGTTACTAATAATAGTAATTGAGTGGAGTTAAATGTGCCATAGTGAGATACATTGTACGTGTGTGAGTTTTTATTTTAATGTCTATCGGAGGATCTAGGGTTTCCTTTTCTTCGGTTTACGCGTTTAATCTGTGTCTACGTAAATGACCGTAACGGATTTGATAATCGATTAATTAATGGGAATTTGTACGCGTTGCAGTTTATGCACTTTGAGATTTTTATGAGTAACGTATGTTCATGCTCTGAATATTTTTAAGAAATTTCTACGCTTTGGAATTTGAACGCTGGAATTTTCAATATTTGAAATTTGAACTCTGGAATTTCCATAATATGAAATTTGGACGCTGGAATTTCCATAATATGAAATTTGGCTGCTCCGAATTTCTACGCTTCGAAATTTGTACGCTGGAATTTCCACAATATGAAACTTGAACGCTGAAATTTCCATAATTTGAAATTTGGATGCCCCGAATTTTCATAATATGAAATTTGGCTGCTCCGAATTTCCACGCTTTGAAATTTGAACGCTGGAATTTCCATAATTTGAAATTTTAACACTGGAGTTTCCATAATTTGAAATTTGAACGTCTCGAATTCCTATGATATAAAATCTAAGCGTCTCAAACTTAGGGCCTAAAAAAATCGCAACGTCCACCATTTCCTGCACTCCAAATTTCAAGACATGCAAAATTTCCCTACCCATAATTTCCCACACCTGAAATTTCAGCTTCCCGAAATTCCTGTCCCCGTTAGCAAATCACCATAACTGAAACCCCATAATTGTTGTTCCAGGCTGCCTCGGAAGTCCGGGGGATCGATGGGTTCGCGGAGTGACGAGGGTCCCGCATTCTCCGCCGCCGAAAAAAAAGCGGCGATGCAAACGAAGCCAAAGTCGACGAGCCAAAAACAAGTTTCGCGAGGCTCGCGTTGTTCTTTACCATTTTTTTTTCTGCCATTTTCGCGAGAGTCCAATGAGAACTCGCGAACCTTTAAGGCGTCCGCATCGAGGATGCTATTTTTACCAATCGACAGGTGTCTCGGAGGAGTGTCGTTAATTTTTTATGAGACACATGGACAATCGTGCAGATTAATTATATTGTTAATTAACATCCATTGACTGTTACGCCCAGTCGATTAATATTAGTAATATCGTCATTAGATGTTAATTGACACCTGTTATCTGTGTAAAAGACAAACTGCCGGCGCGTTTTGCGCATCACCACGTGCCTTAGAATGAATTTTTCATTTAATTAACAGCAGTCGAATACACCTGCCTTCGGTGTTCATGGAATTGTATCGTTATCATATTTTTTTCTTTGTTAATTTCATTTTTTTATAATTATTCGTGTAGAAAATGGTTTCAAATGTGTTCGTTACGTATGATGATAATAATAATAATGTGAATTCTTGGTGAAGTAGTGCCACGTATGGAAAAATAATTTTCAATTCGCCGTTGAGAGGTGGAAATTTTAGAGGGCCCTCTAAAATGTGAACTCTATCAAAAAATACGGTTCGCTTCTTCAACGCACTTCAACGGAGTTTCATGAAAACCGAAGGCGAGGTCCTCGGAAAAGATTGCACCGTCGGAAATGCACTTGCAGAAAAAAGAGAGAAGAAAAAAAAAGAAAATGAGAGATTTTCTTTGACAAGTTCGCCGACGTGAATTAATTTCCCGGATATTATTAGTCGTTATTTATTAGAGTGTGATTAGAGTTACCTGGTGATTCGAGGATTTAGATATTTTTACGTCTGGAAAATTCTGCGACACGAAATTTCGAAGAAAATGGAAATTTCCAGGCGCAGGAATGTTAAAGCGATAAAGTTTCCATGCGTAGAAATTTCCAGGCGCTGAAATTTCAACGCGTGGAAATTTCCCAGCGTGAAATTTTGATATCTCTGCGATTTTAGCCCTTCGAAGTTTATACTGTCGGAAAATTACGAGTCGACAGGTAATTTTAAACATACTGTAGACAAAGAAAGTGTCGCGAGTGTGTTTCCGCAGTTGGGAAATCATTTTCATAAGTGTCGCGGTACGAAGGACCAAAGATTATTTTATCAGGCATAGTTTTTCCTTGTTTTTCGCTGTCGTAACTTAATTTTCAATGTGACAAATCCTATGATTTAGGATTTAAAGATCTATACGATTTCTTATAAAAATTAAAGAAAAATCTCACGCTGCAATGAAAAAAAGAACAATTGCACAGAATTTCTAATTAAGTCGTTGCACGAAGCCCCGAGGCTTTTCCGAATCGAGAAGCAAACAGCGGGAAAAGCGGCGAGGAAAGCAAGAAGTTTGAAATTGAAGAAATTAAATCCCTCCGCGAACGCGAGGGTGGCGAGATGAAAGAAGAAATCGATGACGCAGCGGAAAAACCGGGAAAAACTGATCGCACTGATGGCTCTCGCTCAATTGGAGCGCAATCGAGAGCGCTAACGTAATCGATAATAATCCGTTTAACAATGATTGCACTGCCATCGATCGGTGGGAATGACGAATTGGAGAATCGATGATTGTCAGACCAATGATGACGGCATCTCGAATAAAGAATCTACGGAGAAGAATCGACGATATTTTATTACCAAGTGTCTTCATTTCAAACATTTTTCAAATTTGAAGTTTCCAGGCGTAGGAATTTCCAAGCGCAGGAATTTCTACGCGTAGGAATTTCCAAGCGCTGAAGTTTCCATGCGTAGAAATTTCCAAACACTGAAGATTCCATGCGTAGAAATTTCCAAGCGCAGAAGTTTTAACGCGTAGAAATTTCCATTGTGCAGCAATTTCAAAGCGTAGAAATTTCCAAGCGCTGAAATTTCCATGCGTAGAAATTTCCAAGCACTTAAGTTTCAATGCGTAGGAATTTTAAGGCGTCAAATTTGGAGGCGTGGAAAGTTCAAAGGGCCAAATTTCCATGCGTAGAAATTTCCAAGCGCAGAAGTTGTGAAAACTGAAATTTGTCTCTATTTTTTTTACCATTCTTATAACTCTCCCCTTAACTTAAAGCTTTACAAATGTCATTTTTTTTTTAAAACAAGAACATTCACGATTACATTATTCTTAATTACGACATCCTTGCTAATTGTCAGAAATTCTTTTTCCAGATATTTTTCCCTAGCGAACAGGAAGTTCGCTCGTTAAATTTCAGCGTTTTTTGGGGGATGGGGAGGGGGAGGGGGTGGGGGAGATGGTAGTTATGCACCGATCATTAAGCTTCGTCGACGCCGTATAACTTTCCCCGTAGCGTGAAAGTCGTAAAGCGTCTTCGAAACAGCCGAGTAACATTTCCAGTTGCGGCAGTTACTTACGTAAGTATGCATCCACGATCGGAAAGGGAATTTCTATACGGGAGTTAACGAACAACGATTCCGGGTGTACTCGGTGAAGACGGGATTACCCATCGTCTGGTGAAACGCGTTAAACTTTGAGTGTTTTTCTACGATGAAATTTGATAGGACGTTGGTTCGGATTTCTATACTATAGAATCTATAGGGATTTTCAAGGAGTTGACATTTTTAGACGTAGGTACATTTTGCACTTTAAATGTCTACTGTTTGAAATTTCTGTGATTCAAAGTTCCTCAAAGTTCTTTAAATTCAAACGTAAAACCATTAGACAGATTTTTAGCACCAATGAAACATTATAAATAAGACACTTTTTCAATTTGTAATTAACATAAAACGTGTGTGAAATAATCTAAAAATCTATCGTAGTAAGTTTGCGGTTGATATTCCATATTAAATTCCCGTTGAAAGAAGGAATCGAACGGATAATTGAGTAAAGTAATTAACATAACGGGATCCAGGTTGGAAAAGAATGAAGCGCGAACGGAGTTAAGCCAGCTGGATGAATAGTGAAAGGATGTATAAAGGATCCTTTTTTTTTAAATGCCACTCTCGATCCGCAGAAAAAGGAATCCCGCGGCCACCTCCGCATCCTGTAGTTTCGCCTTCCACGGGGCCAATGGACCGGTCGGTCCTCCTTTCTGCCTCGCACTTCCGAATATGGCAACACGCATCCTCGCGCACGCATGCGAGACGCACTCGAATATTCACCGCAGTCCCGGACACTGTGTTCCAGGAGCCACGGGGATTTAGAATGATGAGTTGTCCCTGAGGTGTCCCTGAAAAGGAGAAATGAGCGAAAAATGATGGTTTTTGGAAGATGTTGGGTATGAAAGATGTTTATGTAGAAATTTCCAAGCGTAGAGAAGTTTCAACGCTTAGAAATTTCCAAGCGCAGAAGTTTCAACGCTTACAAATTTCCAAGCGCAGATGTCTCAAGGCACTAAAGTTTCCATGCGTAGAAATTTCCAAGCGCTGAAGTTTCAACGCGTAGAAATTTCCAAGCGTAGAGATTTTAAAGCGCTGAATTTTCCAAGCGCAGAAGTTTCAACGCGTAGAAATTTCCAAGCGCTGAAATTTCCAAGCGCAGAAGTGTCAAGGCACTAAAGTTTCCATGCGTAGAAATTTCCAATCGCTGAAATTTCCTACACCCTAACTTTCACGCGTAGAAATTTCCAATTGTACAAATATCAAAGTGCAGAACTTACTTCTCATCTGAAATTCCAGGCGTCAAAATTTCGGGGACAGTAATTTAAAAAGGTAAATATGTTGTCCCACGAATTTCTACAGAACATTATTCCAACTAAGAAAAATATAAATTGCTGTTTAAATTCCTAATTTTCTGTAATGACCAACGAAAGAGAAAGTGAAAGCAAGAGTCGTGTAACAGCGAGCGACAACAGAAAGAAGACACCATGAGACAACATGGTTACGTCACGATGTGATATCGATAACAAGGAAGAAATATGGAAAACGTTTGGAAAAAGTGAATTACAGCACGCCTCGCACGCGTGAATACACGATAATCGCGCAGGTATCGCGGATTATGTTTCGCTCGTACCTTCGAAACAGGTATTGGAAGTGAACTGTGAAAGTAGCCGTGCGAGATTACTCTAGCAAACTATAGAGATCGGAACTGGTTGAATATCGTATACTTAAAAGCATTCTGTTCATTGTTAGTCGATAGAACAATAATATATATTACGCTATCGATTCATTATTTATGTGGAAATTGAAACGACACGAGAGTAGTTTTATTGGGAAAACTGAAAGAATTCTGAAGAAAACTCTATGCGCTGAAATTCCAGTGTTTTGAAATTTCTACGCTTTGAAATTCCTGCGCTGTGAAATTTCTGCGTGTGGAAATTTCTGCGCTTTGAAATTTCTACGCTGTGAATTTCCTGCGCTGTGAAATTTCTGCGCTTTGAAATTCCTGCGTTCTGAAGTTCCTACGCTTGGAAATTTCCATGCGTGGAAACTCTAGCGCTGTGAAATTTCTGCGCTTTGAAATTCCTGCGCTTTGAAATTTCTACGCATGGAAACTTTTAAATCATCAGAATTTTAATGCGTGAAAATTTTCCGAAATGAAATTTCTTCTTATAAAAACTTTAATCGGTGAAAATGTTTAAGCACTAAAATTTCCAATTTTCTCTTCACCATCCGCCCTTCTGCACCCTTAATTTCTCATCAGAGACTCTCCTCGCTCATTCCTGTCTTGTTTCCCGTCTTCTTCTTTTTTTTCTGACATTTCTTTTTCACTTTTTCCCAGGCTCCACGATTGCTGATATTTCGCTCTGCCGAGCAACGCGTGGAATCCTCGGCATCTTTCGCTTTCGTCTGATCGATCGGTAATCACCTTTTACACAAGGGATGGAACCACTTGTGCGGTCTGAACGCGAAATCGCGCGATATCGAATGGCAGGGGATCGATCGATCCATCGATCCGCGGAATTATGGAACTCTGCGGAAACATTTTAGGTTTGTTGCTTGGAAAACGTTTTTTTTCCATTTGGGAAGGGTGCCGTCGATTTCCACCGAGGGTGGAACGACGTTTCCTTTTACGATTGATCTTTTCACCGAAACTTTCCAGCGTAGACATTTTCACGCGTGGAAATTTTCCGTCGTTTCTTTTTAATACCGAAATGAACGAAGCTTCCAAGGACAACCATCAAAGCCGGGGAATCAAAAGACTTCAGGTATTACATACCGAAGGAAAGCGTACGTTGAATGGAAGGGGGGTTCGGAGATAAAGAGGGGAGAAAAAGAGGAGGACAGAGGAAAGAGAGGAGAAGAAAAAAAAAATTGCGAGAAAAGAGAGGGCGTGGGCGCCCCAAGGCCTTCTGCTCGCCATTTACGGCCGCGCAAAGCCGGACACGGTGAGGCCACGACAATGAACAACGGCCGATTTCAGGTGAAAGAAGTCCGTTTGGTCCTGCCGGCAACTGGGAATGATGTGGAAACTTATCGCACGGTGGATTGAAATTCATTAATTTTTCGATTCATCGATTTCTAAGAATATTTTTATAGGAACTGTGTAATTGGTTCGTTTATTTGTTGTACGCGTTGAAATTTCAGTTTGTAGAAATTTTAACAGTGCTGGAATTTTAAAGCGCAGGTATTTCACAGCGCTGGAATTTCAAAGCGTACAAATTTCAGAGTGCTGGAATTTCAAAGCGTAGAAATTTCACAGCGCTGGTATTTCAAGGCGTAGAAATTTTACAGCGTTGGAATTTCAAGGCGTAGAAATTTCAAGGCGCAGAAAATCAGCGCTGGAATTTCCACGCGTAGAACTTTCCAAGCGCAGAAATTACAGAGTGCTGGAATTTCAAAGCGCAGAAATTTCGCAGCGCTGGAATTTCAAAGCATAGAAATTTCACAGCGCTGGAATTTCCACGCGTAGGAATTTCAAAGCGTACAAATTTCCACGCGTAGGAATTTCACGTTTTAGATTTTTCACACCCTAAAACAGCGACACCTTAAAATTTCCACGTGTGAAAATTTCAGGACTTTAAATTTTCTTAAAATTACTTCCACAAAGACTTTTGTCGCACCCTGTACATTACCACTAGAGGTACAGAGGAGGCAATTCCCATACGTTTCACGGGTGGCCTTCTAAGGGTGGTGTGAACGAGACCACACTGTACACATATCAGCAAACGCAGAGCGTCGATTTCGTTCATGCGAAGCGAGAATTAATTACTACCAGCAAACGAACCGACAGCCCCAGTTTTACAATTAGCCGAACTCGCTGACGAAAGTTATCCACGCAGACGGTAATATTAAGTCTCTCAGAGCTAATAAACGTTCTCATTAAGTGCGTTCAAAGAGTAGCCCGAAGCCGTGTATATCGAAATTCTTCATTATCGTATTTTCGATGAGAAACTACTAAGTTTTCCTTGTATTTCCTGAATTTCCCAGTCGAATCCATGAAACCTCCTACTTTCCTAAAAATAAGAAAAAAGGAATTAAACTTTGTGTTTTTAAGATAGAAACTATTTAACAGGGAAAAATTTCTTTTGCATAGAAATTTAATAAGATGATAATTAGTTAATTAATATTTCAAAGATTTATTCGAAAAATCACTATAAAACAAAACAAGTAGAATCTGAACCACTGCGAAATAAAATTAGTTCAGTTTCCATAACGTGGAAACTTCTCGCAGCAATGAAAAGTACTTGTCGAACTTTTCCATTTGAGAATCGAATTCCACGCGTTCGCAACGAGTCTGATAAACGACTCGGGCGAAACGGAAGGATGAAGATCTTCGTTTCAGCAAGATGGCGGGGGATAAAGGGGCACCTCGGGGGCATCGGTTGCCGAAGTTCGAAGAAGGAAGCAGAAGGAGGCGTATAAACTCGTATTCACGGTGTCTTCCGCGTGTATTCGCGTGGATATAAATACCACACACGCGGCGTGTGTACAGGTTGCCTCTAAACGTGTGGCACTTTTTTCATTTCAAAAGTATTTCAACTAAATTTACATATGTATTGATAAATTAATGTGAAAATATTAATATAATCGCTCTCATTTATGAAATTATAATAAAATTCATTAAACTAATTGTATTTTCAAAATATACAATTGAAAAATAATCTTTTTAAAGATTAGAAATTGAAAGAATTGAATAATAATTCAGTATCCGAGATTTCTATATAATTTAATAATGAGATTTTTAATTATATATAATTTTTTATCTTTTTTCGAAGCCTGAAGTAAAGATTATGGAACTTTTTAGAAAATCTCGTGTGTAATTTATATCTGTGTTTATAAGAAATGTGAATTCCATAGACGAATTTGATGGTTTTTCTTTTCAGGTGGGAAATGGGCGGTGAAAAAAATAATCTCGTGTTTAGATGCGACCTGTACATACACAGATGTCCGTGTACATGGACCGATCAGCATGGCTGACCACATCACATGGTGATATCGGTTACAGGTTATTACATATGGCATAGCGTTCGCCAGCATTTCTCAGACTCGTTTATCAATCGAATAACATTTTCATTTGCCGCAAATCAGTACGTCTAATGGAATCAAATGGATGGTTTAATTTATTTTCACTTGCATAAATCATGACTGAATCGTTGATAGAGTTTCATGTGGATTTTAAAAGTTTCAGACCAATTTGGTATTTGAAAATCTCGAGTGATTTAGATTCTTCCAAATTATTTGAATTTTTGTCTGATTTAATATTTTTTATATCTTAAATCTTTGTAGATTGAATGTTTCTTGATGACATAAGTCAATAATGTTGTAATTTTTATGAGAGAATTATTTCTCAGGTGTAAAAGTGTCTGTAAGGCGTGTGTGAGTTTGAAGAAAATGTGTATGAGTGATGGACAAGTATTCTAGTATCAAATTGTAGTAATACACTGCGATACGACGCCCACACAGGCATTCTTTGGGTTCAGTGTGTTTCAATAAGTGGGTGGCTGAGGTAGGTTGAAAAGATGCGCGGGAATCCGACAGGTTTCCACATGTTTCCACAGGTTTCCACGCCTCCAAATTTTGCGCTTGGAAATTTCCACGCCTGGAAATTTGATGCTTTGAAATTCCTACGCGTTGAAACTTCTGCGCTTGGAAATTTCTACGCATGGAAATTTGGCGCTTTGAACTTTCCATGCCTTGAAATTTGGCGCTTTGGAATTTCCACGCTTTGAAATTTCAACGCTTTGATATTTCCACGCTCTGGAATTTCCATTCTTTGAAATTTCAACGCATGGAAATTTGCACGCTTTGAAATTTTGCGCTTAGAAATCTCCATGCTTTGAAAGCTCCACACCTTGAAATTTTGTGCTTTGAACTTTCCACGCTGTGAATTTTCTGCGCTTTGAACTTTCCGCGCCTCTTAATTTCCACAGCACCAGATTCTGCGCCCTGCGATTCCCTTCGCTTCGAACCTTACGCCCTAAAGTCTCCAACACTTAAAAATTTTAAATCTCTCCTCTAACCACATATCCATCCAACTCTTCTATATATTAAAATAAAATAAAACCTCTGTCTAAATCCTCTCTCCGGTTCTCTTCGGCGCGTTAATCAAGGTTCTCGCAGTCAAAGGACACGCGTGCTCGTGGATGTAAAATAGGTGGGCGGTTAGATATACAGAAGAGATGACCGTAAGCAAATATGGCGAGTGCTTAAGAATGGTACTTTCAAACGAGTCCGGAATGGGATCTTTGATCTCGCCAGTCCCGCATAAACTATAATCTGAAATGGAAGCTGCTATGAATTTAAATCAGATAAAACTCGTAACCTTTGTCTTCTCGTAATTATCATTCGTTCGCGGTTATTCGTAAAGTAAGCGGTGAAAATAAATGGTTTGTTGACATTGTTATTCACAGAAATTCTCGCTTAACTGTACCTCGTTTTATCCGTGCATTAATGAAGGTTCTTCGTGCGTTAAAAAGCATACTCAGTCGCAGGTGTGAATAAATAGCCTAGACAAGTGGGTGCAAAACGTGGTACATAAAAAAAATATAGTGGTTTCATAAGGATGGTGTTCTTGAAAGAAATTTTTGTATAAAAGAATGAAGAAGTACGCTAATTATGGATAGAGTGGATATACATATTTGGCAAATAGAGAAAATAAGGAAATTTATAATACATAACTACAGTTTCCACGCTTGGAAATTTCAACGCCGTCAACTTCCATGCTTGGAAATTTTCACGCTTGGAAATTTGACGCTTGGAAATTTCAAAACCGTCAAATTCCACGCTTGGAAATTTCAACGCCGTCAAATTCCACGCTTGGAAATTTCCACTTGTAGCAGTTTCCACGCTTGGAAATTTCAAACCCGTCAAATTCCACGCTTGGAAATTTCAACTTGTAGCAGTTTTCACGCTTGGAAATTTCCATGCTTGGAAATTTCAACACCGTCAAATTTCACGCTTGGAAATTTCAACTTGTATCAATTTCCACGCTTGGAAATTTCCACTACTCCCATTTTCCACACATGAAAATTTCAACGCCCTCAAATTCCCCCCAAAAAAAACCTAACAAACCCTCCCACCCTACAAAATCAAAAACAAATAAAAAAAAATCAAACTCCACCTAAACTAGGTCCCAACGACCCGGCGTCGGGAGGCACGCATACTCGCAGGCGTAAAACACTCGTAGGCGGCTTGGAAATAGCCACTCTAGCCGCAGGTTAAGCCACGCATAGAAGAGTACCTGGTGCGTTCGCCACAAGGAGTGGGAAACCACACGGTTGTTTTAGTTCGTACCTCGCCGAGGCTACCAAGGGGGTCGCACTTGTCGCAGGTAAAACTCTCTCGCCGTCTACTGTACTCAGTCGCAGCCGCGCGATCGCGTTAGACGATATTTACCTGCGCGTTCGTGACCTGGGACCAGGAGCGTATCATAGTGTCCCCCCTTCCCCTCTCCCTTACAAATTTTTTTCCCCTTTCAAACAAAAAAAAATCACTCCCAAGTGTCTCGCATCATCGACACACGTGCAGCGGGAAGAGTCAGCGTTATAGAAAGGTAGGAAAGTACAATTGTTTACTTTCTGTGACACTTGTTGTGTGTGTGTGTATGTGTGTGTTTTAAATCCAACGTGAAATTCTATTTGAAAAAAAAAAATATATAAAAGAAGGAGTAAGGTATTTAAAAATATTTAAGTGAATAATTATGAATATATCTGTGGTACAAGGTGTACGAATGACAAAATGACAAAATGATTCCACCAGGCTGACCGGGAACAGTGTAAAATTCCCCCCGGGTGACAGTCGATGACAGAAAGTTGTAATAAATCGAGCGACATGGGTACGCGAACACGTTGATCCGAGCTGTTGCGTGAGAAGCGTTCTCCAAGTGTGGAACCCGTTGACCTTCGCGTCTTGGTTCGCCTCGGACACCCACTCGCTGGTGAAAATCACCACGGGGAAAATTTCATACCCTCGTCTCCATGGAATTTCTTACCACTGTGTTAATCATCGTACTCGTGAAACCGTAACGGGGAAAGTAACAGAGATTTCAGGGGGAAACAGAGAATGTTATTTTCGCGTTCATCGTTCAATTATCATTCTATTATAAAATTATATCAATTAATCACTAATCATAAAATTTACAAAATTGATTTATTAAAATCACTTTATAAAACCACAATACATAGGTAAATAACATTTTATGTAAGTAGGTATTTTTTATTTAAAAGTGATATACCTAAATTGAATATAAATTTACTATTCCTCGAGATAGCTCCAGGAACAACGATCACCAGCTGACTATTTTCACTTTCCATCGAATGATATCGCGATTAAAAACACCCAGGGGGGACACTTTTCGGCTCAAGGTTTCGATTTAAATAAATTTACTTTCACTTCGAAAATGTGAAATTCTACTCTACGCCAATGTCCCCGGGTACTTTACCGATATCCAGCTTCGGGAATATGATTCCCGGGTGTCGTGATATTATACGGAACATAAAAGAGGGGGCGGAGGGGGGAGGGGGGAGGGGGGACACGCAGGGAGGTCCGGTGGTTTCGCAGCTTCTGCATTTCGGGGTGCAAAACGACGAAACCGCGCGTATAAACGGCTGGGTGTCGCCCCCCTCTCCCTCGGCCCCCAGGAAAACCGGTCCTGAGATTTTGCCTGGCGAACACGCGGTCGCCATCTTGGATCCGTCGACGGTGACGTCATTGGTACGGGGCACGGTCGCTTACTCAGTGCTGGCTTTGTAGAGATGGGAACGAACCTGACGAGAATAGCGAGAGGCTTCGGGAACTTTGTATGTGGAGGATGAAAGTTTTTGGAGATGGTTTTTTAATAGGTTGTTAGTGTTTTTTTTTTTGGATGATTAAAGTTGGTGGAGAATTGATGTAGAAGAGAAAAATGGCTGGGTTTTGGAAAGTTTGGAATTTGGTGCGATTTTGGGGTGAAATAGGTAAAGTTTTCGTAAGTGGACATTTTGAAATTGAAATTTGTGGAGGATAGAATTTCTGTGGTTCGAAATATGTAAATTCCAAAATTTCTACGCGTTAAGATTCTTATACTTTGAGTTTCAATACGTTCAAATTTTGAGCGATTTCGTGTTGAAAAAGTTAACATTTCCAAGCGTGGAAATTTCAAAACGTAGAAATTTGTAGACGATAGAATTTCTGTGGTTCGAAATATGTAAATTCCAAAATTTCTACGCGTTAAGACTCTTATACTTTGAATTCCAATACTTTGAAATTTTGTACGATTTCGTATTCCAGAAGATAAAGTTTCCTAGCGTGGAAATTTCTGTGCTTCCAAATATGTAAATTCCAAAATTTCCAGGCGCTACAATTCTCTTATACCTTGAATTCCAATACTTTGAAATATCTACAATATTTGCTGTGGTTCTGTTCGCATTTTAATCCTCGTGTACTTTAAAAATAAAATACGTAGAAAATCTGTGTAAAAATGAAACTTCCAGCGGCTAAACGCGGCCCGTACACATCGGATTATCGATATTTGTAGAATAACATACCGCCGAACTAAATATTCCGCGGAACTTGTTTCTCCCGCGGGACGCGAGCTTTCCTGAAAAACAAAATTTTATTAACTATCCGGCCGAAGGTGATCCAGATGCATAAAAACACACTGGGAACGGTAAAATACTTGGTAAAAACATCAACCGAACGTTCCACGATGATCAAACTTCGAAGGTGTTGGTAGCTGATGGAACTAAATGGCTGTACAGTTTAAAAATTATTCTGGAACAAGGTTGATGTATAATCCATAGGCGTAACTCTCATTCGAATACCAAGAAACACAGTAAACTGATAAAAAAATGATACTTAATAATTTTCATCAAACAAACAAATTTATTTAAATTGTATTTTACGTCAGAAATAATTTAATTTTTTTTATTATTTTACAATTTATCTGGCTAACAAATTTCTTGGGATTGGTTATTAATAACAGTGATATTTCCGAGAATATCAATGAGCCACTGTGTAAAAAACTAAATATGGATATTCGCCGACGATATCTCGGGACAAGTGAGCATTTCCTTAAAGAATTCCTGACATCATCGTTTTGATTTTCCACGGAAGGATTCGCGGAGAGTATGGCGAATGAAACCTGGTAAAGTTCTAGGTGAAAAATAACCGACCACTTTATTTGTAGACGGAGGGTTTCCCGTGAAATTGAATTGATAGGAATTTGTAGAGAAACTTGCAAGTTGCGGTAGTTTGTTACGTGGCGAATTTCCGCGAAGAAAAAGTCCGTCGTTACGTTGAAATATCAAGATAAGAATATCATTAATTGTTTTTCATAACTCATTAAATTCATTTAATTACATATACTCATCATATGTATTTCTTGTAACTGGTTTATAATATTATTTATGGTAGTAATGAATCATTTATTTGGAGAAATCTGATTTATCGTTCGTTCGTTCGATTCTTTATTTATTATTTCTTTCTTACACTTTGTTTTAGCTGCAAAAAAGATTTTCCTGGGAAAAGTTGCGTGTGGTTCTCTATGCATGGAATAAATTATGCTTCTCTGAAATTTTTACTTTCCGACCATATTAAACATGATTTGCATAAGTGCGACTGGGTCATATGCATATTGCATTTTATTCTTTTGATTCGACGCCTCTGTATCTCGTATTGGAAACCTAATGAAAAGTTTCTTATCAAAAATATATAAATTCTTTCCCCTGAAAAAAGAAAATCATAGTATTTTAATATTTGGATATTTCACAGTAGAATTTTTTTATACTAGAATTTGTTATAATAAAAATATACGCACTTTTTTAGCGGAAAAATATCTCGCGAAATTTCCCGAAGGAATTTCCAACGTTCTCGTGTAATAATTGTAAAATTCTTTTTTTCTCTCGTTCGCTTTCGGCTGTTCGCGTGTACGACAACCTGGTGTAACCGGCGTAGTGCCATAATCTATAACCATAATGACAGCCTCGGAGCCGTCTCCTCGGTACTCGATATTTCCGTTTCTTTTTCTCGTTGACCCCTTTCTATCTTTTTCCTTTTCAAGAACGCGAGTGAGCGTTTTACCGATTGCGTAACGGTACACCATGATTGTGGCTGCTGGAAAACGAACAAAAAAAATTGCATGAATATTTACCACCGCGAGATTGCAAAATGACGTAATGCATAAGATTTTACATTGTACCCTTCGACTTGTTCGTAATTTTTTTAAATACAATTTAACGTGAATTTTAGAAGAAGAAACTAAATAACTTATCTGGCAAAAATCGATCAATAAAGCAACAAGATATTTTAATCTATAATATTCGAAAGAAAGAAAAGAAAAAATATATAATTAAATGATCCAACAATAAGGTAAAATAACCTTATTTGTAATTAAATCGATTTTTGCCAGATTAGTTATTTAGATTCTTATATTGTTATATACGATCGTTAAATTTAGATAATTATTGTTCCAATACCATGATTTTTTCAAGAATTTAAAATCTTTCTTCATAGAATGGAAAATTGTGGAAACGGCAGCCGAGAAACCTGAGAAATTTCCATCGATTGTTAACATTACGTTGACATGCTAATTTTATACGGCGTGCAAGTAATTATATGCCCGATTAGTATAACCAGTGGCATATCTCTTTCGTAATTAGCAATTTGCAATTATGTAACGAAAGTTTTAAACACTTCTACGAGTAACAGTTATGAACGAAACGAAGTATTCTCGTAAAATGAGAGGATTCAGGGGATTAGTAAAGTAATTTTGCGAAATAATTTCGCTTTAACGAGATATCGGCGGATCACTGTCGGCGATTTTAATTTTCTATTTTATCGACTGCTACGTATCGGTATCGACGAGCACTCATAAAATGAATCGTCATTTTCTTTCGCTCTTCCCTCTTTTTATCTCTCACTTTATTATTGTGTTTTTACGTCAGGTGCAATAGAAACCACGATGCAGATAGCAACCCGGTGTCTTTTGTTTTTCTTTTTTTTAAACGCTGAATAACCATTCCATTATCACTGGCCACGGGGAAAAAAGCGACATTTCTGACGTTTCCATTCCGTTTACCAGCGCGTTCCGTTTCGTTTAGTCCTTTCAGCTAAAAAGAATGGAAACACATTGTGTTGGCTCCATGACTCTTAGCATTACCATTTTTTTCATTGTTTTTTGCGCCCTTTTTTTCGTTTTTCTTTCTATTCCCATGCTGCCTGGGTTCTTACGCATTTCGGTGAAAAATCCGTGTGGAAATGGAAACCCTAGAATCCAATAGAATTTTGAAAATAAACAAATGATCGAATTTAAAAAGATTTGCGAGGGAAATCGGAAAGTTGGAAACTTTAAAAGTTGAAACGTAAGCCTTGAAATTTCGCGCGCGAACGTTCTACAAGGTGAAACAGAAGAATTTAGAAACATTGTCGGAGAAACGACGTAAATTTCATTGAACCGTACGAATACTTTCGTGCTCCACTCCGAGTATGTTGTTCCGGCTGACCAATACTCGATCCACGGCTCGATATCAATCTATTACGTAAACCGATACATTTCAGTTCCGGTACGATTTGCAGAACTTTCTCCTACTCATTAGGCATCTCGTCGAATAACTATTGCCGTTATTTCGTTAAACCCACATTAATAACTTCAGTGACAACTATTTTTGTCTGCAAGCTGAAAACAAATTGTATTTTCGTGTCAGGACAGTCTGAAAAACAAATAAAATCGGGGTCTGGTCTGATTGTTGGGATGCATCGTAAATTTTGAGGTTAGGCTAACCTTTCCGGTTGTAAAAACATAACCACCGTAGGTAAAAGAAATTTGCGCATTCTACGAACGTTGTCACCGTTGTTTCTCCCTCTCCCTCTCCCCACTAGAGAGAGGGGGTTCTCCACGCTGCGAAAACATCGTCCTGAGGCATGCAAACAATGACGAAAAGAACGTTAAGGCGATATAATCGCCCCTGACATTTTCCTCTCCCCGTCCGGGTCTTGTTCCTTTGTTTATCCGCGTCTTTTCGCGTGTTCAGCGATGCACAACGAACGAGACGTCGATTTTGTCTCCCCGTGCGGAGGGTGTGTCATTAATCGGGCGACAGGCGGTCCGACCAGTTTTGCGGTGGACGGTAAACCAACGGTGTGTGTTTGCGTGTGTTTGGGTTTTCTTGTTTGCTGCGTGCCCCGGGAAACCGGCGGAATCGGCGGGGAATAATTCTCGCCCGAGTTTTCGCGGTTTCGATTTCAAACGTGAGTACTTTTGACAGATCGAACCCGGTGAATCCACCACAGTGGTCAAACGACGATCGGCAAACTGTGGATTACAAATTTTGTGGTTAAGTTCATTTCTGTTCATTAAAGTGAAAAAAGTTCATTTTTGTACCATTTTTTGGTGTTTATTCTGTACATTGTTGTACGTAGTAAATTTGCTGTTGTTTGAAATCAATTTTGAAAATTGCAACTTTTATTTGACAATCGGTCGTTTGACTAGCAGTGGAAGTATTAATTGGCGGCAGGTTTAGTGTTCAAAAGAAGAATCTCAAGTCGAAATAGTGTTTGCGTGGCGTTTATTCGATCATACTACACATTTTCATTCCTATATACATTTCTTTAATATATAAATTCCGATAGAACACAACCGGACTTACGACATTCGTGAAAAAAGCGATTGAAATGCAAGGATTCCGGTTGTCGCCGTTCTACGAGTTATAGGTTAAGTTTAGACTGTGTCTTGACTCGATTCTTGAGTTTGAAAAGTGCAACACTGTGGAAAGGTTAGATTGTCTTGGGCTTTGAAGAAATTTGCTTAGGATGACGTATTTGAAGAGTGATGAGTGTTGTGTGAAAGTTGTTTTAAGTCTACGACATTTGGAAATTGAAAATGGAAGTTCGGGAAGAATACCGGTCGAAGGGAATCGGTATGTTTAATTCTTTTTCGTATCAAAGTTTTTATCCCTTTTCGATAATCGGTAGATTGATGTTTGTGGTTATTTTGAGTTAAAAATCGGCAGACTTGTAGAATATTGCGTTTAGGAACTAGAGAGAGTACATAAATGCCCATATCGGCACTCGGTTTCCGTTAACCTATGAAAAACATACAAAGGAAAACCGTGACCGACAAACTCGAGTATTAGAGACGCGGTAGATTCCTTGATAATTCGAGAACCTGCGTGCAGGACCGAGCCGAGACTCGACGCCCCGGGGTAAAAAGTGAGAATTATAGTCTTGGCAGAACTATAAAGTGCAGAATGTTATGGCGTATGGATTTCAAAGCGCAGAAATTTACAGGCCTACATTCTTCCCTTCAGAAATTGGCGGCGCATGAATTTCAACGTGTTAAATATTCAACTCCAGATCCTAACCTAACAATTTCAATACATCGAAATTTCTAACCCACAAAATCCCACCTCACATCGTTGGATCGCAAAATTTAAAGGTAACAATCTTTATGGCGGGTAGATTTAAACGTGTCAACCCTTGAGGACAAAAAAAAACAAAATTTCATCCTCTGAATTCCCCGAAGTCCAATTTCTACAGCTAAAAATTTCAACTTTCAGATACGTTCGCGTCCAGGGAACTTGAAATCCTACAAACTTTTAAATCCATCTGAAATCCTTCCAATTCACCTGGGCCCTATAATGTCGCCCATCGGAGACGCTCCTGTTTACGATGCGAAAACAGATTACCGATCGCCGGTTGAGGGACCCTGGCCCATTCGTCTGTGTGCGTTACGTTCGGCGTGCAAGGGCAGACACGCACGCGTGTGTTTGTGTGCGTGGCCAGTGAAAGTAGAGTCTTTTGCGCAACGAGATCGACGTTGTCTCCTTCGGATACTGGTTCGACTTTAAAGGCTCGACGGCTCGAGACTTGGGCGTTAACGTCATTCTTGCTAAGAACGCGATAAGGTCGTTTTTTACGTCACGTAATTTATTCACGGCTCTCCTGTTATGCATGATTTTTAATTATTCATTTTTTGGCAAAGAATCTGGTCGAGGTAAATTAAATTTTTGGGCCTTATTTTGTAAGCATGTTTCTAAAATTAACCGTGAAATACTAAAGTATTTTGTCATATATTTTCCTTAGAGGCTGAGTTCCTGGTTTGGTGGTGGAAATTGAGACTGGGATTCCCCGGGTGACGTCCCGTGATAGAGTTAAAAAAATAGACCGTTACAGGAATCGACCATCGTGTCTCATTTCCGTTGTAACTACTCTCGTTTCCATTTCACGACTTTCTCCGTTTCGTCCACGAAGTCGGGGACACGCGAGATCTTCTCCCGAGTTTCCGTAGACATCCGTGAAATGGTTTGCTTGATGTTTGCAGCGAACTATAGAAATACTCCGAATGTCAGAAGTGTTCCACGGTGTCGCAGTTTCAAGGCGTTAAAAATTCGCAGAAAAAAAGTAATTTATATAGATCGTTTCTGGCCAGATAAACTTTTCTGATTCTAAGAACTCCATACACACGATCGATAATCTTTAAATATTATTATTACTTAGATAAAAGTATCGTGAAAACAGACCGCTGAAAAACAAGTAGAATAGAATTTATCCTTCCACACTTTACAATGTAAATAATGAATGAGTATCATCCTACGGGTACGTACTTTTCTATTACGTAATACAATGTATGTAGTCAGTTATTTTGATCTTGTAGCAGTGTTCTAATGTCCGCCGTTGTAACGTTATATTGCAATATCAGGTTGACGTAACAACGCAGCAAACGCACGGCATTCCAGGAATATGAACATTTGGAAAGAATGACTCTACGACACTTAAATTATCCCACGAACTCTCGATAGAAAAACTGGGATAGCCTGACGAAGAAGAAAATGAAGAAAAAAACAGAAATATCTGTTACGAAGTTACATTGAATTTGAAAAATCAGTTCCAGAGATCGTATAAATTAAATTCGCATTCTCGGCAGGTTTTAGTTTAACGTTTTCATAGATGATATTATAATATATCTTACACGTCTTTCATTTGGAACGTACGACAAATCGTTCTACGAAGGAACGACAGTCACGTTCTCTTACACGAGACGTTTTCGATGAATAATGTCGCCGAGGTAGACGATGACACGTCGCGTAACACGTATCGCAGATTTCAAAGCATATCACTTTTATTAGATCCCCGTAAAGACGTCGTTCGGTAAATTAGTCCGGCAGGGCACCTGACAGGATGAGTTATACTTTCTGGAAAACGATGAGTCGACTGTACGTTCGTATTTTGCTGGAAATGTTTTGAATTGCAAAGGACGGTATGATGTTATAATTGAGGGATAAATCAGTGCAGTCCTGCACAAGATTTCTGTGATTTTCAAGGAGATTTCAAAGCGCAGAAGTTTTCGAAACCTGGACATTTTGAGGTACAGAAGTTTTGGAACCAAGAAATTTGAGGCTCAGAAATTTACGGCGCAGAAATTTTGGAACGTAGAAATTTGAGGCTTAGAAATTTTGGAACGTAGAAATTTAAGGCGTAGAAATTTTGGAACGAAGATATTCGATGGCGTAGAAATTTCATTGCGCAGAAATTACAAAAAGCTTAGAAATTTCTATCTTGCATTCCCCTAGCGAAGGAGGCAGGTTTCAAATAACAGTTCCACAAATAAAACGAGATTCTAAGCGGTAACTCTAATTCCGCGACGTCTTCCACAAATTACAAAAAATCTAATAAAAATAAACCTGCCAGCGTTTAGACACGATTTCATTTCACAAGTCATTCGTTCCTCAAGGAAGATTAATTCGGTACTTTGTTATCTCTTTTCTAAATAACCGACCCGAGTAATCCTACATTGGATGTCATATACCTGTTATTCCTCTGAAACAATGTTACGTGTGTTTGCAGGCAGAATCGATAGAAAAATCCAGCTACGCGTTTTCGCCCGGCAAAACGGAAGAAAATGAAGACAGATTTATTACACGTCCGCCGTTGAAATCCCCTTTTTCGAGAGTCGCGTGAAAGAATGGCGCATATTTTATCCCCGGCGGAGTGTAACAGAAATTTTATGAGAAACAAGAATTTTTCGTCAGAACGCATAGGACAGAGAACGAGGAACAGTCGGAACGAAGACCGACAGATTTATTGCCACTTCCTAACGGCGTTCATTTCAATTTTTCTTAGGAAACTCACGGAACGAGGTAGCTACTCGTATTTCTCCTGGAAACACGACGAGAGTCGAGAAAATGAATTTGTGGACGAGTTAATTCGGCCACCGTTTGCTTACGAGCTAACCGACAGACGAATCGGCTTGAAAATCGTCCCGTTCTATATATATTAGGTGTCTAGTATGTCTTTTTTAATGTAGCGGAGGTACAGTTGTTCAACTCGCGAAATTTTCGTAATTGTTTGAATGAATTAAGGTTGTAACCGGGGTTGATTGCTGAAATTGCGAAATTTCCAAGTGTCAAATTTTCTGCGCTTTGAAATCTCCACGCTTTGAAATTTCCACGCGTCAAGTTTTCTGTGCTGTGAAATTTCCACGCTTGGAAAATTCCACGCTTTGAAAGTTTCACGCTTTGAAATTTCCACGCTTTGAAATTTCCACGCTTTGAAAATTCAACGCTTTGGAAGTTCCACGCTTTGAAATTTCCACGCTTTGAAAATTCCTCGTATCAAATTTTCCATCCTTTGAAATTAATTCTAACTTTCAGGAACTAGAAGTCGCAGAAACGTTCGCATCTTCGCAGCTTTACGAATCCTGGACACCGATGCGTCGGTGCATCGACTTCTCCTCGACGTCCGACGAATAAACAATCGCGTGGGACGTCCCTGAATTTCTCTCTTTCTCGCAGAAGAATCTTTTTTCCCGTGGCACTCCTCGTTAAATCGCAAAACACGGGCACGTAGCGCGAGCAAGCCGGATACACATGTAGATCCGTTCGCCAGATACGCCGGCGGAGGCGTGATCGACGGGGATATCATTTCTGCGTGGCGAGAAAAAAAGCGAACGATCGATTTTGATATCTCGCAAATTTTCCATCGCACGTCCTACGAGTCCGGATATTATTACATTTGACTCGAAATTGATTTTCAACTATGGATTGGACTGGCTATCTCTGCCTCTTTTGTTCTCGGTACTTTACACACACAAATTTTCACATTTTTTCAATGAAAATGGATATCTATATATCACTAATATTTTACAGGGTTCAAGCGCTTTGAAATCCCTACACTTTGAAATCCCTGCGCCTTGAATTTCCACGCTTTGAAATTCCTACGTTTTGAAATCCCTAAGCTTTGAAATTCCTGCGCTGTGAAATTCCTACGCTTTGAAATCCCTACGCTTTGAAATTTCTACGCGTGGAAATTCCTACGCTTTGAAATCCCTACGCTTTGAATTCCTACGTTTTAAAATCCCTGCGCTTTGAAATTCCTACGCTTTGAAATCCCTGCGCTTTGAAATCCCTGCACTTTGAAATCCCTACGCTTTGAAATCCCTTTCATAAAAACGAACACTTTAGAACAATTCCAAGCGACGATGTTCATGCTCTCCGTCAAGTGATTCTCGCGTGCGGGAAGATCGCAGTCGAAGGCACGTTTAGATTTACAAACGATGACGCGGTTAATCAGCGAAGAGAATCGGTCGAGGTCTTCGTAGCTGTCGGGAAGCTTGTATGTATGTGTGAGACAGGAAACGGCCGAGGTTGACATTACGTCGTTTTTCATCCTGCTAAATCATTGAACGAACCGGGAATACAAAGTTCATCCCTTTACGAAAGCGTTCCCGGAAATGAAAAATCACTGTGCGTTTTATTTTTCGAAATGTTTGAATTTCTATGCGACACTTTAGAAAATTACACCGTACAAATAAAAAAAAAAGTCAATACATCATATGGTTTCATTAAATATAAAACAAAAGGAATGTTTTTATCGTTGCATTTTGCAAAATGTAGTAACAGAATTGCAAGTGACTGATTATTTATTAGAGTGACTGTATTTAAGCGACGTTATTTACCTCCGCGGAAGCGTAGAGGTAGTTTGGTGTATTTAGTCTCGAATTGTTTGTAATTAAATTGTCTTCTGATTTCCAGGTCAGCGGTATGCGACGATCGTAGCGAGACGCAATCGAGGGACGAGGAGAAGAGCTCCATAGACGTGAAAGCGGCTTAAACGATAAACGTGAGTTCATAGGTGTATCGTTTCGTTGCGGCAGCGCGAAATTTCCTGATCGTTTTTCCGACTGAAAGTTCCACTTGTTGTAGATTGCAGAATTCGTCGTGCTGATACCACAGAAAACTCATGGTCCAGATATTTCGGACGTTGGGAACTTCTGTAGCGTGGAAATAGAAGGACGTAGAAATTTGTTGGCTGGATATTGTATGCTGCAAGCACTTTTGGAACGTGGAAATTTCAGTCTACTAAAATTTGGAGTGGGGAAATTTAAGAATGATGAAAAAAAGGATGTTATGTAATAGTTCGTTTCGTGAAACATTTGGCAGGGCGTTTTTTGTTTTGTAATTTCCAAGTACACTTGATTTCTACGCTTTGAAATTTCCTAGTGTTAAATTTTCTGAGCTGTGAAATTTCCACGCTCTGAAATTTCCGAGCTTTGAAAGTTCCACGCGTCAAATTCTCTACGTATGAAATTTCCACGCTTTGAAATATCCACACTTTGAAGTTTCCACGCTTTGAAATTTCCAAGCTTTGAAATTTCCAAGCTTCGAAAGTTCCACGCGTCAAATTTTCTATGTATGAAATTTCCACGCTTTGAAGTTTCCACGCGTCAAATTCTCTACGTATGAAATTTCCACGCTTTGAAATTTCCGCGCTTTGAAGTTTCCACGCTTTGAAGTATCCACGCTTTGAAATTTCCAGACTTTGAAATTTCCTAGTGTCAAATTTTCTGCGCTGTGAAATTTCCACGCTTTGAAATTTCCATGCTTTGAAAGTTCCACGCTTTGAAAGTTCCACGCTTTAAAATTTCCATGCTTCGAAATTTTCTGCGCTGTGAAAATACCATGCTTTAAAATTTCAACGCTTTGAAATTTTCTTTGCTGTGAAATTTCCACGCTTTGAAATTTCCTCGCAAGCGAGAGACAACCGTTTACCTTGCCCGGGGCGACGAATTTTCTTGCGACGGTTCTGCTAACGGTGCGAGTGCACCGGAGCGTTGCCGGACCTCTTCCAGGTCCTGCATCGTGGCCCCCGTTCATGAAAGGAAGGGGAAGACCTGGAGTATCTTCTTTAACCTTTAATTGCTGCGGTTGTAGAAAAACTCGCGTGCAAACCGAAATCATGCCATTTAATTTCGTTCCCCGAAAAATTACGTCACTGCTTCGTTAAACTCCCTAATTGATTAATGAAAAAGTAAGCGTCATTAAGTAATTAAGGGAATTTACTATCATAATTCAGCGATTGTTTCCCGATGGAAAACTAGAATTCCGGGAAGAAAGGAAGTGTCGGTAGAGCGTGGGATATTTCCGCAATTTCTCGCGTGTTAGTGCGAGGTCTTTAATTCTCTTTCCCATCTTGCGGTGAAGTTCTCGAATACCTAGGATGTTAAATATTTCGAACGAATCAGAAATGTCTGAAGGATATTTGATAAAACAATTTTATACAATTTTCCAAATTTATCATTTTATTTTCATTTCGTTAATATCAATATTTATATCTTTTAACAAACTTTATAAAAAACATTTGTTTCATTTATATTTCAGACACGTTTACAAGTTTCCAGTCTTTCGGAGAAAATTTCGATATCACACAAACGTGTCACAAGTTTGACTCGACGAGTGTTTGAGAAATAATATCGCGATCCAAGAAAAACCTGTGAAAATAGGTGACAGTTTCAGAGGAAAGTGCGAAAAGCGGGATAAAATTTCCTCGCGATTTTCTTCGCGCATTTGTATTCCACGGCAGAGAGGTGCGATGGAATTTTGCCATGGGATAGGCAGGAAGCGATAATGTTCTGCCTTTCTTTCGTGCGATCCTCGGTGGCAGTGTTTTTCATATAACTTTTTGCATCGTAACAACTCGCATTCTATTAACGATGCTGTAATTAATGAATCATTAGCGATTCACGGTGGTATACGGATCTGCGGATGACTTCTAACGCGGAACAGTATGGAAGTTTTCAAATTTCAAGGTTTAAAAACATTTTCATGGTTTAAATTGTGAGATTCAAAAATTTCCACGCTGAGAATTTCCTGTGAATTAGATTTCCACGCTTTGGATTTCGCGGTGCATTAAGTTTCCACGCTTTGAATTTCCGGTGAATTGAATTTCCTGCGCTTGAAATTTTCCGCTCCTTAAGTTTCCATGCTTTGAATTTCCTGTGCCTGAAATTTCTAAGTTTTAAATACTTTTGCGCTGTAAATTTCCATATTTTGATTTTCGTGGGTCTCGAATTTAATCCCTTTAACTTTCCTGCGCTTGAAATTTCCACGCTTTGAATTTCCTGCGGTAAAATTTCCACAGTTTAAATTTCCTTCATTCTAATTATCCTTTTTCCAAATTGTCCAGGCTTGGAGTGATCGTCAAATAGGAATTAAGAAACACCGAAATTTCAAATCCAAGGAAAATATCAAGTCAGGAAGAACTAAAAGTCGAATCGCAGAAAAAACGCTCGCTATTGAAAATTTCCCACAATTTCCACGACGTCGAACGGATTCCGTTGGTTTTGAGAAACACTGGCGTACGGTACTCCGTGATTCCAGCAATTTACTTTGGCTTTCTTGTCGGAAGAATAAAGCTGATATTACAGTGCCGCAAATAAATCATTTTATTTTATACAATATAATAAACCCGGCTGCCGTACGTGTCTCGCGGCAGAGATTACATTCTAAAAGCCGGCTGTAACAAACTGTCGATATAGTACAAATCTTATCTTACGTTTTTATGTGTTATATGCCGTATAAAAACCGTGAAATTGATTAATAAGCTCCGGCATACGTTGATGTACACCGACGTTTAAGTTCGAGTAGATTTTACTTAAGTCTGATAAATGAAATCAAATTATGACAGTTTTTTGTTTGGCATTTGCTCAATTTTTGAGATAGCGATCTGAAACTTGTACCATTGTTTTAGTTAGGAAATTCTACGCCAGAATAATGTATAATAGTTGTACCTTTCGAAAATTTAATTTTTTGCAAAAATCTGAAGGGGGTAGGTCAGGATTTTTTGCGATTTTCGTAAATCGCTTGCCATTTCCGTAATTTTTGAGCTATTAAAACGATTCGGGGCGTTTTGGACGCGGAATCCGAAGTCGAATAAGACAGTGAAAGAATTATTTTGATATCTAAAAAATTGTAGAAATGGCGAGCGATTTACGAAAATCACAAAAAATCCTGACCTACCCCCTTCAGATTTTTGCGAAAAATTAAATTTTCGAAAAGTACAACTATTATACATTGTTCTGGCGTAGAATTTCCCAACTAAAACAATGGTTCCAGTCTCAGGTCGCTATCTCAAAAATTGAGCGAATGCCGATCAAAAAACTGTCAGAAATTGATGATTTTTCGCGATTTTCGGAATTTCTTCGTCATTTCCGTAATTTTTGAGCTATTCAAATGATCCAAGACGTTTTGGACGCGGAATTCGAAACCGAATAAGACAGTGAACGATTCAGATCGATATCAAAAGATTTGCGGAAATGACGAAAGAATTACGAAAATCGCGAAAAATCGTCAATTTCTGACAGTTTTTTTATCGTCATTCGCTCAATTTTTGAGATAGCGATCTGAAACTTGTACCATTGTTTTAGTTAGGAAATTCTACGGCAGATCAACATATAATAGTTGTACTTTTCGAAAATTTAATTTTTCGCAAAAATCTGAAGGGGGTAGGTCAGGATTTTTTGTGATTTTCGTAAATCGCTCGCCATTTCTACAATTTTTTAGATATCAAAATAATTCTTTCACTGTCTTATTTGGCTTCGGATTCCGCGTCCAAAACGCCCCGGATCGTTTTAATAGCTCAAAAATTACGGAAATGGCAAGCGATTTACGAAAATCGCAAAAAATCCTGACCTACCCCCTTCAGATTTTTGCGAAAAATTAAATTTTCGAAAAGTACAACTATTATACATTGATCTGCCGTAGAATTTTCCAACTAAAACAATGGTACAAGTTTCAGACCGCTATCTCAAAAATTGAGCGAATGCCGAACGAAAATCTGCTTGAATCTGACGATTTTTCGCGATTTTCGTATTTTGCTAACCATTTTCGTAATTTTTGAGCTATTAAGTGAACTAGTTTTACAATTTTTAATACTTGCTACGAAGAGGACACTTTGTTCTCCTCTATTATAAATCAGCGAGACTCGTGTTTTGTATTCCTAACGCATTAAGGTGAACATAGATCACTTTAATCAAGCTTCTTTTATATTCTCAACACATTACGGGGACATACATCATCGTGTTTCGTTTTCCATATTTAAAAAGGCAGACGTAAGTAGATTTACGTCATCTAAACCTGTGAGCCGTGTCTCTTCTTCTTTTCTTCTCGTTTTTTTTTTTTGATTTTGTACAAAACGAAAGACATTGATTTACGTTCGCTTCGCGACACAAAACGTTCGAAAAGCTGGCTAAAATGTCTGCGTAAAAATAGATTTCTATCTTTTATCTCGCAGGATTGAATACTCGAAGAACATATTGCTTTACATTGTTTATTTTCTCTATTCTTCTTTGACAAGATCGCTGAGATATTGTTAATGGCAGCGTTAGATTCGTGGGAATTTATGTTAAAAATTTGTACCCTTGGAAATTTCCACGCTTTGAAATTCCTACGCTTTGAAATTACAACGCTTCGACAGTCCTGCGCTTTGAAAGTTCCTCGCTTTGAAATTTCCTAGTGTCAAATTTTCTGCGCTTTAAAATTTCCACGCTTTGAAATTTCCTAGTGTCAAATTTTCTGCTCTGTGAAATTTCCAAGCTTTGAAAGTTCCACGCTTTAAAGTTTCCACGCTTTAAAGTTTCCACGCTTTGAAATTTCCACGCTTTGAATTTTCTGCGCTTTGAAATTCAAATTTCAAAGAATTACAGTCTTGAAATAAAGATTTTAAAGTCTTAACATTCGGAAATCTTCGATTTTTTAATGTTGTAAACGATCATTCAGTGTGTTCTTGAAAATCCGGCTTATACATTCTATGAAACGAGCTGTAGCTCGCGGAGCGATTTAAAGAAATGAACAGAAAGTTGGCGAGAGACCCCGTATAAGGTGCAATGACGTGTATAAAGTTGAGCAATCGAATGTCACCTCGGTATTCGCACGTGAATATGCTAATTCATTGCGAGCGCAAATCGCTTGAATAATTTGCAACATATCGGACAAAAATACTTGTCAATTAAACTCGTCTAACGTTAAATAATTAAATTCTCTCTTCACGAGATTAGAAATTAATCGTCTTATTTACCAACTATTTCATTTAATTGAAAATTAAACTATATTTCCATGGGAATTATACGTTCAATGATTATCTTTGAAGTGTTGTATGTAAAGTTATGATAATATTGTTTAGTTAAACAATGTTCAATAGTTTAAAAGCTTTTCCCACGCGTTTACCCGAGTAAATTCTCTTTTCTTGCGCGAACGTAACACGAGTCTATTTTTACCTCTGTTTAATCAGCGTTGCGTAGGTCAGGTAAACGTGATAAATATTAAACGTTCGTTCGATATCTGTTTTCAAACAGGCATTCTTAAAATTATACGAACTTTTTCGCGACTAGAAAATAGAAGAAACGTAGTTTCAAGCAAATAAAGGCGAGACTTCAAATTTATATTCACTCTTCGAAAAAATACTCTAGAATTTTCTAAGCCTAAGAAAATGTGGAGAAAAAAATTCAGGCACAAAAATTTCAATACATTTTTCAAATAGAAGAATTTTTGTTTTCTGAAACAACTAAATAACTTCTAAATTAATATAAAATAAATTACTTAATTTTGTTGATCTAATATGTACATATTTGTCTTTGTAGATGCTGCCAAGGTTGCTGGCATTTCTCTGCACGGCCCTGCCGGTGCTGTCACAGAGTAACTATGCGTCCCAGGGCAACAGCATCGAGTACCAGCCAGGTTTACCACCCAGCACAGTGCTGGATGGGAAGGTCACCAAGCTGGACGACATATCCTCCATGATATTCCTGAATCGCACCAAGGCGTACCTGAACTGTAGCCAGGGTAGCATGCAGGTCGAATTGAAGTTCGAGGAACCCTTTTACGGGGTTGCCTATGCGGATTTCGATCGCAACAGTGCCTGCATATTCAAGGGACGCGGGTCGAACAGTGCCAAGTTGGAGCTACCTTTGAAAGGTGCGATTTGGGAGGGTGGAAATTTGTGTATATTGACATTCTGGCGTTTTGAAATTATTAAGCTTTGAAATTTATGCATTATTAAACTCCTGCGTATGGAAATTTGTATGCCTTGAGATTTTAGGCATTGGAAATCTTTGTGCGTTTAAATTTCAATACTTTGTACTTTTTATAATTTCGAATTTCGACGCTTTGAAATTCCTGCGCTTGGAAATGTCGACGCTTTGAAATTCCTACGCGTGGAAATTCCTGCGCTTGGAAATTCCTACGCGTGGAAACTTCAGTGCTTTGAAATTCCTGAGCTTGGAAATTCCTGCGCTTGGAAATTCCTATGCCTTGAAATTTAAGGCACTGAGAATCTTTGTGCTTTGAAATTTCAATACTTTATACTTTCAATGCTTTCGAATTTCCATGCTTAGAAAATTCTTTAACACATTAATTTCTACGCTTTAAAATTCCTAATATCGTCAAATTCCTATTATCACACTTCATCTTATCGCTAATATCCTCCCTGAAAACACATTCTAAGATCTTTTGTATCCCTTTTTTCAGGATGCGGGACAAGGCAGGATCCTCAGCGTGTTTTCACGAACAACGTGGTGGTTCGGTTTCACCCCGGCCTCGAGATGGACGGGGACGAGGTTATCACCATAGTCTGTAGATATCCGCCACCTGTGGCACCGGCGCCCCCTGCACCGCCGGCCAGCATGTAAGTGGTGTAATTCGGTAAACATCACCCACCGTTACACCCAAAAGGATCGAGAATCCCGTTAATGCAACGCTGAGAGGAATCCACTCATTTTTTTTTTCTCTCTCTCTCTGCAAACAAAGCCTCTCATCGAGCTGATGGAAAAAGGGTGTTGCGTGCGAAAGCGTTAAATCTGTTTAATCCACGCTACGCGATGGAATCGTTGATTATTCGCGAGTGGTTTCAATGGTTTTCGTTGGAATTTTTAATTTATTCACGCGAACGATTACGTGCACAGAGAGAAAGCGTAATATTACGCAAGGAATTCTAAAACAAATCTCAGGGAAGATATTTTAAAAAAATAGGGATATTAAAATAAGATTTGTTTTACAAATTATGTAATTCCTGGCAATTCTTGACCAGGGGAACTTTAACCTGAGAAATTTTAACGAGTCAATTTGCCAAATTTAAGATTCTTTTTGATTAACTAATGTTAATTTTCTGATTTTAGTTTGGCCACGCAGGCCCCGGCGCCGTTACCAGAACCTCCGCTGAAGGGTTTCCAGATTTTGCTGATAATCTGCGCCATTCTGTTCCTGTCCCTGCTGCTGTTGGGTCTGGGTTGCTCGTACATGTGTCTGAAACGCAGAAATGTGCGAGTGGTCCATCGACATCCGTTCGGAAGCGGCACTGGTTCCGAAATTACGAAATTATCGGGTTCCTCGTTGAGTAACATCACGATGTTCGAGGGCCTGAAGATACCTAGGGCGCATGCCCTGCTGCACGCGGCACCCTCGACCACTGGCAGTGATGCCAATCTGATGATCGATCACTCGGACACGCTGCCGAGCGATTATCCTAGTGAAAGTTCTGAGGTTCGGGTGAATTCTGAGTTGTTTTATTATCTCTGGGAGTTGTTAACGTTTTGATCGGTGTACTTGAAATGAATTTGTATTGATTAGGAGATTAGTTTTATTTGGACGTAGAAGTTATCATATTTCCACGCGTTAAAATTTTAAAGCCTTAATTTTCCAGGCACAAAAATTTATATGGTACCAAATTTCCAAGCATAGAAATTTCTAAGGCACCAAATTTCCAAGCATAGAAATTTCTAGGCACTATATTTCCAAGCATAGAAATTTCTAGGCACCAAATTTCCATGCGTAAACATTTCAAAGCCTTAATTTCTCAGGCGTCAAATTTTTAAACTTTAAAATTTTCACGCGCGGAAGTAGCAAAAGCTTTAAATTTCCATACACTGACCTTTGAAGGTGTTAACGAATTCCCCACGTGATATTCCAACCCTAAATACCTTGACACCCTAATTCACTATTTCAATTCGTTTCCAGGTCGACGAGGAGCCATCCCTCCCCGTGTCCTCCGCCGGTTCCTACGACAACAAGGCGTTCGTTCACCACGAGTCTCACCAGCGCCAGGTAGAGCTGCGAACAACCAGTTCCTTATACTCGGACACCGTCGTAGCAGAAGTGGAGACATCCTCCATGACGGCAGCGAACGCTTCGAGAATCGTTGTCCCTCGTCACCCTGTCGCAGTGCCTATCGAACCTAAGTTCGACGTGCAGATGAGAGTGAAAAGAGCTCCCCCACCTCCACCCAGCCCTCTGCCCTCGGAATCCGACGTGGCGAGCATCGCCTTGGAGAGAAACCTCACCACGATCCTGGAGAAAGAGGAATCGAGTTTGACTCGCACCCTGGAGAGTCCTCCACCTCGAATGACAACTTTCTCGTACGTTCCGGAGCTTCATGGACCACCTGGGGCGTCCTCCACGTCGACGATCTCCCGTCAGCAGACTCCCCCGGTGTATTCTAGAATCCTCCGCAAACAGGCGGAGAGAGAAACCACGACGACGATGATGCAGGAGAGGATTCCGTCGCCCGCCGTCGACCAGGCACCTCTTCATCACGAGATTCGACGCCCCAGGTCCCTGACGTCGTTGAACACCGAGCTGACGGAGACGAGATCGCTCACGGAGGTGACGGACCACACCCACGCGAAGTATAAGGTGGCCAGCATCCTGGCGCCGACTCCTCCACCACCTCCGCCGATCGTCCCGACGACGACGATGACGCACACGGCGATTCAGCACCGGGAACACCGTCTTCTACGGGAGGAAGTGACCGAGCCACTGGTGGAACCCCAGGTGGTCGCTCCCCGGCGTCCGGAGATCACGACGCACGAGGTGGACGACGTGTTCCTGAGGACGGTGACGGAGAAGAAGACCATTGAGGACGTGGAGCGTCATCGTCGCCAGGTCACCGAGTACCGTGCGAGACCCCAGCCTCCACCAGATCCCAAATGGGACGTGACAATTAGAAATTACCCGACGGAGGACCTGCCGCCGCCGCCACCCGAGTGGGAGAACTTCTCCGACGTGAGCTCCGCGTCCAACCTGACGATAACGAACGAGCCGACGGTGCCGACGATCCACGACGACGAGCCCGACGTTAGCATAGAGCCGACGTACACGGCGCGTGCGGAGATTCCTTGTAGACCGCCGCCAACGCGTCGAGACCTGGAGGATCCGGATACGGATAGTCATTGGTTCCCCAGGTTATCGAGGGTTTTGGAACCACGGTATGCGTCGGAGCTGACGGAGGAGGAACGGGTGAAATGGCGAGAGATTATTACTACTGAGAGCACCCTCAGGACTTTGCTGACCGAGGCGGTGGTGCGCGAGGACTATGAACTGATCCGCAAAGACGCTAGGTACGGCAAGATTTTTCGGAATGGCGAAATGGAACTTTGAAATTTCTGCGCTTTGAAATTTCTGCGCTTTGAAATTCCTGCACTTTGATATTCCTGCACTTTGATATTCCTGCGCTTTGAAATTCCTGCGCTTTGAAATCCCTACGCTTTAAAATTCCTACGCCTTGAAATCCCTGCGCTTTGAAATCCCTACGCTTTGAAATCCCTACGCTTTGAAATCCCTACGCATTAACATTCCTATGCTTGAATTCCCTGCGCTTTGAAATTTCTACGCTTTGAAATTTCTGCGCTTTGAAATTCCTTCGCTTTGAAATTTCTGCGCTCTGAAATTCCTACGCATTAATATTCCTACGCATTGAAACTTCTACGCTTTGAAAGTTTCTACGCTTTGAAATTCCTGCGCTTTGAATTTCCTGCGCTTTGAAATTTCTGCGCTCTGAAATCCCTACGGTTTGAAATTCCTGCGCCCTGAAATTCCTATGTATTTTCTATACTCTCAAACTTTAACTCCTTTCCAGGTACTCCAAGCTCTTCCCACCAGCGAAATGGGACGTGATCATCCGCATCCTGGGCCCACCGTCAGCCAACGCGCTCTCCACATCATCCTCTAGCCACGGCAAGAACAATCATGGACAACGCTACAAGAGATCCAAGTCCTCCGAGTGGGACACCAGGTCGAGAAGATCCTCTCTACCAACTCTCTACGAGTACGAGAGCGACGGAGGTAGTTCCGCTCGCACCCTCGGCAACCAGAGTCACCGTCTCCAGATGTCCCAATCCACGGCGACGATCACCGGACAAACGGGTCGTCTCCGAAGACT
Source organism: Mimumesa dahlbomi (assembly GCA_917499265.3). Lineage (NCBI taxonomy): Eukaryota > Metazoa > Arthropoda > Insecta > Hymenoptera > Crabronidae > Mimumesa > Mimumesa dahlbomi. The sequence continues at coordinate 11,551,256 of OU824120.1, read as the reverse complement.
CGGTGGCTCCAGTCACCGCGGCGTCGGCGGTGGGAGCGAGGTAGACCTCAGGTCGATGTCGGAGATGACTGTCCGCGACTTCGTCAGGGTCGACCGGGACGACCTGACGAGTCTCAGCTCCTTCGAGGGTGCCGACTCCCTGGTGCGATCCCTCAGTCAACCCAGCTTAGCCAGGTCGGGCTCAGAGTTCACGGAACACTGGGGAATGCCATCGGGGATGCGAGACCTTCCACCCTGGGCCGGCGAGGAGGTCGACGGCGCCAGTTCCGTGGAGACGACACCCAGGGCGGTGCGACGAGGCGATCGCCTGGAGGTTCTCACGTCGTTCGACGAACGTAGACGCGCCGGGATCGGTCCCACCAGGTCCAGCAGATACCTGGAGCGAGAGGTCCACGTGACGGAGAGCCAGAGGGCGTCGAACTGGTTCCACGACGACTCCGAGCCCGAAATGCAGATCTGAGATTGCTTTCGTTGATTTCGTTCTTGAATTAAACGCACAATGACCTTGATTCTTTTTGAGGGTCAAGGTCAAGGGTCGTAGCTATCGACCGTCAAGCGACGTTACACGAAATGTTGAAATTTTGATATTTGAACTCGATTCCAATTGAATTCCACGACAAGTTTTGATATTATTATTGTCTGATTATTTGTTTTGTTCATTTTCTTTTTTTTTTTTAATTAGATTTACTAACGTCGTTTCTGTTCTCAGATCTTCATCGACCGTCACCCGGGATACGTTTCACGGTGTTTTTACGGGACTCTCGTTCGTGCGGATGATTTTGTTTCACTTTTTTTTTGTTTTATCTTCTCGATAAAACTTATCAAAGCCGTATCACTGCCCCCATCTTGCAAAGACGGCTGTTAAAACCGTTCACTGCCGTTTCCGTCGTCGCGCACGACGGGCCAAAGGTCCTCGTTTATCTCCCCGAAGGACTTTTCCGACGATAGTGTGCCCCCACGTCGAGGAATCTCGAATCGTGTTTCACGAACGAACGATTTTTCGACTTCGCCGTTTAACGGGGATCGCGACTGACGTTCTTTCCTCTGGAACAGTGATTTTTTTCATTTTTTTTTTCACCGAACTGCTCGGTGTTTTTGTTTTGTTACGCTTCCCGTTAAAGGGTGATTGATTTTTTTCTACGGATAACAAGGTTGTTGATGTTTTGTCGACGAATAGAAGAATGGTGTGTTTATTTTGTAAAATTTATAACGTCGAGCGATATATTTATTCATTCCATTCTTCGCTTTTGTATTTTTTTTTCTTTTGTTGAATGTGTGAGGAATGAAATACTGATGAACAGTATGGTAGAAGAAAGGGGTATACTTTAGAGGTGAAAAAAAAAATCGGTGTTTCAGATTGAATAAGAAATACACGTCACGTCGCTTAGATTCCACGATGCGGCATGAATAAAATTACTAAGGATTAACTTGGAAATTCTTTTTAGAGTTGAGCGTCATCGCTTTTTTTTTCTTTCATCTTCTTCGTTCTTTTTCTTTTAATCGTTATCATTATGAATCATTATCGTACGTTTGTCAGACCCGAAAACGTTTGAGAAAGTTTCCTTTCAAACCGTTAAATACGGACGTACAATCCGTGCGCAGTTATTTCGTGGAATAAAAGACGGATATTTTTAGGTGACACTTTACATTCGACACAGTTGGAATCTACGGGTGAACTTTTGTAGAATTCCAATGTTATAACGGCATGTTAGGTGGGCTACGAAATGTTTTTGGTACAGTAGGATGAAATTTTGTGTAGTTTAGTTTCTTTAGGCTTCAAATTCCCAAGCGTGAGAATTGTTGTGTGGCAAAATTTCTAATTTATCAAATTTCCGCGTGACAAAATTTCTAAAGCATCAAATTTTCAGGCGCTAAAATTTCTAAGGCATTAAATTTCCAAGCGCTAAAATTTGTAGGCACCAAATTTCCATGCGTAAAAATTTCTAAAGCATTAAATTTCCAGGCGCTAAAATTTCTAAGGCACTAAATTTCCAAGCGCTAAAATTTCTAGGCGCCAAATTTCCAGGCGCTAAAATTTCTAGGCACCAAATTTCTACGCTTCGAAATTTCTAAAGCATCAAATTTCCAGGCGCTAAAATTTCTAGGCGCCAAATTTCTACCCTTCAAAATTTCTAAAGCATCAAATTTCCAGGCGCTAAAATTTCTAGGCACCAAATTTCTACGCTTCAAAACTTCTAAAGCATCAAATTTCCATGCGCTAAAATTTCAAAGCTTTAACTTTCCAGGCGCTAAAATTTCTAAGCACCAAATTTCAACGCGTCAAAATTTCTAAAGCATCAAATTTCCATGCGTTAAAATTTCAAAGCCTTAACTTTCCAGGCGCCAAAATTTCTAGACCACCAAATTTCCACGCTTCAATATCCCACGTTCTGCAATTCATACACCTCCACATTTCCCATCTTTTTAATTCTCAATTTCCCAAATAGATACTCCTACCACCATCGACATGTTCGTGGCCCACTGAACACACCCCGGCGAAGCGAATTAACGGCGTCGACACGAATTTCTCCGGACGTAACACCAGAGGGAATACCGTGGCGCCGGGGACTCGATTATGAAAATCGTTTTGCCCTGAGCAATTCGATAGCCACTCTCTCCACTCGCCACTCGGCGAATTCGACGGAATGTCGTGCTCTCGAGGTTGCTAGTTTTTGCGAGTAGAAGAAGAAGAAGAAAAAGAAAACCCGGGCATCGACGGAAACCGAGTGGGACTGTAGAGTATGGCCGAATTATCGAATTGGCACGAACGCAAGAAACCTAGATAACTTGAGAATGTGCCTAGTAACTTCGATTTAAGAAAGAATGAAAAAAATATACGCAATGGATAGAAGACGAGTTAGATGGATAGTTTTACGATTAACCGCGCGACGACAATCGATCGTCAGCTTCCTAACGTTCGACGGACGAACGACGTCCTTCGGAGATCTCCACGATCATTATTGGTCACCAGCGATGACCTTTTCTAACGACGTTTAACACGTTCGCCATAGAAATGTTGGGAATTTTGTCATTTTTTGTCTTGGTGGTTTTATTGATCGGGGATTCTGTTACGGGGATTTGGAAATTGATTGTTTCAGTAGGTTTCTGGATTTTAGGTTTTCTAAGTTTTGTAATTTCTAAGTGGTGTGTTTCTCAAGCTTTGAAATTTCTAAGCGTTGCGATTTCCAAGCTTTGAAATTTCTAAGCGTTGCAATTTCCAAGCTTTAAAATTTCCAAGCTTTAAAATTTCCAAGCTTTGAACTTTCCAAGCGTTGCGATTTCCAAGCTTTGAAATTTCTAAGCGCTGCGATTTCCAAGCTTTGAAATTTCCAAGCTTTAAAATTTCCAAGCGTTACGATTTCCAAGCTTTGAAATTACCAAGCGTTGCGATTTCCAAGCGTTGCAATTTCCAAGCGTTGCAATTTCCAAGCTTTGAAAATTCCAAGCTTTGATATTTCTAAGCGCTGCGATTTCCAAGCTTTGAAAATTCCAAGCTTTGAAATTTCTAAGTATTGCAATTTCCAATCTTTGAAATTTCTAAGTATTGCAATTTCCAATCTTTGAAATTTCAACGCGATAAAAATTTCTAAACGTTACGATTCTCAAGCTTTGAAATTTCTAAGCATTGCAATTTCTACGCTTGGCAAATTAATTCAAATCCCTGGCCGAATAGCCTTGAACACGTTAATCAGGCCAAAACTAAAAGCACCGAGCTGAACAATGATCCCGTAATTTCCCGCTGGCGAAAGTGTTAAATATCTGATCGGCGGTGCCGCTGCGATAATAGTCTACTTAAGTAGGTAACGAAACATACGGTGCTGGGTTATACGCTTCAAACAATAGCTAGGATTTCCTTCTTCAAGAACGTACCTAACCCCCTCAGAGTTTAATGTATTACTATACACACAGTGGTGGAAAAATAATATTTCCACACTCCGTTCGGCGAATATAGAAATTTTACTTTGATTTCATCGATATTCCAACGCTCTGGAATATTTTTCTAAGCTTTGCGAATTCCCGCGAGAAAGAGATATAAATCTATTTTAATAACCCGTATAACTTTGTTAAGATATTAATAATTCATATTAATTATTAAAATATATTTATATCCGAGATCGTTAGACGAGAAAGAAATTTCTATTTATTTCTAACACAGCGTGTGCAAATACTGTTTTTCTGTTGATATCACTGTACCTATGGTGTTTGACACCATGGACCCGCGATTAGGTAGTTGTATTCACAATCACGTACCTATATACATATATATATATATACATAAATATATATACTGTATATTCATACGTTTAACAAAAACGTACTTAACTACGTTCCGCTAATTATAGGGCGAATAAAATTCGCCATAATCCGTCCAATAAGATTAAAATGGAAATTTTTTTACGCTTTTTTATCTACGAGGAATGAACGTGGATGTTTTTTATGGCGTTTAACCCTTCGCTGCAGCGTCTTTTATGGGAATTGAAAGGCTGACGTAAATGACGCCGGAAATTGAAAATATTATTTATGGGATTTTTTTTGCATGTCATTACCTTCTCCTATTTTACGAGGATCCTATTTTTCTGGGATCAAATTTGTCACTTCGAAACATTTACGTCAGCGCTTCGATCTTATGGTTTTCGAGACGGATTTTTTTATGAAATTCAAAAAAGATTTGTACAGTGATGGAAATGATTATTAACAGACTCGTGGAAATTATTCGAAATCGTGATTTCTTGATTTGAAAATACAGGGAGCTTCTTTATCATCCAAATGAAACAATGTAAATAAAAATATCGCGGATTTCGCAGTTTTGAAAATCGTGGAACGTGGGTAATCGTTTCCATCACTTTGGGGAGTTCGAAATCATCTCGAAAGCCGGAAAGCGAGCTCGACAAAAATCCCAGTCGCAAAAACTGACAGTCTGCGTGAAAATCGACAATAAAAATTTTCCACGGTGAGAATCGCAAATTTCGCGAAACACTTCGCAAGGTATTATCCTAAAAAAACTTCGGAACGTCAGGGTACGATTAAGCAAATCCGAAATATTTGCGCGAATCAGCTTTAATCATAATTATACAATTAAAAAAAAAATTCTGCGAACAGAAAAGCAGCGATGGGTTCCGCGTGTTTTGCAGCAATAAACATTAAGTTGTGATTAGCATACTAAGCTGGAATTAGCTAAACGAATACAATGGAAAAGAATTCGAAAAACAGAAAAAAAACACATAATAAAATAAATTATGTCAACGATTCGTCAGGCTTGTAAAAAAGAAAAACAGGAAAAAAAGAGAAAAAGAAGGATAACAACGTTTAAGTTATTAATCGTCTGTATTATTTATCGTTGGAAGGATTTCTCAAGGAAAATCGTGCGACGCTTGTATTTTTATTTTTCGTTTTATTTCTTAGCAATGTTTTCCCCACGATTTTCTCTCTCGCGCGAAGAAATGGAAACTTTCCGTTGTGCACGCTCTAATAAATCTTATTCGCGCGAAAGCACGAGCGGATCGATTTAATCGGTGTACGTGTTCGGAGAGAAGTCCGAAATGAAAAGCACAGCCCCCATTATACGAACTGCTTGCGATTCTTGCTTTTCAAGGGTACTTGGATCGATCGAATACAGGGTACGTACCGTTAAAGTATGAAATTCCGTTGGCTATAGGACGATTAAAATTACCGGCCGCCTTGGAGGTGAAATTTTGCTGCGCGGAAAGATAGAGAGAGAGTGCGATCGAGGGTTGGAAATTTTTTATGAAAAGGAAATAATTGCAAGTGGAAAGATATGGAACGTTAAACGTTTTGGTGGGAATTTTTGGTGGATAGAATTTTCAAAAAGTAGAAATTGCACACTGGTCACAAGGTAATTTTAATCATTTTAATAACCAAATGATCTATCGATGAATATCAACGGAAAGCAGTTACTAATAGAGTTAATGCTGAGTATATGTTATTGGAAATTACAATAAATATTCACGATTAAACATATCCATAACATGTCGTTTAATGTCAGTATTTCTACAGAGTGTCCCTGAATAACTGTCTGAAAATTTATAGTTATATTCTACTTAATTAAACTTATAAGAAATGCTTAATAAACAATTTCCGGAGGTAATCCATTCTCGAGATATAATTATTTTAATTTATACGTAAGTTGTCGCCGCGGCAGGCTACCGTTTTTACAATGTGTCAGACTGGTTTCATTTACGCCTATAGCAATATCACAGACGAGGAAACTGAGTTACCGACACGTTGGAATTTCAATAGATTTACAGCACTTGATTGACGTAGATAAACATTTTTGGCTGTATGCATCGTTTAACATACAATGGAACCTCCAGGGCCTTCCTAACTCTGGTCTTTACAACGATCGATGATCGTCCTAGTTGTTGCCAACCTTTTTCACTGGTAAATATAAATTGGCTAATTAAATAATCGATTTCTTTGTGTGTTTACAGATGGAAACAGTATTGCAGAAACTATCTGAAGCAACGATCAGCAAGTGCAGTGATTCTAGTTTATGTGATGGATTATTTAAGACACTTAGCGTATAAGTTATGAAATATATGTTTTACCAATTATTATATCTAGCCTATAGACTTTTACCAATTATTATATTTAGCCTATAGACTGTAGGTCTTGTATTGTAAATTACAAGTCTTTGAATAAATCGTATTTATGGTATATTAAACTAAATGATTTTTACCGATCGCTCTATTAATTTTGTGTAAAAAATAACTTACTTGGCCTTTTATTGCGATCTTCAAATTTTTTTCCATAATATTTCTCCTATTCATATACCCTCAGTCATCCTAGACTCGAACCCATAATGGTAACGTTGCTACCCTTCACAATGGTAACATTATTAATACGCACAGACTATAGCTTCTCTACCCTCAGTCATCCTAGACTCGAACCCATAATGGTAACGTTGCTACCCTTCACAATGGTAACATTATTAATACGCACAGACTATAGCTTCTCTACCCTCAGTCATCCTAGACTCGAACCCATAATGGTAACGTTGCTACCCTTCACAATGGTAACATTATTAATACGCACAGACTATAGTTTCTCTACTCTCAGTAATCCTAGACTCGAACCCATAATGGTAACGTTGCTACCCTTCACAATGGTAACATTATTAATACGCACAGACTATAGCTTCTATACCCTGTCATCCTAGATTCGAACCGATAATGGTAACGTTGATACCCTTCACAAATAAACTTTAAAGGAAATACTTAAAATAAATTCTACATAATATATGAAATTCAATGTTGCTATGTAGGGTGTCTTAAGGTTTCAATATATGACGAGTTAGTGTCCCTTGGAAAAAGGCAGGTATATCGACTACCTGCTATTACGGGTCCCATCCTCTACCTCTCAAACGAAAGGTAAATCAATTAGGTAGTAATAATCCCCACTAATAATCCCCACTGGGAGACGTGAGCATTGTTAGTAGATACTACCGGTGGATCGGACATCTGCTCAGTTGCTTTCGAGTCATTGTTTAAGAACGTTGTCGGGTAAGTTTCCGCGGACGGGTTGTTTGATTACGATACAGACGCGAATTCTTCGGTCGAGTGATTGTAAGTAACAGTAGAGTTTTCATTCTACGGGAGGTTCGAGAAATAATTATGCAACAACTTTAACGTGTACTTTTCAACGGCATTCGTTTATTCAATTTATCCATAACTAGATACGTACGTTACACAAGTAAGTAAAATACATTTGCATTTATTTAACAATGCAAACTCAGAGTGCGGCACGTTTTGTACATACCTCCTTCCCACTGGGAGGAGTGGGGATTATTAGTAGATACTACCGGTGGATCGGACATCTGCTCAGTTGCTCTCGAGTCATTGTTTAAGAACGTTGCCAGGTAACTTTCCGCGGACGGGTTGTTTTATTACAAAACAGACGCGAATTCTTCGGTCGAGTGATTGTAAGTAACAGTAGAGTTTTCATTCTACGGGAGGTTCGAGAAATAATTATGCAACAACTTTAACGTGTACTTTTCAACGGCATTCGTTTATTCAATTTATCCATAACTACATAGTACATTACACAAGTAAGTAAAATACATTTGCATTTATTTAACAATGTAAACTCAAAGTGGGGCACATGGTGGTACCTCCTCGCGGTGTGCCCTGGGAGGACCTTGACGTCTCGCCCCCCTTTAACCGGGGGGGTTGGACGACGGGGTCCTGCTAACACCACCAAGGCGTAGGGAAGTTGGCGTGCCCATCGCCCAGGAAATCAATTTCCTGCAATAGCCAGTTCGTTCCAGCGCGTGGCGCCGTGCGCTGGAATGAATTTCGGCAGTGTCCCTTTTGTGACACTGTGCGGAATACGGCCCTTCGGGAGGAGTGGCGTCCTCTCGTCGTGATCGTGCCTTACCCCGGCTCTGCTGGGGCGGACAGTCTTCGTCCTCTCTTCGAGGATGACGACCACGGTGCGGGGGCACCCGGTCCCTCACCTTGGGTGGTCGTCTTTGAAGAGTGGAAGGAGAGGCTTGGGAGATGCCCAAGCACGGTAGGGGGCTTGCCTCCTACTTGACTTGGACATCTTCCGAGCCGCCTCCTTCCTCTCTTCGGGGATGGCTATCCCTGGTGAGAGTGCCAGTCCCCTCATCGGTGGTGGTCATCTTAGAAGAGCGGGAGGAAGAGGCCTGGGGGGCCTCACTCCCCGGGCTGATTCCTCCCGCTCTTTAGGGATGACCACCACTGGTGGGGGGACAGGGGCACTCACACCAGGGGTAGCCGTCCCTGAAGAGAGGAAGTTCAGAGCAGGGGGGCACTACGTCCGTTCAGATCATGAAAACAACCGACGTGGGTTGGGACCCTCTCCCCATTTCGAGTGAGTCCCAACCCCGGGCCGGGGGGCCTATCCGCCCCCCGACCCGGGGAGTGGAGAGAACCACCTCCGGAGACGGGGACCCCGGTGCTCCCAGAGGACCTCGGTCCTCCGGGAGCCCCCGGGCCCCCGGCCCCAAAGGACTCCGGCTGTGGCTCTCACCACCCCCGAGTCCCCCCACCCCCCGTGGATTGCGAAAACCGAACCGGGCAACCGAGCCGGCTCCGGCTCCCCCCCCTTGGGGTCTCCAGGGCTCCCCCTAACCTCCACGTCGAGGGTGGCTGACCGGGCAAGCGAGCCACCCCCCTCACCGCCGGATCATCCCCCGAAGGGAAGGGGAAGGGAACCTGGAGGTGCCCAAGCACGGGAGGCCATGGGGTTCGCCTTCTGTTGGACCCACCCGTGCATCCCTGGGGCCCCGGGATGCCAGAAGGCGCCCCCCACGTCCCCCCGCGCTCGGACACCCCTCGAGCACCCGCCACCCGTCCCCGAAGAGGTCCATCCCTTCGGGGAAGGGTGGCGGGGGCTCGCGGGAACCGTCCGAGTTCGGCTGGAGCAAAGAGGAGCCCCAGCCGCCCTCGTCCGGCTCCCCAGGTCCCTCCACCTTCTCCTCGGGGAAGACCAGCGGTGAGAGGTTGGTGACCCCTCACCACGGCCCACCATCCCCCGAGGGAGGAAGGGTGAGGTCCCCAGAGGGTCCCCGCGGACGGGTGAGCTGGAAGACCGACCCGACTGCGTCGGAGCGGTCTTCGCAACCGAGGAAAATCTGCGGTGCTCCTCCTTATATAGGGTGAGCGCAGGCTGGGCTTGGTGGGGATGCGCAGTGGTGGGGAGAATTTTTGGACGGGTCGGCAAAAATTGTTATAAATGACAATGGGTGTGAATTATTTATTAGGTTATAAATCGATTTGTTTGTATGTTTCTAGGCGGAAAAATCATTCCGGAAACCATTTGGATCAACGGCCAGCAAACGCAGTGATTCTATTTATGTGATTAATTATTTAAGATGTTTAATTTGTAAGTTATACTCTTGTAAAATGAAGTCTTTCAATAAATTTCATTTATGATAAATCACGAGTTTCTTATATTAAAACCTATTCCTCAATTTTTATATCAACAAACTTCGAAATGTTAAACTCCTCTGCCAAAAGAATAAATCACAAGATGTGGCAAGATTTCGCTTCCGTGAACGTCATTTAATGGAAAAGATAGGAATAATTATTATAAATAAAAAATTCAGTTTATTTTATTCAAAAATAGACTGTTTATTCATTTTGCAACACGTATAATATACAACACAAGATACTGTATATAATAAAAGTATTTCCGCAAGCTAGTAGTACAGCTTAACAATTTTCTCGAAATTAAGTAGTCAGTCCACGTCGTCGCCGTCCCCGAGGAAACTGCGTGGAAAAGATCTGTTAAACATACAAATTAACTATTAATAAATTTTGAAATTACTAAAATAAATAATTAATTCTAAAATAATTCTTTTTATTTATATTTCTTTTTATAATTGTGGCACACTATACTCTATTCAATGCCATGTCTACTCTTATACCGTGTCTCCGATCGACGTTGTCCCGTTTAGAAACTCTATCTGGTAATTAGCCGAGTGATTAGCAACTAAAAGTTTCACGGAAACGCGTGTCAAAGTTTAATGAGAAGCGATTACCACACGCGGTTCGTCCAGAATCACTTAGCTCATCACTCACGACTTAACATCTTTAGTCAGTGGCAGTACAGGTAGTCAATTACAAGGAAACTACTATTTTCTTTCAATGGAATTCAAGTGTCATTATAATAACTATCGCTCTTATCAAATTAATATATTTAATAAACACATATTATAATATTTACAAAGTCCAAAGACAGCCTAAAAGTTTACCTTTATCACTCATAAAGAAATATCTCATTCTTAAATAACATAAATAAATTAATTTGAAAAAAAATCTAAAAAAAGTAACGTGACATTTCTATAAAAATGTTCACACCACAAATTTCTCCAAACATTCAAATTCCCATAGCTCGAAATCTTAAGACACCCTACATAGCAACATTGAATTTCATATATTATGTAAAATTTATTTTAAGTATTTCCTTTAAAGTTTATTTGTGAAGGGTATCAACGTTACCATTATCGGTTCGAATCTAGGATGACAGGGTATAGAAGCTATAGTCTGTGCGTATTAATAATGTTACCATTGTGAAGGGTAGCAAGTTACCATTATGGGTTCGAGTCTAGGACGACTGAGGGTAGAGAAGCTATAGTCTGTGCGTATTAATAATGTTACCATTGTGTAGGGTAGCAACGTTACCATTATGGGTTCGAGTCTAGGATGACCGAGGGTAGAGAAGCTATAGTCTGTGCGTATTAATAATGTTACCATTGTGAAGGGTAGCAACGTTACCATTATGGGTTCGAGTCTAGGATGACTGAGGGTAGAGAAGCTATAGTCTGTGCGTATTAATATAAATATAAATAAAAATTAAAATTATTATATCTCGAGAATGGATTATCTCTTGAAATTGTTTGTTAAACATTTTTTATTTGTTTCAATGAGTAAAATGTGATCTTAAATTTTTTGACAACTATTAAGATACACTCTACATATTATTCGGTAACATTGTTAAGGATAATAAAATGTATTTATTGTCAAAAATATTTCTCGGTTAATTATGTAATTTCTATAAACGATATATTTTTCACGATTGAAATATTTATAATCTTCATTGTTTACTGGCATTTAATACTCTATTGATTGAAGTGATACTCATCGTGAACAATTAATTTCCATGGAAATATCAGTGACGAGTTATTTACGGTAAGTGTGTTCAAATGTTATACTCTATACGTACAATAGATATCGGATATTTATAATATTACTTTCGTTTAACGGCAAACGTTAATTAAACTGTGTCGCAATGAATACTAAAATTTCCAGCGTCGTATTTTAATATTTCATCGTAATGGAAAGTATACATTCTAACGTATGAATTTAACGTCTATAAAATTTATTTTAATATTCATGCGACGCGATAAACATTGAAAAATATTCCCATCGCCTTTTCAACTACTTGCAATTCCCTCCGAGGTAATATTTCCACTCCTGGAATACTTATCAAATCTAATATTTTCATATTGTGAATTCCTGCGCTCCGAAATTTTTACGCAAGAAAATTTTTCCACTCGAAATTCCTGTGCCAAAAATTTCCAATCTTCACCTACTTGCAATTCTCTCCGTGGTGATATTTCCACTCTGCGCTGGAAATTTTCTGCGCCCCGATATTTTTACTCTTGCAAATTTTTACGCAAATAATATTCCAAGCGTAAAAATTCCTGCGCCAAAAATTTCCGCGCTCTAAAATATCCAACTTTTACCGTAATCGACATTGAAAAACTTGTCATTCTTGATTTATTTACCTCGGTAAAAACGATGTCGCGAGTGTCTTCGTTTCTTTTTTATTTTCACCGCACATTCAAACGCGACTTAAGACGGCCAATATTTCGCTTCGCACAGAAGTTCGCATAAACGTACTCGTGTTTCGCGAGAGCCCGTTGTGTTTTTGCCATGTAGAGGTAATCTAAATTCTAGCGGAGTGTATGTAACGGAACGAAACAGAAGAAAATGAGTGGAGGGGAAAAAACTTAGTCGCGAGACGAAGCGGAATCTTCTCGGTTACCGCGAAAGGACAGTAAAAAAAAGAAAAAAGAAAGAAAGAGAGAACAGAAAATTATGTGAGATACCAACTCGCAACGAAGTTGTTTGCACCATGCTCCTGTTACAATTTTTATCATCCAGAAATACGCGGTTTGCAGGTAGAATATTCTTGAAATCATTTTATTTTTCAATGTGTACGTGACACGAATAATTTTTAAAATTAACACATTTTTGACTCGTTGCAAAATTTTTAATTTCGTACACTTTTCGTCTGTGATTTCTAAGCTTTTAGATTTGTATAAATTCTGAGGGTTGTAATTTTCTTGCGTTACAATTTCTAAAGAAAGATTAATCATTATTCGTTGCGTTAAAATAAAGATAGAGTTGTAGATGTATTTTTTTTTAACGATTCTATATTTAACAGGGGAACCAAACATTCGTTTAACGGAGTTGCAATCAACATGACACATTTCCTGCGGGACACAATGAACCTCCGCGTTAATTCTCGAAACAGTAGATTAATTACATCACGGAAAACAATCTCGCAAAGTGGCACGAGAGCCGCATTGAAAGTTTCAAGACATGGGGAAGTGTATTTCAGATAGATGTCTAATTTACATGCGCATTGAATAATCCAGCCGAATCTCCCTTTGTCTTGTACATACCTTGTACAACAGGTAAAGATATAAAAAAAATACCTGTCTATTTCAATTTTCAGTCAAACACTGCCACTGAATTTTTTTAAAAAAGTTTTTCACAATTAATAAACACATTAATTAGATTATCATAGGTATATTGTTTAAATTAATGTATGTATATTGTAATTGTAATTATTTGGCAGTTGACAGGTACTTATTAAAATTTTGGCGAGTGGAATTTTGAATAAATTGGAATTTTTTAGGGATTTATAGGTGTTTCTTCATAGAGATAGATAGTACAATGATTTTCTCAATTTCTGTGTATTCCGTGAACCTTTTGTCGAGGCTTCGCGCAGTTTCTGCTATTCGACTAGCATTCGCATTTGATTTGAAGGAACATAGAGCTGTTCGGTTTTCTTATCTGCATCTCCCGCCGTCCCATTTTCATATTCCATTTGGTGTTTAAACGATTTGTTGCACGCTCGGTCTGCCACCTCTCGAAGATGTGAATTAAATTTTAATTTTAATTTAGTTAAGTTAAAAATTAGATTGTTCACTATGCATACCACATACTCTGTAAGTCTTACTACTGTAAACTACAAGTCTTTGAATAAATTATATTTATGGTATACCACGAGTTTGTACTTTAAAATCCATTCCTCCTACTCCTAACACAAACGTTATTAATTACTAAAAAATCAGAACCACGTGGTACCTATTACAAAGTCTCGATGTTCGACAAATTTTGGTCACGAAGTACAAAATTATTAAATATCTATTTCTTATTCCTATCTCCTACACCCATCACTTACAATTAGATTAATAAATAAATCAATATAAACGCTAACATATCTTCAGAAAAGCGTAAATCATTCTATCGACTAAACATGTAAATTACATTAAAATACCCGAACGAAATTTCATTTACATAGAAACTAGTTCTATTCGTACAGCGATCGATGATTGTCCTACTTGTTGCTGACCATCATTACAGAATACTTTCTTTTACAATTTAAACACATTTTCCAAATCTATCTTTTGCAAATAATTCACACATAAATTAACAAATTGAAAAATTTAATTCATCATTAATTCCCTATCTACTCTCACACATCACCTACCCTACTATTAAACCCTTAAAAAAAAACTAAATAAAAATATTAACGAATGAAAAAAAAACTGTCGTATGGTAATTTGCCGGGTCGCGAATCGATCTTCGAGGACGCGTTATACGTAGGTTGCCCTTGTTTTTCGAAAAACAACTTCTCACGGCCGCGAGAGTTCTGCCTCCTTCGACGCTCGGCGTCGCGACGCATGCGTTTTTCGCGTGCGCCGCTTTTACCCTTCGCGGAATTATCTTGGCCGTGAATCGAGCAGTCTTTCTACGCCCGGCGATCCTCGTGGATCCCGAAGGATCCTGGATGACCAGGAACGGGTTCTCTGGTGAAAAACTACTTGGTGATCTGGCAGAGAGAAAATCTACCTGAATTTCACCTGCTTTTGATTTTTAAATTATTTTTTTTTCGTCACTGTGTAGTCTGCCTCGTTTGGAATTCGAAAGCATCGAATTTCGACTCGCTGGAAATTTTTCAAAAATTCAAACAATTTCCGGAGGACATTTAAATGGATTTATATTTCCGGTGGAAACTTTTAAGCTTTACAATTTTTAGATTTGAAATTTCTGTGACTTAAAGTGTCTACGTTTTAAATTAGAACAAAAAAACTAATTTCTACATATCGAAATTATTTTCGTCTCGAAATTTCTGCCTTTCGAAATTTCCCAGCGTTTAACACTAGATTTACGGACCGAGTCAATTTGACTCATTCAAAATTTGATTACTATATATATATATACATATATATAAAACTTTAATATTATTTTCGAAATACATACGTTGGTTTTTAGTTAAGTAATGAAACATATGTAAATGTTAATTTACACTTAGTCAATTATATTAGTATATTAGTAAAGTACACTTCAGTAAAAGTAGGTATATAATCAACATCCGTAAATCTAGTGTTAAATTTTCTTCTGTTTCAAAATTTCGCTCTCGAAAATACCTCTCCAGATCATCAACTGATTTCAATGATATCGTAGCGTTCGATCATCGCGCGAGAAACACGTGAAAAGAATTTTCCGGACGTTTGTGACTCTGTATTTTTCTCGCGGAAGATTTTTCTCCGTTCAACACGTGAACAAGTTTATGGGGAAGCTGAGTATTGGTGTTAAAAAGTTGTGTGCACATGAATCGCTTCGATTGTCTGCGAAAGGGTCGAATGAATTTGCAATGGGGGGAAAAACTATGACTTGAACAATTGCACGTTCAGTAAGTACTTGAAAATGTTGACAAAGTGTTCGAATTAAATTGAATAACACACTATTATTTATATAATTAGAAATAAATCGCAAAATGATTTCTAATTATCACACGTGAATCAGAAAACTACACAAAGTTTTAAAACTAATGATAATTAAATACTTTATATTTAAAAGATAAGTAGAAAATAAACGTTGTAATTTAAAAAATGAATTATTTAAAATCTTGGGTCAATTAATCACATAATTGCATTATTTGCAAATTCTCTCCAACGAGAATTTCTAAATTAAATTTAATAACAAAGAAACTAATCTCAACCTAAACAATTATAATAATTCAATAAATTCTAATGTATGGAATTCCATTATTTTCTAACTCTAATTTCACCGAATCACTGTGATATAAATTATTAAATAATTCTCATGATATTTCTGCGAAAGTTACAATAATTTCAATTTAATCATTAGTATTTTACTTTCACTAAAATATCTAAATTATTTGCGTCGACCTCGAACCGGATGATACTTCTAAATCTCTAAAACGCGTATTGTGTCGCTTACTTCGTTCATCCGGAATCGATTGCAATTCAAAATTAGTCATTTAAATTGGAAAACTCGGTTAATTAACCATTTCGCGGTAAATTTCTGCGGAATTGCATCGCTCGCGCGATAACCCTAATGGCGTGTTAAACTGCCGAATCAATCGGATTGCGGATTGATCATTCGCATAGGGGAATTATGATCCGACTCGATCAGAAATTTATCATCCCTGGAACAAGGGCGTATGTCCATTAACCACCGATTAAATTGAACTGGAAAATCGGCAGTGCGAAATTTCAATTCGATTTGTCGCTAATCTCTGATCGTGATTTGAGTAATTAAATTTATTCGCAAAAAATTGACCCACATTTTAAAAAATATTTCTTGTTTCATTGGAAATTGTTACGCAAATTTTACTTGTTTGGAGAAACGTGATCTTTGGAAAATCCGTGGAATATTTGACGTTGTTAATTAGTCGTAACGACGGAAATAATCTCGTTCGAGTCCCATTAAGTGAAACCAGTTTCGAATTTCTTAAAGCTTGAGACATTCGAGTTAGATTATTTCGATGAAAAAAAATGCAAGAAATATTAAAGCTCGGACACTTTAACGGGTTGAAATTTCAAGGTTTAGAATAATCATAAAAAATCACAAAATTAGAAGATTAAAACACGATCGAAAAAAAAAAAATCTCTAATTTCTCGACCACCAATTAGACAATTTCACTTCCGTGAAATTCGCACCCGAAAATTCAACGCTTAGAAACTCGAACCTGACGGAATGTGAAAGATTAGGAAAGCTTTCAAGGAGTAGAACACGTCAAAGTCCACGGAAATTTCAAACTCTCCGGATTTCAAAGCTGCGAAAACTCAAAGTGCGGAAACTTCAAAAGCGCGCAAAAACGGAAAACTTGAATACATTTCAAACCGCAATGATCCCCGCGAGCATAATAGCCAACGAATTTCCAAAATAATAATTGTAAACGAGAAAAGAAAAGAAAAACGTGTCGACGGTTTAAAAAAATGTAAAAAAAAAGAACACTGTGCAAAGGTAAGTAAAATGCTTTTTGCTATTTCACGTGCGGCACGTGGCTCGCACATTAAATTTGCTGAACGGGCGTGAAAGCCAGTAAAAAGTGTTTTTTTTCTTCTCCTTTTTTTTCAACGTCGCACTTAATGAGTAAAACGGTCTCCAAACGATGGGCAATTTTAATGAGGCACCGCGTCATGAATAAATGATTCCTTCGCGGACGAAAGATAAGAAATAAATGGGAAACGAGCCACGGATCTTAATTCGCAAAGCACGCGTGACAACTGATATGCAAATTACGAGAAATCGAGTAGAGGTGCGAAGGAAATCGGTGGAAATTTCTGCGCCTCGAGATTGTCTACGCTGGGAATTTTCTACGCTGGGAATTTTCTACGCTGGGAATTTTCTACGCTGGAAATTTTCTACGCTGGAAATTTTCTACGCTGGGAATTTTCTACGCTGGGAATTTTCTACGCTGGAAATTTTCTACGCTGGGAATTTTCTACGCTGGAAATTTTCTACGCTGGGAATTTTCTACGCTGGAAATTTTCTAGGCTGGAAATTATCTACGCTGGAAATTTTTTACGCTGGAAATTATCTACGCTGGAAATTTTCTACGCTGCTAAAGTGTAATTTCTGAAGCAGGAAATTTCTGCCGGGCGATGTAAAACCGAGAAAATTCACCGGATAGAAGCACACCGCTTATACGGCCCTGTCCAATGAATAAACAAAGTGTAATTAGAACGGGGCGATATAAATTTCGTTCAATAAGCTTCGTTACTCTGTGCAAATATTCATGAGCGATATTCATTATTAAAATACGTTTGCCCGTTAAAAATGTCGATATTCGCAGCAACAAAGCGATAAAGTACCAAAAACAACAACTGTGCAAATGGTTTTAAACATTATCGTAACTTTTTGCACAAAGATATCGCGAGCTACCAAACATTTAAAAATTTCTAAATCATTTTCTAACAAATAATTTCACACGAAAAAAAATATCATTCGTACAAACTGTGCGGAATTGTAGTATAAAATTAATTTCAAAAATCTTTTTACAATAATTCAGAGAGAGAGAGAGAGAGTTGTAATACATTTTCCTCGTTCTTATATTAATTTCTACCGTATCATTATCGGAGAGCTATCGGTCGCAGAAATAACGTCGTTTCACGGTCTCGCATTACAAACTGTTAATTCCAATCGTGTATACAAAGACGTTAATTAACGTCTTGTCGCGAAAGGGTTAAATTAAATTTCACTCGGCACGGGGGCCGCGTAAAATGCATGCAAAACGAGATATCTGTTTCAGTGGAAATGACAGACGCACTGCGAGAACAAATCCGAAGATTTTCAAAGAGACGTCAGTTACTGTGGCGGCATTGTTAAGGATGTGTGTACTCATGGGAAATTCTGTTTGCCATTAAAATACGCGTCGCACGTAAAATTATGCAAATTTTGGTTTGATTCAAATATTTAGAGATAAAAAATTATTAAAATGTGCGTGGAAAATTTCCCATAAAAATAGAGTTCTTGTAATATAGGAAAAAAGAGTCACGAACAGTTGTGACAATTTAAAATTGGATTTACGTGCGAAAATTTGCTCGTGTGATATTAAAAAACGATAAATAATAGTTCCTCTTTTTTTTAAACGGAAAATATTCAGTGGAACGAAACGTAAAATTTTACTTTGACAAAAGCTGGTGTTAAAATCACGCCGCAGCTATGAATTTCATTCGAAATTCATTTGATATAATTTGTAAAATATCGAAAAAATTGGATACGTTGCTTCGAACGAGAATAAAAAAACATATTTGTAAAAAAAGTATTATTAGATTTTACATTTCGATATGCGAGGAAAGTTCTGGTTGAAAAACTTCTTAATGTTATGAATTTACTCCTAATGATTCCGGAATGAAGTTAAAACTTTCGCAGCGTGAATTCCGCGGGTTCTTTGTGCAGCTTTTAAGGGTAAAAGTAATTAAAAGTATATTTAACAATATTCAGAAGGAATTCAATAAAAGTTTGACGCACTAAACAAAAACTAACGACTCTTAATGTCGCTAAAACACAACCATTGTAATGATTTTCTAACAACACGGTCCACGAAAGTCTTGGTACAGAAATTAAGATAAGAAATTACTAAACGTCCACATAATTATGAAAGTGGTCTATAGTAAGTCAATATTTCAAAAAAAAAGTCTTGATAATTCGTTAATAAATGCTTCCAAACCTTTAAACACCTTTAAATATCCAAAACTTTGTTAAAAACTTACTTAGACCACTTTTATAATTATGGGCACATATAAAATAATTATTTATAAAAAAATTTCCATCCCCGAAAGAATTACATCAAACAAAAAATTCTCTACGCAACAAAATTCCCAAATAAATCCAACAAACGTTGAAAACGTCTCACGTAAACCCTACAAATCTCACCTACAATCAAACACCTCCGACCACCAAGACTTTCGTGACGGTTTACTCGCTAAATTCCCGCAAAACCATCGCCATTTCCAGAATCCCCGTCGCCATCCCGTGTCGCAGTGGGATCAGCTAAAGAAGACGCGCAATTACACCTAATGAAACCACCATGCTAGCCCCGTGTCCGCCACACTGAAGCTGTCCGTTCTCATCCCCCATATACAAACACACTTACGAACACACACATACACACACAAATACAAATTCACGCATCCGCGATCGATCACGGATCGTTCGAGCAAGTAGCTGAAAGAAGCCAGCCATCGGTGAACATACAGAGTGTGTCGCTCTACCTGGGGGACGTGAACGGGGACTCGGGGGAGAGAGTGAGTGAGAGAGAGAAAAAAAAAAAGATCTCAAGCCCGGGGGATGAGACGCGATGGTGGGGCTCCGGAGTCACGGTGGTCGCAGCCAGTTATGGTGGAGAACGACGCCGGATGGTGGGGTTGAAAGGTGGCGTCATTTATGGTCGCGTCGGATAAACCGGCACACCTGCCGTTCAGTAGTCTATCCGCGCAACGACAAAAGCCTTGGCAGCGTCGTCGAGACATAAAAAAAAAAGACAAAGATCCAGGATGTTGTCGTTGACGGAATCCTCGTCGACGTCCTTGAAATCGGGATCTATTATCACCACGTGGATCGAGGAACACGATTAAGAACCACCTGGGGAATATTTATCGTCCGGAGTAGCGAATGACAATCAATTCAGAGACCTGGTAGCAATAGATCCATCGCAAGTGGAAATTACAGAAATTTTACCGACGTACCTGAAAGTGTTAAGTAGAGAGAGTCAATGATATATCAGACGCGAATGAAATAAATCAAATAAATCAAATAAAATTAGAAAATCTCAGAGTTACCTGGGGAAATTAGAAAAAGTATCGAGAGTTTGTCCAGGAGAGGAGTCCCACCGACTCTTAGTGCACGATTTTCCTCGAAGAATGTGAGAAGTGACAGTTGACAGAGGAAAACCGCGGGATCAAAGATGAGCTCCTTAAGGAGGTCGACGAATCAGTCGACGAGGGAAGGAGCTTCCGGAAGGAGACACGCGCTAACCGGGGCCAGCTCCAAGAGCGTCAGGAATATCCTGCACACCACCACCACGGCGCCGGGTTCACCGCTGCGGCACAGGTCGAAATACGAGCTGAGGAGCATCAGCTTGGAGGGCACGAAAGTCCTGCCGTGGACTTCGCGGTAAGTGAGATTGAATTTTCTTTTTTACTTCCAGCAGTTGTTATGGGTCGTCCGGGTGGTCTCATCTGGTATCCTCGTGACAACTTCGATGGTTTTTTCCATGGTTAGAGCGTCTGTGGAAATATTTGTCCTATAATATTATGAAAGTGGTCTAAGTCAATATTTTTAAAAAATGAGTCTTGATAATTTGTTAACAAATGTTTCAAAACCTTTAAAAAAGGGAATATCCAAAATTGTTCAGACCACTATGATAATCATGGTCACATTTGGACAATTAGTAACAGTGAAGTTATTGGATAGAATTTTTTTGCGTTACTGTATTGACTAAATTGAATTTTACCTGAATTTGATTATAAAAATGATGGACTTTTGATGAAATGTTGGTTTCGATGTTAATAAAAATTTGTAAATTTGTAAATTTGATTATTTTCGATTGTTTTCTGAAATGGTGGATTTGTTTTTTATATTCAAATTATAGTAGTCAAATACTATATAGTATACTCAAATTATAGTAGTCAAATACTGTATGTATAGTATATTCAAATTATATAGTACTCAAATTATCATTGAGTATTGATGTGGTAAAAATATATTATAATATTTTGCTTTTATGGATTTTTACGAGAATAGAGCGAGAGAAAGTTAATACGAGGGATGGGGCCACTGGACCCCCATAAAAGGACCAGACAGTTTTCTATCATCATGTTAAGTTCTATATATTTGAATACCAGTTTGTCTTGAAAGAAATTTTAACAAAAACAAGGAATTTATGTGAAAATTCCAAATGGTTTCTGAGAGAACGGTGGACAAATATTTGATTTAACATGGACACCATAGAAAACGTCTGATCGCCATAACTTTCATATGGCATTCATACTCTGACCCCAATAAAAAACGAAAGATTGCCGAAAATATCTTCGCAGATTCTTTTCTTTCAAAAATCTTTATCTTTATCACGAAATTACAAAAGAAATTCGTGAAACTTTTTCGAAGTAGTATAACACTTATTGGGGTCAGACATTGCCACTTGTAATGTTAATTAATTATACTCCGAATCCCACAAACACTTCCACACGTGAATATGTGACACACACACGTTTTTATAAAACACAAATTTTCTATTTTATTAATTTAATCACCAGTCGATATTGCAATTGTATTTTTTCAATTAAATGAAAATATAATGATCTGAAAATGTGCAAAGTGACCATAGGTGGTTAAATTAATACACACACACACTCACACATATACTGTAATTAATCCAAGAATTTGATTTTCGTCGATCAACGGCGGCTTCGTTTGATAAAAAAAAAAACCGCTCGTTTCGAAAACCCGACCTTTCCGACGAAATTGAAATTCAACCCTCCGATTATTAACCCTTTCGATCACAATGTCTGGCATCACGGCTGACCGGATTCATAAATATTTACGGATATATAATTAGGGGGAAGTAGAATGTAATTACGATGGCCGGCGGAAAGCGATAATTAATATTCAACATGTGTCGCTGAAAATTAAAACCCGCGGTCATTAACGCGACGCTCGAATTCCCCGCTGGGAAATGAAATCATTTAAAACAAACATTTTTCTCCCCCAAAAAAAAAAACAATTTAATAAATAAATCGGACATCAACGAATCAAAATATATCGAAACGTTTCCATAAAAAACTTGAAAAAAATAAGAATATAGCCCGTCGCTATCTCTTAATATAACTTTACTCGGTAAAATAAAAAAACCGATCCAATTTCGCGAGAATTTTTATTCCCCGCTTTTTTACAAGCCCTTTTATGTCGAGTCCTCAACTGTATTTTATTCGAATTATCGGGCTGGCCTGTGTGTGCCACCGTTTCGTCCCCCTTTTTTCGATGATTATGCATTGACACGCGTCAAGGGGATGAAAGAACACCCTGTGAATCGAAAGATGCGTACACACGCACGCTAGACACCCACACACACACACACTTAGGTTTACGAGGCCTCTTATTTCGCGTTGAACAATGACGCTACATTTTTTTTCGGCAAATACTTTTCCATAGATTCGTTCGCGTTTTTTTTCTTTTTTATTGTAGTCGAGATTACGATTTTTTTTTTCACCTGAAAAACGTTTCGATATTACTTGCGAGAATGATTTATGGTATTATGTGAAACGCGTGGTTCGCAGATGAAAAATAAAATACGATTTTTCTTACTGTTATCGCGGGTCATGTAATTCCTGATGAAAATACAACGCGGCAGGATTGTTACGGATGGTACCAGAGTTATGATTAATTGTATTTCTAAGAAAATGTGCGGTTTTTACGATTGAGACGGGTTAAATGTTGCCGTGCTGGAATTAAAAGTTCGAGGGGTGGATGTTGTAGCGAATTTTCGCGAAGCGCAGAGATATTGGCATTTGAAAATTTTTGTGCTTTGAAATTTCTATGCTTTGAAATTTCTGCGCTTTGAAATTTCTATACTTTGAAATTTCTATACTTTGAAATTTCTATGCTTTGAAATTTCTGCGCGTGGAAACTTTGGCGTATGAAAATTTTAGCGCGTGGAAATTTTAATGCTTTGAAATTTGAGCGCTTTGAATATTCTACACTTTGAAATTTCCACGCTTTGAAAGTTCTACGCTTTGAAAGTTCCACGCTTTGAAATTTCAGCGCTTGGAAATTTGTGAGCTTTGAAATTTCAGCGTTTGGAAATTTCAGTGCGTGGAAACATTGGCGTATAAATTTATTTTTCTCAGTCCAAGTGGAACCATAAATATCACTCGCAATATGAAACTGTATGAACTCAAATTAACCGGAAAACTTTGCTTCCCAAAGTTTCGTCAAATGAACTTTTAACTCAGTTTCAACTAAACGAAAGTAGCTCACCGTATTTTCAAGATCCACATAAATATACATTACGCCATTTATCCTTCAATTACATATTCAACAAGTACATACGGTTTAATTACTAAAAATTACACGGTCGAAACTTCGCCAACGTCGCAATAAATATTCACAACTGTTACATTCCCCAATACTTTCGCAATTTCGAGGAATAAAAATATTCTACGTTAGTTTTACAATACTTTTATAAATATCCGTTTCACCTAAAGCTGCGTTCATCTTTAACGACAATATCTAGGAAAGGTTACGCCATGTTTTGCCACTAGTAGTTTCCGAAAGAATAAGAAATAATAAGAGTGGTCAATTTCAGAATGTTCATGTTTTCTAAATATCATTGAACATGAAACGTGTTTGCACATTTTTCGAAAAAACTTGCGCAAGTTATGGGAGCCCTTTGAAAATGTTATCGCTCATTGGATGTTATTATTGTTTAAGAAAAAGAGAAATTTATTTCCTCTTGCACTTATCTTTCTCTGTCGTCCTTTATTGGAAGTTCATAGGAATTTAATCGAAATAAATTGATGTAAAATCATGGAACAGCAAGTTTCATAAATAATTCACGTGACTTTTATCAAGCAATTCATTTTAATCAACAAATAAATGATTCGAGTGTAAAACGTGAAATAATTGTATCGATAAAATTGAATCTCATTTAATACAAATTATCATGGACGAATTATTGAAAATACGTCACATGAAAAATGATTTGAATTTGCAAAAAGTATAAGACGAATCATCGAATTGTTTTTTTGCTGTGCGACAGATTGTAACAAAGTTTTTTATCAAGATTATAATAGTTGATATTAATGTCACGCCGAGCGTAAAGTATCGTAAGAAGCGATCAATATTTGTTATTAATAATATTTCTTAAGTGTTTATTTTTTATGTAATATTTTTAATCTGCCGATAAATTACCTTCGGAGTGTCCTTATATTTTGTCAATATCTCTACAGGACGAGCACGGTTTTTTATTCTCGGGAGCTCCATTAGATTCCGTAAGCGAAATTTTATTCTAATCATCCGTGATTTGCATAATTTATCGCCGCTACTTCGAGAACGGGAGACCGATATTCATCGCCGTTTACAAGTCATAGGGACGCTGATTCGATAATCTGCATAAATATACTGGAGATTTTCTATTATTGTGTTAACATTTCTAAACGTAGGAATTTTACGCGTACGATTTTCACACGTCGCAATTTTCCACACGTGAAATTTCCAAGAGTCACAAATTTCCACGCGTTAAATTTCCAAAAGCCTCAATTTTCCACGCGTTAAATTTCCAACGCACCACTTTTCCACGCGTTAAATTTCCAAGAGCCTCTATTTCCACGCCTCAAATTTCCAAAAGCCTCAATTTTCCACGCGTTAAATTTCCAAAAGCCTCAATTTTCGACGCGTTAAATTTCCAGCGCCACAACGTTCCACGCGTAACATTTCCAAGCTTCAAAAGTGTCAGCTAGCGAAAACTCCAGGCGTAAAAATACCGAAACCTATAAAAAATAGAAAAATTCCAATTGTAATTAATTGATCAATTTGGACGATCGTTAATCTAAGTTTCTAGGTGTCTCGTAACTTATGGACGGAGGTGTACATAGGATATTCTTAGCGTATCGTACGTCCGCACGCGGTCGGGCACGTGCCAGATAAGGCGAACAGCGTAAAGATATACCGAAACGATAGACTCCCTCTCCCTTCCCCACGGGATCCACCCCATTATTGCAATCAATTTGCAAAGTGAGCGCAAGGTTACTGCAATCTCAGCTCTCGCCGGCACGGACCTGTTTTTGCAAGCGCAGTGTCTGAAATTTCTAATTAACTTCCCCCTGGATATGTTTCACCTTCTAGGATCTACATACTCACATACATATGTTCAACGATAATTGGACACTGTCTTGGTGGTTTGAAAATTACTTTCATGGACATTTACGAGGATACAAAATAGATTGATACTATGTAAAAAATTATCATTCTGTTATAAGTCACAGACACATAGAAATTAAAAATAAATGAAATATTGTCGTATAGAAATTTCTAATCGTTCAAAAATTGGCGCGAAAAATATTGCAAAGTGTCCAAACACAGAAATCCAAAAAAAAACAATCTTATCAGCAAAACAACTTCCATTTACTCTTTACAAACGTAATCAGCACCCTAACACAACACCCGAGCATGATAAACTCTCGTCCAGAAAGCCCACGACCTCTTCATCCTCCAATAAAACTATAAAACCGTTGCCAGCACACCCCGAGCGATTCCCCGTCTACTTTGGAAGCTAATCAGGCGTAGCCGCAACCTCGTCGCCGTCGCCGCGCAACCCGTGAGACTCGGTACGATGATTATCGTCGGTATGATCGACCGCGCAGCGAAGAAGGAGGCGATCCGATCCGTCTAGATCACCAGGCTTCCCGATATATCGGATTTTGGCTCTTTATAATTAACCCTTTAGCTATCGGATCCGGCCGGGGGGATGCTTGTCCGTTCTCTTTTGTGGCGACGGATCGATCTCGATCACGCTCGACCGAGTGGAAGTCGGCATCTCGTCCAGAGACAGAGACCTAGAGGCCGAGGGAGAAAGAGAGAATGAGAGAGAGAGAGAGAAGAAAAGAACGATATGAAAGCAGGTAGAACGAACCGAGAGAGAGAAGTGATACACACACACACACTAGGAGAGAAACGACAATACTGAGATCACCGTCCGTTAGGAAGCCTGGAGAACAGGGGGGAAACACACGGGGTGCTCTGAAAAATAAAAAGAAAACCAAATGAATACATAGAATGTCTGTGAGAATGTGTGAGAAAAAGAGAGAGAGAGAGAGAGAGAGACTACTACCTGGGGCATTATGGTCGGTCGCCGGAGAACTCGGGCGTTTCCGATGACTTTGTCCCGCGAGTATATCGTGAATTGCGTCATCGCGATGGCCCGCATTCGGAAAACACGTATATACACACATACATATATATGGTATACACACGGTACACGCGGTCCACGGGCTCACACACACAAGTATATCGATTTTGCCGATGCATAACGAGACTTTCATAGGCACAGCCGGAGATATACATATATGTAGAGACCACCGAAGTAGGGATCGGACTTTTCGGATACGCCCGTTGCACTTTCGATACCGCGTGTTGCATATCGAAAGGGATCATCCGTGTGGTGGTGTATGTCCGTGTGTGCGAAGGTTGGAATTCCGCGGCGATCTGAAGGCTTTTTTTCTTTTTTTTTTCACTCTCTATCCCTGGGGATGATCGCGATCCTGGATCACGAATTGAGGGGACGAGAGGATCTTTTTATTGTTGTGCGACGGTGTGGGTGTATTTTTATGGGGAACCGGTGAAAGCTTTCGGTAGTTTGGATTCAATACACCGTGGTGGAATTTTGTCCGAGGTGGAATTTTCGAAAGTGACTCTGGAATGTTGGATTTTAATATTTTATTCGCGATATTTATTTACGAGGACTAGTGTGGGGGGATGCGCAAAGCTTTTGCACGAAAATTTTCGCGACACACGGACACCACGCAGCCTTGCGAAAATCGAGGCCGTGACACCTGTAGATCGAACCACAGCGGTACCGGAAGTTTCATATTTGGAAAGTGTGTTCCCGGCTGGAACGTACAGTGCGATTCATAATTTCCAAAAATGATTGAATTTTGCGCGTGGAAATTGTGAACAGAGTCGAATTTTAGAAAACACTGTGCGCCAGTAGAAAGACCAGGTAATAGTCAGACATCAGACTGTAATTTTTTGCTCTACAACATTTCTGCATTGCAACGTCCATCTAAAGATTCCAAATTATAATGGATTGCGAAAGTAACTTGGATAAAAAGGAAAATCGGGAAAACTTCCTGAAATACGTTTCTCCAAATGAAATCTCGAAATCAGCGAACAAAATCCTGCAATTAGAAAATGTTAGTCAAAGTTGCAGTGATAGTAGCCAACATAGTAAAGTTGGAGACAAAGGTTGCCTATGATAATAGAACAAAATATATACCTTGAAAATTTAATATAAAGGGTGTATAGAAATATGTATGTAATCTTTTTCAACTCCATTCAGTAACGTTCTCATGTGTCCGTCGTGTCTCGTAACCATGAAAGGATGATTTATGTACATATTCAAGGGATGAGACAGGTCTTTTGACTTATCCCTGATGAGCAATGAGGGAAAGAGATCTGCAAGCGAATCCTGGCGTGAACTGACGTGGAACCTGAAATTGCCTTTAACAGGTTACTCGTCTTATCCATAAAATCCAGCAAAGTTTCACTTTGTTCTCGGTTGAAATTAGCCAGAAGAATTAGCAATTTATTTTTGAGACTTAGAAATAATTTTTGATTTGATGTATCAAAGATCTATTTGTTAACAAAAGTTTCCGAGTGTTAATATTTTTTCATCTGTTTGCTGGACTTTTATATAAGTACTCGTTATTAAATAATCATTCCAGATTCACCGGATACTATTCATGTTGAGCAAGTACTCACGTACCCCAGATTTTACAATGACGTACAATAGACGTCGCGGTTTTCCTATTTGGATCAAGGATACTTTCTCCTGGGATATTTAGCGAGCGCCGGAAGAAAACATGGAAATGAAAATGGGAGGAAATTCGAGGCTGTTTTGCGTTCCTATCAACGTTCGGAATACCTTGAAACTCGAATAACGATGGAGCAATGAAACGCAACAAAATTAATGTACCCAGCAACTTCCATTACAATTTTCCATAAAATTTGTAAAACCGATATGAATCTTTCCTTACATTCAGCAATAATGAAACCCTGAAAATAATAAACAGAAACAATATGTGAAAAATGCGAGAGAAGCTTGATTTTGAAATGTTACATATTAATTTCAAATATTTTCAGATTATTCAAATATTTTCCAGAGAAATATTTACATTGTATTTGCATTCGCGATTTTCGAATCTATCGGCATTTCGCGTACGCCGGAGCTATCAACCTTTCACCTCTTTGTAGAACCGGATGTAAAGTATGCGCATACATCTGCGCTCATAACCGCTCATCTATCACTTTCCATCCCTGATGCTCGCTTCAAAAATCTACTCGAAGTACCTTCCAGACTTTAATTCGGACATTTCGGCGGAACATAATAAATTTTCCGCAATGTCGTCGATCGATGACAGTTCTGAAAGTAATTTGGACGAGCCATTTCGATATTAGAATATTCAGATTAGATTAACGAGAATTCGAAAGTAGTTGGAAAAAAAAGACTCCGTAGCGAATTTCAATATTTAAATCGGTTTAACGTGGACCCTCGGAAGTACGATTCAATTCAGCTTTAACTCGATTAAAGTAAGCAATGTTAATTATTGAAATATCGATGGGAACGGCCGACCTTGATTTCCAGGAAATTTCGTCGAAAAATACCCCGCAAACATGCTGCGCGGATAAACCGCGAAATCGGCTTCCAGATTTGTGCGGCAGGCTGGTTTCAACTCGCATTTTCAAAGAGTTTCCAGTTTTAAACAATGAACCACTGCATCACACGAATTCTCAAGAATTAATTCTAAAAATTCACCTTTCCACCTTGCACCTGAAAAAATAATATTTTTCTAATCCGCAATTTAACTTTCTCGGAAAAATACACGCGATAATTTCGATAAAAAATTTATAAAAATCCTTCCGACGAGCGGAAAAAAATGTAATTTAAATATCTCTCCTATCCGCATTTTAATTACCTTGCAGCAAAGTACGTGTCGGTTTTAAAATACTCTCGCTGGTAATAAAAAACCTTGTAACTTTATTTCCAACTGCCGTACATTCAGGAATACTTGTTTAAACTGGCAATTCGGTTATTTCTCGCCGGTGGAACAGAATGCACCATACATTGGCGGTTTAACGAAGCCATATCCCTCGGTATCTTTCGAAACTGGAAAAAAATGGAGCACGTAACACAAGGCTGGAGTAAAACAAAAAGGAATCGTCAGTCTGTCGAGTACCCGGCCTGCTAGTTCCAATCAAAGTCGGATAAAATAGCGTTTGAAACAGTTGCGAGGAAACATTCGGGAAAAAACTCGATTACCCAGTAATTTTACGATAAACTATTATTTATAAAACAGGTTCGAATATTCGGTTTTAATGGACGTGAAAAATGATCAAACTAATGAAAACTCGTATGAAGGCGATCGATAAACATTTCATCAAATACAAAAAATACTGTGAAATTCCCTGCGGCCGAGAATAAATTGAAAATTCATTGAGCGAACTGATATAGATTTCTAGAAAAATTCGAGGGAACAATGTTCACTTTTCGACGTTCGATTAATCATGGTATCACATTGACAACACCTGCGAATTAGACAATGTATTTTTCTTAACATTCTTTAAAATACTTTGTAAAGTTCTAAATACGCAAAGGGAGAGATCTAAGTAATTTCCTATATCACAACGAATATGAAAATATTTCCAGATAACCTTCAATTCGAGAAACATAAACATAACCGTCGCGTGAAAATAGTCAAACTTTGACTGCAACTTTCACACTCCCCGATCATTTTAAGTCGTCGCCAATATTAGATTTAGTTATCATAATCATTAATAGAAAAGATGACAGTGTCAAAAGTCATCGAAACATTAAAATTTTCTTAAAAAATGTAAGAAATTGCGTACCTGTCAAATGTCGCTGGTTCTACGCAGTTATCTTTATTTCACGGTTTTCGTAATTATTTTACATTTCCCCGTGTAGAAACTATTAGATTTCACTGTAGAATTTAATTACGAACACGGTAATACCATTAAAAACATCTCAAAACAACGGGCGAACTTTTAAATAGAGAAAATATCAGATCTTTCTCACTAATGCGTTTCTACAAGTCTAAAGTACTACGTGAGTCAAGCGCACTACGCACCACATAAAGAACACAACTTTAATCAAACTGCGAAACAATAAACTTTCAAATTTTATGTAAAATCGAATTAATTAGCAATATTCTCTGCTTAATTTCTCTGCGTTAATGACAGACTATTAAAATACAGTTTTCCGCCGTTCTAGAAGGTTTCATTCGAAATATTAAAGTATGTATGTACTACGAAGTCCAGCAGTGAAAATATCATGGTATCGCGTTGACAACACCTGCGAATTAGACAATGTATTTTTCTTAACATTCTTTAAAATACTTTGTACAGTTCTAAATACGCAAAGGGAGAGATCTAAGTAATTTCCTATATCACAACGAATATGAAAATATTTCCAGATAACCTACAATTCGAGAAACATAAACATAACCGTCGCGTGAAAATAGTCAAACTTTGGCTGCAACTTTCACACTCCCCGATCATTTTAAGTCGTCGCGAATATTAGATTTAGTTATCAGAATTATTAATAGATAAGACGACAGCGTCAAAAGTAATCGAAACATTAAAATTTTCTTAAAAAGTGTAAGAAATTGCGTACCTGTCAAACGTCGCTGGTTCTACGCAGTTATCTTTATTTCACGGTTTTCGTAATTATCTTACATTTCCCCGTGTGAAAACTATTAGATTTCACTGTAGAATTTAATTACGAATACGGTAATACCATTAAAAACATCTCAAAACAACGGGCGAACTTTTAAATAGAGAAAATATCAGATCTTTCTCACTAATGCGTTTCTACAAGTCTAAAGTACTACGTGAGTTAAGCGCACTACGCACCACATAAAGAACGCAACTTTAATCAAACTGCGAAACAATAAACTTTAAAATTTTATGTAAAATCGAATTAACTAGCAATATTCTCTGCTTAATTTCTCTGCGTTAATGACAGACTATTAAAATACAGTTTTCCGCCGTTCTAGAAAGTTTCATTCGAAATATTAAAGTATGTATGTACTACGAAGTCCAGCAGTGAAAATGGCGCGATTGTAATTCAAAAAATACATCGTGAAACTGTATATTTATGTATCACAAGCCAATTTTCTGCACCCAATTTAAATATATATATATATATATATATATAATTATTTGTAAGATTGGTGTTTTCCACGTTTTATGAGCCCTGTATATATGATTGTATGTATATGTATATAATGCCAATTAATATTCATCAATATTTAGTAAATTCATCGGCTGTAACAGCAAATGTGATCGAAAGGATTAAACATGGATCAATTATAAATTAATTGATCAACTCACCCTGATAACACGATGTTAACAACAATCACTAATCTGTCACACAAATCCCCTACTATCCCAACTGTTAATAACTATGTATTCAAACAAGTGTAGCATGGTTGTACGATAAACGTTTTCTTTAAATTTTTGTAAATTACATTAATAATCTCTTTGATCGATCCTAGAATACCGTCGGTAAAGAAATTTAGAGTTCAAAAACAACTGAATTAAAATTTGTTGAAAAATCACAGAAATGTGTCATTTATAATCGCGTGATTAAAACAAAGTGACACAAGATACGTACTTAGTTTAAAAGGAAGTGAAATACGACAAGTATTACGGTATTCCAGCGTTAAAACTACAGAAACAAGGCAACCAATGTATAATCCGATATCAGGCGAACAAAAAGAATTTAACAACGGGTTTCTTTCCCTATACTCCACCACACATCTACACATGGACTAATAAGGTAGCAAAACAAAAATATATCGTTGCAGGGCTCACGTTGAGCAGTCTAGTAATCATGCCAGGGAAAACGTCACGTAAGTTGAGAAAGGCGTAGTTTGAAAAACAAAACAGTCGAAAGAACACTGTCACCTGTGCACAAGCCTTGCACACACCACTTTTCACTGTCGTAAACACCAATATATGTATGTGTATATACGTACACACACACACACGTTCTGTCCATAAGTTATGTGACAGATATAAATTTGGATTAACGTTCGCCAATTTGGACCTGGCGTTCCTAACTTCACAAATTTCCATATCACGTCTCGAATGACTTGTGGACAGCGGTGTATCTATATGTTGAACCGTGCCTTTTTTCCTCTTATAATCCCGTTATGATAACGGACTTCCCCCCTTATCTGTTAGCCCTAATCCCCATGGGGAGGCTCGTAGAATTTAGTACCCGCATTTGTTCGGAACTTTTATCCAACCGTTGCCGAGTATATTTGAATTTTATTCACGTAAAGTTCCCCATACACTTCGGCTTGACGAAATGGTTCATTGAAATTTAAAGTAAAGTTTCACTCGACCATGAAGAACCTTGAAAACACTATCCTGTATGTGCACGAACACACGGATAGACCTGGCAAATGTTTTGATGAGATTATTTTGGGGAGGTTTAATTAAATTCAGTTTTTTACAAAATTAATAAACGACACTACGAGAAAGGTAGGATTTTAATCTGTTTGGAAAAATATATTCGTTTTCATATTCGTCAGAATGTCTCCCCGGTGAAATTGAAACATTTTTCACATTTGTATAAATAATACTTATTTCTATCAATCAAAATCAGGAACTGTACGAATGACATTGTGACGAATTTTATAATAATTAAGTGTAATTAATTAATAATGTTAGCAAGTATTAATAACGTACGAGCAGAAGACGAATTGTAATATAATTGGATAGTACATAACAGGAGAGATTGAAATTAGATGAAATTTACCTCGGAAAGTTATCGGGAGCGCGTTGTAAAGAGGTGTTGACTCCAGGACGTCCTATCGTAGACTAACGGTTATCCTTGTACTTGGCAATGTCAGGGCGAGTATGTTTGAGTTTGGCCGTACTTGAACCGCTCGAGGGGAACAATTAAGGTGAGAATAACAGGTAGGGATTTCCCGGGCAGGTACCGACGGTACCGGCAGCTTCGAAAAATTGTAAAAGAGTAACTTTTTGATAATTACGAAATATTTTTCATACTTGCGGCCATGCACGATTACCATGGCTCATTATGAATAAGTATCGTTAATATTTTAATTAAATTTGTAATTTGATTGCGTTACTTTATGACAATTACGATTTTCATTTTGTACTCGTCATTTTCGCTTTCTTTTAATTAACCATCTGAAACTTCCATCAACTTATTAAGGTTCAGAATGCGTATTCGAAACATATTCGATCATTTTTATATCTTGAAAATTGCGCGAATGACGAGCGATGTACGAAAATCGCGAAAAATCGTCAAATTATGGCAGTTTTTTGGTCGGCATTGGCTCAATTTTTGAGATAGCGATCTGGGACTGGTACCATTGATTTAGTTAGGAAATTCTACGCCAGATCAATATATAATAGTTGTACTTTTCGAAAATTTCATTTTTCGCCAAAATCTGAAGGGGGTAGGTCAGGATTTTTCGCGATTTTCGTAATTCGCCTGCCATTTCCGTAATTTTTGAGCTATTAAAACGATCCGGGGCGTTTTGGACGCGGAATCCGAAGCCGAATAAGACAGTGAAAGAATTATTATGATATCTAAAAAATTGTAGAAATGGCGAGCGATTTACGAAAATCGCAAAAAATCCTGACCTACCCCCTTCAGATTTTGGCGAAAAATTAAATTTTCGAAAAGTACAACTATTATATGTTGATCTGGCGTAGAATTTCCTAACTAAATCAATGGTACCAGTTTCAGATCGCTATGTCAAAAATTGAGCGAATGCCGAACGAAAAACTGCTCTAAATTGATGAATTTTCGCGAATTTCGTAATTTCTTCGTCATTTCCGTAATTTTTGAGCTATGCAAATGATCCAGGGCTTTTTCGGCGCGTTATTTAAAACGAAATAAGACGGTGAAAGATTCAGGTCGATGTCTAAAAAATTGTGCAAATGGCGAGCGAATTACCAAAATAGCGACAAATCTTCATCTACACGGTTCAAACTTTGCCGAAATGTCTACAAATTTTGGCCTTATCATACCGAACGAAGGAAAACCAACTCAATTTCTATCACCTCACTCCTTAAACGAACCTTTTGTCACGAATCTGCACAAAACGCGTCCCTATTAGTCGCCTCGTACGACAGGCAGGGAATACCGTGGGTATATTCTTTCCCCAACCCACAGGGGAATGTATTTTAAACAAATCCTGATTTACGATAACACTTTATCACATACTAGTGTTATTTCTTAAACGTCATAGTACTAATCTGATCCACGAAGATCTGTAATTGCAATAGGAAAAGGAAAATGAAACAAATGCTTAGAATTTATTGATAACAGTTTAATCAATAAGTTATTTCCGATATTTTACAGTACTTTCAAATGTATGACACAAAGTCATTATATTTGCAAAACATATTAAAGTATTGTATTATCGTTTGATTAAAATTTAACCACATCCTTATTTTTAAGACTATGCTAATTATACTTAAAAACTATAATCTCAAAGACACGTCTGTCAATGAGATCACGATATAGGCGGTATTGAAACACGTTTCAATATTACTAAAACTAATTATCCCCATCATACGCCAATTAATTATTCGCGGGACAGAAAAAGAACAAACATGCCATTTCCCTATTACGGATAATACGAATTTAACACTTTACCTACCGCTACCGGTAGGCAAACTGTTAATAACGCGGAACAAGCAAATCAGTCGCGTTCTCTAGAATAGATTATCGACAAAAAACAAATTTTAATTGGCGAATGATAACCCCCGCGTTTTGTCACCGGAGTGCCAAAACGACTCTGTTAGTCGCCTCTTACGACAGGAAGAGATTACCGTGGGTGTATTCTTTCCCCGACCCACAGGGGACTAATTAATCTACTAACATTTAATCAAAATTAAAGCTTACAAATTACTAATATTTTATCAAAGTCCAGGATATGGTAGTAAAACAATGATCACTGGGCTATATCATAGACACAGACAATTTGTACCTATGCTTCATTTACGCAATCGATGCGAGTAAAAGAGTAAAAAAAACTTATAACGTTTCAATATTACTAAAACTAATTATCCCCATCATACGCCAATTAAGTATTCGCGGGACAAAAAAGAACAAACATGCCATTTCCCTATTACGGATAGTACGAATTTAACACTTTACCTACCGCTAGCGGTAGGCAAACTGTTAATAACGCGGAACAAGCAAATCAGTCGCGTTCTCTAGATTATCGAATTCGAAACAAATTTTAATTGGCGAATGATACCCCCCGCGTTTTGTCACCGGAGTGCCAAAACGACTCTGTTAGTCGCCTCTTACGACAGGAAGAGATTACCGTGGGTGTATTCTTTCCCCGACCCACAGGGGACTAATTAATCTACTAACATTTAATCAAAATTAAAGCTTACAAATTACTAATATTTTATCAAAGTCCGTGATATGGTAGTAAAACAATGATCACTGGACTATATCATAGACACAGACAATTTATACCTATGCTTCATTTACGCAATCGATGCGAGTAAAAGAGTAAAAAAAACTTATAATCTATTCGCGGAAAATCTGCTCGATACCATTTGTATCGAAGCCAAAAAGGTTCGATGCAAATAATTTCGACGCAAATCTCACCACGGAAAGTTTCTGAGGATGGAGGCGGAACCAAACCACTACCTCCATCCACCCCCCTCTTTTAAACTAATTCAATTAAAGAACGATCGTCTCATAGACACGTCTATCGATGAGACCGCGACTAGAGGAGGGTATTGAAACGTGTTTCAATATTACTAACGCAAACCATCACCATCACGCGCCAATTATTCGCGATATAAAAAAAGGAAACAAAAAGAGAACTATAGAAGGAACGACTCAACGAGAAAAGCAACTCCATAATCAAAATCTGAACGCGGGTGATTCCAGATAAAGATCTATTCCAGATAAACTGAAGCTAAATACTGCAGCCTGAAGATCAAAGCTAAGGCTGAAAATGAATTTAATTACGCGGAACGATAAAAAAGAGTCGCGTTTTCTTGATGGTCGATGAAATACGAAGTGGAATTGGCGCGTGATATCCCCTTAAACTATATCGTTTTGTCACCAGAGTGTCCAAAACGATTTACAGGCGATTACACTTTGTGTAATAATGAATACAATAATTAGCTTATTCTAGTTCCTCGGAGTTGGAGAGAAAAATCCTAGTTGTCAAACGTAATGAAGAATTGCTGGCCATCAAGTTTTGGTGATTTCCACTCTCATCCGTTTTCGACAAATGCTTCAAAGCTGATGAGTGGACCCAATGGCAGTCTTCTAAAAGTTCTCTTCAGTCTTCTAAAATTCTTCTTCAGTCTTCTAAAAGTCTTCTAAAATCTTCTAAAAGTCTTCTAAAATCTTCTAAAAGTCTTCTAAAATCTTCTAAAAGTCTTATAAAAATCTTCTTCAGTCTTCTTCAGTCTTCTAATAGTCTTCTTCAGTCTTCTTCAGTCATTTGTCAAGTTGTTTGACACGCTGCAGTTTCCACAACTTCGTATGTTTTATCGTAACGAACTAGTCATCGTGTGATTACAAGTTTCATCTTTAAACCATTCGAATTTCGCACGCGAAAATATGTTCCTTGTTTCACGGTCATGAACATATTTACAAAACTGATTTACTAAATTGAAAAAATTCCGCGTTGATCGCTTCCACCGATTTAACTGATCATAGTGTATTGTATTTATTATATAATATACTTGATGAAATGACTCGAAATCAGTTTGAAGTATCATTAAAAAAGTGAAAAGATTATTTAAAAAATATTTCAGAACTTTGGATGTATATATTGAGAAATTTTCAATATTAATATTTAAAAAAGTATATGTATA
The DNA here is from genome assembly GCA_917499265.3 of Mimumesa dahlbomi. NCBI lineage: Eukaryota > Metazoa > Arthropoda > Insecta > Hymenoptera > Crabronidae > Mimumesa > Mimumesa dahlbomi. Next base: position 11,514,024 of record OU824120.1, on the reverse strand, counting down.
TTAAGAACCTATGAAAATTCATGTATTGAAAAAATATATATATGTAAAACTTTAATGTTTAATATGGTTTTCAATATCATTAATATTAAACATCCCCATCACACGCCAATTATTCGTTAGACAATTAAAGGCAAACAAAAAGTGAAAAGTGGAAAGGTCTGGTTACTCATCGAGACAACCAATTCCATAATCAAAATCTGAACGCGGGTGATTCTAAACGTTTACCATAACGCGGCGAAAAAACAATTTACACACTTACACAGTGGCTCGTACAACGATCTTGAGAAATACCCGTTTCACACGACTTTCCCCGAATCATGGTCCACCGATACAAAGAGATTCACCTAGGGTCGATTTACAGGAAAGAAATCTCAACGAAATTCGGTCGAGGATCACTTCAAAGATGAAACAAATAAAACGCGAAACTATAGATAATTAAGACGAACTCTACACAGATTAAGTCGAATAAGCCTTGTCGGTCCGGCCGCTACCGACAAGCCTGATACGACTAATCCGAATCAAAATGGAAATTTATTAATATTAATTAAGAACGGTTTGCCCGTCTATGCGATCCCAGATCGAACCCGAGAGTTCGACTTTCCAGACAACGCTAGGCCACCCAAAGTACCGATGGAACCATGATTTGACGAAAGCCACGCTCCACGATTACATCGCAAGATCGCGGTTTAACCAAATAGCCGTGAGGCTATTAGGCCGACTACACGGTTTATCGTGTTGTTTTAACGCCAGTGGTATGACAAACGTGACAAATAACGAACAAATGATTCTACTTTAAAAATAAAAAATTCAAGATAAATGTTTAAGTTAAAAATGAAAGTTGTACATTGAGGATAATAATTAAAATTGTTTAATAACGCGGAGCGAGCAAAAATGTGATTGCCTTGATTGTCGACGGAACTTGGCGCATGATATCTCAATACCAATGATATCCATTTATTTGAGTCCCTTTATAAAATTTCATAAAAAATATACTTGATAAAATGACTCGAATACTGTCATTTAAATCATTGAAAAAGTGAAGAGAATATAAATTTTTTTCAGACGAATTTCAAAGCTTTTAATGTATGTATTGAAAGTTTCTCAATATTAATGCATAGAAAAGTATACATTGAAAACTTGAATGTTGAAGACTTGCGTAACATTATACGATATTGTACAAAATAATATTGTTTGATGTAAAATGCAATTTATAAATCAATTTATGGCAATATTCCCTTCAACAAACGCTTGGTCCTAATGGTTTTAAGTAGCATCGTACCAAGCCGGCGATGTACGATGCGGTTCGCGAGTCACATGGCCGCGTTAGATTATAGAAATGATTTATATTAAAAAAAAAAAGAAATCGCGTGTGTCTCGTGGAGACAGTTTCGGACATTTAATTAATATATATATATGTATTATAGGATAAAAACCACGTGTGTCTCTTAGAGACAGATTCGCATATTTATTGAAAAAATTTGTATAGTTCCTGCACGGTATTAAAAATGTACCTCGGTGAGACACTCTGGGATAATCCATTTCGGATTATCAGTAATTTCGCGAAGCTAAAGGTGCAGCCAGCGGTGACAAAAAAACGACCCGGCGCGGATGGCAAGTGTGCAAATTTCTTCTATCTGCACACTGTTTCACACTCTACCCCTCTGCTTTTTCCAAAAATTCAATTTATCAAATTTACTCGAATCAAACTCTGGACTTTATGAATTATTAAAAAACTCGCAAAATATACTGTTTGTATTCTTAAAACTCAAGTCAGAAAAGTACAAAAAATATCTCAGTAATTAATTAAATGACTTTAAAAATCTTTGTAATTATAAAAAACAAATTAACGACTCTATTAGAAAACAAGTCAAGTGCAGCAAATATTCTAATATGAACACTTTTGAGAAATATTGAACATGAAAAATGACTCGAAAACTTGAATGCAGATCGGGGCAGAGTCTTCACGGGGAGCTCACCTCGACCCGTGGAACAAACTACTTCTAACTACTGCACACAGTATCACACTCTACCCTTCTGCTTCTTCTCAAATTTATAGCAATCAAAAAACTGAACTTTAGAAGTGACAAAAATATGAATTTTTAAAAATGAACTCTCAGAAATTTTAAAAAAATATCTCAATAATGAAAAACTTTAGGTGTCTTTGACAATAATCAACAAAATATTCTAATAACTTAGTTTGAAAAGACTTTAATATGAAAATGACTCGAAAACTAATGCAAAGTTCTATTAATAAAACTTGAAATATATTATTTAATAGGAAAAATGACTCGAAAACTTTAATGCAGACCAGGGCAGAGTCTTCACGGGGAGCTCACCTCGACCCGTGGTACTAACTACTTCAAATTACTACAACTATAATTACTCTACAACTACTGCGAGCATAGTGACTTAGTAGTAACAGAATGACCACCCATTCTGGAAGTGTGAAAATTCAACACTCCAAAATGGGCAGCCATTAGTTGCTGCCCTCTTCTAGACAATTTGTCGGGCCTCTTCGGCATTTAGCCTCTTCGGCATTTAGCCTCTTCTTGCTTCAGGCCGGAGCCCAACCTGTTTCTGCAAGAACATTCGGAACCAAAATATAAGAAAACCCTAACACGCGCCTAATACAGACAAACGATGAGGCTAACAACGTGTGGACAAGTTAACAGCTTATTCTCAGAAGAATGACAACTGCAGTCCGTGCAAACGTGTTAGCCAGTAGAAGGACGAATGTTCAAGCAGAATTTACTTAATATTAAAAAGAAAAGATTATTAGCCTGACTTCCAGAAGCAGAACACCACTGGTTTCCTACAGTCGAAACAGTGATATCTGCCCTGGCCCTTCCTACTTAAAATTAATGCACACATTCCAGAATTTAAGTTACCTGCCTACCTATCACCTATATTTAAAAAAAAGAATGGCAAAAACTCAAGCACACCAACACACTCTCTCCACGATTCTCAAGCAAAGTCAGTGCGGCCCCCTACGAGAGACATCCCGGGACGTCTCCGACACCGACTCGAAAAACAATGCACACCTTAAAGTACGTACCTTTTTGCTGAAATCGACTCACAAGGCCAGCGATTATTGCGATTTATGTAGACTTTATTAGAAATTAGTCTTTATTGGGAAAAATGTAAAGAAAAGATATTTACGTAAAATATGTGAATAAAAAACGGCAATTAATTCGTAGCTCGAACAATTACTACGTTTAACAATAATGCTTCTACGTGTTGACTCAAATTGTATATCAAATAAATTGTATATTGTGAAATTCGCGAGAAAATTGAACATGAATTGAATAATGTAAAATTGTGAAGAAATTAAGGTTTAATTCAATTGATAAATTGCAAGAAATATTTGACTTTCAACCGACGCACGATCCACGAAATACTTAATTACTATACACACACTCACACACGTGTGGAACCGTACGTCGTGCACAATCGCTAACGCTTGTGAGCCGCCACAATAGTATTATTATAATTAATCAAAAAATCAGCCACGTTCACCGCCATCACCCATTCGTGCAGCACCTGGGCACACGAATGAGTTCAAGCCAAATAGGGACATGAACGTGGCAACTACATACTAGGCTTGATGTGTGCTGAAAATCCTGAGCTATAAAATGATTATTGAAATAGATCTTCTAACGAGCTAGTAATCGTTACTTTGACTTTATAGAATTTACTTGAAAATATACTTTATAAAATGACTCGAATATTGTTTATTTAAATCACTCAAAAAATGAAAAGATTATTTAAGAAATATTTCAAAACTTTTAATGTATATATTGAGAAACTTTCAATATTAATATGTAAAAAAGTATATGTATATTAAGAACCTTTGAATATTTCATGTATTGAAAAAAATATATATGTGTAAAGCTTTAATGTTTAATATGGTTTTCAATATCATTAAGAATAAACATCCCCATCACACGCCAATTATTCGTTAGACAGTTAAAGGCAAACAAAAAGTCAAAGTGAAAAGGTCTGGTTACTCATCGAGACAACCAACTCCATAAACAAAATCTGAACGCGGGTGATTCTAAACGTTTACCATACCGCGGCGAAAAAACAATTTACACACTTACACCGTGGCTCGTACAACGATCTTGAGAAATACCCGTTTCACACGACTTTCCCCGAATCATGGTCCACCGATACAAAGAGATTCACCTAGGGTCGATTTACAGGAAAGAAATCTCAACGAAATTCGGTCGAGGATCACTTCAAAGATGAAACAAATAAAACGCGGAACTACAGATAATTAAGACGAACTCTACACAGATTAAGTCGCATAAGCCTTATCGGTCCGGCCGCTACCGACAAGCCTGATACGGCTAATCCGAATCAAAATGGAAATTTATTAATGTTAATTAAGAACGGTTTGTCCGTCTATGCGATCCCAGATCGAACCCGAGAGTTCGACTTTCCAGACAACGCTAGGCCACCCAAAGTACCGATGGAACCATGATTTGACGAAAGCCACGCTCCACGATTACATCGCAAGATCGCGGTTTAACCAAATAGCCGTGAGGCTATTAGGCCGACAACACGGTTTATCGTGTTGTTTTAACGCCAGTGGTATGACAAACGTGACAAATAACGAACAAATGATTCTACTTTAAACATGAAAAATTCAAGATAAATGTTTAAGTTAAAAATCAAAGTTGAAAATTGAAGATAATAATTGTAATTAAAAGTTAAAGATCATTATGACAGCTTAAAATTGATTTAATAACGCGGAACGAGCAAAAAAGTCATTGCCTTTATTGTCGACGGAATTTGGCGCATGATATCCCAATCCCAATGACATACATTTATTTAAATCACTTTGCAAAAATTCATGGAAAATATGCTCGATAAAATGACTCGAATATAGTTATTTAAATCATTGAAAAAGTCAAGAGAATATAAATTTATTTAAGACGAATTTCAAAACTTTTAATATAAGTACGTATTGAAAGTTTCTCAATATTAATATACAGAAAAGTATATGTATATTAAAAACTTCAATGTTTGAATGGAAAACCCTTGTTTGATTCCTTATTCAAAGGAGGTGTTCTAAACAATGATAAATGTGTTAAAAATAATCCTTTGAAACCAGAATCTAAACACCGCGAATTGGTCTTCTTGGGTACATTCATAAAATAGAACGATTAATATGAATTTCTTCCGTTATCGCAAATCAGGTTACGAAAAATATAAATAGCATGAAAACTTTAATTCAATTTAATTCGTATGAACCTCATACGTGAAAATATCAAACTCTTTTCTCGAAAATATATTCCGAGTATAGTTTTATTGCAAGTACTTTACGCGAATTCAAATACAATTAAACGCAGCTTAAGGATATGAAAATTTTAATCGAATTACGAAAAAAACGTACGTGAAGCTAAAAGCCACAAGAAGACCCCTGCCTGAGCTAATTAAATATTCACAAGTAAAAGTGGTGTGTTACTACCCACAAGCGTAAAGTATCAAATACTTTACACTCGCGGTCACTATGCTCGCAAACTCAAATAAAATACAACCAATACACTCGTGCCGCTTCGGACCTTTATGTCCTACGACATGATTGAGTGATCGGAGGAACCAAAAATTTTTCGACTCACCGGCCGTAGAGTTCTTCTGCGCCTTCTAGAGTTGATGCTACGACCGGTATATCTGCCGATGATCTCTGTAACGTAACAAGAAGATATTCTTTATAATTCAACTGTATTTCATTTCGCAATTTTGGTAGAGTTGGAATGGAAAGATTCCACTCAATTCCACTTTCGCTCGATCTTCCTTTTCAGAAATTTAAACAGGAATACAATTTTGGCGATATTTACCTGCTGCCTGATGCGACGACGCCCGATGGAGGTCCTCTCCGCAGCTGCTGCGTACCACTACTATATCGCGACGCATTTCAACAAACAAATAGAAAAATAAAGAGACTACACTCCCGACCGTAATTATTTCCGGCGAGCAAACTGACTCTAATGTCGCGGTTTAAAAAGTGTCAGAATTTCGCGACCGAATATGTTATGTTGTAGCAGTCCATTTCAATTCTTTCGGCGGTTTTAAGTACGCGGTTATCGAACAAGCACAATTTTTAATAGCGCAACAACACTGACTCTATTTCGCGAAATACTGTCTCTCGGAGCAAGTGACTCTAAGACCGCATTGCGCGCGATCACACAAGCTGAAAATAAAGGGGAGGGTGCACACAAATATACCATATATATCACGCAGAATGACACAGTTGTTGGTTTTGTAAGTCTTATTTTTTTTATACCACGCGCTGTTGTTAGGAATATTGCCTTTGTCCTACTGTTTCTTGTAAATTAAAATTTAAAACGTAATCATGAATTTGTTCATATAGCAGTCAAGTATATTCTTCACTCTAAAATTTCTCAACATTTATTTTATGTTTGAAATAGCGTGAATTTCTATTCACTAAGAAAAGATTTAAAAATGTAAATATGATCAGTCAAACCGGTTGTCGATACGTAAAACAAATACGAGATTTGAATAAATCAATGCCAAGTTTTGTAGAAACATTCTCACACCCTTCGCAAGGAAAATATTTCTTATATCCGGTTCGCGAATAAACAATGCGACGATGACTCGATTCGATTCGATGAAACTCACGGAAAATATAAATTCCCGTTGTAGTTCAAACGACGACAATGGTAGTTCCGACCAATGTCAAGGTCGGTAGCAAGTAAGGTGTGACTGCTGCGATGCCCAGATTTTCTTCTTTACGTATACGTCACAAGACCGCGACGTAGTTATCTGCTACCCTCCAAGAGAATTCACCGGTGCGAACTGGATTTCTCTTTGTTGGTTGAATCTGAAATTACAGACAAAAATACGATTGGAATTATGTTCTTAGAATTTAAACTGCAAAAAGTCAAAGTATGAATAATAATGTTATGCACATTCCAACTATAAAAACAGTGAAAATAAACATTAAATATTATGAAATTACGATTAATAGAAAATAAGGCCAAAAATGTAATGATATAAACTGTAAAGTTTGACGAGTTGAGAAATGAATTGCAAGTATAGCTTTGATTAAGCAAAGGTAAATGTAGAGGAGTGCGATGTACCTTAGAGAGCACCAGGAAGCACCCAGGAGGAAGTCTTAACACCGCCACAGTTCGCCGATGACTGATGCGTGTCGATGTAGGTAGTAGGTGACAAAATCATGTCGGACAAACCGCTGGTTTTCCCGGGGTGTGGGTGGGGGCAGGTAGCGGAGCGTGCACATGCCCCCGGCGTCGAATATTTTCCATCTATTACAACATAATAAAACTTGTACAAAACTGGAACCATTCTTAATAAAACCCTACTGTCTTGATAATTTATAGCTAGCAATAAAACAATTTAACAAAATTGTGTATAAAGAAAGGGTATCGACCTTTACCAACTTCGCGCACACTCGAAAAAGGTTTTATAGCTTCAATATAAGACACCGCGTGGTAAATCACGGTTGAAAATTTATAAAAATAAATACCATTTTTCATTAATTTGTATATTTTAAATATATAAACTATTTCTCTATTAAGCGAACCGATGCGAATCAAAAGTTATGCAAAAATTATTGTTAATAATTTTATAGTAACTAATTGTAACCGAGGGATATGTCGTACTGTATCAGTAATGTATAAGGAGTACATGAAATATAATGTAAATGATCGATACATAATGGATAAGCTTGAAATTAAATGAATTATACCCGAGGAAGTCGTCCGGAGCGAGTTGGGAAGAGTAGTTGACGCCAGGACGTCCTATCGTAGACCAACGGTTATCCTTGTACTTGGCAATGTCAGGGCGAGTATGTTTGAGTTTGGCCGTACTTGAACCGCTCGAGCGGAACAATTAAGGTGAGAATAACAGGTAGGGATTTCCCGGACAGGTACCGACGGTACCGGCAGCTTCGAAAAATTGTAAAAGAGTAACTTTTTGATAATTACGCAATATTTGTCATACTCGCGGCCATGCACGATTACCTTGGCTCATTATGAATAAGTATCGATAATATTTTAATTAAATTTGTAATTTGATTGCGTTACTTTATGACAATTACGATTTTCATTTTGTACTCGTCATTTTCGCTTTCTTTTAATTATCTATCTGAAACTTCCATCACCTTATTAAGGTTCAGAATGCGTATTCGAAACATATTCGATCATTTTTATATCTTGAAAATTGCGCGAATGGCGAGCGATGTATGAAAATCGCGAAAAATCGTCAAATTATGGCAGTTTTTCGATCGGCATTCGCTCAATTTTTGAGATAGCGATCTGAAACTGGTACCAATGTTTTAGTTAGGAAATTCTACGGTAGAACAATGTATAATAGTTGTACTTTTCGAAAATTTAATTTTTCGCAAAAATCTGAAGGGGGTAGGTCAGGATTTTTTGCGATTTTCGTAATTCGCCTGCCATTTCCGTAATTTTTGAGCTATTAAAACGATCCGGGGCGTTTTGGACGCGGATTTCGAAGCGGAATAAGCCAGTGAAAGAATTATTTTGATATCTAAAAAATTGTAGAAATGACGAGCGATTTACGAAAATCGCAAAAAATCCTGACCTACCCCCTTCACATTTTTGCGAAAAATTAAATTTTCGAAAAGTACAACTATTATACATTGTTCTGACGTAGAATTTCCTAACTAAAACAACGGTACAAGTTTCAGATCGCTATCTTTAAAATTGAGCAAACGCCGACCAGAAAACTGTTTTAAAATCATATTTTTCGATTGTCAATTTCACACTCTTACAATAATCGATCCAGGACCCCGATATTTATATTCTATGTGCAAATCTGCGTCGATATAGCTCAGAAAATAAGAATTTAAAAGCTTTTCAGTATTCGCCAACATCTGAAGAGGGTAGGTCACAAATTTCTCAGCAATTCTCATTTCTCGTCCGCCAGCAGTAGATTCACACCCGAAATGGTAACGTCGGGAGTGACATTAAAATGGTAAAAGCTCTGGTAAGAGCCTAGAAACCCGTGGCATCGAAAAGCATACACGTGATAGGAGACCATCCTATATCTCGTCCGTGGTACGCTATTCCCATGGGAACAGAAGCGACCGTCTGGTCGATAAGAGACCTTCGGCCGGATGAGCTCGGTGCGTTATCGTTTGTCGATAAGCAGGCTCGATCATTGGCTGATGGAAAACAGACGCGGAAGTTACGTGTACCTTGCGAATCCGCGCAGAAATCGATAATGGACTTGTAAACTAAAATCGTTGCGAGTAGAAAACCACGTTTGTAGTCAGACGAGCGAAACTTGTCTATCAATCACAATTTTATAATCATTCGATCACTACACACATCAAATATAAATTTAAAATAGAAACAAGTATTGTCAAAAGCAGTTCCTTGGGATTAAAATAGAATTATATGTATTATTAATTATTAATTATCGTTTCTGTATAATTTTAATTGAAATAATGGCAAAAAAATGATAAAATAAGTCTGTCGTTGTAATTTCCCAAGTTTCTCGTTTCACCTTTGACAAACGCAATCCAGGCATCGTAATTCCGTCCGGTAAAACGTGTCCTCCATTCGGAACTCGGTAAATTACCGTTCACTTTGATGGATTCGTAAAATTAATGTAAATTAGAAATTCCCGGTTAATGGAGTTGCCAAGTGGGACAGAGAATCCTTCCGACGGATGTGGATCATCGCCGGATCTTTATGGGAGAGTAATTGTCGATCGGTGGACGACGGGATTTCATTTATAAAGTGACACGAGCACTTCGGGCACAGCCGTGAAGACGTCGCAAGCGACTGTAAGGGAAAGCCGTAACCGAATAGAGAAGAAACGAGAGAAACACGAGTATGTAGCTGATCTCATTACACTAGGAGATGTAATTCAATATAAGGTCGCGTCGGTTAACACATTTCAGCGGAATTGCAATTTCCAACACTTGTCGCGTTGGAATTAAAAGAATTAAACAAAAATCACGTGACACCAACGCAAATAAGTTATGCTGAAAAACATTCCGCGAATAAATCGAAAGTTTGAAGAAATATTTAATAAAAAAACCACACAGGAAATAATATATATATCTTTCCTATATTTTTAGAGAATAATCAACAATTTCTATCCCGCCCGTCGCCACGTGAAATTCAAATAAATATCACGATTTACCGTTTCCCTCCCGTCGGCATGATCGCGATGATAATTATCGCGCGACCCCGACTTTCCCAAATAGAGAAATCACTAGAGGTAATTTACCCGCGAAGAATTCATGTACATACATACATATGTACATATACTACCGCGGGAAAAGGTTTTAAACGGAAGAGAAAATGACCCGTGCTCGCGGATCTCTGACAGAGAAATTCAAATCGACGGTAATGATAATAAAACTCATTTACCGCGAGTGCAGGTTGTCCCATTCAACGGAAATAGATTTTCGTTTTAACTCCAAAAAAATAAAAAAAAAGAAACTGCGTATCGATTAATTTACCAGTCGCGATTTTCTCGGAAAAAGAGATTTTCCCGATTAATCGAAAAATACCCGCGATTTTGTTTCAACGATCGCGATTCCCTGGTGGGCGCGGAATTGCGGAAAATAACGCCGGCAATTCCCGGAGACGGAAGACCAGTTCGTCACGGGGAACAATAAACGAAATCACGGCGAGTGTTTTTTCAACGATTTAAAAGCATCATAGTCGACGGACGAGGATAATCGTTGCGATACGACGCCCGTAATTCGCAGTTTTAACGTCGAGTTAAGATAATTAACGAACGTTTGTTCCACACCGCGGTGATGTAACCGTAAAATGATCCGAATTTCGATTCGCGATATTTTTGCTGCGAGAATTTTGATTTTTTTCGAGGAACATCGCGAATTTCAAATAGTCCAGGTGAACAAGACAGAAATTTGCAAAGTTTCATGCGGAAAATTTGGACCAGAGAATTTTTGAAATGGTTCGTTTTTGAAATGTGGGAAAAATAGGGAAGTTTTCCGGGCGACGAGGTAATTTTTGCAATTTGCGAATTTTTATTCCAAGCACTCGTTAATTAGGTTATTCATCGGGAATATATGCATACGAGATATATATTTTCTAACAGCGATAAAAATTTCATTTACGACTTAATTGGAACGCTGCGTGGAACGGTCGTTTACAGCCGATGAAAAGGTAATTAGAAATTGTCCGTGGAATTACAAAAATTCTTTTACCAACCGCGCAGAAGAATCCGTTCGGATTCCCATCGAGTTTACAACTCTCGCGAAAATTACCAACTCGTTTCCGGTCGATTTCATCGCCCACCCGTTTCTCCACCACCTCATCAGTTTCATTTATTTAAAACAATGTAACCAAAACCACGTCCCGCAGAACCTCGGATCCAATTAGAAACCTAATTCCACGTATCAACCCAAAGATCCTCCCTAAAATCCATAAAAAAAATTGGAAAAGTTCTCAAAAAAATTTCATTGAAAATCCAATAAACCTACCCTAACAAAAAAAAAGAGAAAATTCAATAAAAAGACCCACATAAAAAAGATGATTCCCAACATTCCGTGGCATCTCTCCACTTTCCACTAGGGGGTCACCGCATAAAAAAAAGAAAAATCCCATAAAATGTCCCCCCCCACCCCCCCACCCTAAAAACCATAATTCCAGGCAGTCCGATTCGATTGCGCGAATTCGGTGCGTCCGGTCGCCGGCGAATCGGTTCCCGGCGTCGAATGCGGGTCACCGTACGCGCGTCGCGACGCCGAGCGTCGCCGTCGTCGTCTGCGTCGATACGCCACGCGAAATCTCGCGCGAATCGCTGCGTACGGGACGCCAGTAGTAGGGCACTCGGCCGTGTACATACACGACGAACAAACAGATAAATGAACGGAGAGATTGGTGGAGAGAGAGATAGAGAGAGGGATAGAGAGAGAGAGAGATAGTTATACAGGGTGTAACATATCATCGGGGACCATTTTTTCAGAATCGATAGTACGCACCAAAAGATGAAAAAAAAGTCTATAAAGTTTTGTCTAAAAACCACCCCCTATTGAGATACAACCCTTTTTGCAAAAATTTTTTAAAAAATCATATCTCCGAAATGGTACGTCGTAGAGGACCGATTTTGATTGCAATATAACCGGAAGAGATCAAAGTTTAAGGAAAAAAATATCACTATCTGCGCAAAGGAAGATTTAGTGAATGCCCTTAATGTTTACCAAGTTGTTACAATAATGCTGCGATATAGGTAATCGACGTTGTTTGGATTAAACAAGAATAAATGCTATTTAACCAGCAATAACCGCAGTAATTATTTTTTTCTGTTATCTTTGATCTTCTCCGGTTGTATTGCGATCAAAACGGGTCTTCTACGACGTACCATTTCGGAGATATGATTTTTTAACTTAACGGTGATTTCGGACTTAACTTCCCCGATGATATGTTACACCCTGTATATTATATGCGTCCTAGGGTTGACCCGTTTAAGAACGACGAATGAAATACAAAAGTAATACGAAATAAAATACAATAAAGCTAAAATAGAAACTGAAAAATAAAAATAGAAATAAGAGTAAACATTAGTACAGTACAAAATAAAATCAAATATCAAAATAAAGTATGAGAGGATGATTGACGAAAGTAGTAAACGTAGGAAACATGATACAAGTATGAAAAATAAAGGTGATGATGAAAGAGAATGAAAGAAAGAGCGATAAAGGGAGAAAGAGAGAGGGGGAGGAAAGATAGGGAGATAAAACGGGCGAGAGAATCGAACCGGGGGGGAAAAGTTCGGCTGGAAAAAACGGGTCGAGTGGAAAAAATTGAAAAAGTCGAGGAAAAGCGAAGCCGAATGGGAAACGAAGGGAAAATAGAAAAAGGAACGTAAGCGTACGGGCTGCTGGGAAAAATTTGAGAAAGACACTGGCGGGAAAGTCGATAATAAAGAACCCCAAGAGAATTTGGGTCAAAGAACTCGATGTAAGTTCGAAAAGTGGTACGATACCGACGGAGAATTTTCCCGGGGAAAACTGGGAAACGCGAACCCGACGAGAAGACGGGGACAATAAGGAAAATAATACGATCAAAGGGAACGAAGTACAGATACAGAGAGAGGGACGAAAGAAATAACCAGTGAAAAGAAAAGGAGAGACTTCACCAAGAGAACCGTGAAGAAATACACACCGCTACCGCGTGTACGAATGAACAAGTAGAAAAGGTTAGACAAAGTCAGACACTACGTGAAAAAGAGAAACAGAACTTAGAAAGAAAGAGAGAGAAAGAGAGAACGATAAAAAGCCAACAGAAGAAAAAGGACAGAATGATCCCAAGTAGAAGCGAGAAAGAGAGAAACAGGAAAACCAGACAAAGAGTGAAAGATCGAAGAACCTCCAGGTAGAAGGAGGAAGAGCGGTGAAAAGGAGTTGGAGAGGGAGAGAGCGAGAGAGAGAGAGAGAGAGAGAGAGAGAGAGAGAGAAAGAGAGAGAGAGACAGAGAGAGAGAGAGAGAGAAAGAGAGAGAGAGACAGAGAGAGAGAGAGAGAGAAAGAGAGAGAGAAAGAGAGAGAGACAGAGAGAGAGAGAGAGAGAGAGAGAGAGAGAGAGAGAGAGAGAGAGAGAGAGAGAGAGAGAGAGAGAGAGAGGAAGAGAGGGCCAATGAGCTCGGCGATGCGGCGCCAGTCGTCGAGTCGCCGTGTCACCACGAACAACTTGCTCTCTCACCGGGGGTTGCGTCGTCGGGTGTACGTCGAAAAAGGGTGTCCAGTAGGGGTTGCGGACCCGAGATAGGTGGAACCCACGTTCGGTGTGCCCGCGTTCGCGAAAAAAGTGCGATTAACAAGAATTTTTTGGTTGTGTTAAAGAGTAGTGTGGTTTGTTGAATTTTTTGGAAATTGTTACGCGGGGTGTGTGGAAAATTTTTTCGGTGGGGATTTTGACGACAGTGGTAACGTTTTTGGAGTAGATTTTTTGATGATGGAAGTTTTATTTTAGGGAGTTTTAGAGACGTGGAAATTTCGGTGCGGTGAAATTTGGAAAGTAGGAAATTGGTAAGCGGGGAATTTTGAGGCGTAGGAATTTGAATGTGAAATTTGATAGATGAAATTAGAACGTAGGGAAATTCGAACGTGTATCAATTTTTGTAGAAGTGAAATTCTAGAGCTTGGAATTTCTACGCGTAGGAATTTCCAAGCGTAGGAATTTCCACGCGTAGAATTTTCAATGCACAGAAATTTGCAGGCGTATTAATTTCAAGGCGTACGAATTTCGACGCGTAGAAATCTCAATCGATAAAATCGCAACGTACGAAAATTCCAACGCCTCTAAATTTTCTTAGCTTCAAAATTCGAATCTCAAAAATTCCAAGGCACAAAAATACTCGGCGTATAGATATTCAAACGCGTAGAAATATCGCTGCTCAGATAAATTTACCGCGTGAAAAGCTGGCAACCATAGAACCACCATCGACCTAAAGGTTCGTCAGCACCGAAATTTCCGAAGTTTCGTAATTGAATTGGGTTGGAACGGGTGCTGGGTTGATAACGATAAGTTTCCGTTATCCCGATCAATTTATGAGAGTGTGGGTGATCGATGACACGACGTTTATTGAGAGATCAGGTTGAATTACTTGGTTCCGTTAACGATGACATCTGACGTGAAGTCAAATTTTTATTCGACAACCATCACTAACGTTCTACACAAATTTGAAAATAGTTTCTTTGAAATTAGTTTCTTTCACACGATATTGCGAAGCGGAAAAACGTGCTCGTCGATCAATGAAGTGTGTTTCCTATTATTAGATAACCACTCGGCAAAGTTTCTTTGAAACGAGAGAAAAAAAATCTCTTCACGAATCAGCGAGAAAGAAACGCAATTTTTGTTATCACTCGGGTCGCGTAATCAATAGATAAAATTAGTCGAAGGGCCGGAAATGACAAATCGTCGGAAGACTCTTTGATTTACCATCGCCTCGTTGGATTTTCTATTTAGAAAATTCACACACAATTTCAACAATTTTCGCAATCAAACATGAAAAAGCTTTGAAATTTTACTCGCAATTTTCTCACTCAATTTGATCCCTTTTTTCCTATAGTACAGATAATTAAATTCATATAATAAAACTAAATATAATTCGTGATAAAAATTTGCGTTAACGTCCGCGGCAACGTGCCAGCGAAAATTCGCGAACCGAATTTCCACCAGAAGGACGCGGGGAAAGTTCATTAAAAATTTGGTAATTAAGTTACCGGACGTTCAATTAACTTTCGATCGACGCGGTTTGTTGTTCGTCGAGCCGTGTTATTTTCGACGTTGGAAATTTTGGCAATGAACACCGGATCTAGTTCATCCAATTGTTCTCATCCGTTTTGAAAAATGATATCGATTCGGAATTAAATCGATTATTAAATGTTTCTTTAATCAGATCGTTCGAATGAAAAGGGGAAAAACGAAACGACGGAAATTAACGCGATATCATCTGCCGTCATTAAAGGCTTCTCGATGAATGAACTATCGATCTCATCTTCCGATTTAACCGCGGTAATTGCAAAAGTGCCTGAAGAAGAGGGAAAAAAAGGAAACTTCTGCGAGAGTCGCGTCCTTGAAATTCGCGAAACGAATTTTAATTGACATCAAGCTCGCGAAACTTTTATTACCGCCCATTGTGCGCAGTTTAAATCTAGAAATATCATCGGAGTGATTGTACGAGGCGAAACAAAATGTAAAAAGTTCGCTGGAATTCTGTGAAATTTTCGTTTAAAGGAAATTGTAATGTTTAGCGGTGAAAAAAATAAAAATTATTAACAAATATCGATTGTAAACGATGTAGGAGAAATTGGAGAAAAATACACTTGTTGTTTCTCAAAATTTTCGCGAAATTTATTGCAAAAACAAATTCTAGAATTCGTATGTGATTCAAAGTCAAAATAGAACAGTATAATGATTTGAAAAACTAAGAAATTTGTACTTTTTAAAATTTCTATTCTTCCACATTTGAATAATTGGAAAATTTCTGCGCACAGATAATTTATATTTCCAATTTCCACGCCCGAAAACTTTCCACGCAGACATTTCTGCGGCTGGAAAATTTCCACCGTTTGACATTAAATCCACGGGAAACAGATATTGGAAAATTTCTACGCACAGAAAATTTATATCTAAAACTTCCACGCCCGGAAACTTTCCACGCGGAGATTTCCGCGGCTGGAAAATTTCCACCGTTTGACATTAAATCCACGGGAAACAGATGTTCATTGAAGTCAGGGGGGGAAATGATAATATCGAGCAGCCATCGACATGTTCGGCAGTCAAATGTTCCGAGGCTTTTATTTCAGTGACGGCACAAGAAACGGGGGAACAAAGGGGCCTCGGTCAGTGTCATCGGTTCCCGATAATAGAGAGAGGGCGATATACCTCGTCGTTAGGAGTTGCAGACCGGGAAAACTCGGTCAATGATATCGATGCTCCGCATCTGGCGAACAGGATATTTAAAAGTCGAACGACCGCGAATTATGGCGCCGAGAGGGTGCCCCCCCCCCCACGTCATATCCTTTCGATGGGAAACATTAACCCCCGTGGTATAGTGTGTGTAAAATTACTTGGCGAGAGGGAACGAAATTTTTGGTGATATAAATCTCGAGATACCGGAAGTTGGGGTGGAAACATTTCGGGTGCCAGAAATTTTTCGATAAATTTCAAGGGAAAGGGCTGTGAATATTTGTTTCTGCCAGTAGAAATTTTCTGATTTGTAAAATATAAAGGCATATGAATTTTAAAAGGTTAAAATTTCCCGTGGAAATACCTTGCAGTTATAGTAGAGAAAAATATTAAAGCGACAAATTCTATGCGTAGAAAATTCCATTACCTTATTAGGGCGTAGAAATTTCAAAGGTTCACAAATTCAGTGCACTAAAATTTCACAGCTTCAAAAAATTGGGGCACTAAAATTTCAAAGTTTCAAAAATTCAAAGCACTAAAATTTTAAAGTTTCAAAAATTAAGAGCACTAAAATTTCAATACTTCAAAAATTCAGAGCACTAAAATTTCAAAGCTTCACAAAATTCTACGCAGCCACTAAAGCCAAAATAATTCAACGCTTTCAAAATTCGTTATACATAAATTTCACTCAAAATACACAAAGTTCCCTTCGATATTCGAAGAACGTGCGCGTCGGAAATTTCACTTCGGGCCGATCAGCGAGCAATTTTAATCAGACTTTGGGGACGGTCAAAGGATCAAACGACGCGTTACTTTGCTAAGTAAATTTGCCGAGGATCAAGAAGGCTTACCCCCGGTGTCATCCAGCTCCGAATAAACGACGGACCAATTACGACGGGTCGTAGTCCTTTCTAAATGGGAATTACTACTTTAATAACCATGGAACATCGTTCGGTAGACGAGCTGTATTGAGTTAATAAAGCAATTTGAACCTCTGTGTATCTCTCTTGTCGTGTTCGACTCTCCGACGACAAAAAGAAAAAAGTAACTCCAACCAAAAAAAGAAAAAAATCATTCCCTTCAGAGTCTCATGAAAAAATTACGAAAGAAAACATTTTCGCGAATAATAGGACGGCCACTTTTACGTAATGGTCGGACAGACTTCTGAGAAATATATATATATTATGTAATCTGGTGATCAATTTTTCCCGCCCGAAAGAAAATGTTTTTCCTCTGGTGGAAATGACTTTTACGACCGGTTAAGGTAGTTCGCGTGAGACTTCTCAGGTGTGCACGATTCACCGTGACGTTTCTGTTAAATATTTCGCGCGGAATTCCGAAGGGACCACCGCTGCGACATGTATGTATACATATATGTATACATGTGTGTGTGTACCTGCATATATGTAGTTGGAGTGTTTTAAACGAACGTAATTAACGGTGCTCGTTTCTCAACGTGTCAAAGAGAAAATTCGAATAATGACAATCGCTACGATAGAACATGGTTGTATCATCGTTATCTATTTTACGTTGGTCGGTGGCCTAAATATTTTTTTGCAACTTATACCGCGTGTACTTGGAGACGATCCAAAATGATTGAAATAAATTACAACGTAGGGTATGGTCATCCATTTTGTCGATTTACGTTGGAATTTTTATTCGTAAGATTTCCAATATAAAACACTTAGAAACTTTGGAAAGATATTTCTATGAGATATAGTCGATGAAAAATATTGATTCTGTTGATATTTAATGAAAATTTGTATTAAAAATTGAAGATGTAATTATAGAGGTTATTTAACGACGATATTAATGAAGTTTTCGATTAATTTCGGTTATCAAGTAAATTTGATATGATTGTGATGAATGTAGTTTCAATTACGCATACTTTTGCTGTTGAATAATCAGGCTCGAGTTACATTTGATTGACATACACTCCTCTCTCGTCTATTTTTATATCATGAGCTAATTAGCGAGTTTCAATCAAAGTTAATTACGGTACGACGTAATAGATTTAATCATCGAATCGTCTTACCGACCGCGATAAGCTCTTCCGAAATTTATCATAATAATATAGACGTGCAATGGGTTAATTGAATAGCGGGAAAATAATCAGTGTGATCAATCATTGAGTTATGAAATTATTTGAATGGATAATTAGGGCTGTTGTTAATGAATATTTGAGCCGATGGTATTCCGGTAAACATATTAATTTATTTATGTCGACAGTCGAACTCGATAGGGCTTACCGGAGTTTGTAAATTACATTTTCTACTTAGAAATTTCGAGTATAGAGATTTTCACGGTTTAAACTTTCAACGAGCGAAAATCAGACAAATTCCCAAGCTTCTGGTAATCGTATTAACTTATTCATATCGACACACCTAACGTGAAATTCTAAATGTAATGTTTGCTTAAAAGATTGAATTTTCCATTCAAATGTTTGCACTGTAGAAATTTAAAAGCTTTAGAAAATCAGAAGCTTTGACAGTTCAGAGATTCAAAAATTTATGGCGTAGAAATTTCAAAGCTTCAACAATTCAGAGCACCAAAATTTTAAAGCTTAACAAATTCAGAGCACTAAAATTTCAAAGCTTAACAAATTCAGAGCACTAAAATTTCAAAGCTTCAAACATTCAGAGCACTAAAATCTCAAAGTTTAAAAAATTCAGAGCACTAAAATTTCAAAGCTTCAAAAAATCAGGGCACTAAAATTTCAAAGCTTCAGAAATTCAGAGCACCAAAATTTCAAAGCTTCAAAAAATCAGGGCACCAAAATTTCAAAGCTTCAGAAATTCAGAGCACTCAAATTTCAAAGATTACAAAATTCTAAGCACAGAAACTTAAAAAAAACACACTCTAAAATCCCTGTGGGCTTCATTTCCAAAAATCCCAAATTATACCCATACATATACAACCCAGTAACCGCTGCAACCGATTACAGCGACCCTCTGACTAAAACCCGCGGATTGCAAAATGCTAGCTCGCCAATAAAAAAAAAAACAAAAAGCAAAAAAAAAACAAAATTATAACCCCGTGACCGACACCCGGGATGCTGTGTTTGGACATGAAGCTCGTCGCCCGGTTACGTGGTGCGACGAGTGGTTCGGCGGCGGTGTCGCCGGCCCTCTCGTCGACGACCTCGACCCCGTCGACGACGGAGAAGTGTCGACGGAAGACGCGCAGAGAAAGCAGCGGCAACGGGAGCTCCGCGACGGACAGCGACGAGGAGACACCGATCGTCCAGGAGATGATCCGACGAAACAGATCGAGATCGGTTTGCATGCCGGTCTTGTCCTCGTCGCAACTACGACAGCTTCACCGAAGAGCCAGTCACCACGTGTATGTTAAAAGAAATTGAGAATTTCTCACGAGAATTTTTATATATATATATTTATCTTATATTTCTTGTATATTTATATTTATATTTTATATTGAAAATATACAAAATCTAATCGTATACTATATTATTTATATCATATTAAATTTATCTGGCTATAAAACGATCTTTTATATGTATATATATTTATATATATTTATATTTATATAAAGGATCGTTCTATAGACAGATAAATTTAATATCATATGAACAATATAGTATACGATCAGATTTTGTATATTTTCGATATAATTAGAACTGCTTTTAAATGACTATAAATAATACAGTCGTTTGATTGTACTATCATAACGATGATGATATTGAAAAATGTATAAGTTTTGATATATTTTATATAAGTTGATTGTTTGGTGAATTGTTTTTTTTTTGTCGAGGAATAGAAATTGTTGGCACTTTACTTCGAGGGGTAACGTGAAAAATTATAATGCGAGAACCATACGGTAACTTTCCACTACGTGGATCGCCACGGTAAATAACAAGTGTAACTTCCCGATCCCGCAAATGTTTCTGATAGCGATTCACGAGCGAAGTTGTCCTAATGAATTGATAACAAACAACGGTCGCGAAGAAACGATAAGTTTCCCGTCTTTTGAATAACGACGGGGAGCACTTTTAACGATGTACTACTTCCGGGAATTGCGAGGCAACTCGATGAAAACAAACTTTATTTTAAATCGCATTCCCGGAAGTTCGGTGGATAACGAAAAGAAATCCCAGGAAGAATGTAATATTGATTTCGAACGATTTTAAACTTCTTTTTTTTCTTTCCGTTAGATGTTTAACAATTAACCGCGTTTATCAATCAATTAGCCACATTTTTCGATGCAACTGTAATCAACAACTCGTTACCGTTCAAAGCCACCGTTATTAATGACCGACAGTCAGTTAATTGATTCTACCTCGACGTTACATCACCTCGTGTTCGTGGCTGCACATTAACGGCACGTTCTACTACAGGCGAATCTACTTGTACACGCAAGTAGAATGTGTCGATGGGCAGACCAAAGGAATCCGATGCTTGAAATTGTGATTGTTAATGGAAAATGTATTTCCGACCGGCAACAGAAAATTGATAGACTTTATTTAAATAAATTGTGTGTCATTTGACACATTTTGAGAATATATTGACACATTGTCAGTGACATGTCACGTGTAAATATTGATTATTGTTATTTATTATTGTTTTATAGTACTTTAATTCTTGTAAAGTATTTGTTTCCAAATTTCAAAAAATTAAATCTAGAATTTTCTTTGGGAAATGATTTTATAATAACAATATTTTGCAGAATGAAAGTTTCACGTTGTGACAGTGTGAAAATTTCACAAATTTCTTGAACATGAAAAGACACATAGACCCAAGAATTTCTCGTCAACAAATGCCTCAATAATCCCCCAAATCTGTAGAGACACCCCTGAACAATCAATCCCCGGATCACCGAACCTCCCCAACGAACGGCAAACACATTCCCCATCAAAACATCTATTACCCACCCCAGCGAAAACATGGGCAACCCCTAAACACCACCCCACGTAAGAAGCAAAAACAGTGGGTCGTACACACGCGTAAAGTTAACAGGTTTGGCTGCTGACATAGTTCAATTACCTTTGTCCATAATGAACTTTCGTTTAGCTTTGTCATTTAAGTGTAAATTTGTTGCAATTGTTACTATTATTTGAGCCGTTTATTTTGAACGTGGCCTAACTCCATTTATCTTCAAATCGAGATAATTAAGGATTTGCGTTTCAATGAATTTAAAAATATACGTATAGGATACTAATGAGTCATACTGCTTAAGTGTATCTAAGGGTGTTCAATTTATAGTTCCTATTAAAATAGTGGCAATTATTAAGTGAATAATATGCGTTTTCTTATCAAGAATGGAGTTAGGCCACTTTCAAACTACACCGTTCAACTATTGAACTAACTCTGAAAACTTATGTGTCAAGAATTATCGTATTTGCTTGGAATATAAGCAACCTGAAATGCGTTACTGATAAATAACATTAAGTCGTACATGTAACCATTGTTACTTGGAAAAAACTGAAAAATGGAGTTAGGCCACTTTCAAAATAAACGGCTCATATATCGATCTGGGGTAGAATTTCCCGAGAAATTCAATGGTACCAGTTTCAGATCGCTATCTCGAAAATTGAGGGCATGCCGAACGAAAAACTGCTCTAAATTGATGAATTTTCGCGAATTTCGTAATTTCTTCGTCATTTCCGTAATTTTTGAGCTATGCAAATGATCCAGGGCTTTTTCGGCGCGTTATTTAAAACGAAATAAGACGGTGAAAGATTCAGGTCGATGTCTAAAAAATTGTGCAAATAGCGAGCGAATTACCAAAATAGCGACAAATCTTCATCTACACGGTTCAAACTTTGCCGAAATGTCTACAAATTTTGGCCTTATCATACCGAACGAAGGAAAACCAACTCAATTTCTATCACCTCACTCCTTAAACGAACCTTTTGTCACGAATCTGCACAAAACGCGTCCCTATTAGTCGCCTCGTACGACAGGCAGGGAATACCGTGGGTATATTCTTTCCCCAACCCACAGGGGAATGTATTTTAAACAAATCCTGATTTACGATAATACTTTATCACATACTAGTGTTATTTCTTAAACGTCAAAGTACTAATCTGATCCACGAAGATCTGTAATTGCAATAGGAAAAGGAAAATGAAACAAATGCTTAGAATTTATTGATAACAGTTTAATCAATAAGTTATTTCCGATATTTTACAGTACTTTCAAATGTATGACACAAAGTCATTATATTTGCAAAACATATTAAAGTATTGTATTATCGTTTGATTAAAATTTAACCACATCCTTATTTTTAAGACTATGCTAATTATACTTAAAAACTATAATCTCAAAGACACGTCTGTCAATGAGATCACGATATAGGCGGTATTGAAACACGTTTCAATATTACTAAAACTAATTATCCCCATCATACGCCAATTAATTATTCGCGGGACAGAAAAAGAACAAACATGCCATTTCCCTATTACGGATAATACGAATTTAACACTTTACCTACCGCTACCGGTAGGCAAACTGTTAATAACGCGGAACAAGCAAATCAGTCGCGTTCTCTAGAATAGATTATCGACAAAAAACAAATTTTAATTGGCGAATGATAACCCCCGCGTTTTGTCACCGGAGTGCCAAAACGACTCTGTTAGTCGCCTCTTACGACAGGAAGAGATTACCGTGGGTGTATTCTTTCCCCGACCCACAGGGGACTAATTAATCTACTAACATTTAATCAAAATTAAAGCTTACAAATTACTAATATTTTATCAAAGTCCAGGATATGGTAGTAAAACAATGATCACTGGGCTATATCATAGACACAGACAATTTGTACCTATGCTTCATTTACGCAATCGATGCGAGTAAAAGAGTAAAAAAAACTTATAACGTTTCAATATTACTAAAACTAATTATCCCCATCATACGCCAATTAAGTATTCGCGGGACAAAAAAGAACAAACATGCCATTTCCCTATTACGGATAGTACGAATTTAACACTTTACCTACCGCTACCGGTAGGCAAACTGTTAATAACGCGGAACAAGCAAATCAGTCGCGTTCTCTAGATTATCGAATTCGAAACAAATTTTAATTGGCGAATGATACCCCCCGCGTTTTGTCACCGGAGTGCCAAAACGACTCTGTTAGTCGCCTCTTACGACAGGAAGAGATTACCGTGGGTGTATTCTTTCCCCGACCCACAGGGGACTAATTAATCTACTAACATTTAATCAAAATTAAAGCTTACAAATTACTAATATTTTATCAAAGTCCGTGATATGGTAGTAAAACAATGATCACTGGACTATATCATAGACACAGACAATTTATACCTATGCTTCATTTACGCAATCGATGCGAGTAAAAGAGTAAAAAAAACTTATAATCTATTCGCGGAAAATCTGCTCGATACCATTTGTATCGAAGCCAAAAAGGTTCGATGCAAATAATTTCGACGCAAATCTCACCACGGAAAGTTTCTGAGGATGGAGGCGGAACCAAACCACTACCTCCATCCACCCCCCTCTTTTAAACTAATTCAATTAAAGAACGATCGTCTCATAGACACGTCTATCGATGAGACCGCGACTAGAGGGGGGTATTGAAACGTGTTTCAATATTACTAACGCAAACCATCACCATCACGAGCCAATTATTCGCGATATAAAAAAAGGAAACAAAAAGAGAACTATAGAAGGAACGACTCAACGAGAAAAGCAACTCCATAATCAAAATCTGAACGCGGGTGATTCCAGATAAAGATCTATTCCAGATAAACTGAAGCTAAATACTGCAGCCTGAAGATCAAAGCTAAGGCTGAAAATGAATTTAATTACGCGGAACGATAAATCAGAGTCGCGTTTTCTTGATGGTCGATGAAATACGAAGTGGAATTGGCGCGTGATATCCCCTTAAACTATATCGTTTTGTCACCAGAGTGTCCAAAACGATTTACAGGCGATTACACTTTGTGTAACAATGAATACAATAATTAGCTTATTCTAGTTCCTCGGAGATGGAGAGAAAAATCCTAGTTGTCAAACGTAATGAAGAATTGCTGGCCATGGGTAAGTGCGTCAGAGTTTAAATCATTCTTAGTAGGGCTCAAGTTTTGGTAATTTCCACTCTCATCCGTTTTCGACAAATGCTTCAAAGCTGATGAGTGGACCCAATGGCAGTCTTCTAAAAGTTCTCTTCAGTCTTCTAAAATTCTTCTTCAGTCTTCTAAAAGTCTTCTAAAATCTTCTAAAAGTCTTCTAAAATCTTCTAAAAGTCTTCTAAAATCTTCTAAAAGTCTTCTAAAATCTTCTAAAAGTCTTCTAAAATCTTCTAAAAGTCTTATAAAAATCTTCTTCAGTCTTCTTCAGTCTTCTAATAGTCTTCTTCAGTCTTCTTCAGTCATTTGTCAAGTTCTTTGACACGCTGCAGTTTCCACAACTTCGTATGTTTTATCGTAACGAACTAGTCATCGTGTGATTACAAGTTTCATCTTTAAACAATTCGAATTTCGCACGCGAAAATATGTTCCTTGTTTCACGGTCATGAACATTTTTACAAAACTGATGTACTAAATTGAAAAAATTCCGCGTTGATCGCTTCCACCGATTTAACTGATCATAGTGTATTGTATTTATTATATAATATACTTGATGAAATGACTCGAAATCAGTTTGAAGTATCATTAAAAAAGTGAAAAGATTATTTAAAAAATATTTCAAAACTTTGAATGTATATATTGAGAAATTTTCAATATTAATATGTAAAAAAGTATATGTATATTAAGAACCTATGAAAATTCATGTATTGAAAAAATATATCCCCATCACACGCCAATTATTCGTTAGACAATTAAAGGCAAACAAAAAGTGAAAAGTGGAAAGGTCTGGTTACTCATCGAGACAACCGACTCCATAATCAAAATCTGAACGCGGGTGATTCTAAACGTTTACCATAACGCGGCGAAAAAACAATTTACACACTTACACAGTGGCTCGTACAACGATCTTGAGAAATACCCGTTTCACACGACTTTCCCCGAATCATGGTCCACCGATACAAAGAGATTCACCTAGGGTCGATTTACAGGAAAGAAACCTCAACGAAATTCGATCAAAGATCACTTCAAACATGAAATAAATAAAACGCGAAACTATAGATAATTAAGACGAACTCTACACAGATTAAGTCGTATAAGCCTTATCGGTCCGGCCGCTACCGACAAGCCTGATACGGCTAATCCGAATCAAAATGGAAATTTATTAATATTAATTAAGAACGGTTTGCCCGTCTATGGGATCCCAGATCGAACCCGAGAGTTCGACTTTCCAGACAACGCTAGGCCACCCAAAGTACCGATGGAACCATGATTTGACGAAAGCCACACTCCACGATTACATCGCAAGATCGCGGTTTAACCAAATAGCCGTGAGACTATTAGGCCGACTACACGGTTTATCGTGTTGTTTTAACGCCAGGGGTATGACAAACGTGACAAGTAACGAACAAATGATTCTACTTTAAACATGAAAAATTCAAGATAAATGTTTAAGTTCAAAATCAAAGTTGAAAATTGAAGATAATAATTGTAATTAAAAGTTAAAGATCATTATGTCAGCTTAAAATTGATTTAATAACGCGGAACGAGCAAAAAAGTGATTGCATTTATTGTCGACGGAATTTGGCGCATGATATCCCAATCCCAATGACATACATTTATTTAAATCACTTTGCAAAAATTCATTGAGAATATGCTTGATAAAATGACTCGAATATAGTTATTTAAATCATTGAAAAAGTCAAGAGAATATAAATTTATTTAAGACGAATTTCAAAGCTTTTAATGTATGTATTGAAAGTTTCTCAATATTAATGCATTGAAAAGTATACATTGAAAACTTGAATGTTGAAGACTTGCGTAACATTATACGATATTGTACAAAATAATATTGTTTGATGTAAAATGCAATTTATAAATCAATTTATGGCAATATTCCCTTCAACAAACGCTTGGTCCTAATGGTTTTAAGTAGCATCGTACCAAGCCGGCGATGTACGATGCGGTTCGCGAGTCACATGGCCGCGTTAGATTATAGAAATGATTTATATTAAAAAAAAAAAGAAATCGCGTGTGTCTCGTGGAGACAGTTTCGGACATTTAATTAATATATATATATATGTATTATAGGATAAAAACCACGTGTGTCTCTTAGAGACAGATTCGCATATTTATTGAAAAAATTTGTATAGTTCCTGCACGGTATTAAAAATGTACCTCGGTGAGACACTCTGGGATAATCCATTTCGGATTATCAGTAATTTCGCGAAGCTAAAGGTGCAGCCAGCGGTGACAAAAAAACGACCCGGCGCGGATGGCAAGTGTGCAAATTTCTTCTATCTGCACACTGTTTCACACTCTACCCCTCTGCTTTTTCCAAAAATTCAATTTATCAAATTTACTCGAATCAAACTCTGGACTTTATGAATTATTAAAAAACTCGCAAAATATACTGTTTGTATTCTTAAAACTCAAGTCAGAAAAGTACAAAAAATATCTCAGTAATTAATTAAATGACTTTAAAAATCTTTGTAATTATAAAAAACAAATTAACGACTCTATTAGAAAACAAGTCAAGTGCAGCAAATATTCTAATATGAACACTTTTGAGAAATATTGAACATGAAAAATGACTCGAAAACTTTAATGCAGATCGGGGCAGAGTCTTCACGGGGAGCTCACCTCGACCCGTGGAACAAACTACTTCTAACTACTGCACACAGTATCACACTCTACCCTTCTGCTTCTTCTCAAATTTATAACAATCAAAAAACTGAACTTTAGAAGTGACAAAAATATGAATTTTTAAAAATGAACTCTCAGAAATTTTTAAAAAATATCTCAATAATGAAAAACTTTAGGTGTCTTTGACAATAATCAACAAAATATTCTAATAACTTAGTTTGAAAAGACTTTAATATGAAAATGACTCGAAAACTAATACAAAGTTCTATTAATAAAACTTGAAATATATTATTTAATAGGAAAAATGACTCGAAAACTTTAATGCAGACCAGGGC
Organism: Mimumesa dahlbomi; assembly: GCA_917499265.3. Lineage (NCBI taxonomy): Eukaryota > Metazoa > Arthropoda > Insecta > Hymenoptera > Crabronidae > Mimumesa > Mimumesa dahlbomi. The sequence continues at coordinate 11,486,591 of OU824120.1, read as the reverse complement.
AGAGTCTTCACGGGGAGCTCACCTCGACCCGTGGTACTAACTACTTCAAATTACTACAACTATAATTACTCTACAACTACTGCGAGCATAGTGACTTAGTAGTAACAGAATGACCACCCATTCTGGAAGTGTGAAAATTCAACACTCCAAAATGGGCAGCCATTAGTTGCTGCCCTCTTCTAGACAATTTGTCGGGCCTCTTCGGCATTTAGCCTCTTCTTGCTTCAGGCCGGAGCCCAACCTGTTTCTGCAAGAACATTCGGAACCAAAGTATATGAAAACCCTAACACGCGCCTAATACAGACAAACGATGAGGCTAACAACGTGTGGACAAGTTAACAGCTTATTCTCAGAAGAATGACAACTGCAGTCCGTGCAAACGTGTTAGCCAGTAGAAGGACGAATGTTCAAGCAGAATTTACTTAATATTAAAAAGAAAAGATTATTAGCCTGACCTCCAGAAGCAGAACACCACTGGTTTCCTACAGTCGAAACAGTGATATCTGCCCTGGCCCTTCCTACTTAAAATTAATGCACACATTCCAGAATTTAAGTTACCTGCCTACCTATCACCTATATTTAAAAAAAGAATGGCAAAAACTCAAGCACACCAACACACTCTCTCCACGATTCTCAAGCAAAGTCAGTGCGGCCCCCTACGAGAGACATCCCGGGACGTCTCCGACACCGACTCGAAAAACAATGCACACCTTAAAGTACGTACCTTTTTGCTGAAATCGACTCACAAGGCCAGCGATTATTGCGATTTATGTAGACTTTATTAGAAATTAGTCTTTATTGGGAAAAATGTAAAGAAAAGATATTTACGTAAAATATGTGAATAAAAAACGGCAATTAATTCGTAGCTCGAACAATTACTACGTTTAACAATAATGCTTCTACGTGTTGACTCAAATTGTATATCAAATAAATTGTATATTGTGAAATTCGCGAGAAAATTGAACATGAATTGAATAATGTAAGATTGTCAAGAAATTAAGGTTTAATTCAATTGATAAATTGCAAGAAATATTTGACTCTCAACCGACGCACGATCCACAAAATACTTAATTACTATACACACACTCACACACGTGTGGAACCGTACGTCGTGCACAATCGCTAACGCTTGTGAGCCGCCACAATAGTATTATTATAATTAATCAAAAAATCAGCCACGTTCACCGCCATCACCCATTCGTGCAGCACCTGGGCACACGAATGAGTTCAAGCCAAATAGGGACATGAACGTGGCAACTACATACTAGGCTTGATGTGTGCTGAAAATCCTGAGCTATAAAATGATTATTGAAATAGATCTTCTAACGAGCTAGTAATCGTTACTTTGACTTTATAGAATTTACTTGAAAATATACTTTATAAAATGACTCGAATATTGTTTATTTAAATCACTCAAAAAATGAAAAGATTATTTAAGAAATATTTCAAAACTTTTAATGTATATATTGAGAAACTTTCAATATTAATATGTAAAAAAGTATATGTATATTAAGAACCTTTGAATATTTCATGTATTGAAAAAAATATATATGTGTAAAGCTTTAATGTTTAATATGGTTTTCAATATCATTAATATTAAACATCCCCATCACACGCCAATTATTCGTTAGACAGTTAAAGGCAAACAAAAAGTGAAAGTGAAAAGGTCTGGTTACTCATCGTGACAACCAACTCCATAAACAAAATCTGAACGCGGGTGATTCTAAACGTTTACCATAACGCGGCGAAAAAACAATTTACACACTTACACAGTGGCTCGTACAACGATCTTGAGAAATAACCGTTTCACACGACTTTCCCCGAATCATGGTCCACCGATACAAAGAGATTCACCCAGGATCGATTTACAGGAAAGAAATCTCAACGAAATTCGGTCGAGGATCACTTCAAAGATGAAACAAATAAAACGCGAAACTATAGATAATTAAGACGAACTCTACACAGATTAAGTCGAATAAGCCTTGTCGGTCCGGCCGCTACCGACAAGCCTGATACGGCTAATCCGAATCAAAATGGAAATTTATTAATATTAATTAAGAACGGTTTGCCCGTCTATGCGATCCCAGATCGAACCCGAGAGTTCGACTTTCCAGACAACGCTAGGCCACCCAAAGTACCGATGGAACCATGATTTGACGAAAGCCACGCTCCACGATTACATCGCAAGATCGCGGTTTAACCAAATAGCCGTGAGGCTATTAGGCCGACTACACGGTTTATCGTGTTGTTTTAACGCCAGTGGTATGACAAACGTGACAAGTAACGAACAAATGATTCTACTTTAAACATGAACAATTCCAGATAAATGTTTAAGTTCAAAATCAAAGTTGAAAATTGAAGATAATAATTGTAATTAAAAGTTAAAGATCATTATGTCAGCTTAAAATTGATTTAATAACGCGGAACGAACAAAAAAGTGAGTGCCTTTATTGTCGACGGAATTTGGCGCATGATATCCCAATCCCAATGACATACATTTATTTAAATCACTTTGCAAAAATTCATTGAAAATATGCTTGATAAAATGACTCGAATATAGTTATTTAAATCATTGAAAAAGTCAAGAGAATATAAATTTATTTAAGACGAATTTCAAAACTTTTAATATAAGTACGTATTGAAAGTTTCTCAATACAATTAATATATAGAAAAGTATATGTATATTGAAAACTTCAATGTTTTAATGGAAAACCCTTGTTTGATTCCTTATTCAAAGGAGGTGTTCTAAACAATGATAAATGTTTTAAAAATAATCCTTTGAAACCAGAATCTAAACACCGCGAATTGGTCTTCTTGGGTACATTCATAAAATAGAACGATTAATATGAATTTCTTCAGTTACCGGAAATCATGTTACGAAAAATATAAATCGCATGAAAACTTTAATTCAATTTAATTCGTATGAACCTCATACGTGAAAATATCAAACTCTTTTCTCGAAAATATATTCCGAGTATAGTTTTATTGCAAGTACTTTACGCGAATTCAAATACAATTAAACTCAGCTTAAGGATATGAAAATTTTAATCGAATTACGAAAAAAACGTACGTGAAGCTAAAAGCCACAAGAAGACCCCTGCCTGAGCTAATTAAATATTCACAAGTAAAAGTGGTGTGTTACTACCCACAAGCGTAAAGTATCAAATACTTTACACTCGCGGTCACTATGCTCGCAAACTCAAATAAAATACAACCAATACACTCGTGCCGCTTCGGACCTTTATGTCCTACGACATGATTGAGTGATCGGAGGAACCAAAAATTTTTCGACTCACCGGCCGTAGAGTTCTTCTGCGCCTTCTGGAGTTGATGCTACGACCGGTATATCTGCCGATGATCTCTGTAACGTAACAAGAAGATATTCTTTATAATTCAACTGTATTTCATTTCGCAATTTTGGTAGAGTTGGAATGGAAAGATTCCACTCAATTCCACTTTCGCTCGATCTTCCTTTTCACAAATTTAAACAGGAATACAATTTTGGCGATATTTACCTGCTGCCTGATGCGACGACGCCCGATGGAGGTCCTCTCCGCAGCTGCTGCGTACCACTACTATATCGCGACGCATTTCAACAAACAAATAGAAAAATAAAGAGACTACACTCCCGACCGTAATTATTTCCGGCGAGCAAACTGACTCTAATGTCGCGGTTTAAAAAGTGTCAGAATTTCGCGACCGAATATGTTATGTTGTAGCAGTCCATTTCAATTCTTTCGGCGGTTTTAAGTACGCGGTTATCGAACAAGCACAATTTTTAATAGCGCAACAACACTGACTCTATTTCGCGAAATACTGTCTCTCGGAGCAAGTGACTCTAAGACCGCATTGCGCGCGATCACACAAGCTGAAAATAAAGGGGAGGGTGCACACAAATATACCATATATATCACGCAGAATGACACAGTTGTTGGTTTTGTAAGTCTTATTTTTTTTATACCACGCGCTGTTGTTAGGAATATTGCCTTTGCCCTACTGTTTCTTGTAAATTAAAATTTAAAACGTAATCATGAATTTGTTCATATAGCAGTCAAGTATATTCTTCACTCTAAAATTTCTCAACATTTATTTTATGTTTGAAATAGCGTGAATTTCTATTCACTAAGAAAAGATTTAAAAATGTAAATATGATCAGTCAAACCGGTTGTCGATACGTAAAACAAATACGAGATTTGAATAAATCAATGCCAAGTTTTGTAGAAACATTCTCACACCCTTCGCAAGGAAAATATTTCTTATATCCGGTTCGCGAATAAACAATGCGACGATGACTCGATTCGATTCGATGAAACTCACGGAAAATATAAATTCCCGTTGTAGTTGAAACAACGATAATGGTTGATCCGACCAATGTCAAGGTCGGTAGCAAGTAAGGTGTGACCGCTGCGATGCCCAGATTTTCTTCTTTACGTATACGTCACAAGACCGCGACGTAGTTATCTGCTACCCTCCAAGAGAATTCACCGGTGCGAACTGGATTTCTCTTTGTTGGTTGAATCTGAAATTACAGACAAAAATACGATTGGAATTATGTTCTTAGAATTTAAACTGCAAAAAGTCAAAGTATGAATAATAATGTTATACACATTCCAACTATAAAAACAGTGAAAGTAAAGATTAAATATTCTGAAATTACGATTAATAGAAAATAAGGCCAAAAATGTAATGATATAAACTGTAAAGTTTGTCGAGTTGAGAAATGAATTGAAAGTATAGCTTTGATTAAGCAAAGGTAAATGTAGAGGAGTGCGATGTACCTTAGAGAGCACCAGGAAGCACCCAGGAGGAAGTCTTGACACCGCCACAGTTCGCCGATGACTGATGCGTGTCGATGTAGATAGTACGTGACAAAGTCATGTCAGACAAACCGCGGGTTTTCCCGTGGCGGGGGGTGGGGGCCAGGTAGCGGAGCGTGCACATGCCCCCGGCGTCGAATATTTTCGATCTATTACAACATAATAAAACTTGTACAAAACTGGAACCATTCTTAATAAAACCCTACTGTCTTGATAATTTATAGCTAGCAATAAAAGAAAGGGTATCGACCTTTACCAACTTCGCGCAAACTCGAAAAAGATTTTATAGCTTCAATATAAGACACCGCGTGGTAAATCACGGTTGAAAATTTATAAAAATAAATACCATTTTTCATTAATTTGTATATTTTAAATATATAAACTATTTCTCTATTAAGCGAACCGAAGCGAATCAAAAGTTATGCAAAAATTATTGTTAATAATTTTATAGTAACTAATTGTAACCGAGGGATATGTCGTACTGTATCAGTAACGTATAAGGAGTACATTTAATATAATGTAAATGATCGATACATAATGGATAAGCTTGAAATTAAATGAATTATACCCGAGGGAGTCGTCCGGAGCGAGTTGGGAAGAGTAGTTGACGCCAGGACGTTCTATCACGGACTAATGGTTATCCGTGTACTTGGCAATGTCAGGTCGAGTATGTTTGAGTTTGGCCGTACTGGATCCGCTCGAGCGGAACAATTAAGGTGCGAATAACAGGTAGGGATTTCCCGGGCAGGTACCGACGGTACCGCCGGCTACGAAAAATTGTAAAAGAGTAACTTATTGATAATTACGCGATATTTTTCATACTCGCGACCTTGCATGATTACCTTGGCTCATTATGAATAAGTATCGGTAACATTTTAATCAAATTTGTAATTTATATTGCGCTACTTTATGACAATTACGATTTTCATTTTGTACTCGTCATTTTCGCTTTCTTTTAATTATCCATCTGAATCTTCCATCACCTTATTAAGGTTCAGAATGCGCATTCGAAACATATTCGATCATTTTTATATCTTGAAAATTGCGCGAATGGCGAGCGATGTATGAAAATCGCGAAAAATCATCAAATTCAACCAGTTTTTTGGTCGGCATTCGCTCAATTTTTGAGATAGCGACCTGAAACTGGTACCATTGTTTTAGTTAGGAAATTCTACGGTAGAACAATGTATAATAGTTGTACTTTTCGAAAATTTAATTTTTCGCAAAAATCTGAAGGGGGTAGGTCAGGATTTTTCGCGATTTTCGTAAATCACTCGTCATTTCCGTAATTTTTGAGCTATTAAAATGATCCTGGACGTTTTGGACGCGGATTTCGAAGCGGAATAAGCCCGTGAAAGAATCATTTTGATATCTAAAAAATTGTGAAAATGGCAGGCAAATTACGAAAATCGCAAAAAATCCTGACCTACCCCCTTCAGATTTTTGCGAAAAATTAAATTTTCGAAAAGTACAACTATTATATGTTGATCTGCCGTAGAATTTCCTAACTAAAACAATGGTACAAGTTTCAGATCGCTATCTCAAAAATTGAACGAATGCCGATCAAAAAACTGTCAGAATTTGATGATTTTTCGCGATTTTCGTAATTTCTGCGTCATCTCCATAATTGTTGAGCTATTCAAATGATCCAAGACGTTTTGGACGCGGAATTCGAAGCCGAATAAGACAGTGAAAGATTCAGGTCGATATCAAAAGATTTGCGGAAATGATGAAAGAATTACGAATATCGCGAAAAATCGTCAAATTCAACCAGTTTTTTGGTCGGCATTCACTCAATCTTTGAGATAGCGACCTAAAACTGGTACCATTGTTTTAGTTAGGAAATTCTACGGTAGAACAATGTATAATAGTTGTACTTTTCGAAAATTTAATTTTTCGCAAAAATCTGAAGGGGGTAGGTCAGGATTTTTCGCGATTTTCGTAAATCACTCGTCATTTCCGTAATTTTTGAGCTATTAAAATGATCCTGGACGTTTTGGACGCGGATTTCGAAGCGGAATAAGCCCGTGAAAGAATCATTTTGATATCTAAAAAATTGTGAAAATGGCAGGCAAATTACGAAAATCGCAAAAAATCCTGACCTACCCCCTTCAGATTTTTGCGAAAAATTAAATTTTCGAAAAGTAATACTATTATATGTTGATCTGCCGTAGAATTTCCTAACTAAAACAATGGTACAAGTTTCAGATCGCTATCTCAAAAATTGAGCGAATACCGACCAAAAAACTGTCAGAATTTGATGATTTTTCGCGATTTTCGTAATTTCTGCGTCATCTCCATAATTGTTGAGCTATTCAAATGATCCAAGACGTTTTGGACGCGGAATTCGAAGCCGAATAAGACAGTGAAAGATTCAGGTCGATATCAAAAGATTTGCGGAAATGATGAAAGAATTACGAATATCGCGAAAAATCGTCAAATTCAACCAGTTTTTTGGTCGGCATTCACTCAATTTTTGAGATAGCGACCTAAAACTGGTACCATTGTTTTAGTTAGGAAATTCTACGGTAGAACAATGTATAATAGTTGTACTTTTCGAAAATTTAATTTTTCGCAAAAATCTGAAGGGGGTAGGTCAGGATTTTTCGCGATTTTCGTAAATCACTCGTCATTTCCGTAATTTTTGAGCTATTAAAATGATCCTGGATGTTTTGGACGCGGATTTCGAAGCGGAATAAGCCCGTGAAAGAATCATTTTGATATCTAAAAAATTGTGAAAATGACGAGCGATTTACGAAAATCGCAAAAAATCCTGACCTACCCCCTTCAGATTTTTGCGAAAAATTAAATTTTCGAAAAGTAATACTATTATATGTTGATCTGCCGTAGAATTTCCTAACTAAAACAATGGTACAAGGTTCAGATCGCTATCTCAAAAATTGAGCGAATACCGACCAAAAAACTGCCTTAATTTCATGTTTTTCAACTGTCATTTCCACACTCTTCGAGGAATCGATCCAGGACTCCAATATTCATATTCTAAACGCAATTCTGCGTCCATATAGGTCAGAAAATATAAATCCAATATACTGTCATTTTCGAAAAATGATTTTCAGAATATTTAACTGATTGTATCCGCTGAATATAGTATCCGATAGTGATAATGTATAACCAATACATAAACTGTTATATAAATAATGAATACATACTAGAAAACATTCAAATTAAATGAAACTTACTCCGTGGAGTCCATCGGAGTGTGTTATGACAACGTGTTGACTCCAGGACGTCCTATCGTAAGCTGACGCTTACCCTTGCACTTGACAATGTCACGTCGAGTATATGTTCTAAGTTCGTTCGTCCTTAATCCGCTAAACCACAACAATTAAGTTCAAAATGAAAGGTACGGATCAGTCGAGCAGGTACAAACCGTACGAGTGACGCACCATAACCCTAGTTTAGTACGCACAATTATTCGAAGTACTATTGCACAACTTTATGAAGTTTATCGATAATTTTATTCTGATATCTCAAACACTGTATCTACTTCTTCTTTGTATTATAAACTTAAACTTTCACCACTGTATGTGCGCGTAATTCAACGTTAAATCACGAATTGAATTTGTTCGGTTCGATTTTTTGAACGAAGTGAACCTCTTTTGTGAAGGAGGCGCTGCAAAACCATTGAAATTTCATCGCGTCGGTAATGCAGTTCCCGAACACCAGCCACCATTATGCGATAGGTTTAACGGTTAAAGCCTAGCCCTTAGAGTCTAAGGCTTAGAAGTGGCCTAACTCCATTCTTGATAAGAAAACGCATATTATTCACTTAATAATTGCCACTATTTTAATAGGAACTATAAATTGAACACCCTTAGATACACTTAAGCAGTATGACTCATTAGTATCCTATACGTATATTTTTAAATTCATTGAAACGCAAATCCTTAATTATCTCGATTTGAAGATAAATGGAGTTAGGCCACTTTCAAAATAAACGGCTCATTTATTTCGTTTAACTCGACGTAGCTCAATTCTGTTTCTTATATTTTTAAAGGTGATACGTTGAATTTCTTTTTAAAATAATCCAAAATACATATATCCCGAATATTTAAATTTATTTTTTAATAAATTTAAATTCCAGGGCCCACAAATTTAAAGTTTATTATTCCAAGTTTCTATTTATTTCTTATCCCTTATTTGCCAAAAAAATATGCAAAGCCTTACCTTGGCAACGTAACAAAAGACACTATTTTTAATTTCTCGATCTTTATTTACTATATTATCTTAATTTACTATGCGTATATATTCTCTTGACCCTTACGCAACGTATTACCCTCCAAATAAAGGGCTCTAACCATTTCCCCCCGTTAAAAATCCATTCCACCGAATTCTTCTCGTTCCAAAGAGTCCTGCCATTATTTTTCTATTTTCTATCTATTAATCGTCGCCAGGTTCGGTGTTAATTGATGTAGCCCGTATCTTTCGTACTCCGTACATCGGCCCTTTCGAATCCGGGCGGGGGTGACCTCGCAGCGTCCTCTCATTAACCCAGATATTCACGTCGTGAAAAATGAGAAACTGAGAGGGGGGTGGGTGAAGGGAGGAGGGCCAAGTAAGGGGAGGAAGAACCCGTGTCGTCTTCTATTTTACTCCACTCGCACTTACCTCATCCCGTTGTTCGTCTTTGTCCGACGTTAAACGCAGCATAAAATCCGAGTGGAACAGAAGTGCCCGTTTCGCAAGCTATTTCTTCCCCTTTTTTTCATTTTTTTTCCCTTTTTTCTACATGAGAACTTACGATGTTCCAGGTCCACCACGGACGCCGTCTCCAGGAGGGGTGTCCTTTCGAGGCGTTATTATGGCAGCGTCGAGATGGTGAGGACAGTTTAACTACACCCGGTGACTTTCGCCGCCTTCGTAAGGCGGGCTTCACACGATGGAGATTGTGTTAACAGTAGAACTACCGAGGGTTAATTAGATGTGTTCTGGAAACGTCGGGTAAATGTGTGTTGGAAACAAAGGGAGTGAGGCAGAAATGTAAATTTGAGAAATTGCACTGTTAGAAATTTAAGGGAATTTAAAAAAATAATTAGGGAGCAGTTATGTGTGACTTTTTGGTAGTTCTAATGTTAACATTGCCAGTGTTATTGCTCTTGGTAAAATAGTAATCTCAGATTACGTCAGTAATAGTTTTGTTTCTCTTTGTTTTAAATGACTGATAAGTAAGAATATCAATACACAGAAACTTCGAAGCATAGAAAAACAGTCATAGTAACTAATATGAAAATTTCCACACACTGTGTGAAAACAGCTTTATCGTTCCCCCCATTACGCGGTCTGGTTCCAGTTCCAAGTGTCTCGACACAAGCGAATACACTTCCGTTAATGTTATTTACCCGGTGTCAAACTGGGAAATGAAATTCAGCGAAATGGGCTTTACGTGTCGCGGTGAAGAAAATGACAGGCAGAATGAACCGCGGGTTTCAATGAACAGAAACACCCCGGGAACCCTCGGTAACTTACCGGAAAGCTTGATTACCGAAAAATAAATTCACCTAATTTTTTTTTATTCGTTCCCCATTTATTTACTCCGAACATAACGACCACTAAATTATTTTCTCCTAATTTAAAGAATCCTAATTTGTTTACCTCTAATTTAAAGATTCCTCGTTCATTTACGAAAATTTATCGATTTTGTATTTTCACATATATAATCTACTCGACCTATTTAACTGCTATAATATATACCACACTCTAATTGACGGTATTCACATGAAACCACATTATATCAGAGGAATATCGAGTATTTTCGAAGTGCGATCTAATTCCTACTCGAGCATGTATATCAGGAAATTAATCCAGTCGTAATCACATTGTTTCGGAAGTTCGTCACGTACAGGCGAGAAGAGACTACATAATTGCATTCACTTGTTTCTGTGACCAATACAATCAATATCTATTTCTAGCCGTCGACAAGCTGAATTACACACGAATTTCGTCCGAGTACTCGTATTAAAACTAATTCAATCGGATTAATCAAATAAATTGCCCAGCCCTTAATCATTTTATAGTCATTTAAATAAAAAAAAACATTTTTCATTCGCCTCAATACTATATTTAATATTATGAATATTATTTTATTTATGAATTTTTGGATAAATTTTTTATTTAGTAACTGAATTTTAAAATCGCAAACAAAATTCTTTTCGAACGTGAAAACGGAAGTTTTCTTTTTTTCGACATCTTACGACACTCGTCCGATTTTTCGTACTTTGAAAGTGCTCTTGACATTGCAATTAACCCGCGGCAATAAATAAAGAAGAGGAAATCGATGATCTTTATCCGTCCGCCGAGTGCTTTCTAATTAAGCCCAAAATTTCATCGAAGTTCCTTTTGAATGAAACTTTTCAATAGATCGTACATTATTTCCCGATATCTCGATCGTTTTTTTTTCTAACTCCATGGGATTTCGCTGCGCGAAATTAAATCCACGAAGAGCGAAAAGGGGGAATTAAGTTCGTCGATCAGAAATGGCGGAACATATCGGAACATTCCTGGAAGTGCATATATAGGTCAGCCAGTCGAGTCCTAGTTCTTTGGATCTCGATGTTCGTACTTGCACGTTTCCTGGGATGCCAAATACCCTGCGAGAAACACGGACAGGGGCGGAGCGAGACCGTTCGGCGCTCACCGGACGATAAAGCGAAGAAAATTCAAAATTTCTAACGTTACGAAATCGAATGTATAAGGAATTAGATAATGGATGGTTTGGTTTGTCGAAAAACGAGGATTGAAATTTTCAAGCACAGAAATTTCAAGGTACAGAAATTTCAAAGCATAGAAATTTCAAGGTACAGAAATTTCAAAGCATAGAAATTTCAAAGCATAGAAATTTCAAAGTATAGAAATTTCCAAGCGCTGAAATTTCCAAGCACTGATATTTCAAGGCGCTGAAATTTCCAAGCACTGAAATCCAGAGCGCTGAAATTTCCAAGCGCAGAAGTTTCCAAGCGCTGAAATTTCAAAGCACAGAAATTTCCAAGCGTTGAAATTTCCAAGCGCTGAAATTTTAAGGCAACAAATTTTAAGGGTTTGAAATTTTAAAGCAAAGAAAATTTAAGGGTTTGAAACTTTGAGGCAACAAATTTTAAGGCAAAAGAATTTCAACGCAGAAGTATTTTAAAATAAAAGATACTACCACCATAGAAATTCTAACACTTACAAATTTCTATAGTCCCAAAAATTCCACAATTTAGAACATTCAACGCTTACAAATCTCTCAGCGCAGAATTTCCGGAAGTCCGGAAGATCAAAGCTTCGAAATGTCCAAGCGTGGAGAGTCTTCAAAGCTCAGAAATTTCATCATCCGGAAACTTCAAAGACCAGACTACTTCAAAGCATAGAAATTTCAAAGCTTGTCTCAGAAAGAAATTCCACCTACTTCTTAGCAATTAAATATGACACCCTAAGGCAAAATCACCTTCTAAGCCCCACATATCATCCGTCCCTGGGCAAACCGCGTGAATACAGAATTGCATATGAATCAACGTCGGACGTGGGTTTTTATAACCTCTTCCGTTTTCGTCTATCTTTCTGTTTATCTATTGATTTATCTATCGCTTACGTTTTTTTTCTTCCTCCCTCTCTCTCTCACTCTATCTTTCTCTCTCTGTCTCTCTACACCCCGATGCACCCTATGGATTCGTGTCAATGCAGATAACGATGTAACCGACAGGCACCGTTTCGCACGGAAACGTACAAAAGCCAAAAAACGTTTTTATAAACGACTCCGAGTGGCCGATAAATATCGCTGATTTATATCTCGCTGAATTGCGCACGTTTCCTGGCGCAGGGGACACTCGGTGAGTGATTTATACGCCCGATGTTCTATCTGTGCTTCGATATTTCCGAGTTTCGATTTAACTTGCGAAAATTTTTGCAAATTTTAAATCCACGCGCCGCGAATTTCTGTGAATTTTTATATTTTTAAGGATCTTTATTGAATTTTTTGGATTTCGAATGGTAGGGACGAGGTTTGAGGTGAAAATTCTCCGAGAGGAAATTTCCACGGGTGGAAATATTTCCGTGGCTGAGAATCCGAGTGTAGACGGAGATTTCTAAGCTTCTAAATTCCAATCCCGATCTAATATCCGGTTCGAACAGAACGTTTCGTCGTGTATAGAGAATTTGGAGAATGATTTACGGGTTGTGTGTGACCGCTATGTACACCGGAAATTCCGTTATCTATAAATGTAATGGGAATGTAGGTTCAGTTGGTTAAATGAATTACAGAAAGTGTCGGAAAGTTGGGAGAAGATGGTGTGAAAACATTGAAAAGTTTCGTGGGAAAGTAAAAACAGTTTGGTGGTAAGAGTGTAACGAAAGAAGTTCGTTGAAATTTTGTTCGCAGTGAAAGAAAGTATCTACTTGTTACGTACGTAACGCGTTATCAGCGGACTAATTAACATAGCTTAACTCCGCAGCTACTTTTCAAGTTACTTTGCGCGGCCGTGTTCCCATTCTTACTTTTATCATGTGAAGTGTTATTATTCTTGAAACCGGACTTTCTGTAACGTCAATTTACCAGGCCGACTCTTTTTACTTGGTAAAATAATGAAAAATAAAGTCCGCGAGTGCTTCCCGTGTCTCTGGGATTTAACATTGAAACGGAGAGAGAATTACAGCCCGCTAAATGCTTCCGCGCTGGGATTTGTGAAGATAAGACATTTTTAGGCGGTGAAATTGCAACGCTGGAAATTTCAAAGCGCTGAAATCTAAAAACCCTGAAATTTCCAAGTGCTGAAATTTCCAAGCTCTGAAGTTTCCAAGCGCTGACATTTTCAAGCGCAGAAATTTCAAAGCACAGAAATTTTAAAGCATAGAAATTTCAAAGCATAGAAATTTCTAAGCCCTGAAATCCAAAGCGCAGAAATTTCAAAGCGCTTAAATTTCAAAGCATAGAAAATTCAAAGCACTAAAGTTTCCAAGCACTGAAATTTCCAAGCGCTGAAATTTCCAACCTCTATAGTTTCCAAGCGCTGAAATTTTCAAGCGCAGAAGTTTCAAAGCATAGAAATTTCCAAGCACTGAAATTTTAAAGCATAGAAATTTCAAAGCGCAGAAATTTCAAATCCTCAAAAATCTTTTCACATCAATTTCCACGCGTGGAAACTTTCCCACGAGAATGGCAAAGCGCGGGGAAAATTGTCGCGTAGAAATTACGGCGGCGGCCACAATGAACCCTAATTGCGTGAGTGGGCCCTACGAAAGGGCTCGGTAGGTGAGACACCCGGTGTTCCCCGGAATTCCGCGTTGCCGCTTGATTTTCCCCGCTGTAGAGCCACTCTCGGATCTGGAGCGCGACCACTCGACAGACTGAGATCCGTCGAGTTACTAATGTCGGCCCTTAAAATCGCCCTTTTAGCTGCCGCAAATCGAGCAGGACGGCACCGACAATGGCAGAAGATTTCGGGTCGAGAATGGCGACTCTCCCGGCGAGAAGGAAGAGGTGAGAAACAAAAAAAAACCCCTTTAATTACCAAACCCTACATCCCTTTGCCCTTAACCCTTACAGTACCCCGTAACTAATTCATATGTGAAGAAAAAACGCATTCATTAAAATTCAAGTTATTTTCAATTCAAATTTAATTTGAAAGAAAGAAAAGAATTCCCACCAAAGTTTCATTTTTTTTACACTTGTTTAACTTATATTAAAACTGAAAAGCCTCGAGGTACTGAAAGGGTTAAAAAACACTTTTTTTTCTCTCTTTCGACTGTAAGTTATTCGGTGTATTAACGTCGAAATTTCCCCAGCTTTTCTTCGCCCGACTTCTCGCACTTTATAACGAAAATTTCGTTTTTGTTTTTTACCCGACGATTTCCAACGTCCCTTTGAAAGGTCGCGGCACGGAAAGGACCTAATTGGATTCGACAAAAAGGCAGTGGCTGTTTGTCTCTGTGTGTCTATGTGTGTGTGTGTGTGTGTACACGTCGATTACAACGATATGGAAGAACGCGTTGCTTGTTTCTGTGCGCGGAGCATGTCGGGATCGAATGAAGGGATTTCGGTGCACCGGCGCGGTTTAATTGGGAAGGGAAATATAATCCCGACGATCTGCGACCATTTCGGTTACAATTCACCGGCCGAATCAGATCGTTTTCCCCCCGTGTGTGTGTGTGTGGAAATTTCCTATACTATTTTTACGCGGCGCAGATTCGCGTGAAATTATAATTCGTTCGAAATAGATTTAATTAGGGATTGAATTGCGTTAGAATTGCTTTTCGAAATCATAATTCGTTGGAAATAGACTTAATTGGGAATTGAAACGCGTTAGAATTACTTTTGGAAATCATAATTCCTTCGAAATACACTTAATTAGAAATTGAATTACGTTAGAATTGCTTTTTCCCACTGAAAGGAATCGCGAAGTATTTTTTCACGTTGCACAGACATAAGTGGAACGGTCTATTTAAATATAATAAAATGTACAAATTAAAAAAAAACGAGCGCAATATTGTCGTCGGAGCGAAACGATTGAAATACGAGAGTTATATGTGAAAAATATCATTCCGGTTCTCTCTGTCGCTCGACATCTGGCGTTCCTTCTATTATTTCCCTTATTTTCCCTGCTTGTCCTGTATTACCACCGGGGAAACTACGTTCGTAACTTTCCGAAACGTTTTAACGTTGTGCAGATGTTCGGTTCGCCAAGTACACCGATATTGGAAAATCCTGAGTACCAAACGCGCTGGTACTTCAAGTACTTTCTGGGCAAACGTGAGTACAGTATATCTCTGGCTGTTTTTAATAACGATTTTAGATAACTGATACATCAGATAACAGGAACGCGATGAGTCAGGCATCCTTTGTCACTTGAAATATCTTTCCACCGTGTAATTCTTATGATATTTCTAAGAACTCGCGGATGACCCTTGTTAACCCCTTAACAATCTCCTTAAATATAACAAAAAATAAAAATCGCAAAGTGTTTCATTATTTTACTATATAAATGATTATTATTTGATAGAACACAATTTTTCGAAAAGCATTCACTTTTGTTATCAAAAAGATATGATTTTGTTTTGATTGAAATTTCAAGATTTATAAATTGTAAGGTAGATAATTTAATTGTTAAAGGGAAAAGGGTCTATATAATTAAAAGTACTGTAGATCTTTCTGCAGGGAATAATTAATATGAAAAAAATACAGTAAAATGGGAAACTAAGTAAAATTTAGACGGGGGGACAATTTTCAAGATTATTCCGATAAAACAAATACCACATTCGTATTCGGAGATATGTGACACCGTTGTATACGTTTCCCATGCAAATGTCTCTGCCCACAGTGCACCAGAATTACGTGGTGGCGGATCAAGAAAGGAATCCCCTGTTTCTGTCGGTTGTCACAAGCGAAGTCGGTGATCAGTGTGTGCCACACTACAGAGTCATTTTATGGAGACGAACCGTGAGTATCTAAACATCAAAAAAAATTTAACAAAAATTCTCACCTTGTCAAAATCAAAAAATAAAAATAAATACGAACTTTTCTTTTATGAATAAAATAATTTGTCTGGATACAAAAATAGATAATATAACACACTTGATAACGTAAATTCTTCGAACACACACTGATAATTACTATCACAATTAAATCACAAGTACATAATGATTCTAAAAAAATAAAAATTAAATACAACAAGTATTGTAACTCGAGTAAAAGGTGATAGGCGAATGGAGTAATTAAAAAAACTTATTTAGGGTGCCCAGAAAATATCGCTGCCATATTCAGCGAACAAGACGATGACAATTAGACAAATTCTGAGGTAATTATCAACCACCCGATTCAGGAGCGTATCTTATGTGGTCCCCCCGTGTATCGTTGATTCAAATTTCAGCAATTTCTTCGGCCTGGAGAAACTCGACAAAGCACCGCGCGAAGTTTTCTCGCCGGATATACAAAAGGTGCGAAAAAAAGAGTGATTTTTTTCGGTAAATTGAGAAATATCGATACGAAATCGATACGGGGAAGATTTGATCGGAAAAATAATTAGATTTTCTGTAGGATCTACTGTTGTTGGAGGAGCAGGAGGGCTCGGTCAACTTCAAGTTCGGCGTTATATACGCGAAGATGGGACAAACTACGGATGATGAGATGCTGTCGAACGGTAAAGTTACGAGGAGGAAACTACAGAGATACGGGGGTGGCTATTAATACGGTACTGGAGACGCTGGGAGTTTCGGTAGAATTATTTGGCGATGGGACACCTTCAGGTTTATGGCCTATGAAGTTTGCCGAAGGGGAAATTTCTGCGTATTGAAATTTCCCAGGCTGGAAGATTCGGTGGATTGAAATTTCTGTGTTTGGAAAATTTTGAGCTGCGAAATTTCTTTGCTTAGAAGTTTCTAAGCTTTAAAATTTCTATGGTTGGAAACTTTTACGATTTGAAATTCCTCCGCTTGGAAACTTCTCCACTTTCAAATTTCTCTGCTTGGAAGTTTCTAAGCTTTGAAATTTCCCTGCTTGAAAAGTTTTAAATTTTAAAATTTCCCTGCTCTAAAAGTTCTAAACTTTGTAATTTCCACACTCAGAAACTTTCAAATTTGAAATTCACCTCCCTCGAAACTTCTCTACTTTCAAATTCCTTAACTCAGAACTTTCCTCGCAGTAAAAATTCCCAAGCATCGCAATTTCTCCCCATAAAAATTACCACTCCTCCACTATCGATCGTTCCCTTAAAGAGCCATCGAAAAAAATTAAATTACATCCCGCCCAAATATTAGTCTCTCGATCGCTCTTCCCATCTAGTTCGTTATCCCAGCGGAACACAAACACAAAAATGGCAATAACGGAAGGGAAGGTACTCCAACGACTTAGGCGAAACGAGAAAGGGAAGGGGGGAGGGGGTGTTTGAAGGGTGATCGAAAGAGGAAACGATCGAGCATCCGATCCTGTTTTGTTTACAGAGAAGGGTAGTCCAGGCTTCGAGAGGTTCCTCGAGATACTGGGAGAAAGGATACGACTGAAGGGTTGGGACAAGTATCGGGGTGGTTTGGACGTGAAGGGTGAGTGTTTCATATGTCCGATCATATTTCTGGATTCCCTTAAAAACATAGAATTTTCATTGGATAATGTACCAATCCTAAAACAATGACACTTTTTCTCAAAAGTGTCTTACAACTTGTTCAATTTTCATTCTATCGATCGAATCTCTCGTCTGAGAATAAGATTATATTTATTAAAACTATAATAAATGATTTTTTGAATAATTCTTACGGTTCTTTCCATAGAAAAATTAATTCCCTATTTCCATTAATATCATATACGTACATTGGTACGAGAAATAGTTATAATTTCTAGAATTTTAATTTGTTTTTTACTTTATGTATATATATATCCTCTTATTAATTAATCAATATAAAATGTAATTGGCTTTTAACCGTCTCCTATGAGAAATACAGTGAAATAAAACAGAAAACCAGTCTACCGGCGGGATCAAAAGAAGTAACTGAAATAAATGTGTGAATAACGACCGGGGATTCGTCAGGATTTCGCGGTTGATAAAAGAAGGCGTTATTTCTCGTGTTCTTTGAAATCCACGGACTTTTCTTCGTTATTGTTCGCAGGCGACATGACCGGAAAGGAAAGTTATTACACAGTGTACGCCGGTCATGAAGTTATGTACCACGTGAGCACAATGCTCCCTTACTCAAAGGACAATCCGCAGCAGCTGGAGAGGAAGCGACACATCGGCAATGATATCGTTAACATCATTTACACGGACGATCCCACCGCCATAGACACGTTCAATCCGAACTGTATACGAAGCCAATTTACACGTGAGTCTATGGAACTAATAATTATTCTCCTGATTTTTACATGATCATTGAATTCAAGTTATTATTATAAATTGCAATACCCCACTCTTTGATTTAAAAAAGAATTAAAACATCAATAGAAGATAAGAACGATGTTCCTGGTTTTTTAGAATGATAGTCTGAAATTAAGTTTCCTGGATATTTAATTGTAATTTAAGTAGGTCAGGATTTTTTGCGATTTTCGTAAATCGCTCGTCATTTCTACAATTTTTTAGATATCAAAATAATTCTTTCACTGTCTTATTCGGCTTCGGATTCCGCGTCCAAAACGCCCTGGATCACTTTAATAGCTCAAAAATTACGGAAATGACGAAGAAATTACGAAAATCGCGAAAATTCATCAATTTAGAGCAGTTTTTCATTCGGCATTCGCTCAATTTTAAAGATAGCGATCTGAAACAGGCACCATTGTTTTAGTTAGGAAATTCTACGGCAGATCAATATATAATAGTTGTACTTTTCGAAAATTTAATTTTTCGCAAAAATCTGAAGGGGGTAGGTCAGGATTTTTTGCGATTTTCGTAAATCGCTCGTCAATTCCGTAATTTTTGAGCTATTAAAATGATCCCGGGCGTTTTGGACGCGGAATCCGAAGCCGAATAAGACAGTGAAAGAATCATTTTGATATCTCAAAAATTGTGGAAATGGCGACCGAATTACGAAAATCGCAAAAAATCCTGACCTACCCCCTTCAGATTTTTGCGAAAAATTAAATTTTCGAAAAGTACAACTATTATATATTGATCTGCCGTAGAATTTCCTAACTAAAACAACGGTACAAGTTTCAGAACGCTATCTCAAAAATTGAGCGAATGCGGACCAAAAAACTGGCTGAAATTGACGATTTTTCACGATTTTCGTAATTTGCTCGGCATTTGCACAAATTTTTAGATATCGACTCGAATCTTTCACTGTCTTATTTGGCTTCGGATTCCGCGTCCAAAACGCCCTGGATCACTTTAATAGCTCAAAAATTACGGAAATGACGAAGAAATTACGAAAATCGCGAAAATTCATCAGTTTAGAGCAGTTTTTCGTTCGGCATTCGCTCAATTTTTAAGATAGCGATCTGAAACAGGCACCATTGTTTTAGTTAGGAAATTCTACGGCAGATCAATATAAAATAGTTGTACTTTTCGAAAATTTAATTTTTCGCAAAAATCTGAAGGGGGTAGGTCAGGATTTTTTGCGATTTTCGTAAATCGCTCGTCAATTCCGTAATTTTTGAGCTATTAAAATGATTCTTTCACTGTCTTATTCGGCTTCGGATTCCGCGTCCAAAACGCCCGGGATCATTTTAATAGCTCAAAAATTACGGAATTGACGAGCGATTTACGAAAATCGCAAAAAATCCTGACCTACCCCCTTCAGATTTTTGCGAAAAATTAAATTTTCGAAAAGTACAACTATTATATATTGATCTGGCGTAGAATTTCCCAACTAAAACAATGGTACAAGTTTCAGGCGGCTATCTCAAAAATTGCGCGAATGCCGAACGAAAAACTGCTCTAAATTGATGAATTTTCGCGATTTTGTTATTCCCTCGTCATTTTCGTAACTTTTGAGATAGCGATCTGAAACTGGAACCATTGCTTTAGTTAGGAAATTCTACGCCAGATCAATATATAATAGTTGTACTTTTCGAAAATTTCATTTTTCGCCAAAATCTAAAGGGGATAAATAATTACTTTTTATGATACTGTAATAGTGAAAAATTATTCGTTATCGTTGAATCAATAAAATATATTAGAAAATAAATTATATTAACATACGAGCAGAGATATCGAGTCGTCAGAGTTTTTCTTTTCGTCGGGAAAAGAGAAATGAAAGGGAATAAGGTCGTTTTCATCGAACCGCAGATGTATTTGCCGTGGTGTCGACGGAAGAGGATGGCAAAGGGTGGCGAGTTGCTATTTATTGCGACGAAAGTGTCCCGCTGTTCGGCCCCAGCCTCCCCTGTCCACCTGTCTTCGAGGATCCGTATAATCTGCGGGAGTTTCTGCTCGTCAAACTGATAAACGGCGAGAAGGCTACGTTCGACACCCCAACTTTTTCACGGAAGAGGGAGAGGACCCTCGACGCCCTCCTCAGGGACATGTATCAAGAACACTCGCAGGAGGGCAAGAGTAACGTGAGTTTGCCGATTAAACTTCATTCCGATCGGAAAACTTTTCACTCTCGAGTTCCTGGTTTAACGGACTCGAAGATGTTGCCGGGTCAGAGGAACGGTTGTTTTAGAATTTTCGTGGTGAAATAATGCGAAAAAAGTGATAACGTTGTGTCCGTTGTTGTGGGAAAACTTTAGACCGTGGGATTCCAGGGGGAAGAATCGATAAGCGTGGAAATTTGGGGCGCAGGAATTTCAAAGCTTGGAAATTTGAAGCGCAGGAATTGCAAAACGTGGAAATTTGGGGCGCAGGAACTTCAAAGCGTGGAAATTTGTGGCGCAGAAATTTCAAAGCGTGGAAATTTGGGGCGCAGGAATTTCAAAGCGTAGAAATTTGAATTGAAAGAATTTCAAAGCGTGAGAACCTTACGCGTAGACAAATCCTCGGAACTAAGGAAATAAGATAAATAAAAACCATTGCTACGGTCCAGGAATTTATTTAAAAACTATGCAAAAATAATGCATACCTTTCGATACGATCTGCCAGTATTGCAATGCATTTATTCGAACAATCTACTAGTTTGCTCGTATTATCGGCAAAGAATATGTTCAGTTACCATAAAAGTCATCCATGCAAGAAAAATATTTCTCTCTGCTTTACTTTTTGTCCTCGGATGCGTAGCAGCGAATTCAAATTTCAGCCCCCGTCGTTTCGTTCGAAAAAGAAGAACACATCGTCTTTAGTTTCATACCAATGCACATTTTTCTACAGATTTCCCAATGGGTTCCCCGCGCATATTCAAGTAGAACATGAATAGCTTTCCCAACAATGAAACATATTGTATCCGAATGCAATATATAATAATAAACTAGTAAATATATCCGTCTGTTTAATTAAACTCTTTCCATTCGACAAATAATTGGTTTCCTATATAATTTGATGAAAAACAGACGATAAATGTTCTCGTCGAGAAAATAATTGATTATTTCGATCACGCGAAGATACAGAAATAGTAAAAAAGTACGATAGAAAAACTCAGCTAACGCACGGATAATGTACAACTGTTTTTTTTCATAAGACTTCTTTTAATAGACTAAGGCGACACGTGGCCATGAAATTTCATAACAAGAAAAACAACTACCTTGACCCTTGATACTTTTCCCCGGAACACTTTTGTCCCCGGGACAACGAGACCTTATTTCCACGAGGTCATGCCTGAGCCTACCTACCGTCCGCTATTGTTTACGTGCCGAAAGTTTCGCGAAAATTACCCGCAACTTCCTATCGCGAACTCGTCGCGTTATCAACTGTTCTCATTTAACGTGACATAGGCGTAGGACGTCAGGGAAACTAGTTTTTTAATAATTTCCAAAGTCCACTCTCTCGAATATGATTTTTTTTAAATTTCTGCGCCTCAGATTTGTTATTCTCCATTTCAAAATGTTTCCTAAAATCAGGAAAAGAATCTTTTACAAATTTCTGCGCCCCAGACTTTTTCATTCTCCTTCTCAAAAAGTTTCCTAAAATCAAGAAAAGAGTTTTTAAAAATTTCTGCGCCTCCGCTTTTTAATTCTCCTTTCCAAAATGTTTCCTGAAACCAAGAAAATAATTTTTTAAAATTTCTGCGCCTCAGATTTTTCATTCTCCGTTCCAAAAAGTTTCCTAAAATCAAAAAAAAATGTCTATCGGTGACGTAGAAAAGAAATGAAACTTTCTTCGCAGAGTATGTTGAACCGTCGTGCCCTCTCGGACGTGGTGGAGGCGCCAGGTCGTCGACGCGAGGAAACGCGAGCCGTGGAGATGGTGCGGGTCGGCCAGGCGTTGAAACTGGAGGCGATAGTGCGCGGCCTGGCACCCACTTCCTTGGCGACGACCGGCCCTTTGAAACCCAGACCATGGGAACCCACGTGCATCTACCCGGACTTCCCGCACGAGGTCGTCTGCGGTGACGTCTGGCTCGAGAGCAAACTGATTCTCGCCAGCGAGAACGGGACTTTTCTTATCGAAGGTAATTCCTGGAATGACGTAATAGAAGTTGAGATAAAGAAATTAGTTTTCACGAGATTTGTTGGATCGATGGATTAATTAAACTCATTAAGACGTTAGCTTCTTGATACCCATGGACAGATGTGAAGGTTTAGTTTTTTTTATTATTATAGTTACTGTCAATAATAAATTTAATAGACTTAAATTATCGCTACAGATTATTCACTATAGAATCCCTTAATAAGAGAAGCAAATTTTTGATTGGTAATTGGATCTTTATTTTATAAGAAATTACTAAATGTCCACATATTTGAGTTAAATGAGTTTAATTAAAGCTACATTAATATATTGAATGTCACGTAACAGTGAAGTGTGTAGAGAAAATGAGAAAAATTTGAATAAGACGAGTCGGAAAGGACAATTTTCTAAGTGGTTCATGGTCCAAGGCAGTTAAAGAACCGCTGAATTAACGGCTGTCGATTGAGTCGATGCTTCTAATAATAGCATTCTGAACACTTTAATTGTACTTCGTTATCTCTTAATTGTTTCTAGGAATAGTCTTGGCTACATGAAATCTAGCGCAGTTTCCGTAACTTTACCTGGAAACACTGATTTCTATTGCTACCGCTTTTCAAATGACATCTTTCTCGCTCTATAAAGTAGAATATGGTTTACTAAACTTTATGTTAAAACCGTTATTTCATTATCTTGCAAAATATGATTCCTGGTATCGTGGGTTTTAAGTTAATTCGAGACAAGTAGATAAAGTTTACGAACCCGGAAACTTCGGGGTGTTGAAATTTAAAGGCCTTGAAAACCAGAGGTGTGGAAATTTCAATGTATAGAAATTTGTATACTCTGAAACTATATGGTTGTAGAAACTTCAACGCGTTGAAATACCAGTCAGAAATTTCAAAGCTCCGGAATTTCTAAGCACTGAAATTTCAAAGAATAGAAATTTCAAAGCATAGAAATTTCAAAGTATAGAAATTTCAAAATATAGAAATTTCAAAGCATAGAAATTTCAAAGCAGAGAAATTTCAATGCACAGAAATTTCTAAATTCAGAAATTTCAAGGCAAACAAATTTGTAAACTCAGAAATCTTAAGACACAGAAATTTGTAAATTCAGAAATTTCAAGGCAAACAAATTTTCTCAAAAATCGAATTTCAGACGGCCTCTCGCACAGACTGATCTTCGACGAGTCCGTTCAAATCAAGCAACTGGACGTAGTGGAGCAACACGGGATACTTTTGCTCCGCGCCGGGGACAAAGGAAAAGACAGCCACGTCTACGTGTTCCGTCTTCGGGAATTCGAAAATAACGCGACCAGCAGGTGCGCCGAGGTTTTCAACGACCGCGAGGAGAACGATCACGGCTACGAGGACGACGCCGACGAGGATGGCGAGGAGAATGACGACGGCTACGGGGATGACGACGGCGAGGACGAAGAAGACAATTTCTCCCGAGCCACAGCGAAATTTCGACCCGCTGTACGATCTCGCGGTCGTCTCAGGGTGCGTCCACTAGCTGTTCGAGGAAGAACACATATTAAGGAGAGAAAACTGGCGAGAACTCGAGGATGTCATCTGTACAGCATCACCAGACCTGGTGGATCTCATTTACGCATGGTATTCCTGTTTTTTCATTCTGTATTTTATATATACGAATTTTTTCTAAGATCTCTGACTTAGTCTGCAATTATCTAAACAATTTTTAATTAGTAAATGTATATTTATATGTATATTTGTGCCCATAATTATGAAAGCGAAAAAAAAATGAAAGTCTTGATACTTTGTTAATAAATATTTCAAGACCTTTAAAAAACATAATATCCAAAATTTTTTAAAAATTAACTTAGACCAATTTCGTAATTATGGGCACATTTATATGTATATTTATATCTATATTTATGTATTTACTCTGTTGACAGTGCGTAGTGGTAGGTCGGCGGCTATCGGTGCTCCAGTGGAAGCACAATGCGGCCTGGACCACCTGGTGTCCCGCCGCCGACACGGACACCGTCGACGGATTTCTACTCCTGAAGGAGTTCAACGCCACCGAGACACCCTCCCTGGTGACCATGGTCGAGAGTACGGAGCCCGGTAATGAGTGGACACTCTGCTGCGGCGTTCGTCATCACTTCGAGCTAATTTCCGCTTCCGGAAGCTCGAGGATCCTTCACATAGAAGCCACGTCGAAGCCGCACTTGGTGGCCGCTTTGGATCTTCGCGAGGACGAGGAACCGGAATTACTGCTCTGTTATAACAGTACGTTCAACTGTAACAGAGGCAAATAATTAAAATTAAAAAATTTTAAAGCCTGGAAATTTGGGACGCAGGAATGTCAAAGCCTGGAAATTTGGGGCGTAGGAATTTCAAAGCGTAGAAATTTGGGGCGCAAGAATTTCAAAGCGTGGGAACTGATGCATACATATATTTTATATATTTTAACATATATGGACCGGTAAATTATTGGTAAAATAATTAAACATACTTTTTCTCGCAGATACGTGCCATTTCCAAAAACTACTGGAAGAGAACACCGCGCCGACGGAGTTCGATTTTAATTGGAACTCCGTGCCGACAGCCGTAGGTAAGAATACCTTGATCTATTCTTTTCCCATCTGACGTATACATTACGTACGAACGATACGAAATTTAATATTAATTAACGTGTTTGCAGCCTGTGCCTTTCCATACGTAATTGCGTTCACGAACGATACAATGGAGATTCGATTAATAATCAACGGCAATTTGGTGCATACGATCGCCATGCCGAATTTGAATCTTATTACCTCGAAAAGGGACATCTTTTTCGCTACCACCGCACCGGAATTCCTTCCGGGGAAATGCGAGCGAATACGTCTCGACTCGAAACCGTCGGACAAAGAAGACACAGCGTGCAGCCCGCCGCCGACGGCGCAGTCGTCGTCGTCGTCGCGGTCCAGTCTCCAGAGTACGTCATTTTACGTTTTATTTTCGCAGTTTTGAGTTCCGCTTACTATTCCGTTCGCTGTACAAATATGATTTTCGCCTTCGATTAATGCTATTTTATTTCTCCTTTGTTTCCATCAAGGCTTTAATAATTTTCCGTTCTATTTGATTTTTGTTTGCATGTATTATGGATACATGACAAATCTTACTCGCTTCGTCCAGGAAGAGAGATATGCAGAATTATATATAGGTAATTTACTATTTCCGGTTTACTTGGCACACTTATCATTATAAAATGATTTACAACCATTAACGAACTTCCTTATGAAGTGTCCTATACGTTCAATTGCAACATCCATGGACTCGTTAGCTTCCTAAAATAAATATATTACTATTTTATTTGCTGCTGGTATATTTACTTAATTTCAAATTAGAATAAAAAATACGTTATCGACGGGTATGTACTAACACAGTGAAACGCTTCGAAATCACCGATGCTTACAGACAGCCAAAGCGACTGGAAACCGATAAGAATCTATCGAATCCCCCTGCAAACGTTGTCGAGAAGCACCGTGTCCAGCTGCAGCCAGCGACGTTGTCCAAGTCCCGCGGAGCCGGAGATCGCCTCGGCGCCGCCGACAGGTGACCGGAACTTCCTCAGCGTGGAGCCGCACAGGGCGTTGAGCAGGTCCTGCAGCAGCAGCCCGACGCCGACGCCGACGAACCTGATGCCGCCGCCGTGCAGGAAGTAGAACCGCGTCACCCTGGTCCGCGACGGGATTTATTAATTTTTTCCAATAAATCAGTCTCACCGGAATTGTACTTAACCGTACGACAGATAGCAGGTACCTGACGCTCGTGCCTCCGTAGGTCCGAGGGAAATATGAAACGCACGTGATTGATCCTGCTGCGCCGCGCAGCCACGTGATATGCAAATTATTGTACGTTAAGGAAATGACAGAGAAGGTGGACGGCTTCTTTTGGAGAGAAGATTATTGGATGTTGTGGCTGATGGTGGAATTGTAGTTTGTTTTTTGGAGACTTTGGTCTGGTTCGAGGCAAATTGAGGTTCTGAAATAGAGAAATGGAGAAAGATTGAGAGAGGATAAGGATTAAATGAGATTCGAGTGGTTTATGGGTGATTGAAAAAATTGAGGTGTCTAGAACAGAAGGGGTATAAGTTAAATTCTCAAAAGAATTGAGATCTGTGCCATGAAACTCTGAATTTAGTATTCTATTTGGTGGTAAAGGGATCTAAGTGAAATGATTTTTTGAAAAAAGAGATAATGGTTGTACTATATTGTGATTTGCGAGCATTCGTGAACTTTGAACTTAATTTCTTCAGAAGTAAATAAATGTCACTTGTACCCCTTGTGTTCTAGGCACCTCATTAATATGGGTTGGGAATGAAATTAATCGGTGGATTTTTAGTCCGAGCGTGCGAATACTTTTGCGGTCCATTTTTTAGGGACAGCATCTCCACCTACTGCCGTTGCAGATCGCAAAAGCGACCCGTGTTCTGGATGCTGTGAGAGAGAGAGAGAGAAAGAGAGAGAGAGACGTGTGTTGTGCATACGTTTACGGGAAAGCCACCGGGTATTCTCGTTGTTAAGTTAAAAGCTTGGGGTATTTAAATTTTCTTTGATTTCCATTTGGTTTCTGAATGTCGGGTTTCGACGACTCTTTCGATGGAAATTTCGTTTTATTGTCGCTACGGGTTTAATGTGAATTACAAGACGGGCAAGGCGACGCTTGAAAGCAGTATTATATTACCAGATATAAGTTAGATTACCAAATAAAAGGCTAAATAAAAATGGAGAAAGGTGATTATTCAGATGAATTTACATTACGGATTTGAAATTTGAATAATATCATCCGGGGAATCTGTATCTTTCTTGTAACGAATCTTCACAATAGAATTTTATGTTTTTAACGAATCAAAATCTTTGCCGGATTTGTAAATACCGAGAATACACGAAAACGAGCCACGGAACGGAAATAAAGAAGACTTTTGAGCATAAGTAACATTCCAAAAAAAAGGGAGAGAGAGGAGGAGAGAGAAAGAAAAATGATAATGGTAATTGACTAGTTTCTAAGAATCTTGCCCACTGGGCTGTGTCATGTCTATAATTATTTTTAAAAGAAACGTAGCGACACAAGTGGATTTGTGCAACTAAAGTGTTTCTGGATGGCTACGCGTCCCGGCGAGAAAGCGCCGCATGTACATAGAAAATAATGAAATAAAGTGTACGTTATCGTTGCAACATTTCCACTGAAAACTCGCCTCGGTGAAACTTTCGGTTATTTTTTACGCCCTCTCTACTTCAACGATCGTTGGTAACCTATATATTCTCATTCCACGTGAATGCCTATAATCCATTTAATAATTTACACATTTTATCGCAATCATATATATAAATTACTAATAAAAGATCATACCGAGAGTTGCACCTTAGTTAACGATACCAAAAACAACGTTGTTCCCATTTTTATTCGTACCTGTACATCAAAGAAATTATTAATAATCATTTCGATGGTACACACACAATCTTTATTATACATAGAACGGGACATTAAATTCTATAAATATTATTCGACGTACCTATATAGATTAGGTTTTATTTACACAGCTGTTACATACTCCTTAACCGTGTTATACGTATTACGTAGAAGTGACCTCCGAAACGATGGCAATTAAGTAGATACCGATTGGCACGATACAGACACACGTATCTACCGTTTCCTCGTTCGAACGTGTGCCTCGAATCAAACGCATTCCGCGAACTTTTTTTTCGCCGCACCGACGGGAATTATAGATGCCAGTCGCTGTCAAGCGGAGCCAAAGCAAAGTGCTTTGGCGACCCCGGTCAGTCTCGAGCGTTGAACCGTGATGATTTACGTTTACCTGACTTATGTTCGGCGCGGGTATGCTTCGCGATCGACGAAGCGTTATGGCAGCTATACGCTCGCGTTTCGTGACCGTATCGCGTACGTATCTTACTCTATATAGCGCACGCAATATGTATTTCCATGCAGAAATTCCAGGTTCCCGGCCGTGGGTACCACGACCCGAAGATTCAACGTCGTCGCTCAAGCGTGTAAAAACGACCGGTCGACAAATCGAACACAAAATATACACCGTGGAAACCCGACGGTTCTCCTTGCGGTCGCTCTTGGCAATCGTTTGATCACGTTCTCCTAAATATAAACATTGTTGAGGGGAAGATCAGGATATTCGAACGTCGTCTATTTGGATGAATCGTGCTTAATTTGTTTTCGACACTTGGTTTACCGAGATTTATGCGATCAGGGGGCTCTTTCTTCCGACGTTTCGTCGTTATCGATCTGTGAGAATCATGGTGCCACAGGTAGTAAATTCTCTCCTGTTCGATCGTGAATCTAGATCGAATTGCTATCGCAACGGAACCATGAACGAACGAGGACTCACCACCGAAACCGGGGCACCGGTTTCCCGAACGGTAATATCCCAATCACTCCTAGTAGAAATCCATGGATCGTCTGTCGTTCGGTCGGAAAGCAAAGCAAAAAAGCCAAGCGTACAGGTTGTCGCGTGGCGTGTGTAGGTTAGATTGCGGTTCGTAGTGGAGAAATAGGGTAGACGTGGATAAACGCGGGAGGCGCAAAAGGATCGGAACGTGTCCGGATAGCGGCGCGAACCCCGCGCCGGGCACAGGTGCGACCTGGTGGCGACGATCCGTGGTGCCCGCGAACCAGAATCTCGTCGTCCGCCATGACAGTTCGCAGGCACGGAAAACCGAGGTTCTAGGTTGCGTCGGTGCGCGCCAGTGTCGCTGCGGCCATCTGGTGGCGATGCACTGTACTAACGTTATTGGCTTCGCACACGGCCGCGCGGAGCAGAAGAAAGAGAGAAAGATAGACGCAGGTACGGGGCACACACGTAGAGAGACCCAACACCACCACCACCACCACCAGCAGCAGCACACAGGGGCCAGGCACCAGCTCGCGGTGTGTGGAGGTGCCAGCAGTCAGCAGTGGAGACGGAGACGGAGAGTCAGAGGTAGCCCCGTGCCTGTGGCTGCCCGTGGCTCGTTGTAACTCGTTGTAACGTGACGCGAAGGTGTGCCAAGCTCTCCACGGTTTTGCCCGTTTTACCTCCGTTCGAATCCATCCGATTTTAACACGTCCCGCGCGCGTCCGGGATCGTCGTAGAGTAAGTGCCCGCCACAAGATAATCGCATATTGGAAGTGTGTCCGGGTTTTATTAGTGTGATGTGAGATTGGAACCACGAAGCTTTAACCCGTCTCGTGGCCGTCGATTCCTCGTGCGCGTGCCGAAAAAAATCTCGCACGAAACACACGACGTACGTCATCGTGGAAAAACTGTCAGGAGTAATATCGGTACTCGGCGCTGCTGGCGGCTAACGAAAGGGGAATCGGAAAGTCTTTGTAGTGATCGTCACGTCGAACGGAGCATGAGGTAAGAAAGTTCTCTTCCTCTCTCTCTCTCTTTCTTTCTCTTTCTCTCTTTTTTTCTCTCTCTCTCTGTTTCTTTTTCGATCTCTCTCTCTCTCTTTCTCTCTCTGTTTCCCTCTCTCTATCTCTCTTCCGTATACAGAAAGCGAAGGTAGATCGAAAAGTTGTTTCGCCGAATGCCTTTCGGACGTCGTGCGTACGGAGGTTATGTTTCTCGATGACCCCTCGACTCCCTCCTCGCGCCTCCTCCACCTTCTCCTTCTTATCCCCCTTTCCTCTCGCCGCTCTCCTTCTTGTCCTTCCTTCTCCTCTTCTCTCTAACTCCTCTCTCCCTCCCTACCTTGCTCTCTCTTTGCTTCTTTTTCAACTCGACGGTGCTCTCGCCGAAGAAAAGGCGTTTCGAGTCGGTATCGGCAACGAGCGCGACCGAAACACGGGTTCCCCATCCGAGTTGAATTCTCACGGTGAATCGGTACGGTTCTTCTTTCTTTCTTTTTTTTTATCGATCGAAATGATCATCAGCCTACCGGGTGGATCCCTTTATCGTTTCGTCATCGCGACGTCTTGCCCTTTTGTCTCCACGTCCTTCTTCCTGTCTTTCCCTTTCTCCTTCTCGCGGCGAGGTTCGCAGAGGCATTCACGCACCTACACACACACACACACATACAGTCGCAAGGTATCTATACGTACATACATACACACATCTCCCGCTTCTTTCCCGCGACCGTGTCGTGTATGTACCCTTTCTCGCGGCAACGAGTTTCGTAACCTCTCGATACGAGTTTCACGAACTGTCAGCTGTCAGCCGCGCCATAGTTGTGTGTACCACCTGTCCGAAAGTCAAATTCTTTCTCTTTTCCCCGCGCTTTTTCCCCTTCCCCTCTGTCATCCACGGATAAAACGAATCCTGTCATTTAAACCCAGAAGAACCTCGACGACCTCCGGTAGTAAGAACGCCGGGTTCACCCTCGCGATATAACGTTCGAATAAAGTGGCGGGGTAATCGGAACGACCAGGCTTGTTGATATTTCGGCGCGCAGGCTTTCTGGCTTGACAGCGTGACCGGCCTTGAGCCCCTCCGCGTCCTCCTCTTACACCCTTCCTCTCCATCCCTACTACCGGGAGTACTACACGATACTCCGGGGATCAGTGCTCCTCAACGCGTGGCTCCTTTTCCCCAGGTTTTCGTTCTAACCTAAGAAGGTATCTCGTCCGCAGCATTTTATCGCATAGTTCGACAACAGAGATTTAGAAATCACTGACGAGGTTAGGCTAATTTTCAGGATGAAGCGACGTTTTAGAAATGTGGGTAAACATAACCTAGAAATCTGGATATATAAAAATATATTGTGAATGAAGGAGGAAATATTCAATTTGTGGGAGAGTTTAAGTATTGATTTAAGAATCTATCTATAATGATTTAGGGATGAATGAGATTTAGCGTATTGTTTACTTATTGATTTATTTAATTGTGATTACTTTTGAAGAGGTGTATCGAGTTAACGTTATGGGAAATCGTATGATAGGAAACTCGTGTTACCAGGGGAGTCGGTAGAAACCGGAATCGACGCATAGAGATAAGTTTTCGTGGGGAAGTGGATGAGAGTTTTGAGAATAGCGCATTTTTGTTGTCGTTTTATCTCGTTTAAGTCGGGTAAGCGCAGGCAGGACACGTGAAAGGATATGATTCATGGGTAAGGCATTAAAGACCTTTAATAAATATCACATTTCTACACTCGCGGTCGTGGACTTGCGGTCGTTTTTCATTATCCGTGACCTTAAAATTAACGATTCGCGGTCTAATTAGGTGACATTCTAGAGAACTGCAAGAAGAAGAAAAAAAAATAATGGGAAACACATCTGAGCATCCACTCGCAGGTTAACGAGATCTCTTGTAATATAAACCAGAAAGATAATAAAAAAGAGACGTTGCGACAATAATCACAGGTATGTCCTTGAAGCGAAACGGAATTTCATCCTCTGTTTTCAGTATTAAATGCACCCGAGTCAGAGCGTTATCCTCTCGTTATCGAATCGAAGGTCGACCATAGAATCTACTCACCTTGTAGATGTTATCTCCGATCTAACAGCTCGTTCTCCGTTTTAATACCAAACAAGAGGTCGTCGTTAGAACAACCAACCATCATCGTGGACCATAGAAATCCATTGAAAACCACCGTATCACCGTCGATATATATATAAAACATAAGTTCCTATAAAAGTCTCGAGAATTTCATGGCATTCGAGAGAGAGAGAGATCCTCTAAAACCTGAAGCGTGGACTTCCACGAAAAAAAAGGAGCATCACTGTCTTAACGTACACTGTCCTATCCTCCTGTGTGTGTCTCTCTTTTTCGAACTACGACTCTCGCTCTCTTCTCCGTTCTCCCTCGATCGTGCCTCGACCTTCTCTCTCTTTCTCTCTCTCTCTCTCTTTCTCTCTCAGTCGAGAGAGTGAGATACAAGATTGCCGAATCGTCCGGGCGCGTTTCTTCGAGGCAGAAAAGTAATTGACCGACGTTTAGGTGATGTCCGAGAACAAAGGTACGCGTGCGATGGGAGAGGATGAAAAAATATGGGAAATATGAGAAAAGGGTGGAAATGTTAATCGCGATGACGCCGATATCATCAATAATAACAGTCGAGATAGTAACAATGGCGATCGAACGGGAGGATAAGATACGTAGATGCGCGCCCGTGTATTTATGGAATAGAAATTACCAAGAATATCACACTAACGATAGTAATCGTGATCGGGGAATGATACCGATAATTCCGTTAGAATCGTTCGTTTAATATAACATCGTTATTTCCGTTCGTTTCTTTTTCATTTTTCCAACACACTATCAACTACGAATGTTACCGTGAAACACTATTCGACCGATTTGTCATTGATTAATCGCATGGAAATGTTCTCACGTTCCTATAAATAATTTAATTTAATCCTCAATCTTAATTCCAAAAGATTCGCTAATAACGAATATGAGAAAAGTGCCGAATATAATATGAGAATAAATATTCAGAAAGAAAAACAACGAGTCGGAACGAACGTCGTTGATCGAAAAGAAAAAGAAACGATACCGTAATAGGGAGAGTGGTAGAAAAAAAAACACACACACAAAGGGGGGCAGAGGGGGAACGCGGGAAAATCGCTCGGTCGAGGCTCGCTCTTGCAAAGAAAAGGAAACGGGATCGAATGGACGGGGCGTTAGCCTATAGCGGTATATGTATACCGCCAGTGATCGTAACGACGCTCTATTGGCACGAGGGCTGATATACGTGTTGCATTTCCAACGACACGGTGCACAGACGATGAGACACTTCGAGATCAAAGTGTTCACCCACTCCATCCACCAGGATAATGTTTTTTTTCCCCGCCATTAAGTCTTAACACTATGACCCCTTTAAAAATGTACTTTAAAGTTGTACATTCATTATTGTTGTTTTGGTCATCTGATTTTCTGCGAATTTGTATCTAATATTTGGACCTAACTTTCTCGGTCCTTTTTACACCTTTTGGTGCGTACTATCGATTCTGAAAAAAGGTCCCCGATGATATGTTACACCCTGTATTATTAGATTATTCAATTTATCGTTGTTTTATTAGAACTATTTCTTTTGATAAAATAAGAATTTCTTTCTGGAAATCTATCTTTATTTCTTAGGAGGTCAAATGATAATTTATGGTAAGAATAACTTCGCGATATCGTTCAAAGAATCTTTAGGGATGTGTCAGTAATGATAAATGATACCATAGGTTGATTAAAATATTATGGAAATTCGTTAGAACTTTGCCGGTTAGATCGTAGCACATTTTATTCGAAGATTTTCAAGATGTCAAGGTGGTTCATCAATCTTCCACGCCTGGGGATCGTCTAACGTAACGAAATATTAATTACGTGAAGGATTAATTCGATATCCCCATTGATTTCATTTTTTTTTATTCTTTCCCATCGTATTCGGTTCACCGAACGGTTTTCGATATGACGGTAATTTGCGAATAACTGTAAAGCGAGATATTCAATCGACGACGATATTTGGTTGTACAGTCGAAGGTCGGGCAAATTAATTAAACCGTCGGTTAATTATTTCGCGTGGATCATCGACGTTCGCGCGGCATTCTTCGCGATTCGTTCGATACGGAAGGCGAGGCAAATTAATCGAGGCTGAATATTTTCATTGATATTTGTACATTCCTTTCTATACGGTAATGAGTTACGATCGGTATCGTCCGGCTGGTATTTACGGAATTATATAAATCTTCCGCGCGAAGCCTTGTTCGACTACCGCTTTTTCTGCCGGGCGAAATAATACGAAAGGTCACGGAACGGTTAGAACTTTCTCCGCGTTTGGCGATCGTGACGGGGATAAGACCAGCATCTAAAAGAAAATCTAATTCAATTTGCCCGTGCAATATTTCAATCGCATTCGCTGGAACACGCTTGTCCCTCGATAAGAAAGCACAGATAATTATTATACTCACAAAATATCACGTGTAATTATAAAATACTTGTAAAAGTATCCCCATAATTTACCATTAATATTTATAAATATTAAAACTTCAGGTTGAACATTGTTTCCTGAAAAGTTTCGACTTTAAGCGTTCCATTTTCCCGCTACAAAACAAAACCACTATCAACTTTATACGGTCTACGGAGTTTCCATATAGAGACAATACTCGGGTTAACGGATTTAAAAAGAAAAAAAAAGAGTATCGAGCCAATTCGATCTTCGTTTTAGAGTGTGTCGCGGCGACTCGGCAAAAGTCCAACTTTTACACTGGTCGCAATCCTTTATCATTGCTCATCCACATTGTTCCGCGATGCATGTCGCAAGTTTCACGGAAACGTGGCTATTATCTGTAGCTTCTGATAAATTCGCGAACGCCTTCGGCGACGTGTTCGATCCGAAGGTCCTCGACGACGCTTATCGACGCTGGTCGTCGTTTATTTACAATGTTTCACGAGTTTCTCAATGAAACCTGGTGGATCGGGTTAATATTGATGAAATTTTATTGAATAAATCTCCAGGAGATTTTTCTCGGATCCCAGAACGATCGATTTAATTGGAATAAAAGAATAATAATGATTACGTCATATCATTCACCTTTACCTGTCGATCCGAGGACTCGAAAAACCAGGGAGACTTTGTTCCAGGGATTTGAATTCTTTTCTGTTTCCAAGTTCCGAGATTCGACGGTTGAATCATACGTTGAAGAATGTTAAACCTGTTAAGCCGACACGTTCTTCGGAAGTTACACATCTTTATCGATTTCCGTCGGGCGACGATATTGCGTCGGTTTGAAATAACAGCGTAGTTGGAGGATTCTACGCACAGTGAAATATTTCTGTCTGTTTTTTTTTTATACTAGAGCGATCAAGAGATATTTTGATATCCCGCTGGAAATTATTCCGATCGGAATCCGCGGTGAATGTTACAAGCTTGCATTTAAATGTTGTTACTTAAAGACAGTTAAAGGACATGCACATTGCGGCACTGGGTAATACCAGTACGCAGAAAGGTTTTGCAACTTTGCTCG
The DNA here is from genome assembly GCA_917499265.3 of Mimumesa dahlbomi. Taxonomy (NCBI): domain Eukaryota; kingdom Metazoa; phylum Arthropoda; class Insecta; order Hymenoptera; family Crabronidae; genus Mimumesa; species Mimumesa dahlbomi. The sequence goes on along the minus strand of OU824120.1, from coordinate 11,450,912 downwards.
GACAGAGTGTTTTATAAAGTGTAGAAGAAATAGCTGGAGAAATACTCGCGGTTTGAGATTTATTATTATGGGAAAACGGAGAGTTGTTAATGCTGCAAGACATATACGTATGTAGTATATTTTCAGTAACATATTAATATATTTACAGAATATTATTCTAGTATTCAAATAATAATCAAATTTGCAGTCTGAAATATTTTAATGTGATTTTGAGAAGTTATTTTGGTTGAGGTCGATGTTCGAAGGTTCTTTGTTGTTTTGATAATATGGTAGTTACGACTTTACCATTGTTAAAGGGCCAAAGACCTTCAGGTGTGTTTAGATAATAAATGGTCGAGTTTTCACCTTGTCGGTGTCCTGGGGTATTACCTGGAAGGGGTAATTCCGGGTTCGGTAACAAAAGGTCGTCACAGTCAAATTCGAGCGTTCGTGGAGGTGACATCGTGCTTCCTGGTGATCGTGAATTCGTTCCAAGTGTTCTGACGTGTTTGATTGTTGTTAACAATGATTAACAAACTGCAAAATAGTGAAGGGTGCAGTGATTGGACAAATATTATTATATATTTCATTCCCATGGAATTGGTCTTCAAGTAAAAGTTATATTTTTCCAAATTCGTTCGAGAATCATTAGTAAGTTGTTTTACTATGATATTAACAAATATAAATTCACTCACTAGAAAGTTCTTATCCACAAATTTTACACAAATCAACCATTTACAAAATTTTCATACAATTTACGTTTCCAACTTTTCGACAAAAGTGCTCCACTAATTTTCCTCGAAAAAAGTGAAGTTTACGTTAATTTCTTAAATACTATAATCTATTTTTCATTTCACGGTGTATCTAACGTTCACAAGCAATTCAACGACCCGTTATATCATAACCCTTACTCCGTGAATAACGTTAAAGTGCTTTTTTCCCCGACCTTTCGGGTCAAGTAACACCACCGTGCGACGGGGCCACCGTTGCAGAAGAAGCTTCCTGGCGGCAAGCTTTATAGCTGAAAAGCCGAAGAATGACCACCGCGTGATACAGTAAAAGCCGACGGCGGTGGCGGCGACGGGTCTGTCTGTGCCTCTCCCGGTAATCGCTACTCGAGATTGCGCAAGCCCCTTCGACTCGATCTTATCGCGGTGTACGTTGCACGTGCATACACACACGACACCCACGTGTGTGAGTACGTTACAGCTGCGACACACTCACTCGTACTTTGCCTGTAATCGTGTGTATACATACATATATGTATGTATTGTATGTATGTATAATAGGTATGATCATATTTACGTATACAGGGTGTAACATATCATCGGGGACCTTTGAAAAAAAATCATATCTCCGAAATAGTACGTCGTAGAGGACCGATTTTGATTGCAATATAACCGAGAGACACTGAAGTTTAGGGAAAAATATCACTATCTACGAAAAAGAAGATTTAGTGAGTGCTTTAATTTTTCCCAAGTTGTTACAAATCTGCTACGATATAGGTAATCGACGTTGTTTGGATTAAACAAGAATAAATGCTATTTAACAGCAATAATAGCAGCAATTATATTTTTTTCTATTATCTTTGATCTTCTTCGGTTATATTCCAATGAAAACGGGTCTTCTACGACGTACCATTTTGGAGATATGATTTTTTAAAAACTTTTTACAAAAGGGGTTGTATGAGTATTTTTGTTACACCCTATATATGTATGTATACAGGTTGTCGTGTAACTCAGGTACGTTGAGAGTGTGTACGGTACATATACAGGCCGATTCAAGAGTATCAGAGTTCGGGGAATGGTATTCAGGAAAGCGGGGAGGAGGAGAGAGTCTTGATGAGAGCGGCTGCGTGGTCAACCCTTTCACATGCCGTCCCTTTTAATCGCAAGCGCAGGTATTTTGCCGGCATTTGGCGAGACTGTGTGTGTGTCTTTTTTAATGAAAAGGGTGAATAACCGTGGATGTACGCGACGTTCGGTACGTGTAAATGGATGTTGTGTTTTAAAAGTACCTCGCGCACAGTGTTGCGGTAATTTATGGTGAAACGCTAATGAGATTCTTTTTTCTGAGTTTTCGTAATTTTTTGTACAGGTGTTTTGTTACTTTCGTGTTAAATCACCGGTGTGACTCGAAAATAAGATAGAAAAATGTTTTTTGTTAGATTGTATTAGTTTGTCCCACTGTGTATGTCAATGTGTTAAATCCACAAGGGTATTTTAATTGCGATTAGCGTAATTAAAATTACAAGAGACAATCTACTTAAGTTCCTATTTCTATCTTCTGGTTTCATCGCAATTTAGTCACGCACTTTTCGCCAGGTATTTTCGCACCTGTTCACAGTGTTGCGAATCTATGTTGCCAATCTATGGAGAATTCGCGTGGCATTCAATGTGTTGACGCGATTACATACTTAAAAAGTGCGATTCAGTATGGAAAGTGCACGCAGCGCAATTTAACGTATTGAATGCCACAGTAATTTTCTAAGGGTCAGGTGAAAACAACTTTCTTACTACTCTTAACCTATTATACTAAAATACTATATACAACAGGCAACTTAGAAGTTATAATTAACACCTCTATTCCATATTCTATATTACACTAATTTCCTCATCTCATTCCAGTAACACTGACAATATCAAAAAATTTAAATTTTTCTCAAATTACATGTTTCCCATATCTTACACGTGGTTGTTGTCCACGTCGCGCGAATGTCTCCTCGTCGTCGCACATAGAATCGCACATCCTGGACGTGAAAAGGAGGCAACAAAAAAAAAGAGGAGAAAAATAGAATATGTACGCAGTTTACGTTGGAAACTCCCTGGATCCTTGAGACGCGGATAGGCCTAGCGCGACTTATGAATATTAATGAACCTTTCCCGACGCACCAGGTCCGACCGCACCTCGATCGACGGTTTCCACACGGAGAAACGATCTCTCGCTTCTTCTTCCTTTCCCACCTCTTTTTTCCTCCTCCTCCTCCCCCCTCGTCTTTCTCCTAGCCGTCTCCTTTTTCCCTTCTTCTGTGTGTGTGTGTGTGTTTTTTTTGGTCTTTTTGCGAAACCGCCGGCGATCAACGATCCTCATTTTGCATTCCGTCTAACCAGGTTTTTATAACGGTGTCACCGTAAGCGCGCAACCGTGTGAAACGGTAATTAAGATGGAAGATGCGAACATGTGTTCGATGGAATCGCCGTGTAAACGGTCGATGCTATTGAGGATCAGATTGATTATTTTCTTTTCTTTTTTTTCTGCAATTTTCTAAACGTTAGGAATATCATTTATCTCGATCACGAGGGATTTTCTGATAATTATAATTGTAACACTGTTTAGAAAAACAGAACTCGTTGTTGAATAGTGTTAATTTGTCAATAGAAACGAAATTTCCCAAATTCTCTATTTGGTAGTCGACAGATTCTCAAGTGACGTCACACATTTCCACAGCAGAGATTAACGATACAAATAAACTGTTAGTACGTCACGATCGTTACCGTTGTTACCGCTATCGTTTGTGTAGCTCGGGAATGGTTCTCCATATAGTTTCTCATTTTTTTTTTGTTACTTCTTTCCGCAATTACACGCTGGAAAACCTTCTACGGCGCGAAGGTTCGGTAAAAAAAATGAAAAAAAAGGCAACGTTGTTACGTTCGCGAGGCAAATGTCTCGTTGCGTTCTCACACGTCGCTGGAAAACGGTTCGATTCAAGGCTCCGGTCCAGAATCGCCTTACCGGTCTTAAGTGTGCGAACGTGCTTCTCGTGTTCTAAAGGTCGCCTGTTAAACAGACAGAGAGACAGACAGAGAGAGAGAGAGAGAGAGAAAAATAAGAAAAAACACACACACCTCGCGACGGGTCGCGATGAGTAGATGTATGTATCGGTAAGGATTGCCGTCGCGGCGTGTAAACGCGGCACACGGGGTCTTTCCTGTCGTCGTACTTGAGAAAAACGAAGAGGACGGTTGTTGCATGCCAACAGTGGCGTCCCGACGAACTACGGTACCCGAGCGACGACTTCTTTTTGCCCCGTCGACGTCCCCGTCGGTCCGGTTGTTTCTTTTTTCTCGCAAAATCGCGGATTCCGCGAGAGACGATAATTGCGCCTATAATTATGAAAGTGGTGTAAGTCAATATTTAAAAAATATTGGATATTATTCTTTTTAAAGGTTTTAAAACATTTGTTAACAAATTGTCAAGATTTTAATTTTTTTTTTTGAAATATTGACTTTCCCAAGAGCACTTTCATAATTATGGGAACAATTGCGTGGAGGTTTTCGACGGGAGAATCGGTAAAGAAATAGATTGGAGAATAATTGCTTTTCTTCTTCTTCTTCGTTTTCTTTATAGTCACATCAATGTCTAGGGTTATTAGCGACTGTGTTCAAATGTTAGATTTCACCTATTAATTTGATGTGTTTTTGTTTGGTGGAAAATGAGGTGATTAGAATAATTGTCTGGGAAAATTAAAGACGAAGATTCCTAGGAAGTTTTGTTTGTTTGTGGAAAATTTTGCGAATATGTAAAGGAAACGCTACGGGTGGTTTTCTACCCGCGAATTCATCCCGGTGGAATTACGTGCATACTTTATCTGTGGTATTTATGTTTTGCGATAATGAAGCTGTAAACTAGCGGTACATATTTGCCGGCAAATATTCGTACGTACGGAATGCCGGGCGAAGTTGCGATTTACAGGCGCAACGTGGCGATGGCATTATTGTAACGTTGTTATATATTCGACATAAATCTTTTAACGTTTGCACTGCGAATAGAGAGAAAAATCGAATAATGTACCGATAGCGAGTATCGCTGGGCTAGAAGATTGATTTACCGCTCGTTCGTATCTTCCTATTTTTTTTACTGGTAATTATTTTCGTCGCGATGACACGTGGTACGTAAATACACCTGCGAAATATAAATATACATTTCTAGAGATTGTTAACTCACGGTGTGTAGTGTCCAGGGATAATATAAACAAGAATTTCAGTTTTATCATGTAAAGAAACGAACTTAGAAATTTTTCGATTTTTCGCCGAAATCTGATTCTGTTTTTCCCTCGCTATTTCCACAATTGTTTAGATATCGATTTGAATCTTTCAGCGTCTTATTCAGCTTCGAATTGCGCGTCCAAAACGTCCTGGATCATTTGAATAGCTCACAAATTATGGAACTGACGAAGAAATTACAAAAATCGCGAAAATTCATCAATTTAGAGCAGTTTTTCGTTCGGCATTCGCTCAATTTTTGAGATAGCGATTTGAAACTTGTACCATTGTTTTAGTTAGGAAATTCTACGGCAGATCAATGTATAATAGTTGTACTTTTCGAAAATTTAATTTTTCGCAAAAATCTGAAGGGGGTAGGTCAGGATTTTTTGCGATTTTCGTAATTCGGACGCCATTTCCACAATTTTTGAGATATCAAAATGATTCTTCCACTGTCTTATTCGGCTTCGGATTCCGCGTCCAAAACGCCCGGGATCATTTTAATAGCTCAAAAATTACGGAAATGGCGGGCAAATTACGAAAATCGCAAAAAATCCTGACCTACCCCCTTCAGATTTTTGCGAAAAATTAAATTTTCGAAAAGTACAACTATTATACATTGATCTGGCGTAGAATTTCCCAACTAAAACAATGGTACAAGTTTCAGATCGCTATCTCAAAAATTGAGCGAATGCCGACCAAAAAACTGGCTGAAATTGACGATTTTTCACGATTTTCGTAATTTGCTCGGCATTTGCGCAAACTTTTAGATATCGACTCGAATCTTTCACTGTCTTATTTGGCTTCGGATTCCGCGTCCAAAACGCCCTGGATCATTTGAATAGCTCACAAATTATGGAACTGACGAAGAAATTACAAAAATCGCGAAAATTCATCAATTTAGAGCAGTTTTTCGTTCGGCATTCGCTCAATTTTTGAGATAGCGATTTGAAACTTGTACCATTGTTTTAGTTGGGAAATTCTACGCCAGATCAATGTATAATAGTTGTACTTTTCGAAAATTTAATTTTTCGCAAAAATCTGAAGGGGGTAGGTCAGGATTTTTTGCGATTTTCGTAATTCGGACGCCATTTCCACAATTTTTGAGATATCAAAATGATTCTTCCACTGTCTTATTCGGCTTCGGATTCCGCGTCCAAAACGCCCGGGATCATTTTAATAGCTCAAAAATTACGGAAATGGCGGGCAAATTACGAAAATCGCAAAAAATCCTGACCTACCCCCTTCAGATTTTTGCGAAAAATTAAATTTTCGAAAAGTACAACTATTATACATTGATCTGGCGTAGAATTTCCCAACTAAAACAATGGTACAAGTTTCAGATCGCTATCTCAAAAATTGAGCGAATGCCGACCAAAAAACTGGCTGAAATTGACGATTTTTCACGATTTTCGTAATTTGCTCGGCATTTGCGCAAACTTTTAGATATCGACTCGAATCTTTCACTGTCTTATTTGGCTTCGGATTCCGCGTCCAAAACGCCCTGGATCATTTGAATAGCTCACAAATTATGGAACTGACGAAGAAATTACAAAAATCGCGAAAATTCATCAATTTAGAGCAGTTTTTCGTTCGGCATTCGCTCAATTTTTGAGATAGCGATTTGAAACTTGTACCATTGTTTTAGTTGGGAAATTCTACGCCAGATCAATGTATAATAGTTGTACTTTTCGAAAATTTAATTTTTCGCAAAAATCTGAAGGGGGTAGGTCAGGATTTTTTGCGATTTTCGTAATTTTCCCGCCATTTCCGTAATTTTTGAGGTATTAAAATGATCCGGGGCGTTTTGGACGCGGAATCCGAAGCCGAATAAGCCAGTGAAAGAATCATTTTGATATCTAAAAAATTGCGGAAATGGCGAACGATTTACGAAAATCGCAAAAAATCCTGACCTACCCCCTTCAGATTTTTGCGAAAAATTAAATTTTCGAAAAGTACAACTATTATATATTGATCTGGCGTAGAATTTCCTAACTAAAACAATGGTACAAGTCCCAAATCGCTATCTCAAAAATTGAGCGAATGCCGACCAAAAAACTGTCATAATTTGACGATTTTTCGTGATTTTCCTTTCTCATTCTCCATTTTCACAATCTCTTCGACATTATACAATGATCGAGCACGTCTACGATTCGCGAGTCGAAGACGAATAAGGTGACGAAAGATTCAGATCGATATCTTATCGATATCACCAGTTAAACATTAAATCGCGATAAAAAATTCTCTCGTCATGCTGCACGCCTACCGATCGCAGGGGATCGGGAGGGGATTTCTGTCCTTCTGAAACGGTCCTTGCTACGCTACTGCACTTCTACACAAACACACACACACACACATATACACTGATCGCTGTCGCACGATCTCCCGTTCTCCGCTGCGCTCGGTATGGCATTCTTTTAGTACCCGGAGACTGGAGAAGTAGTTAGCCAAACGCGAGACCGCCGATCCACTCGATTCAAGTACACATACGTGTCCCGATCGTAAATGCTCACATACCTCCGCGTGAATTTTTCTAGCCAGACGACTGGCCGGTGAATAGCCGACGACGAATAAAGTTGTCCGTCGCGACGCGATGTGACGGCGAGCGACACCTGGAAAAATTAATCGAATAGAAAACGCGTTGTGATAGCGAAAAACAGAGACACGTGGGCCGATTAGAGATTCGGCGACCCGATATAGTGGACACGATGGAAAGCGTGTAATTTAGTAAAAAAACACACACACTTGAAACGAGAAAATATTTGTATTTAGAACGATGCAATTAATGAACCAAGGAATTTCTAATTTCTAATTACGAAACATGGTATTTCAACAAAAAAGAGAAATATCTTTTCAAGAAACTCTGCAAGCAAATTGTCATCCCAGAGGATGTTAACACTAGAACTACCAAAGATTAATTCGGTATATCTAAATTATGTTTGAAACAAGGGAAATAAAGGAGGATAGTAAATTGATTGATTTAAATTATTACATATAGAAATATAGTTATGAAGAAATTTTTATAAGAAATTAGGAACCAGTCATTTTAACTGCCTTAGAAGTTCTAATATTAAACCCATTCACAAAAAGATCAAATAATTAACAAACACTGTGAAGTTAATCAGATAAATCTGTATTTATCAAAAATCCCAAGAGATTTTAATTGCTATTTAATTTACGTGCCGCACTTCCGGTGAACGTTCAAGGTGAACCGACGGTGGTTCAGAAATGCCGTGGCGCGGACGTATTATTTAATAGCTCGAAGAGACTGGCCAAATGTACGACATTCGATACAGCATACCGGCATGCGATCGCGGATACATAGGGCTCATTCCATACGAAATCGATCACTTTTCGGAGCGACATCTCAGAACATTTTCAAAATCACTGATGTTATAGCCCTTGGCGTGCCAAATACGGACCTGTCTTTGTTTTTTCGAAATTTTGAAAATTGACGAAGTTACAGCTGTTCAAAGTTTGGCATTTCTTGAAAAATCGAGAAAACTCTACTTTTTCAAAAATTTATATCTCGGCAACGGTAAAGCGTAGCAACAAAATTTTTTTTTCATTTTCACCGGAAAGGACCAAATTTTTCAATAAAAAATACAATTTGCATGACTATCGATGTTAACTAATATTTCCAATCAGTTCTTTTAAACAATTGTGCATAACTTCTGGCGTTCGCGTTTTAAAAATCTGAAAAAATTCAGGCGTATACCTTGAACCTTCCTCTTCAAGTATCCGCAAGCAAAATGACGGACGTTGGAATAACAACTCTGTAAACAATCGCGAAAGTTGAAAATGTAGCCGTTTGACGCGTTCCGCCGTGCAGTTGCCGGCACGCCATACCCCCACTCCTACCGCACTGCTGCTACGTACTTACTGAGCGCCGCTCAGCGACACAATCAACACAAAGAAAAATTGTGTGCCGGTTAGTTAAAAAATCTGAACAAAATTAAATAAGCAGCTTAGACTGTCCCCTTTCAGAATGTGCTACGAAAAAGAGGGACAGTCTAATAGTTGACGAATAATAATTAGTCAAAGTGGACCGTAGTAGTTTACTATGGTACCTCTCGTTTAAAAATCTTAAAAAAATTAAATAAGCAGCTTGGACTGTCCCCTTTCAGAATGTGCTACGAAAAAAAGGGACAGTCTAATAGTTGACGAATAATAATTAGTCAAAGTGAACCGTAGTAGGCGGCACACGGTACATCGCTTACCAGTGCTACCTTTATTATCGGTCTTAGTTTATCGATGGTACCTCTCGTTTAAAAATCTGGAAAAAATTAAATAAGCAGCTTAGACTGCCCCCTTTCAGAATGTGCTACGAAAAAGACGGACAGTCTAATAGTTGACGAATAATAATTAATCAAAGTGATCCGTAGTAGGCGGCACACGGTTTGACTAATTATTATTCGTCAACTATTAGACTGTCCCTCTTTTTCGTAGCACATTCTGAAAGGGGACAGTCTAAGCTGCTTATTTAATTTTGTTCAGATTTTTTAACTAACCGGCACACAACTTTTCTTTGTGTTGATCGTGTCGCTGAGCGGCGCTCAGTAAGTACGTAGCAGCAGTGCGGTAGGAGTGGGGGTATGGCGTGCCGGCAACTGCACGGCGGAACGCGTCAAACGGCTACATTTTCAACTTTCGCGATTGTTTACAGAGTTGTTATTCCAACGTCCGTCATTTTGCTTGCGGATACTTGAAGAGGAAGGTTCAAGGTATACGCCTGAATTTTTTTAGATTTTTAAAACGCGAACGCCAGAAGTTATGCACAATTGTTTAAAAGAACTGATTGGAAATATTAGTTAACATCGATAGTCATGCAAATTGTATTTTTTATTGAAAAATTTGGTCCTTTCCGGTGAAAATTAAAAAAAAATTTTGTTGCTACGCTTTACCGTTGCCGAGATATAAATTTTTGAAAAAGTAGAGTTTTCTCGATTTTTCAAGAAATGCCAAACTTTGAACAGCTGTAACTTCGTCAATTTTCAAAATTTCGAAAAAACAAAGACAGGTCCGTATTTGGCACGCCAAGGGCTATAACATCAGTGATTTTGAAAATGTTCTGAGATGTCGCTCCGAAAAGTGATCGATTTCGTATGGAATGAGCCATAGGCGAGCGTATAGATCACAGGTTGCATACGTATCCTACGCGCGATCCAGGCAAGCCGGCACGATCTCTCGTTGCCGCTCGAGGCGTATACCTTCGCGGGAAGGCAGAACGGCTTCCTGCTGTTCCACTGCCAACGACTCGTTTCGATCGGGACCCGCTTTTAGAAATACATACGAATCGCCGGCGATCGAGCCGCTCACTTTGCCAAATCGATTAACTCTCCGCGATGCTGAAAACGGGGAACGTTGATAAAGCGCGCGGGAAACTTTTCCGCGTTATCAATTGAGTCGTTTTTTTTTCATTTTCAAAGTGATTTTGATTAATAACCGCAGCAATTATATTTTTTTCTGTTATCTTTGATCTTCTCTGGTTATATTGCAATCAAAACCGCTCCTCTCCGACTTACCATTTCGGAGAAATAATTTTTTTAAATTTTTTTACAAATGAGGTTGTATCTCGATAGGGGGTGTTTTTTGGACCTAACTTCCTTGGTCCGTTTTTCACCTTTTGGTGCGTACTATCGATCCTGAAAAAGGGTCCCCGATGATATGTTACACCCTGTATACATATAAGTCAGGTTTTGGAAATAGAAAAGAGTTAATGGTAATTTTATTGTAGTAGGATTTAGATAGCCGAGTTTTTTTTGTTTAGAATTATACATATTATGTCCATACGTTGAATGGGGTTATGAAATATTAATATACAAATATTTTGATTGAAAGAGACCGCAGGAAAATTGAATGACAACGGATTTCCCGACGAAATCGTCGTCGTCGATGTTTCCAGCATTATTCAACGTCGGTTTTGCTCTCTTCCGTTCCACATTCAGGTCGATCGATATTTACGATCATATTGCGCTACTATGTATCACCGCGATAGTAGGTATTCCGTTACGTATGTACGAAAGATCGACGTAGACTTTTGCAGACCTTGCCGACGAGGATTTTTCTAAAAATCATTTTCTCCAATTTTTCATAACTAACAGAAACTTCTATCAGTTCGCTAAATAAACGAAAATAATCAATTTTTCATTTCTGAAGACCAGGTAGTATATAAAATAATACAAGTAACCATATTAAAAATTTATTTAAAATAAAAAATATTAAAATTAGTCATACATTAATTCAATATTTATCTTTATTTAGATATTTTAAATATACTATATAAAACGCTAGTGAATTGATTCTAATTTCCCTCAGATAAATCGCACAACCACGTGAAAAAGTCCAACGAATGAATTTTTTTTCCTCAAACACCAAAAGTACGATTTTCCGTCGAAATGTTTTCATGGAAATTCAATTCTTTGCGAGTGATTTTCCGCGAGCCGTCGCAGAGGGTGTGACAGAACAATCTCGCGAGCTATCGAATGTTTTCTATCGGCGGTACTATTTTTACACCCGACTCTGGAACCAATCGGGCGCGATCTCGTTGGTGCAAGCGAAAAGAAAATGCAGCTGCTCGCAGCCGGTCCCGAACCGAACCGGTTCCCCGATGGCTGCTCAAAAATGCCCCTCGGCTGGCAATAATAATTTTAATCGACACCCAGGCCAGGCCACTGGGTATCCCTGATCGCCTTGTACACAGACAAACGATGTGTACACACCTATCTGTGTGTGCGCGATATTATACCGGGTGGAGTGGAAATCGTCAATCGTCCCGAGATTTGCGAAAATTCCGAAAAGATTTTACAAAGATCACGGGAAGATCTGTTTAATTTATATTGACGAGAAATCGATCGTGGATCGATAGCACTTAGATTGCTGGACCTAATGGATTTGACTCGTTTACTAAGTTTAGTAAAGAAATCTAGGGAAAAAGTGTTTTAACACTAAACCTACCGACAGTTTAGGTACATATTCTTATCGGATCCGAAAAACTGAGAACCTTTGCAATTGATTTCAGGTACCAGTTAATTTGGCATAGAGAACTGTATTTTCTATGTGTTGATTAAAGAAATTAACTTTGAAAGCTATAACGTTGCATACAGGCAGTTAATATAAAAATTTGAAAACGGTCATTTTGACCCACCTCGGTAGGTTTAGTGTTAAAAACAGAATATAATATACGTAAAAATTGTGTTAAATCAAGTTTGTTTGAAACAAAATTTATTATATTATTATATTAGTATTTCTTTATAATCCCCAATTTTAATATTCACCTCAAATCAACTAATTTCAAGCAAAATCTCAAAATCCACTGAATCTTCGTATTATTCTATCCTCTCAGGGCCCAAACCAAGGGGACACTGTACGATATACACATAATAAAAAAAAGAATAATATATAGATGTTGAATCAGGGGCCCGGATGTACCTCGGGCGAAACACTTTCTTGCAGGCGGAACGATGAAATTGTGTACACGTCATCCGAACGGGCCCCCGTGTTCGTAACCACTCGTTCGTATGTGTGTGTGTTTGTATGTGTGCATGCATTCAGAGGAGATATTAAAGATATGCGCGCGGTTGGGCCTGCCCGACAAGGCCCACTGGCCCGGGTGAAAGGAAAACCCGCGCCTACCTTCGAGGCGAAACAGAAAGAGAAAGATTCCACGTCGAACGAGAAGGCGGCTTCGTCGGTACGTGACTGCCGGGGACAGGGAGAATTTCCACGGAATACCTACCGGCGCGCGGTTTCAGCACGTAATGGGCGATCATGTAAATGCAACTGCGCCGCGGCGATGATGTAACCCGGGCGTGGAAAAAGGGAGAAAATCGACGCCGCGACGGGAACGCGGAAGATTTTTCGGGAAAAAGTTAAACGTTTTCCGTTTCGACGAATTCTACTTGCTGTGCCATCGACGTGGTTTGGAGTGGAAGAATGATTTTGTTATGGTTGAAATGATACTTAAATGTTGGGTAAGGGATGATTGATTTGTTTGTGGTCGTTGTTTTTGGAGAATGGCGATTTTTTGGGGGGTTTTTAAGCGACAGGAAAGTAATGCGATGAGATTTTGTGCCACTCGAGTGTTTCTTGGGGTAGAAATTATGATTTTTGGAAACGTAGAAAATTCGGGCGCTAGAGTGTTTGAAACGTAGCATTTTAGGGCGCTACAGTGTTCGAAACGTAGAAATTTCAGGCGCTATAGTGTTCGAAACGTAGAAATTTCGGGCGCTAGAGTTTTCGAAACGTAGGAATTTTGGCGCCAGAATTCCGTGGAATAGAAATTTTCTGACGTCAGAATTTGAAGGGATAGAAATTCTCTGGCATCAGAATTTGTAAGAGTAGACATTTTTTGGCACCAGAATTTGAAGGAATAGAAATTTCTTGCGATAGATTTTTCGAATCATAGAAATTCTCAAAGATGTGCAATTTCTGAGTATTTAAATCGAATACGTGAATACACTAGTTTTATTCGAATTTTAATTACCTGTTAAATTTCCCATGACTTATGGTTGGTCGTGTAACGTACAGACACGTGCGAGGTGTGTCTAATTGTGTAAGAAGCTGCGGAACAACTCCATGGAGACAATGAAAATTGTTGACATACGTGAAATGCTGCTACATGGTTCAGGTTTACCAGAGAAAGTTCATTTTTTAAATAATACTTTTAAAAAAGTTTCATTTTCTATCTACAATAACGATACTCCCTATAAGGTTCAATATTTCTCCCTTATTTAATATATTAACCCCACAAAAATCTCTCAGTCTGCTCAGTAAAATTAGAAACAAATTCCACGCACCTGCCATGAGACGTATAAATAATTCAAGACAATTAAACATAATAAAAAAAAGAAAAAAAACATTCGCAGAAACTGCACGTCGAGAAAACGCGCTCGAGTTCGAAATACCGTTTCTTTCCGCGCAAAGTGCAATCATCTCGCGCTCGTACGATCAACTTCCGTCCGTGCTTTACTGTAAATCAAACGTCCATTACAATCCGTTTATCCTCTGTTAATTTCTTACTTTAGAAAGTATGCGCCGCGCCGCCCTCGATAGAAGCGGTTTATATCTCGTCGTATCTGCGATACGCGGTTCTTTTTCGAACGGAACACGTTTTGTTCGATAATTAAAACTCGCCAAGCCCAGTCCGCCAATGCAACGATTGCGAAAGCGAAGATGATTAATGGATCGACGCTGCGTATCGCGGGGCTTTTATTAATCGATACAGAAATCGTTCCCCGCCGCGTTGCAAATGATTTTCTACGATTTTGCCGGAAATTCTCACCGCGAAACTTTCCCGCGAACATTATCCATTGATATTTCGATCAACGTAATTACACTAGAACGTTTTTTTTAATATAACCGTAGTGGAAAGGAATGTTGAGTTCAATTATTTAACATAAAATTTAATAAAATTGATAATAAAGCCTTAATCATGAAAAATATTATATGCTAAATTAATATCCTATTTTCTAATCAACAAATAAATATATACTATTTATCGAATATTTGAATAATAACATATTTCAAGCTTAAGATTCATAAAAACAGATAAAATAATACCTTTCCCGGCGTTAAAGAGTTAAATCGTTTCCGCGGCGTTTGATTTTCATTGCGGTAATTTTAATTAGCGTAAAGGACCGAAAGTAATTAAGAACGCGTGGTATTGTATTTTCTCACGGTGCGTTTCGTCGTGTGTCTGTTCTGGGGCATGGTTTTGAGTCATTCTGATAGAGCGATCCAGTTTCACCCGGGAAACGACGGTGTCGTTAAACGTGATATACAGGGTGTAACAAACATTCTGGGACACTTTTTCAGTATCGAAGGGTTGTATCTCGATAGGGGGTGGATTTTAGACAAAACTTTATAGACACTTTTTTCATCTTTTGGTGCGTACTATAGATGCTGAAAAAGTGTCCCAGTATTTTTGTTACACCCTGTATCATACGTTTACATAACTACGGTACGTTGCATGAGGAATTCGTGGTTTCGGATCACGTTGCCCCAGGTGCCGGACACTTTTACCGAGATTTAATTATACCGACTTAATGAGTTCGTCGACGGTGTTTGTACGAATCTCGAATGACGTAACGGACGTAGAGTTTACATTTGTCTTGATTTTTTTTTCGCGGAAACAATGACCCTTTGACGAAAAAAAAAATCCTTGCTGGGCAACGACGTTTTGCTTGTCCTCGTAATTGCGAAGGATGAGACGCGAATGCATTGTGCAATCATACTTTGCACGCTTGTATCGATACGGACTTTGTAAAGGTGAGTCTATAAATACCTGGGCGAAGCAGCGGTGGTTAAATTATGATTTACTGGGTGCAGAAACGCAATTGCTCGGCAAATTGTGCATTTTCTCTGAGAGAAGTCTATCAAAAATTAATATTAGAACTAGCAAGGCAGTCAAAGTGACTCGTTTCGAATTTTTTCTAAGAATCACTTATGTTTCTAATACTGTGATTTCCTAAATTCCTTATAACCACGTTTCTCTATGCAAATAATTAAATCGATCAATTTATTATCCATTTATTCATTTGTTTCAAATATATTTATCCAATGTTTTTAAATACACCTAATTAATCCTCGGTAGTTCTAGTATTAATAATAGTTCAATCATCTACATTCCCCCGCAAAAAAAATGATCAAAACCTACAATGCTAATTCTAATTAACAAATGTATCCAAAAGTCATTCATCATTTTTATCCTAAAATCTCTATCAATAGTCATTTCTACAAAGTTTGTCCCGTACACCTAGTTGACTCGAGAGATTCTCAACTAAAAATTCCGCGGTGGACCCTTTATCAGATGACCTTTTGAACTCGCCGGATATCCCAGCCGCCGAAAACCGGGTGTCCTAACGTCCCGCATAAATTTATATGCGTATCGATTCCCCGTGTCCCCGTGGCCGTCGCGACGCCGACGTAACCGGGAGACGGCGGCGCTTCTTTCACGGTCACTCCGTCGTGAGACTCTCCCGATCACCGGGGGACTCTCCGTACACCGCTTAAAATAGAGCCGTATGCCTCCGTAGGTCGTCGATCCCTCTTCCGCGTCACCTGCCATGCAGCTCGTGTCGAGACAACCTAGCGCACACGCCCGTGGCACGGAAAACGTGTCCACTGGGTGAAAAAAATAATTGGAAAACGGTTTCGGGACGAGGAAACTCGGGGAAATTGAGATAGGAATTTTTTATTTTGGGGGAAAGACACCGGGTGGCCCGCGGAAGACTATGTACGGCACTGTTGAAATATTAATGAATTAGAATGGGATTTATTATTATAAAATGATATTATTATCTGTCTAATTTATTATATAAAGGATCATTCGAAGCAGCAACAAATAATCAGTAAAATTGATTTTCAAATGATTTTTAAAACACCTAATATTTCCAATATCTAAAATTCTAAAAAAAAAATCTACAGTATTTGTAGAATTTTTTTTTTAGAATTTTAGATATTGGAGATATTAGGTGTTTTGTGATTGGAAACAGATTTTTTGATCTAGTGTTTAAAACTCATTTGAAAATCAATTTTAATGATTATTTATTGTTGCTTCTAATGATCGTTTATAAAATAAATTAGATAGATAATAATATATCATTTTAACGATCATATATATAATTACGTTAAATTAAAAATAAACGAAATCGTATATTGCCAGATAAATTGTCTGATTTTATATAAATTAGATAAAGTGTTATTTCGATACTCAATTCCGATAGATCTTTCGAGGTAATCAGACGTCACGTGGAATGATTAATATTAATCCCGTCGAGTTTGAAAATACGCAGAGATTTTCCCGGTTATAAATGACCGGTTGCCGATCGATCGGCGACTATTTCCAGGCGGCAAAATAAAAACGGTAAACGCCGCTCGGTTGAATCACGCTAGTTAGTTCTAATCCGCAAGAGCATCTTGCTCTTTTACATCATCGGGCAGCAGCTTCATCCCGGGCGTCCTTACACGATGTCACTGACCCGCGTCTACTCGCAATATGTCTCGATGCGCAAGAACAAGAAGACACGGAGATACCATTGTCGTGATCGTCGTTACCGTCACCCAGAACGACGTCGTTTCGACGTCCGTCACACCGTCGTGACGTAGGAAAAATTTCACAGTTTTTCGCAAAATTTTCGTGGTTTCAAAATGAACGTTGAAAATGACGGTGATTTCCGATTAATCAAGATTTTGTTGGAAATATTGTTCTTTTTTTTTGTTTGGAAGAAAATATGATTGGATGGTAATTAGTAGATTGATTTTATATTGTTGTATGATGTGTATTATTTTGGAAAAGAGTTTCCAATTCATGGAGGATCGAATCGAATTTCGTCAGACGTTAATTCACGTCATAATTGTGCATCCGGAGAAGAGCCGGGGGCTTCGAAAACAATTTCCTGATTCGATTATCCCGCGTGTCGCACTTCCCGTGACGTTCGCAGCGGAACCCTTTGAAAACTGTTTTCTGGAGATCTCCAACCACTATTTTTCTACTTTTTCAATTCTGGTATGTGTAAGTCCTTTTTCTGTTTATAAATAAAAAGTTGGCACTAAATTTAGTAGAAATAACGTGATATCTCTTTTTTTTTAATTGGATTTACACTATCAAAATAAACGGTCCATATATATTAAAATATATACATATATGTATATATCCGTTCCCACGCTTTGAAATTCTTGCGCCTCAAATTTCCAGACTTTGAAATTCTTACGCCCCAAATTTCCACGCTTTGATATTCTTGCGCCCCAAATTTCCAGGCTTTGAAATTCTCACGCCCCAAATTTCCACGCTTTGATATTCTTGCGCCCCAAATCTCACGTTTTGAAATTCCTGCGCCCCAAATTTCCAGGCTTTGGAATTCCTGTGCCCCAAATTTCCACACTTTGATATTCTTACGCCCCAAATTTTCATGCTTTGAAATTCTCGCGCCCATAATTTCCACGCTTTGAAATTCTCACGCCCCAAGTTTCCACGCTTTGAAGTTTCTGCGCCCCAAATTTCCACGCTTTGACATTGCTGCGCCTCAAAAACAAAAAATACAATAAAATACAATAAACAATCTCCACCTATATATCCAAACAAAATCCCCATAAAAAAACTTTTCTCATCCACTGTACCCGTGTGACTGTCCACGTACGTACCACATACTCTGCGTCGAAAAAGTACAATAAATAATTAATCCCGCGAACCAGCGACGGAATACATACATCACCCTCGAGCCCCACAATAGAAAGTCAAAGGGTTCTGGCCCTTCGGAACGGAAAACACAGACGTCTACGACGTGGTTCGGCCCTCGCGTCGCGGCGCGGCGCGTCGGTGGCGTGGTCGGGTTGCTCCAGGGTAGGGAGAAAGGACCTTGAGCCGCGTCACGTGACCCCGAAGGTGCATAGGAGCTGGGTAGGGCGGTCGCGGAGGGCCTTGACCTTACCGCCGCCATGGCTGCCGTGGAGAAGAAGCAACGGCTACGACGGGGAACCACTACCATGGCCCGCGTACCCTCGGGGAATTTGATTCCGACCCGTTTACTCGCCAGGGAACTAATACCCGAGTGTCCGGAGTTGGTTTTTAACGTTAAATGTACAAACTTTTGGTAAATATGTGTTTTTTAGGGATGTCTTTGAAATTGAAGGGTTAGGGAATCGTGTATTTTGTTTTAAAGGATTAATTGAATTTAAATCTATTTTTTTTTTATTTGGGGAATGTGTAAGAAAGATGGACACGAAGACGGATGACTTTTTGAGGGGTGATTTTTAGAAAGAAAGGGTTACTTTGTTAACGAGTTAAGTTGAGAAATTATGGATACATGAATGGCATCTTAAATTATTTATATTGACCTCTAAATATTGCAACATATTAGAATTTGTGAATATATCTTGGTTTTCACCAATATTACTTAGCTGGTAAAGGTTATCTGTGACATTAAAGTGTAAGGGAATCGCACATTTTGTTTTAAAAGGGATTAATTAAATTTAAATCTATTTTTTATGAATATCTGTGAAATACGTAACAAAGACGGATCACTTTTCGCGCAGTTGATTTTTAGAAACAAAGTGTTACCTTATTAAAAGAAATTATTCGCAACGTACCTTCTAATTTCCAATAAAATAATCCAACATATATATTCCTTTTCCCAAACAAAATACTCAATTAATTACACCTTTCCACACAAGTACCAAGTACTTAAAGGTGTCATTTGACCCGGTTGGTACATTTAACGCTAACGGTTCGGAATCAATTGCCGAGATGGTACTCGTGCGTGTGTGTCGTTGTGTTCGGAGACCGCAAGGCTCTCCCCTTTTCTCTCCGTCTCTCTCTCTCTCTCTCTCTCTCTCCTCGTCTGGATGACGCGTTCCACCGTCTCTGCCCCTAACCGACGATGACTTTTTTTTTTGGATGCGGTTACGAAATTCGGAAGGAAAATCTCGAGAGGACGAGCCTCGGGTTCCATCGTCCGCGACGCTCGGGTTATTTTTTTCTTTTTTAATTTTTTTTTCATCTCTTTTTCCCGGCTGGGTTTATCTCTCGCGAAGGTTGAACGTCATAACGGAACGCGGAGAGAGGCCAGTCGAGGAGAGGCTTCTCTCGCGAAGCCGCTTTTACGTATCTTAAGGATAGTCCATTAATGCAAATGAGACGACGCCACGTAGACGACGTGAGTAACTATAAAAGGGACGCTGCCAGGTTGACGAAGTTCTTCGGAGGCAGCCGGGGAACGGCTTACCAGGATGACTCCTGGGGAAATTGATCGGATCTTAACGCGTTACCGACGGGAAACGAGAATACTCGTTTTAGAACAAGTATATTATGTGCTTTTCGAGGATTTTCACTGATAACTGTGTTATTTATGATAATTGCACATTTTTATGGTTATATTCATTGTAACAAATATTTATTAGTGTTTTTCTGGTTGTTGAATAGCTCACGGTAGTTAATTATAAAAATAGTTATTATATTTTTAGTAGACACGTGTTGAAGGGATTCTGGCATTTAATAAAAGTTAATAAATGTTGAAAGTTTTAATAAAAATATTTCGCTGTTAATGTGTTAATCCCAGAATATTTAAATACACGATTTAAAAATCAGGAAAAAATGATTTTATTTGATATTTGAAACTTTTTTCGACGTTGAAAATGTGTAGAATTTTTTTTGAAGACTAAAATTTCGCAAAATTTGAATTCTTCGTTTGATGGCTTGTTCCTTTGTCGGCACGAGGGAATTTCACGCGAATTTTTCACGACGTAGGTGTGTCTCGCGTCCTTTTCGGAGACCAGGGTATCGGAGTGATAAATTTCTCCTTTCTACTTCTCCCTTCTCGTCGTTCGTAAGACAAAAGCACCGTGTACACCCGCTTCCAAAAACGTAGGTCCACTGCTACAGCATGATTCAACACGTAGAATATTTAATAAACAAAATTATAAATTGGACTTTTTTTACACGATTTATCTAAACAAATTCTAATTAAAAAACAAATATATCTTTAACACAGCTCTTTTATGTGTTTATCGAATAAAATTTAGTCCCAATATTGCACATTATCAATGCAATTTGTTTATAATAATATAAATAGATTCTCCTAATAAATTGTGAAATTAGTATCACAAAATTGATAGGAAAATTGATAAATGCCCAGTTGAAGCTTAGAAATTATCCAAAATTAATATTTATAACTCACTTTTCGTTACGATAACCGGAAATTGATACCATTACAGAAATTCACTCACATTTTCCCAAAATTTCTCAATTCCATGACACGTATATCTCTCAAAATCACTTCGAAAGCTCTTTTCTAATTAATTTCCCAATCAATCAAATTTCTTTGTCCATCCACGCGTGAAATTCCCGGCCAGGGACGAAGTGGAAAACGACCGGTCGTGTGTCCGGTGTGTTTTTTTTATTTATTTATTTTTTTCTATTCGCACCCGTCGTCATATCGCTCGATCGAGTATTATCGAGCAGGTCTGCACGTGCGTGTGCGTTTCCGCACGAAGGTCGGCGGTTCCGCGGGACCGGAAGTGGGCCGGCCTTGCGGGACGTCGACGCACACGCGTGGAACTCTCGGCTGCGTGTAAAATACGAGCCGTCTCCATACGAAAACGTTTTCTCGTATTCCGATGTGTGCCGCGTGTCTGCGAGCCTCTTAACACGTTGCCCCGGCACGCATTTTATTTTTATATGTGCGCAGCACGGGAGTCCGGGGTGGAAGTTTCAGCGATCGTTTTACACTTGTTACGATTATTCGTTGCGTTCGATTGTAATAGAATTTTGGTTTGATTTCATTGAGGGTGACACGAGGGAATTTGTATGAAAAACGAAGTTTTGGATTGGATTTTTAATAAATTGTGATGGTATTAAGTTTTGGATTTTAATAAATTGTGATGGTATTAAGTCTTGGATTGGATCTATTAATAAATTGTGATGGTATTAAGTTTTAGATTGGATTTATTAATAATTTGTGATGGTATTAAGTTTTGGATTTTATTAAATTGTGATGGTATTAAGTTTTGGATTGGATTCTTAATAATTAGTGATGGTATTAAGTTTTGGATTTTAATAAATTGTGATGGTATTAAGTCTTGGATTTTAATAAATTGTGATGGTATTAATGTGGGGACTCTTTTGAAGGATTCTTTCGTTTAAACATATATTTTTATACACCTTTTTAAATGTAAATCAGAGGGATTTTAGTGTGATGGAATTTTGAAGGATATTTTGTTAATTAGGTTTGATGGGAAATTTTCAAACGAAAAGAAAGAACAAAGCACATGGTCTTAGGTTTCTTTATCCGGTGTGCTTATGAATCATGTGGATGTGTTTGTATAGGTTCCCGTGGGTGCGTTAGATCATCTGTAGTGATATTCATAGATGATCTAATGCGTACAACGCGGCCAATTATAGAATCTTGTGGCTGGTTCTACGATCAAGGTCGTTGCCCTTCTGATCTCACTAATCGTTTCAAGGTGATGACGCAACGTAGGGCAAACGGGAATGTTTCTTTGAACGAATTTAGAAACAATTTCTCGATCGCCTGTCGTTCGTTAGAAAACCGACCAACACGATTGTGAAATAATTACATTGGTCGCCTTCCCACTGTGCATTTTCATTACATCAACTGCAATGTTAAAAAACACCTTCGAATTTCAGAAAATATCTCTCATTATTAAAATACTTCATGCAATCATGGGAAATTGATTTTTACTCCAAATTATTGTTAATAGATCTTATCTTATTTTTTAAATTTCTATATATAACTATATTTCTATAGGTAAATCATTAAATCCATCAATTTATTATACTTCTTTCTTCCCTATTTTCAAACACACTTATCTAATGCTTTTAGATACACCGAATCAATCCTGGAAAGTTCTGTTTTTAACCCTTTGAGCGCTATAAACCAATATACATAAATTATACATATACATATATCTCACCTAATTTACTTCAATTACAATCACTATACTTTGCAATGAGAATTAACTGTTTTTCACGCTTAACGTCGGCCAACTCAGCACTAAAAGGGTTAAAAATCTCTCTCATAAAATCAAATAAAAATATTTTTATATCATCCACATCATTTAACAAATTCCTAACCCTGTTTTTTCCAGTGACGGAGGTTCGTCGACGCGCGGAGACGACCGAACGTGACCCGTGCGACCCGACAGCGAATCCGACGCATTCCGTAGCTTCGCCGAGGAAGGTCCTCCCCAGGATGCTGCAGGGCTTCGCGATCCTCGAGGGGCCCCGTCGAGTCGTGTCACGAGCGTGCAGGAGTCCAGCCAGCAGCTGAGGATGTCGGAGCAAAACGGGCCCAGCGAGGGCCCAGGACCCGGGCCAGGTCCGGGTCCAGGTTGGTGGCCGTCGCAGTCCTGGAAGTCCGCCACCGCTTCCTCCAACGGCACCGCCCCGGGCTCCACATCCGCGTCGTGTACCACCTCGACGTCGTCGACCTCCACTTCGGCCGCTTCGTCGTCCACTTGCTGCTCCACGTCCACCGGTGGGAACCCGTCGACGGGCACCCCGGGCAGGTCCACGGAGACGGGGAAGAACGTGTCCGTCACCACCATCAACGTGCCGCCCAATCAGGAGATGCACGATGGTAAATATGAAATTGTTTGTTTATTATAGTATTTTAGTATTAGTATTAGTTAATATTAATATTAGTGTGTTGCAGTATTCATTAATATTAGTATCAGCTAATATTAATACTAGTCTGTTACAGTATTCATTAATATTAGTACTAGTTAATATTAATACTACTTTGTTACAGTATTCACTAATATTAGTACTAGTTAATATTAATACTAGTCTGTTACAGTATTCATTAATATTAGTATTAGCTAATATAAATACTAGTTAATTGCAGTATTCATAAATATTAGTACTAGTTACTATTAATACTAGTTTGCTGCAGTATTCACTAATATTAGTATTAGTTAATATTAATACTAGTTTGTTACAGTATTCACTAATATTAGTACTATTTAATATTAATATTACTTTGTTACACTATTCATATTAATATTACATTCAAAGCGGTGCCCTCGTTACGTTCTACCTGTAGGTATCTACTCTACAGGTGAAACGAAACTCGGATATGAAACCACCTTTGTTATCTTCATCCGCGTGCCGCGTGTTTTAGCGCAGATAACACCGTACAGATAAAAGGGAATTATAAACGCAGCACGTGTACCGCCCTTTATATTTCACTCTCAATAGTTACAATGAAACTTACACTAGGCTATTAAAACCAAATGCTAGAAATCCAGCGTTAATTCTGATAAATTTATTTTTTTCTTTAAACTATTCCTCCGGTAATAAACATATAAAACATATTACTCCATTTTTTCTAATTTGTTCTATTCAACCTTTTTCAAAAGTTTCATCTAATAGATTTCTTTTTTTAATAAAAATGACTTATATATTACTATTCTATCATTTTCACATTCACAGAAAAACAACCTACCTTACACAGATAATACCTTTAACACTAGATTTACGGATGTTGATTATATACCTACTTTTACAGAAGTGTACTTTACTAATATACTAATATAATTTACTAAGTGTAAATTATCATTTACATATGTTTCATTACTTAACTAAAAACCAACGTATGTATTTCGAAAATAATATTAAAGTTTTATATACATATATATATATATATATATATATATATATATAGTAATCAAATTTTGAATGAATCAAATTGGCTCGGTCCGTAAATAGTGTTAATAAAACATCGTCCGGAGACCTGGGGATCGCTAAATGAATTCCTTTTTCCAGGGAAAGGTGTCTGTAAGTATCTCGGTGGACAGAACGGCGTGACGGTGTCCGTGGTGTCCAGCTGCGGTTCCGTTCTCGGTTGCGGGAACGCGAACGTCTCGACGACCGGGATCGGCACCACCACCGGACCCCACAGCATCGGGATCGGGATCGGCGTGGGTATCCTCGCCGCCAACAACGCGGACATCGACGACGCCGAGGACAGCGACGGGGAGATAAGCAAAATCGATTTCCGCGGCGTGAATCTCCGCACGAAGAAGAAACGAGAGGGTGCGGGCAACCAGGTCGGCGAGAAACTCGGCGACGGGGATGTCGACGGCGACGGGAACGGCTGCTGCGACGGCAACGACGGCTCGCAGCAACAGCAACCCGAGAGACCCATGTCCTGGGAGGGTGAACTCTCGGATCAAGAAATGTCTTCCAATACGATCACCAATCAGGTAATTAATCGTTTAAAAAAAAACCAATGAAATAGTTGTTTCATATTTAAAATACTTGTTTAATTAGTTCTGCCCGTTGAGCATCGATTATTAATCGTTGTAACACTTTCGTACGCGGTTGAAATTAGCGGTGGAACAGATACAGATCTGACAGACCATTAAACTTTCTTAAAAGAATTACTAATTTCTCAGTTGATTGGCATTTTCAATTAGCGAAATGTTACGCGTAGAGAAAAACGTATGGAAACGATATCTGTCGTTCATTATCGTGCGTGCTATTTAGAGAACAACGTTGATACAGTTAATTAATCTACTCCACGCCGGTGGAATGTCTTACCTTGGGACAGACGACGGAAAATTTATTACAGAAACACTCTGGATACCTTTCTCTTCGCCGTAGATTTCCTAGTTCCCCGCATATCGACGTTTATTATCGTGTTACTATCATAGGTAATCTAATTACAGAGATTTGTCGAAAAATCTTTTCCCCCTCCCCTTTTCTCACACAGTTGTATAAATTATTCAAATTTTTCCATTATGAAATATATATCAAGTTTCAATCTCTTTCACGAATATCAACAGTTTATTTCGTTTCAGGACCCGCACGAGGAAACGTCGATGGAAGGTGTCCAGGTCTGCGGTGCGAGTCCTGGACCCATGGAGCAAAAGTTTCCCATAAAACCGGAGCCGGACTTTCGATCCAGCCCGGGGTTCGCCATCGGCAATTTCCACGACGCGGGTCTGCCGTTGACACACGGACAACAACTGCAACAACAACAGCAGCAACAACAGCAACGTGGCATCGAGAACCTCGAGCAAGCGCAGCAAAACGACCTGCCGTTACTCGTGGGGAAGCTTCTGGGTGGTTATAATAGTTCCACGCCGAATCATAGCCCGGTGCTTAACCCCAGGCATCATCTGACCAAGCACAGTCACACGAGATCACAGGTCATTATATAGTTGTATATGTATAGTATTGAAGTGTGGTATTTGTTGTGGCAGTTGTTAACACTGTTTTGTGATTGTGTAGAATATGTGTAGTTGTAATTTTAATGAGAGCTAAAATGTAATTTGAAGTGGGGAATATTAGTTTGGCCTTTTAAGCGGTTCCAAAAACTGTAAATTAAAGTAAATTGTATGAATTTATCAGTCACCCATCCATTGTCTATACAATTTAGTTTAATTTAGGGATTTTGGGATCACCTAAAAGGCCAAATTAATATTCCTTAGTTTGAATTATGTAGAATATACAGTATTGAATTGTGATATTTATTGTCATAACTATTAACACTATTTCTCCCACAACTTTGTGCATACCAATTAACCACAATTATTAATTAATTTCTCTGAATTACAGGTGCCTTCCCCGGACTCCGCGATCCATTCCGCGTACAGCGTCTTCAGTTCGCCAACCCAGAGTCCCCACGCGGCCCGGCATTCCGCTCTAGGAGCAGGCAGTCCAGTCCCATCCTCATCCCTCTCCCTCTCCCGCCACAGTTTCAACAACTCCACGTCCTCGTTGTCCCTCTCCCTGTCTCACTCGTTATCGCGGAACAACTCGGACGCTTCCAGCAGCTGCTACAGCTACGGCTCCCTTAGCCCACCTACGCATTCACCCGTCCAGCAACCGAGGCATCCTCACGCGCATTCGCAGCATCATCAGCACCAGGTGGCCCAGGGTAGCCCCCTTCATCTCCCAGCGACCGCTCCGTCGGCCGTCGGTCATCATTACACGTCCGCACCGGGCTCGGAGTTGTCCCCGGAGGGTCACCCGGCGACGGACGACCAGGAGGATTGTCGAATACCGTCGGCTCCTTCCGGAATATCCACCAGACAGCAGCTGATCAACAGTCCCTGTCCCATCTGCGGGGACAAGATCAGCGGCTTCCACTACGGCATCTTCTCCTGCGAGTCGTGCAAGGGATTCTTCAAACGCACCGTCCAGAATCGGAAGAACTACGTGTGCCTTAGGGGCGCAGGCTGTCCGGTCACCGTAGCGACCAGGAAGAAATGCCCGGCCTGTCGCTTCGACAAGTGCCTGAACATGGGTATGAAGCTCGAGGCGATCCGGGAGGATCGCACCAGGGGTGGAAGGAGTACCTATCAATGCACGTACACGTTACCGGCGAACCTGGTCGGTAGCCCGGCGAACAGTATGACCGGCGACAAACTAGCCGGGGGTAACTGCAGTCCGGCTCCGCCAGGTAGCGAGCATCATTACTCGGTCAGGCATCATTCTAATCATTCCCATAAGATGCAGGTTGTGCCCCAGCTCCTGCAGGACATCATGGACGTCGAGCATCTCTGGCATTATAACGACAACGACCGTATGACGGGTGTCCAACCTGGTGGAGGTGTCTCGGGGAACGTCGGCAGAGGTACCGACGCTATGTTACTCGGTGTTGGACCTGGAGGTGTTCCTGGTGGCGGTCCCGTGACCGCTGGTAACGGGGGAACGGGGCTAGAGTGTCCCTCTAACGGCACCGGGGGAAACGGGAACCCGGGGAACAGAAGAACGGACAGCAGACCCTGTTCCGCGGGTCCTAATGTTAGTACTCCTCACGAGCAACGCACCACGTCGAACACCAGCAATGGAAACCCTCAGATTCCGAACACCAACGGGAACCCCACGCAGCATCCGGATTTCCTGTCGAATCTTTGTAATATCGCGGATCACCGGCTGTATAAAATTGTGAAGTGGTGCAAGAGCCTGCCGCTGTTCAAGAATATCTCTATAGACGATCAGATCTGTCTGCTGATCAACTCCTGGTGCGAGTTGTTGCTGTTCTCGTGTTGCTTTAGGAGTATGAGCACACCTGGTGAAATCAGAGTGTCTCTCGGCAAGTCGATCACGTTGGAGCAAGCTAGACAGCTTGGTTTAGCGACCTGCATCGAGAGGATGCTCGCCTTCACGAATAACCTGAGAAGGTTGAGGGTGGATCAGTATGAATACGTGGCGATGAAGGTAAACAATAATTTAGTATCTTTCTTTTGCTGCTAAATAAAATTGAGATACTAAAGTTTCAAGATAGAAATTGTATTACATAATTATAAATTTAACGATCGTCAAAACTTATAATTGGAAACTTATAATATAAAACTCTATAATTATTAATTAATTTACTCTGACCTCTGTAACGATCTGAAACTAAGGTTCAATGTCCTACAACAATAGTTTTTTCAACCATATTCAAAGTGAATATGGGTGAATAAAAAACAAAGTTTTAGATCGTTACAGAGGCCAGAGTAAATTAATTAATAATTATATTTAAGAACGATCGTTAAAGTTAAAGAATTTAGTATAAAAACTCTATAGTAAAAATGAAATTACATAGAAATTAACTCACCCATCCACAGTGAGGAAGACAGTTATTAATTCGAACAATTAAACGTCGAACGTCTAGGTCTTTTATGGGACCCTCTTCAGGAACTACTTTTCAAACCATGTTCCCTTTCTGATAAATAAAAAACGTTATATGGGGAACAAAAAGCCAAAAACTAAATCACTTTCTTTTTAAATAATTGCATTATTACAGAAATTTATTTGTCTAATTTATATTTCTTTTCCTGTAAAGGTGATAGTGCTGTTGACATCCGACACGAGCGAACTGAAGGAACCGGAGAAGGTCAGGGCGTCGCAGGAGAAAGCTCTACAGGCATTGCAACAGTACACCATTGCGAGGTATCCGGAGATGCCGGCGAAATTCGGCGAGCTACTGTTAAGGATTCCGGATTTACAAAGAACGTGCCAAGCGGGGAAAGAATTGTTGAGCGCGAAACGCGCGGAGGGAGAGGGCAGCTCGTTTAACTTGTTGATGGAATTGCTGAGGGGAGATCATTGAATCGTCACCGGAGCGAACGATGCCGTGAGTCCCTTAATTAACGTAAAATTATAAAATTAAATTCGTAACTCAATACTTTCATGTACAGTGAATTATTCTTTTAATAACTGTAACAAAAATAGAAATGTAATTGCTGAAACGAAGATGGTTAATATTAGTTCAGAGTGTTATATTTATTTTATATTTATATTTAGAAGAATTTTTTGATTAACTGACATTCATTTATGATTTTTACAGATTCCACGCTTATAGGGTCCATAAGCTTAGGGAATCGGATATATTAAATAATCGCAGAGCGAGGAAAACTAGGAAGAAACTCCAGATATACGGTCCATGGTACGTTAGTTCTTGGTGAGGGGACTACAATTCTTAATAGGACTAATTAGGGATGGACTGCTTGAAGCCTAACGCGGACGAAGAAGGATTGTTTTTTTTTTAATTATTATTATTATTGAAATGCTTCCATACAGGGCTTGCGTACAATGCATTCCTGTCTTAAAAAGAAAAACTTTACGAATTTCGAAGCGGCCTACGGGCATGCCCGGATATATTCGGCATGCGTGTAGATGCAAATGAGACTGAAAGTATAATTGATGGAAACACGCAGAGCATTTACTTTTACAATGATAAGAGCGGTGTACAAAGAGAGTCGGTATGGCATCAAAATGATAAATTTTATTAAAACGGGTTCGTGTCTGTCGTTACCGAGGATAAAAAAGAAACACGGAGATTATTCCGCTCGCGACAGAGTAGTGCACCTTTAAATAATGACTATAATAAAACAACCAGTATTTTGTATTGTTCTGCGCTTACTTAAGAACAAGGCATAAAGAATGTCTTAATATCCCGGTTATGAAAGTGTACTTAAAAACATCAGTCGACCAATTGTCTACTTATAGAGCAGTTAATCATGTAATAATTATTAGTTAATACGTCTAGTTAGCATATCGTCCACGGAATATATGGTTTTTATCTATCACACAAAATACATTTTTTATTCTCTTTATATCTTTTAACGGCGCGCCAACGACGGATGAGAAAAAAAAATAAAAGTTTTATATTTTCGAATAACGTAGAGTTGAGATACGTGACAGATCTTCGATAGACTATATTAGTAGCGGAAGTTACGGTTTTCTTGTAAATAAATCTTGTATTCGATTACTGAACGAAATTGCTCGAGTGCTTCGAATGAAAGAAAGAAAGATACGTCCTCGTAAAAAAAAAACTGTGTTGAAAATGCAAAGTAGTTTTAATCGGATAATACGTATTCGTACGTATAAAAAAAATATAATTTCGCGATCGATTAAAAATCAATCGAGTTTACGTTTGTTTTAAAAAATCTTTCCACTGCGATGGAAAAGCCTAGGGAGAGAAAAACGGTCCAAAATAAAATTGTACATTATACAACAAATTCGTAGTTTCGTTACGAAGTGAATTCGTAATTGGTCGGAATTGGATAAAGTTATCGTGTGCGTTGCTGAATCGTGATAATAATTTTATTGCTACCACATATTTAAAACGCTATATATAATATATATATATATATATATATATATATATACACGAGTGATTAGTACCCGGTGTTAAAAGAAATAAATTGAATCCGTTCGCATAATCGTACGAATACAGAATCAGATTCTTAAATAAAATCCGGACAGTTTAATTAAACAAATCGACGTTCGAGCCTTAAGTTTCCCCTTACTGCGTATAATTTATTTCGATGAGCGTGTCTTTTATATAGCTCAACGATCGACACACAAAAGTCACTTTTGTGTTTCACGTATAAATACGTCGGAAAGTGATAATGGTTAATTATAGTAATCGTAAGAAACGTTATTGAAAACACAGCGGAAACGCTGTGTTTTAGTTTATAAGCTGGTGCAATTTTCCGAAACCGAACGAGATGCGAAAACTTTTGAAAGAAATTGAAAAAATTACATTGTAAAAATAGGGACAGAGCCTCTCGTCTAGAGAGAGTGAAAAAAACGAAACGAATATTGATCTCTGTCGTTGGTACTTTAATGAGACTGTCATATCAACGCACTGTTCTATTTCGTCGCAGCGATTAAAGTCTCTTTCAATTTGTTGATAGAAACTGTTACGACTCGCAATACTTAATCTGTAACGTAATGTTTAAGAATCGTCTTCCCACCTATTCGTCGGTTTTCTTTCGATAGAAATTATCAATAAGGATTTGTCATCTCCTTAGCACGTTTACCTGTTCGCGTAATTATTGCGTGTAATGGAAAGAATGTAAACAAAATTTTGGGTATCCGAATCGAGTCGAATGCCGTTCACATTTGTCGCATGATTTTATTGAATACCGATTTTCCAAGGTTTATTGTTTAATGGAAAATACTTAACGAATGGCATAATCACCGGATAAAGTTTGAAGCAATTGAAAAAATAATTAACGTGTAAGCGTATCTTTTTTATTAATTATCGCTCGTTAACACGTGACACACTGTATTCGATCGAACGTGAAATAATGGTCCATATAAAATACTTCTATCGAACAGAGTTAGTATTCATGTGATAATCCGTCTAGTATCATAGAACTTAGATATTTACCTGTTCGATCGGATTCGGTGTTTCACGTCTATCGCAGTCCAAAATTTATGGAATTCTCGATAAGTTTCCAGCGTTTGTAATCCCTTCGCAACAATTCCAAGCGATCAGAATAAATTCCCAACGATTAATCCCATCCAGCGGAGAATTTGAAAATGTTAAAAAGAATCTTCATTCCAAACGATTTGTCGCACGGTTCCAACTGTTTGGAAACTTATCGAGAAAACGGACAACATTGTAGAAATAATCCGACTCGATCCGAATATATCGGTTACCCGCTACATGCCTAATGCATAACGATCGGGCGAAGATACGCTACTTAAAATTCCTCATCGTTTATTCAACACGAGACACCGTACGATAACGATCCAAACACACATACATGTCCGAGATGCACAATAAGACAAAAAAATAGCGTTAATAGGGAAAAAAACAAACGAAGAAAAGTCTAGCCAGTATTTCCCCGTGATTGCGAAATCCGAATGTTTTTTTTGTTGGTATTGAAAACACACCGTCTCGGGGACAGAAGTCTTGCTATCGACTAAGCGAACTTAGGTGAAATAACGGAGGAAAGTAATGCTGTAAATATAAAGAGAAAGAATAATATTTTGTTGTGACGAGTGTATGGGAGAAAAAGTGGTTGAGGAAGAGAGAGAGTGGGAGAAAATGATTAATGGTGCGCATGCAAGCGAGTATGTAGATCAACTTAAACGGAAGAGTATGAGAGTAGATTTATGAGAAGATTAATATTTGCCTTGTTAAACAAAAAAAAAAGTGACTATTCTACGTTTACGTTTTTGATATGAAGCGAAAGAAAAATGATGGTTATTTCTACGTACTTTTATAAAAAAAAATAATAATAATATCTTGTAGTTCGGCTATACATATTAATTACGAAATTGTCTTTATTTGCGCGTTACGATTAGGATGATTAATTACGTTTCGTATCGTCCAATACTTTGTCCGCAACGAGTAAGATACGAGTGTTTCGGTTCAACGTTGCTTTTTTTCTTTTTTTTTGTTATTAAATCGTGACGGTCGATTATCCGGTCGTGGGAACCGGATACGACGAATATAGTCTTCCGTTTTTCCAAGGGCATGGTCGTCGCGCGTAAAATCCTAACGTTTAACAATTGCGTTTCACCGGAGAACGAAGGAAAATGAAGAGCGGACACGCGGTTATAGTCTTCGCTCTTCGCCAATCATGACAATATTCGGACGAAGCTGTGTAAAAAAAAATGAGGAAAATCGATTGTACGATTATTCCGAAGAGCTTAAACACAACAGACTGTAATGACAATTATATACATATACAGAGGAACGATAAAAAAAAATAATAAGCGTAAATCGTAAGGAGACAAATTTTTGTAAGTATAACGGCAACAGTAACACACCGAGTATGATGATTATTAAGGGTCAACACAACAGTGTAATATTAAACAGATCGTATCCTAGAGATAATGTTATAGATACTCACGTATAGTATTTCTTATCAATATATTATTAAATGCAGCAAGAAATTTTATAAGGGAAGCGAAAGATGTTTACAGAGTTTATTACCTACGATCGACTAACCCGGCGGTACCGAAACGATTATTTTTCCATATATAAATAACAAAAAATGAAACGCAAGATCATTCTTTTGCGTGGTTAACTATAAGCAGGAACGACACGCGCGTGATTTTGAGACGCGTTGTCGTAGAACACAAAGGAGACCGCCGAGTTAGACGATTCAAAAGAAAAAGACAGGATGCCCGCGCGTGTAATCACGAGAATATTTCGTTCCCAGCATAAGAAAGATGGCTATTCAGCAGACACAGTTAGAGAGTAGTTTTATACATACAACATGAATGATCATTACAAAATAAAAAACTTTTTACAAAGTTTTATATTCGTATTCCGACCTTGACTTGTCGCATGAGATACCTGGTACCTAATTTTTACGTGTTTCTTTAATTAAACGTTCACTTTTTATCATTTAAACATATATCGCAAGTCGATTAATAAAAAATCTGGTTGTTATTGATCGGAAAAAAGGTTAATTTGATTAAAAGTTCATGAAAATATATTTATTTTCTTGTTTTATGCTTTGTTATTGTATTTTAGATCAAAAAGAAGCGGCGCGGCAAGTTTGAATAATCGCGCGGAAATTCAAATGTTCGATTACCCGCTATCGATATTTATCGATATGAAACGCAATCGTTTCTCAGCCAATCGGAGAAACCGACGATGGGGTTTTTTGCGTTTTCTAACCTGTATCGCTTTCTAGCTGAATGTTGGTAATACGTTGGTCTTGTGATCGAACAGCTGAAGAACGAACAGGTACACGGGAGAGTAGAAATTGAATTTTCTAAAAGAATATCTGTTTAATTATTCGCAGTTTAAGAATCGACAACGAAAATGGTGGACCGAGCCAACATCAAGGAGATGATACCGGCTCTGCCGGACGAGAAAATTGGTAATTAACTTGTATAACATGTATTTCTCAATTTGACAGTGCCCCTCCCTATAATATAAAATGTTTATATCGTTAGTACATGTATTATATCGTACTTGTTTCTGTTCTTCCGTTTACTTCTCGAACGTTAAATGTATTGTGCTGCCCGTACCAAGTGTTCGATTGCTTAAATAATCTTGAGAATATTTCAGATATGCTTGCGGCAACTAGCATGCTACAGCAGCAGGCTGCGGATATCAGGAATCAAAGAATTAAATGGCAATCATATTTACAGTAAGAATACGTTTAAATACGTTATTACATTTCGGAGTAGTGTATAGAATCTAGTATAGAATTTTTATGTAGGGATACTAAGTTCTCTCCTCTTTTAGATCTCATATGATATCCGAAGAAGATTACGAATTCATAGCTGCTTTCGACACAAGCGATACAGCAGCACGGGAAGCCAAACTGAAGGAGAATCCACATCAGGCTGCCAAAACTTTCCTTAATCTACTTGGTCATGTTTCGAAGGATCAGACTATTCAATATATTCTTACAATGATTGATGATATGCTACAGGTTCATACAAATTATAAATATTACATCAACTTATATCCATAGGAAATTAGTAACATTTTATCTGAAACTTTTTATGTTTCCAACATTAGGAAGATCGTACTCGTGTAGAAATTTTCCGTGAACATTCAAACAGAAAGCGTGAATCTATTTGGGGACCATTCTTAAACTTGTTGAACAGACAAGATGGTTTTATTATGAACATGACTTCTCGAATCATTGCCAAACTTGCATGTTGGAGTCACGATTTAATGGAGAAAACAGACCTTCAATTCTATCTGACATGGCTGAAGGATCAGTTGAAACTTAGCGTAAGTTTATCTAATACATTATGTGTTTATAAAAAATGAAAATGTAGAGATTTAGTAAACAGAAATCAAAGCAAGATTTACATAATTATAAACACATAATTCCATTAATTACTTGTTTGTTTCAGAATATTATTTGCTAATGCAACATTTATTTGCTTATTATGTCTGATTGCTTAGCTTCTCTTTTTATTGTAGACACTCTAATTTAATCATATGTGTGTACAGTGTGCTGTGTGTACTGGTGATGGTAGTCCTAAACAATAACTTCAAAAATTCATTAAATTGTAACACAAAAATCATTGGAGATATCTTATTAACTCAGTTATTTTGGAAACTAACGAGCGAAATGTTTCGTATTTTATCCGTATGCGTTAAACCATCGATATAATGCCTCTGTTAAATCTTTCGTACGATACATGTGTCTGTAAATTCGGACAATGCAGGTGAAACGTGCGGTCGAACAATACGTGTAACTAACCAAAGGATAAAAGTTTAGGTGTATCGCAACTTACTATGCAGCAGATCGTTGTTGCTTTCGGCAAGGTAAAGGGGTAGATGAAAACGTTCTTAATTACGTTATAGTTTTGAACACGTGAAAAAGTTAAACGGGGTTTTAGTTTGAGGCCCTTCAGGATACAAACTTGCATGCGGGAGTAGAACAAGGCAACACTATGGACAAGGAGGCGAATGAACTGCACGAATTACTCAACCCGGTTGGTTCTGTAGCAACTAATCATAATTATTAACAATCAAAGATATGCGAGGAGTCAGTTTCCTTAATATTTCTTAAGTATAAAATATTAATAATAAAGTAAGGATAGGTCACGAATAAATTATATATCACAGAAACATAGACAATGTAATGATGCCCAGAAAGGAAAACAATTAAATGAATTCTCTATATATCACCATTATTTGCGGTGGATGAATATTTCTTTGAATGTGCATGAAATTGAGCTTGTCTGGTGTTTGTTTTATAATGATACTGATGATTGAATTCTTCTAATTGCAGTACTTATATTTCAGATAGAATTATTCCTCTCCTATAATCCTCAACTGAATTTATTATTAAAAGCATTTGCGTACTATTCCTTTCTAGTTTCATATAGATTTGACTTACACATGAACTTTCTATACCACTTTACTTCTGCATTTATAATTCCAATATCGTCGTACGAGTTGGAAATGATCTCTAATTTTAATACCCTGTCTTTTTCACATTTAGAATAATGAGTACATTCAATCCGTGGCACGTTGTTTACAAATGATGCTGCGCATCGACGAATATCGTTTCGCTTTCGTCTCCGTCGACGGAATTTCTACTCTTCTCAGCGTTCTGTCGGGCAGAGTGAACTTCCAGGTACAATATCAACTCATCTTCTGTCTGTGGGTGCTCACCTTTAATCCCTTGCTCGCAGAAAAGATGAACAAGTACGTACAACATGCATCTGTCAATTGAACGTCGAAATACAGTCACTTATTAACTCTAAAACTTTCAAAGCGATTGCAAATTTAGACAAAAACTACTTTTTTATATATAAACTACTTTCAGATTTAATGTCATACCTATTCTGGCAGATATTTTGAGTGATTCAGTCAAAGAGAAAGTCACTCGTATCATTCTTGCAGTGTTCAGGGTAAGTTATTATATTGACCTACCATTTTAACGTATATATCTTATTGACCTATCGTTTCTTTTAGAATCTAATTGAAAAAGTAGAAGATGGACAAGTGGCCAAGGAACACTGCATCGCTATGGTACAATGGAAGGTTTTGAAGCAGCTTTCAATCCTTGGACAGCGTAAATTCGACGACGAAGATATCACCGGTGATATCGAATTCCTGAACGACAGACTGCAAGCGTCCGTTCAGGATTTGAGTTCCTTCGACGAGTACGCGACGGAAGTGAAATCGGGACGCCTGGAATGGTCGCCCGTTCACAAATCCGGCAAATTCTGGCGAGAGAATGCCAGTCGTCTCAACGAGAAGAATTACGAACTTCTGCGTATCTTGGTCCACCTGTTAGAAACCAGCAAGGACCCGATTGTTCTCAGTGTGGCCAGTTTCGACGTGGGGGAATACGTTCGACACTATCCACGCGGCAAACAGTACGTTGAATTAAAACTTTGTGCATCTTCTTTCGTTAATAAAAATACTACATCGTCTTTCATTTATAAAAATACTTGGAACTTGCAGCGTAATCGAGCAACTCGGTGGTAAACAACGGGTAATGCAGCTTCTGGGACACGAGGATCCGAACGTGAGGTACGAGGCTCTACTTGCTGTGCAGAAACTCATGGTTCACAACTGGTACGTAAATCCACGTAAATATAAGAAATTATTATTAACATTTTCGTTGTCCACAGACGTCGATGGTAGAAATCAAATAAAAATGGTGAATTATTTTCAGGGAATATCTTGGTAAACAGTTGGAGAAGGAACAAACAGGAGCACCGGGTTCCTCGGGAAACAAATCTGGGGCACAAGTGCCGACTAAAGCTTAAACACGCGTACAAACTCAATAATCGTAAGTCCTGCTTCAGATCCGTCGTAATTTCAATTTCGTACTTTCGACGAATCTATTTTTTGCCCTTTGTAAAAATCGGTATAGTATAAATTCCATTCGGATTTAAATTACGTGTAACAGAAAACTTACATTCCGTTGATTCTATGCTCTGATATATTGTTACATCGATTCTACACGCAACCGGGGTAAATGAAAACACAAATAAAAAGGAGGAAAAAAAATGATTTTCGGAGCAACTGCGTTGCGTCCGGGTTTGTTTGAAGTCTTCTCATCTATAAAAACTTGAAAAATAAGAATATGTATATAAAGAGATACGTAGATTTGAACGTTGTACACCAGCCAATGTAACACTGATATTAATGGTGTGACAGTGTTTATAGGATAATACATGAATTTGTAAGTAAAATGTTTAATGGAATGTTAGGAAAAAAAGAATAAAGTATTATTATGTTCAGAACGTAGTACAACGTATATACATGTAAGAAAAGTTTAATCTTCATTTCTCCGTGAATGACAACTTAACATTGATATTACAGGACGATAATTGAGTTACAAGATAACGAAAGATGTAAGGTATATCGACTTCCCCGACGGAATCATCGTCTCCGCAAAGACGACACCTTGTTTTTTCACCTAATCCCGTCCCGCTTAAGGAAAGTTCCATTACAGGTCCAAGTAACGTACCACACTTTCGACAAACCAACGCCTGAAAATTAAACATTGTTATAGTTAACGCATCGAACGATTCATCATGGCAAAAGTAATGAAAGGTCTGAAATTTACCGTGGTTTTGTCCGAACAGTGGAAAAGACGATCTTGAAGAAGGAACGAACAGCCGTGAGATATTAACGAATCTCGTTCCATTTCTCCGAATCGAACACCACCACCTCTCCTCCGACCTTTTATAGGCTGTCTCGTCAGTATGTCGATAGGACCAGTACTCCT
This sequence comes from Mimumesa dahlbomi, assembly GCA_917499265.3. Taxonomy (NCBI): domain Eukaryota; kingdom Metazoa; phylum Arthropoda; class Insecta; order Hymenoptera; family Crabronidae; genus Mimumesa; species Mimumesa dahlbomi. The sequence continues at coordinate 11,413,020 of OU824120.1, read as the reverse complement.
CACCTGAAGGTAATACACGTTTTTAGCAAGACAAACAATATCCAAAGATTACAAACTTTAATGTTGGAAATAATGTTTGAAAAAGATTGTAAGTTCTTTCTACGCTGACCTGCCACTTGTCAGACACCATGTGACGCAGTCTTTGATAATGTACAATACCGAAGAAAATATCTGCCGTCATTTCACGTCCATCTATACCAGAGTACATTTTCTCGGTTCCGTAATAATTATATCCACCGCGCTCTAATAACTTTCCAAAGTATTCCACCGCTGTTTTGTCCTCGTTAAATCTGAACGACGTTGCGTCGTGCACCAATCCGTGCACGGCTGCTGATTTCCCGGCCATCACCTCGATCATCATAGCTTTATCGATCAAAAGTACAAATTGAAATATAACGAGAACTTGCAATATCGTAGGGTTACAATTTCTTACTTTATAATTAATAATTAATACCTATTGTCATACGACTGGGGAAACCGTGGGGATTGAACACAATGTCAGGAATTAAACCGGTTTCCGTGAATGGTAGATCTTCAGCTGGCCATTTTTGTGAACAAATACCTTTTTGTCCAGCTCGCGAGGCAAATTTGTCGCCTACGCTCGGATTACGCTGTAATATTCATAATTATTTGTGACTGTTATTCATATTAATATCAGAGACGAGATTTGAAGGTACTAACTGGTATGCGAAACGTGATACAGGCTCGCCTTGGTACGTTACTCTGCAATGTGCCACAGAGTTTCACACAATCGATGTAAGCTTGCTCTTTCCCGTGATATTTACCGATAACGAAATTCGATTGATCCGCGTCGTAGTAACTAAAAAACATATCATTTAATATAGACTAAAATTGAACATTGTTAACGACGTTGTTAATCGTTAAATAATTTACCAGTAATAAGGATCGCCTTCTTTAATGATTGTACCGGGCATAGGTAGACCGTCGGTATCTAATTTATCCGCGAGATCGGATTTATCTGGATTTCTTGCAAAGTAACTTTTCTGATCTTTCAAGTCCACGAATTCCGATTTATAAATCATTCCGTGGGCGAAACCTCGATCGTACGCTGCTTTATTTATGATCATCGCGTCTTCCATATCGTATCCCTGTTAACATTGAAGAAATATAGAAAATCTATCCATAAACTGATTTCCATTATCCAAAATATTAATGAATCAGTTTTCAATCTTTACCGTGTACGAAATAACAGCAACAATTGCATTGGTACCCATAGCAAAATCATCGAGATTGATATTGTCATGATGTACAGGCCTAAATAGAGGTGTGCCAGGTGTTTGCAGTCTGTACAACTTCGTTTCGGATTGTTTTTGCCACGTATGACACGGAGTTCCCATTGTTTGTTTACCCATCTGAAGGAAAGAAGATAAAAAGTAACATCCATGTCATTCTAAACTTTGTGGAAACTTGTTAATGATATCACCTGACACTGATACATGTTTCTGGGACTTTGATTACAGTCTGGCATAGGAATGAGAGATGCCAGATTGCTTAGGAAAGCTGTCTTCGATAATTCCTGATGCGTTGTTAGCTGTAAAGTACATCAAAGAATAATTATTCAACTTAGATAGTTTTTTTCATTTATAACAGGTGACTTTATTGCATAGAAGAATGTTTCATTACCCCTTCGTAAGCTTCTTCAGGTGTAATACAAATATCCATGTAAACCTGTTCAAACGTTCCAATGTATTCTACTTTCTTAGCAGCTAAATTCATTACTGGCCTCATCATACGTGCAGGTCCGGTGAACAAATATAATCCAGGGTACTGTGCTGGAACCTTTTTCTTTGGTACCAATACTATTTCTAGTGTATACGGAATCTGAAAGACAAATTGTAGATTAGAACATGATAGGATTACACAGTGAACTATGATTCAATCCAAGCGGTATTACTTCGTCTCCTTTTATTTTAAGCAATCGTAATTTGTCAGTCACTCTGCTGATTATGTTGTCCTCGATTAATCCAATTAGTTTACCGTCCAACATTACGGTGTAAGAATCCTTCCAGTTATCCGCGATGGCTAGTGGAACCATTCCGAGGTCGAGTAATACAATAGGAATATTGGCTTTTAGTTTTCGATCTGGATGTTTCGTAACGATGCAGTTCATCGTTAAATGATTGAGAAGACCGCAAGGTGCACCATCGGGTGTGTGTACCGGACAAATGAAACCTGTATATTAAATTAAAATAATAATTAATGTCGGAAGTGTATCAGTATTTTAAAGAATTTATTTACGAATAAGCTTTTACCCCACGCGTCTGGTAATAACTGTCTGGCTTCGGTTGTTCTCATTTCTTGGAAGAAGGAACCTCTGTGTATCGCTCGAAAATGACTCATGTAACGCATCCTGTTAATGTTCTCGGCCACAATGGTGAGACCTGAACTCTGCATAAGACCCAGACCAGTTGCCGATTTTATATTCCCGGTAGATAAGAAGTTCTCCATTTGTGATTCGATAGAGTTTCCATGTTTCATTACGTTTAACATTTCCTCTGCAATAAATAGAAGATATTATTAACCGTAGAATTAAAATGAAATTTTCGTATTTCTTTCTGTGTACTTACGTAGATTTAAAGTGTACCTATTGCCAGCACTTCTGGCACGTTTTAGGATACCAAATTTAAGACCGTTGAGCCAGGCCAATAGTTTTTCTTTTAATACTTGCAAATACAAATGCCCGCCGAGTAAACACTCTTGCATCATGACAGCGTCGGCACCCTCAACGGCGCATTTATTGTTTACTAGAGAAAATAGTTTCTTCGTCATAAATGCGAAGAGATAAAATTTATCCATGGGATCGTCGAGATGTATCGCAATACAGTGCCTGGAAATTATATAAACTGTATTCACATAGTCGCAAAGATATTGATGAAATATTAAGTTGCGAGCACTTACTTAATGATAAAGTCACACACTTCTATATCAGTGGCATCCTGAGGTAATTCGTAAAACTTAATTCTAAACATCCTTCCTATATACGCTTTGCACTGTTCGTGTGTATGTAAATCCTCTTCGTGTACTGCCCGTAGCATATTTACAATACAACCTTTGTAGTACAGATCATCTTCGCAACCAGCCGTTAAGGCATTAAATATAAAAATATCCGAAACGTCTACCAAACACTTCAACATCAAAATCAATGGTACGTAGTATAAAATCTTTGTATGTGTGAACATTAACTTTGCGGTACCATCGGTAACATAATGCAATGTGTTATTCTGCAATATAAAAAATGTTATACATGACAATACACAACCATATTCTCAATACAGTTTTAAATATGAAGTAGATACTCTAAAATACATACAGAAGCAGTGTTATCATCGCGTACGCTTCTCAAAAGAAGACCAAGATCACTGAATTGTATACCACGAGCTTTCCATCCAGATCTTCTAATAGCAATTGGATAATTTCGTCTTGTCATTAGCAGCATTCTTATAAGCCTTTCCAGTCCTTTAATTATAAAATATCCACCCCATTCCTGTTCATGTTCCCCATGAGAAACTAATTCCGCAGGTTTCATTTTATTCAAATGGCACCGATTGGACTACAGAACAATCAAATATTAAAGACAAATGTATTAAATGTAACAGATCGTTCTTACAACAACATTTATCATCTTTGATATGTACTTTAACCATAATAGGAATCTCTCCCAAATCCCTTTCCAGAGTTTCTTGAATTTTACCATTGATAGACCATCCCAATTTTGCTGTTAATTTTCCCTTGTAAGTAGCTCCTCTTTGTCTACATTCCGAAGGATAAATTTTATGAATTTTCACTCCGATAGTACCGGATGGAACTGATGGTTGATGAATTGATACGTCATCCACCCAAAGGGCTACTTTGTCATCGTTAGGGAGGTGCAGATAAACCAATGGATTTTCTCTGACAGCTTCAGAGAGACCATCTTCCAGGAAGTAATTAAAAGAATCGATATGCGGAACTCCCAAGCTTTGAAGCAACTGAAATGCATTAAAAGTTTGAGTGACTTTAAAGTTCTAAGTAACTTTTAAGATAATATCGAGTTATTATTTACGGGATTCTGCTTCTCCGGTGGTTTTCCAAAATCTGGAGATGAATTCGTTAAATTCGGCTCGATCAGCATCTTGTGTTATTTATCGTAAAAAGTATTAATAGAAAATTTTTCGGCGAAAATTTAAAAATCTAACCCCACATTCTAGGATATACAAATGTGTTTCAACCTGCCATGTGATCACATGGATCGCAAGAGATAGCGCCAATCAAAATGGTTCGTTTTCATGTAACCTGCAGGCGCAATAAGAAGAGAAATTTTTATGTAACACAATAATTGTTATATAACAATTACCGTAAATTAACTAATTTATTCCGGCTACCTGTCGATAATTCCTTACGATCAATACAATACTGATGTTTTCTGAAAAACGGCTGGAGCGATTAGTTTATATTATAGATTATATTATAGTTTATTTATAGTGTATTATTGTCAGGATTTTTCGCGATTTTCGTAAATCGCCTGCCATTTCCGTAATTTTTGAGCTATTAAAACGATCCGGGGCGTTTTGGACGCGGAATCCGAAGCCGAATAAGCCAGTGAAAGAATCATTTTGATATCTAAAAAATTGCGGAAATGGCGAGCGAATTACGAAAATCGCGAAAAATCCTGACCCACCCCCTTCAGATTTTGGCGAAAAATTAAATTTTCGAAAAGTACAACTATTATATATTGATCTGGTGTAGAATTTCCTAACTAAAACAATGGTACAAGTTTCAGATCGCTATCTCAAAAATTGAGCGAATGACGATCAAAAAACTGGTTGAATTTGACGATTTTTCGCGATATTCGTAATTCTTTCATCATTTCCGCAAATCTTTTGATATCGACCTGAATCTTTCACTGTCTTATTCGGCTTCGAATTCCGCGTCCAAAACGACTTGGATCATTTGAATAGCTCAACAATTATGGAGATGACGCAGAAATTACGAAAATCGCGAAAAATCATCAAATTCTGACAGTTTTTTGATCGGCATTCGTTCAATTTTTGAGATAGCGATCTGAAACTTGTACCATTGTTTTAGTTAGGAAATTCTACGGCAGATCAACATATAATAGTTGTACTTTTCGAAAATTTAATTTTTCGCAAAAATCTGAAGGGGGTAGGTCAGGATTTTTTGCGATTTTCGTAATTTGCCTGCCATTTTCACAATTTTTTAGATATCAAAATGATTCTTTCACGGGCTTATTCCGCTTCGAAATCCGCGTCCAAAACGTCCAGGATCATTTTAATAGCTCAAAAATTACGGAAATGACGAGTGATTTACGAAAATCGCGAAAAATCCTGACCTACCCCCTTCAGATTTTTGCGAAAAATTAAATTTTCGAAAAGTACAACTATTATACATTGTTCTACCGTAGAATTTCCTAACTAAAACAATGGTACCAGTTTCAGGTCGCTATCTCAAAAATTGAGCGAATGCCGACCAAAAAACTGGTTGAATTTGATGATTTTTCGCGATTTTCATACATCGCTCGCCATTCGTGCAATTTTCAAGATATAAAAATGATCGAATATGTTTCGAATGCGCATTCTGAACCTTAATAAGGTGATGGAAGATTCAGATGGATAATTAAAAGAAAGCGAAAATTACGAGTACAAAATGAAAATCGTAATTGTCATAAAGTAGCGCAATATAAATTACAAATTTGATTAAAATGTTACCGATACTTATTCATAATGAGCCAAGGTAATCATGCAAGGTCGCGAGTATGAAAAATATCGCGAAATTATCAATAAGTTACTCTTTTACAATTTTTCGTAGCCGTCGGTACCGTCGGTACCTGCCCGGGAAATCCCTACCTGTTATTCGCACCTTAATTGTTCCGCTCGAGCGGATCCAGTACGGCCAAACTCAAACATACTCGACCTGACATTGCCAAGTACACGGATAACCATTAGTCCGTGATAGAACGTCCTGGCGTCAACTACTCTTCCCAACTCGCTCCGGACGACTCCCTCGGGTATAATTCATTTAATTTCAAGCTTATCCATTATGTATCGATCATTTACATTATATTTCATGTACTCCTTATACATTACTGATACAGTACGACATATCCCTCGGTTACAATTAGTTACTATAAAATTATTAACAATAATTTTTGCATAACTTTTGATTCCCTTCGGTTCGCTTAATAGAGAAATAGTTAATATATTTAAAATATACAAATTAATGAAAAATGGTATTTATTTTTATAAATTTTCAACCGTGATTTACCACGCGGTGTCTTATATTGAAGCTATAAAACCTTTTTCGAGTGTGCGCAAAGGTTGGTAAAGGTCGATACCCTTTCTTTATACACAATTTTGTTAAATTGTTTTATTGCTAGCTATAAATTATCAAGATAGTAGGGTTTTATTATGATTGGTTCCAGTTTTGTATAAGTTTTATTATGTTGTAATAGATCGAAAATATTCGTCGCCGGGGGCATGTGCACGCTCCGCTACCTGCCCCCCACCCGCTATAACACCGAGTTTGTCCGACATGATTTTGTCACGTACTACCTACATCGACACGCATCAGTCATCGGCGAACTGTGGCGGTGTCAAGACTTCCTCCTGGGTGCTTCCTGGTGCTTTCTAAGGTACATCTCACTCCTCTACATTTACCTTTGCTTAATCAAAGCTATACTTGCAATTCATTTCTCAACTCGACAAACTTTACAGTTTATATCATTACATTTTTGGCCTTATTTTCTATTAATCGTAATTTCATAATATTTAATCTTCATTTTCACTGTTTTTATAGTTGGAATGCGCATAACATTATTATTCATACTTTGACTTTTTGCAGTTTAAATTCTAAGAACATAATTCCAATCGTATTTTTGTCTGTAATTTCAGATTCAACCAACAAAGAGAAATCCAGTTCGCACCAGTGAATTTTCTTGGAGGGTAGCAGATAACTACGTCGCGGTCTTGTGACGTATACGTAAAGAAGAAAATCTGGGCACCGCAGCGGTCACACCTTGCTACCGACCTTGACATTGGTCGGAACTACCATTGCCGTCGTTTCAACTACAACGGGAATTTATATTTTCCGTGAGTTTCATCGAATCGAACGAGTCATCGTCGCATTGTTTATTCGCGAACCGGATATAAGAAATATTTTCCTTGCGAAGGGTGTGAGAATGTTTCTACAAAACTTGGCATTGATTTATTCAAATCTCGTATTTGTTTTACGTATCGACAACCGGTTTGACTGATCATATTTACATTTTTAAATCTTTTCTTAGTGAATAAAAATTCACGCTATTTCAAACATAAAATAAATGTTGAGAAATTTTAGAGTGAAGAATATACTTGACTGCTATATGAACAAATTCATGATTACGTTTTAAATTTTAATTTACAAGGAACAGTAGGACAAAGGCAATATTCCTAACAACAGCGCGTGGTATAAAAAAAATAAGACTTACAAAACCAACAACTGTGTCATTCTGCGTGATATATGGTATATTTGTGTGCACCCTCCCCTTTATTTTCAGCTTGTGTGATCGCGCGCAATGCGGTCTTAGAGTCACTTGCTCCGAGAGACAGTATTTCGCGAAATAGAGTCAGTGTTGTTGCGCTATTAAAAATTGTGCTTGTTCGATAACCGCGTATTTAAAACCGCCGAAAGAATTGAAATGGACTGCTACAACGTAACATATTCGGTCGCGAAATTCTGACACTTTTTAAACCGCGACATTAGAGTCAGTTTGCTCGCCGGAAATAATTACGGTCGGGAGTGTAGTCTCTTTATTTTTCTATTTGTTTGTTGAAATGCGTCGCGATATAGTAGTGGTACGCAGCAGCTGCGGAGAGGACCTCCATCGGGCGTCGTCGCATCAGGCAGCAGGTAAATATCGCCAAAATTGTATTCCTGTTTAAATTTGTGAAAAGGAAGATCGAGCGAAAGTGGAATCTTTCCATTCCAACTCTACCAAAATTGCGAAATGAAATACAGTTGAATTATAAAGAATATCTTCTTGTTACGTTACAGAGATCATCGGCAGATATACCGGTCGTAGTATCAACTCTAGAAGGCGCAGAAGAACTCTACGGCCGGTGAGTCGAAAAATTTTTGGTTCCTCCGATCACTCAATCATGTCGTAGGACATAAAGGTCCGAAGCGGCACGAGTGTATTGGTTGTATTTTATTTGAGTTTGCGAGCATAGTGACCGCGAGTGTAAAGTATTTGATACTTTACGCTTGTGGGTAGTAACACACCACTTTTACTTGTGAATATTTAATTAGCTCAGGCAGGGGTCTTCTTGTGGCTTTTAGCTTCACGTACGTTTTTTCGTAATTCGATTAAAATGTTCATATCCTTAAGCTGCGCTTAATTGTATTTGAATTCGCGTAAAGTACTTGCAATAAAACTATACTCTGAATATATTTTCGAGAAAAGAGTTTGATATTTTCACGTATGAGGTTCATACGAATTAAATTGAATTAAAGTTTTCATGCGATTTATATTTTTCGTAACATGACTTCCGATAACGGAAGAAATTCATATTAATCGTTCTATTTTATGAATGTACCCAAGAAGACCAATTCGCGGTGTTTAGATTCTGGTTTCAAAGGATTATTTTTAACACATTTATCATTGTTTAGAACACCTCCTTTGAATAAGGAATCAAACAAGGGTTTTCCATTAAAACATTGAAGATTTCAATATACATATACTTTTCTGTATATTAATATTGAGAAACTTTCGATACGTACTTATATTAAAAGTTTTGAAATTCGTCTTAAATAAATTTTTATTCTCTTGACTTTTTCAATGATTTAAATAACTATATTCGAGTCATTTTATCAAGCATATTTTCAATGAATTTTTGCAAAGTGATTTAAATAAATGTATGTCATTGGGATTGGGATATCATGCGCCAAATTCCGTCGACAATAAAGGCAATCACTTTTTTGTTCGTTCCGCGTTATTAAATCAATTTTAAGCTGACATAATGATCTTTAACTTTTAATTACAATTATTATCTTCAATTTTCAACTTTGATTTTGAACTTAAACATTTATCTTGAATTCTTCATGTTTAAAGTAGAATCATTTGTTCGTTATTTGTCACGTTTGTCATACCCCTGGCGTTAAAACAACACGATAAACCGTGTTGTCGGCCTAATAGCCTCACGGCTATTTGGTTAAACCGCGATCTTGCGATGTAATCGTGGAGCGTGGCTTTCGTCAAATCATGGTTCCATCGGTACTTTGGGTGGCCTAGCGTTGTCTCGAAAGTCGAACTCTCGGGTTCGATCTGGGATCGCATAGACGGGCAAACCGTTCTTAATTAATATTAATAAATTTCCATTCTGATTCGGATTAGTCGTATCAGGCTTGTCGGTAGCGGCCGGACCGACAAGGCTTATTCGACTTAATCTGTGTAGAGTTCGTCTTAATTTTCTGTAGTTCCGCGTTTTATTTGTTTCATCTTTGAAGTGATCCTCGACCGAATTTCGTTGAGATTTCTTTCCTGTAAATCGACCCTAGGTGAATCTCTTTGTATCGGTGGACCATGATTCGGGGAAAGTCGTGTGAAACGGGTATTTCTCAAGATCGTTGTACGAGCCACTGTGTAAGTGTGTAAATTGTTTTTTCGCCGCGTTATGGTAAACGTTTAGAATCATCCGCGTTCAGATTTTGATTATGGAGTTGGTTGTCTCGATGAGTAACCAGACCTTTTCACTTTCACTGTCTGTTTGCCTTTAACTGTCTAACGAATAATTGGCGTGTGATGGGGATGTTTAATATTAATGATATTGAAAACCATATTAAACATTAAAGCTCTACACATATATATTTTGTTCAATACATGAAATATTCAAAGGTTCTTAATATACATATACTTTTTTACATATTAATATTGAAAGTTTCTCAATATATACATTAAAAGTTTTGAAATATTTCTTAAATAATCTTTTCATTTTTTGAGTGATTTAAATAAACTATATTCGAGTCATTTTATCACGTATATTTTCAATGAATTTTTATACTGCCCATTTTGGAGTGTTGAATTTTCACACTTCCAGAATGGGTGGTCATTCTGTTACTACTAAGTCACTATGCTCGCAGTAGTTGTAGAGTAATTATAGTTGTAGTAATTTGAAGTAGTTAGTACCACGGGTCGAGGTGAGCTCCCCGTGAAGACTCTGCCCTGGTCTGCATTAAAGTTTTCGAGTCATTTTTCCTATTAAATAATATATTTCAAGTTTTATTAATAGAACTTTGCATTAGTTTTCGAGTCATTTTCATATTAAAGTCTTTTCAAACTAAGTTATTAGAATATTTTGTTGATTATTGTCAAAGACACCTAAAGTTTTTCATTATTGAGATATTTTTTTAAAATTTCTGAGAGTTCATTTTTAAAAATTCATATTTTTGTCACTTCTAAAGTTCAGTTTTTTGATTGTTATAAATTTGAGAAGAAGCAGAAGGGTAGAGTGTGAGACTGTGTGCAGTAGTTAGAAGTAGTTTGTTCCACGGGTCGAGGTGAGCTCCCCGTGAAGACTCTGCCCCGATCTGCATTCAAGTTTTCGAGTCATTTTTCATGTTCAATATTTCTCAAAAGTGTTCATATTAGAATATTTGCTGCACTTGACTTGTTTTCTAATAGAGTCGTTAATTTGTTTTTTATAATTACAAAGATTTTTAAAGTCATTTAATTAATTACTGAGATATTTTTTGTACTTTTCTGACTTGAGTTTTAAGAATACAAACAGTATATTTTGCGAGTTTTTTAATAATTCATAAAGTCCAGAGTTTGATTCGAGTAAATTTGATAAATTGAATTTTTGGAAAAAGCAGAGGGGTAGAGTGTGAAACAGTGTGCAGATAGAAGAAATTTGCACACTTGCCATCCGCGCCGGGTCGTTTTTTTTGTCACCGCTGGCTGCACCTTTAGCTTCGCGAAATTACTGATAATCCGAAATGGATTATCCCAGAGTGTCTCACCGAGGTACATTTTTAATACCGTGCAGGAACTATACAAATTTTTTCAATAAATATGCGAATCTGTCTCTAAGAGACACACGTGGTTTTTATCCTATAATACATATATATATATATTAATTAAATGTCCGAAACTGTCTCCACGAGACACACGCGATTTCTTTTTTTTTTTAATATAAATCATTTCTATAATCTAACGCGGCCATGTGACTCGCGAACCGCATCGTACATCGCCGGCTTGGTACGATGCTACTTAAAACCATTAGGACCAAGCGTTTGTTGAAGGGAATATTGCCATAAATTGATTTATAAATTGCATTTTACATCAAACAATATTATTTTGTACAATATCGTATAATGTTACGCAAGTCTTCAACATTCAAGTTTTCAATGTATACTTTTCTATGCATTAATATTGAGAAACTTTCAATACATACATTAAAAGCTTTGAAATTCGTCTGAAAAAAATTTATATTCTCTTCACTTTTTCAATGATTTAAATGACAGTATTCGAGTCATTTTATCAAGTATATTTTTTATGAAATTTTATAAAGTGACTCAAATAAATGGATATCATTGGTATTGAGATATCATGCGCCAAGTTCCGTCGACAATCAAGGCAATCACTTTTTTGCTCGCTCCGCGTTATTAAACAATTTTAATTATTATCCTCAATGTACAACTTTCATTTTTAACTTAAACATTTATCTTGAATGTTTCATTTTTAAAGTAGAATCATTTGTTCGTTATTTGTCACGTTTGTCATACCCCTGGCGTTAAAACAACACGATAAACCGTGTAGTCGGCCTAATAGCCTCAGGGTTATTTGGTTAAACCGCGATCTTGCGATGTAATCGTGGAGTGTGGCTTTCGTCAAATCATGGTTCCATCGGTACTTTGGGTGGCCTAGCGTTGTCTGGAAAGTCGAACTCTCGGGTTCGATCTGGGATCGCATAGACGGGCAAACCGTTCTTAATTAATATTAATAAATTTCCATTCTGATTCGGATTAGTCGTATCAGGCTTGTCGGTAGCGGCCGGACCGACAAGGCTTATTCGACTTAATCTGTGTAGAGTTCGTCTTAATTATCTATAGTTTCGCGTTTTATTTATTTCATGTTTGAAGTGATCTTTGATCGAATTTCGTTGAGGTTTCTTTCCTGTAAATCGACCCTAGGTGAATCTCTTTGTATCGGTGGACCATGATTCGGGGAAAGTCGTGTGAAACGGGTATTTCTCAAGATCGTTGTACGAGCCACTGTGTAAGTGTGTAAATTGTTTTTTCGCCGCGTTATGGTAAACGTTTAGAATCACCCGCGTTCAGATTTTGATTATGGAGTTGGTTGTCTCGATGAGTAACCAGACCTTTCCACTTTTCACTTTTTGTTTGCCTTTAATTGTCTAACGAATAATTGGCGTGTGATGGGGATGATTAATATTAATGATATTGAAAACCATATTAAACATTAAAGTTTTACATATATAAATTTTTTCAATACATGAATTTTCATAAGTTCTTAATATACATATACTTTTTTACATATTAATATTGAAAATTTCTCAATATATACATTAAAAGTTTTGAAATATTTTTTAAATAATCTTTTCACTTTTTTAATGATACTTCAAACTGATTTCGAGTCATTTCATCAAGTATATTATATAATAAATACAATACACTATGATCAGTTAAATCGGTGGAAGCGATCAACGCGGAATTTTTTCAATTTAGTACATCAGTTTTGTAAAAATGTTCATGACCGTGAAACAAGGAACATATTTTCGCGTGCGAAATTCGAATTGTTTAAAGATGAAACTTGTAATCACACGATGACTACTTCGTTACGATAAAACATACGAAGTTGTGGAAACTGCAGCGTGTCAAAGAACTTGACAAATGACTGAAGAAGACTGAAAAAGACTGAAGAAGACTATTAGAAGACTGAAGAAGACTGAAGAAGACTATTAGAAGACTGAAGAAGACTGAAGAAGATTTTTATAAGACTTTTAGAAGATTTTAGAAGACTTTTAGAAGATTTTAGAAGACTTTTAGAAGATTTTAGAAGACTTTTAGAAGATTTTAGAAGACTTTTAGAAGACTGAAGAAGAATTTTAGAAGACTGAAGAGAACTTTTAGAAGACTGCCATTGGGTCCACTCATCAGCTTTGAAGCATTTGTCGAAAACGGATGAGAGTGGAAATCACCAAAACTTGAGCCCTACTAAGAATGATTTAAACTCTGACGCACTTACCCATGGCCAGCAATTCTTCATTACGTTTGACAACTAGGATTTTTCTCTCCAACACCGAGGAACTAGAATAAGCTAATTATTGTATTCATTATTACACAAAGTGTAATCGCCTGTAAATCGTTTTGGACACTCTGGTGACAAAACGATATAGTTTAAGGGGATATCACGCGCCAATTCCACTTCGTTTTTCATCGACCATCAAGAAAACGCGACTTTTTTTTATCGTTCCGCGTAATTAAATTCATTTTCAGCCTTAGCTTTGATCTTCAGGCTGCAGTATTTAGCTTCAGTTTATCTGGAATAGATCTTTATCTGGAATTTTTCATGTTTAAAGTAGAATCATTTGTTCGTTATTTGTCACGTTTGTCATACCCCTGGCGTTAAAACAACACGATAAACCGTGTAGTCGGCCTAATAGCCTCACGGCTATTTGGTTAAACCGCGATCTTGCGATGTAATCGTGGAGCGTGGCTTTCGTCAAATCATGGTTCCATCGGTACTTTGGGTGGCCTAGCGTTGTCTGGAAAGTCGAACTCTCGGGTTCGATCTGGGATCGCATAGACGGGCAAACCGTTCTTAATTAATATTAATAAATTTCCATTTTGATTCGGATTAGCCGTATCAGGCTTGTCGGTAGCGGCCGGACCGACAAGGCTTATTCGACTTAATCTGTGTAGAGTTCGTCTTAATTATCTATAGTTTCGCGTTTTATTTATTTCATCTTTGAAGTGATCCTCGACCGAATTTCGTTGAGATTTCTTTCCTGTAAATCGACCCTAGGTGAATCTCTTTGTATCGGTGGACCATGATTCGGGGAAAGTCGTGTGAAACGGGTATTTCTCAAGATCGTTGTACGAGCCACTGTGTAAGTGTGTAAATTGTTTTTTCGCCGCGTTATGGTAAACGTTTAGAATCACCCGCGTTCAGATTTTGATTATGGAATTGGTTGTCTCGATGAGTAACCAGACCTTTCCACTTTTCACTTTTTGTTTGCCTTTAATTGTCTAACGAATAATTGGCGTGTGATGGGGATGTTTAATATTAATGATATTGAAAACCATATTAAACATTAAAGTTTTACATATATATATTTTTTCAATACATGAATTTTCATAGGTTCTTAATATACATATACTTTTTTAAATATTAATATTGAAAATTTCTCAATATATACATCCAAAGTTCTGAAATATTTTTTAAATAATCTTTTCACTTTTTTAATGATACTTCAAACTGATTTCGAGTCATTTCATCAAGTATATTATATAATAAATACAATACACTATGATCAGTTAAATCGGTGGAAGCGATCAACGCGGAATTTTTTCAATTTAGTAAATCAGTTTTGTAAATATGTTCATGACCGTGAAACAAGGAACATATTTTCGCGTGCGAAATTCGAATGGTTTAAAGATGAAACTTGTAATCACACGATGACTAGTTCGTTACGATAAAACATACGAAGTTGTGGAAACTGCAGCGTGTCAAACAACTTGACAAATGACTGAAGAAGACTGAAGAAGACTATTAGAAGACTGAAGAAGACTGAAGAAGATTTTTATAAGACTTTTAGAAGATTTTAGAAGACTTTTAGAAGATTTTAGAAGACTTTTAGAAGATTTTAGAAGACTTTTAGAAGACTGAAGAAGAATTTTAGAAGACTGAAGAGAACTTTTAGAAGACTGCCATTGGGTCCACTCATCAGCTTTGAAGCATTTGTCGAAAACGGATGAGAGTGGAAATCACCAAAACTTGATGGCCAGCAATTCTTCATTACGTTTGACAACTAGGATTTTTCTCTCCAACTCCGAGGAACTAGAATAAGCTAATTATTGTATTCATTATTACACAAAGTGTAATCGCCTGTAAATCGTTTTGGACACTCTGGTGACAAAACGATATAGTTTAAGGGGATATCACGCGCCAATTCCACTTCGTATTTCATCGACCATCAAGAAAACGCGACTCTTTTTTATCGTTCCGCGTAATTAAATTCATTTTCAGCCTTAGCTTTGATCTTCAGGCTGCAGTATTTAGCTTCAGTTTATCTGGAATAGATCTTTATCTGGAATCACCCGCGTTCAGATTTTGATTATGGAGTTGCTTTTCTCGTTGAGTCGTTCCTTCTATAGTTCTCTTTTTGTTTCCTTTTTTTATATCGCGAATAATTGGCGCGTGATGGTGATGGTTTGCGTTAGTAATATTGAAACACGTTTCAATACCCTCCTCTAGTCGCGGTCTCATCGATAGACGTGTCTATGAGACGATCGTTCTTTAATTGAATTAGTTTAAAAGAGGGGGGTGGATGGAGGTAGTGGTTTGATTCCGCCTCCATCCTCAGAAACTTTCCGTGGTGAGATTTGCGTCGAAATTATTTGCATCGAACCTTTTTGGCTTCGATACAAATGGTATCGAGCAGATTTTCCGCGAATAGATTATAAGTTTTTTTTACTCTTTTACTCGCATCGATTGCGTAAATGAAGCATAGGTATAAATTGTCTGTGTCTATGATATAGTCCAGTGATCATTGTTTTACTACCATATCACGGACTTTGATAAAATATTAGTAATTTGTAAGCTTTAATTTTGATTAAATGTTAGTAGATTAATTAGTCCCCTGTGGGTCGGGGAAAGAATACACCCACGGTAATCTCTTCCTGTCGTAAGAGGCGACTAACAGAGTCGTTTTGGCACTCCGGTGACAAAACGCGGGGGTTATCATTCGCCAATTAAAATTTGTTTTTTGTCGATAATCTATGCTAGAGAACGCGACTGATTTGCTTGTTCCGCGTTATTAACAGTTTGCCTACCGCTAGCGGTAGGTAAAGTGTTAAATTCGTACTATCCGTAATAGGGAAATGGCATGTTTGTTCTTTTTTGTCCCGCGAATACTTAATTGGCGTATGATGGGGATAATTAGTTTTAGTAATATTGAAACGTTATAAGTTTTTTTTACTCTTTTACTCGCATCGATTGCGTAAATGAAGCATAGGTACAAATTGTCTGTTTCTATGATATAGTCCAGTGATCATTGTTTTACTACCATATCCTGGACTTTGATAAAATATTAGTAATTTGTAAGCTTTAATTTTCATTAAATGTTAGTAGATTAATTAGTCCCCTGTGGGTCGGGGAAAGAATACACCCACGGTAATCTCTTCCTGTCGTAAGAGGCGACTAACAGAGTCGTTTTGGCACTCCGGTGACAAAACGCGGGGGTTATCATTCGCCAATTAAAATTTGTTTTTTGTCGATAATCTATGCTAGAGAACGCGACTGATTTGCTTGTTCCGCGTTATTAACAGTTTGCCTACCGGTAGCGGTAGGTAAAGTGTTAAATTCGTATTATCCGTAATAGGGAAATGGCATGTTTGTTCTTTTTCTGTCCCGCGAATAATTAATTGGCGTATGATGGGGATAATTAGTTTTAGTAATATTGAAACGTGTTTCAATACCGCCTATATCGTGATCTCATTGACAGACGTGTCTTTGAGATTATAGTTTTTAAGTATAATTAGCATAGTCTTAAAAATAAGGATGTGGTTAAATTTTAATCAAACGATAATACAATACTTTAATATGTTTTGCAAATATAATGACTTTGTGTCATACATTTGAAAGTACTGTAAAATATCGGAAATAACTTATTGATTAAACTGTTATCAATAAATTCTAAGCATTTGTTTAATTTTCCTTTTCCTATTGCAATTACAGATCTTCGTGGATCAGATTAGTACTTTGACGTTTAAGAAATAACACTGGTATGTGATAAAGTATTATCGTAAATCAGGATTTGTTTAAAATACATTCCCCTGTGGGTTGGGGAAAGAATATACCCACGGTATTCCCTGCCTGTCGTACGAGGCGACTAATAGGGACGCGTTTTGTGCAGATTCGTGACAAAAGGTTCGTTTAAGGAGTGAGGTGATAGAAATTGAGTTGGTTTTCCTTCGTTCGGTATGATAAGGCCAAAATTTGTAGACATTTCGGCAAAGTTTGAACCGTGTAGATGAAGATTTGTCGCTATTTTGGTAATTCGCTCGCCATTTGCACAATTTTTTAGACATCGACCTGAATCTTTCACAGTCTTATTTCGTTTTAAATAACGCGCCGAAAAAGCCCTGGATCATTTGCATAGCTTAAAAATTACGGAAATGACGAAGAAATTACGAAATTCGCGAAAATTCATCAATTTAGAGCAGTTTTTCGTTCGGCATGCGCTCAATTTTCGAGATAGCGTTCTGAAACTTGTACCATTGTTTTAGTTAGGAAATTCTACGGCAGATCAACATATAATAGTTGTACTTTTCGAAAATTTAATTTTTCGCCAAAATATTGTCGGCCGTCAACATGGCCGCCAGAGCATACGTCACTGTCGAAAATGAATATTTTCGGTGCGCTGCCAGCGACTTAGTATGGAAAATATAGGAAAAGTGGCGCATAGCGAATGTAAGGAAAACCCTCAGAATCATTAAAGGACCATTAACGATCGAGATTTAACGAAAATTGCTGAGTAATAACGTAAAGCGTAGTCCCGTGTTTTACACAGATCTTACGGGTAATCTGGGCACATGCTCGCTTCGTTCAGTGAAATTAGACGACATACGTGTCAATTTCTGCCAAAAGAATGCAAAGGAATATGCAAATATATGGGAAAACACGAAAGCACTCGTAAAATTTCAAAAGATTAAGGAAAATTAGCAATTTACGCACGTCATGTGCCCAGATTATGCGTAAGATCTGTGTAAAACATGGGCCTACGCTTTACGTTATTACACAGCAATTTTCGTTAAATCTCGATCGTTAATGGTCCTTTAATGTTCGTAAGAGTTGGCCTTACATTCTCTATGCGCTAGTTTTCCTATATTTTCAATTGTACGTCGCTGGCAGTGCTCCGAAAATATTCATTTTCGACCGTGAAAGGTATACTCTGGCGGCCATGTTGACGGCCGACAATATGGCCGCCAGAGCATACGTTTTATTACTCACAATTTCTGGTTTTAAAGTACAACTATTATACATTGTGCTGGCGTGGAATTTCCTAACTAAATCAATGGCACAAGTTTCAGCTCGCTATCTGTAAAATTTGCACAGCATGTCCTGTCTACTCTTATGGGTGGTCTGTGGTATAATTTAAGTAATTCCTTAAAATTAAGTAATATTATTAATACGCACAAACTATAGCTTCTATACTCTCGGTCATCCTAGACTCGCACCCAAAATGGTAACGTTGCTACCCTTCACAATGATAACATTATTAATACGCACAGACTATAGCTTCTGTACCCTCAGTCATCCTAGACTCGAACCCATAAAGGTAACGTTGCTACTCTTCACAATGGTAACATTATTAATACGCACAGACTATAGCTTCTCTACCCTCAGTCATCCTAGACTCGAACCCATAAAGGTAACGTTGCTACTCTTCACAATGGTAACATTATTAATACGCACAGACTATAGCTTCTCTACCCTCAGTCATCCTAGACTCGAACCCATAATGGTAACGTTGCTACTCTTCACGACGGTAACATTGTAAATACGCACAGACTATAGCTTCTATACCCTGAGTCATCCTAGACTCGAATCCAAAATGGTAACGTTGCTACTCTTCACGACGGTAACATTGTTAATACGCACGGACTATAACTTCTATACCCTGTTATCCTAGATTCGAACCGATAATAGTAACGTTGATACCCTTCACAAATAAACTTTAAAGGAAATACTTAAACAAAATTTTACATAATATATGAAATTCAATGTTGCTATGTAGGGTGTCTTAAGATTTCGAGCTATGGGAATTTTAATGTTTGGAGAAATTTGTGGTGTGAACATTTTTATAGAAATTTCACGTTACTTTTTTTAGATTTTTTTTCAAATTAATTTATTTATGTTATTTAAGAATGAGATATTTCTTTATGAGTGATAAAGGTAAACTTTTAGGCTGTCTTTGGACTTTGCAAATATTATAATATGTGTTTATTAAATATATTAATTTGATAAGAGCGATAGTTATTATAATGACACTTGAATTCCATTGAAAGAAAATAGTAGTTTCCTTGTAATTGACTACCTGTACCGCCACTGACTAAAGATGTTAAGTCGTGAGTGATGAGCTAAGTGATTCTGGACGAACCGCGTGTGGTAATCGCTTCTCATTAGACTTTGACACGCGTTTCCGTGAAACTTTTAGTTGCTAATCACTCGGCTAATTACCAGATAGAGTTTCTAAACGGGACAACGTCGATCGGAGACACGGTATAAGAGTAGACATGGCATTGAATAGAGTATAGTGTGCCATAATTATAAAAAGAAATATAAATAAAAAGAATTATTTTAGAATTAATTATTTATTTTAGTAATTTCAAAATTTATTAATAGTTAATTTGTATGTTTAACAGATCTTTTCCACGCAGTTTCCTCGGGGACGGCGACGACGTGGACTGACTACTTAATTTCGAGAAAATTGTTAATCTGTACTACTAGCTTGCGGAAATACTTTTATTATATACAGTATCTTGTGTTGTATATTATACGTGTTGCAAAATGAATAAACAGCCTATTTTTGAATAAAATAAACTGAATTTTTTATTTATAATAATTATTCCTATCTTTTCCATTAAATGACGTTCACGGAAGCGAAATCTTGCCACATCTTGTGATTTATTCTTTTGGTAGAGAAGTCTAACATTTCGAAGTTTGTTGATATAAAAATTGAGGAATAGGTTTTAATATAAGAAACTCGTGATTTATCATAAATGAAATTTATTGAAAGAATTCATTTTACAAGAGTATAACTTACAAATTAAACATCTTAAATAATTAATCACATAAATAGAATCACTGCGTTTGCTGGCCGTGGATCCAAATGGTCATCGATCAAAATTCAATAAAAACATCCTTTTCCGGGTATAAACTCAATTGTCATTTATAACAATTTTTGCCGACAAGTCCAAAAATTCTCCCCACCACTGCGCCAACATTTGGCATCCCCACCACGCCCAGCCTGCGCTCGCCCTATATAAGGAGGAGCACCGCAGATTTTCCTCGGTTGCGAAGACCGCTCCGACGCAGTCGGGTCGGTCTTCCAGCTCACCCGTCCGCGGGGACCCTCTGGGGACCTCACCCTTCCTCCCTCGGGGGATGGTGGGCCGTGGTGAGGGGTCACCAACCTCTCACCGCTGGTCTTCCCCGAGGAGAAGGTGGAGGGACCTGGGGAGCCGGACGAGGGCGGCTGGGGCTCCTCTTTGCTCCAGCCGAACTCGGACGGTTCCCGCGAGCCCCCGCCACCCTTCCCCGAAGGGATGGACCTCTTCGGGGACGGGTGGTGGGTGCTCGAGGGGTGTCCGAGCGCGGGGGGACGTGGGGGGCGCCTTCTGGCATCCCGGGGCCCCAGGGATGCACGGGTGGGTCCAACAGAAGGCGAACCCCATGGCCTCCCGTGCTTGGGCACCTCCAGGTTCCCTTCCCCTTCCCTTCGGGGGATGATCCGGCGGTGAGGGGGGTGGCTCGCTTGCCCGGTCAGCCACCCTCGACGTGGAGGTTAGGGGGAGCCCTGGAGACCCCAAGGGGGGGGAGCCGGAGCCGGCTCGGTTGCCCGGTTCGGTTTTCGCAATCCACGGGGGGTGGGGGGACTCGGGGGTGGTGAGAGCCACAGCCGGAGTCCTTTGGGGCCGGGGGCCCGGGGGCTCCCGGAGGACCGAGGTCCTCTGGGAGCACCGGGGTCCCCGTCTCCGGAGGTGGTTCTCTCCACTCCCCGGGTCGGGGGGCGGATAGGCCCCCCGGCCCGGGGTTGGGACTCACTCGAAATGGGGAGAGGGTCCCAACCCACGTCGGTTGTTTTCATGATCTGAACGGACGTAGTGCCCCCCTGCTCTGAACTTCCTCTCTTCAGGGACGGCTACCCCTGGTGTGAGTGCCCCTGTCCCCCCACCAGTGGTGGTCATCCCTAAAGAGCGGGAGGAATCAGCCCGGGGAGTGAGGCCCCCCAGGCCTCTTCCTCCCGCTCTTCTAAGATGACCACCACCGATGAGGGGACTGGCACTCTCACCAGGGATAGCCATCCCCGAAGAGAGGAAGGAGGCGGCTCGGAAGATGTCCAAGTCAAGTAGGAGGCAAGCCCCCTACCGTGCTTGGGCATCTCCCAAGCCTCTCCTTCCACTCTTCAAAGATGACTACCCAAGGTGAGGGACCGGGTGCCCCCGCACCGTGGTCGTCATCCTCGAAGAGAGGACGAAGACTGTCCGCCCCAGCAGACCCGGGGTAAGGCACGATCACGACGAGAGGACGCCACTCCTCCCGAAGGGCCGTATTCCGCACAGTGTCACAAAAGGGACACTGCCGAAATTCATTCCAGCGCACGGCGCCACGCGCTGGAACGAACTGGCTATTGCAGGAAATTGATTTCCTGGGCGATGGGCACGCCAACTTCCCTACGCCTTGGTGGTGTTAGCAGGACCCCGTCGTCCAACCCCCCCGGTTAAAGGGGGGAAAGACGTCAAGGTCCTCCCAGGGCACACCGCGAGGAGGTACCACCACGTGCCCCATGTACGAGGCGAAGACATTTCCCGCTCTTCGAGAATGACTATCATCGGTGACGAACACCGGGACTGCCATCCCCGAAGAGAAGACAAAGTCTCCAGGCTTGATGCGACGAGAGAGCGCCCAATTCTCCCGAAGAGGCCGTAAACCGCGCAGTGTCACAAAAGGGACACTGCCTAAATTCATTCCAGTGTACGGCGCTCACACCCTGGAACGAATTGGCTATTGCAAGGAATGAATTCCTTGGGCGATGGGCACGCCAACTTCCCTACGCCTTGGTGGTGTTAGCAGGACCCCGTCGTCCAACCCCCCCGGTCAAAGGGGGGCGAGACGTCAAGGTCCTCCCAGGGCACACCGCGAGGAGGTACCACCATGTGCCCCACTTTGAGTTTACATTGTTAAATAAATGCAAATGTATTTTACTTACTTGTGTAATGTACTATGTAGTTATGGATAAATTGAATAAACGAATGCGGTTGAAAAGTACACGTTAAAGTTGTTGCAAAATTATTTCTCGAACCTCCCGTAGAATGAAAACTCTACTGTTACTTACAATCACTCGACCGAAGAATTCGCGTCTGTATCGTAATCGAACCTCCCGTATAATGAAAACTCTACTGTTGCTTACAATGACACGACCGAAGAATTCGCGTCTGTTTTGTAATAAAACAACCCGTCCGCGGAAAGTTACCTGACAACGTTCTTAAACAATGACTCGAGAGCAACTGAGCAGATGTCCGATCCACCGGTAGTATCTACTAATAATCCCCACTCCTCCCAGTGGGAAGGAGGTATGTACCAACACGTGCCGCACTCTGAGTTTGCATTGTTAAATAAATGCAAATGTATTTTACTTACTTGTGTAACGTATGTACGTATCTAGTTATGGATAAATTGAATAAACGAATGCCATTGAAAAGTACACGTTAAAGTTGTTGCATATTTATTTCTCGAACCTCCCGTAGAATGAAAACTCTACTGTTATTTACAATCACACTCGACCGAAGAATTCGCGCCTGTATCGTAATCGAACCTCCCGTAGAATGAAAACTCTACTGTTACAATCACTCGACCGAAGAATTCGCGTCTGTACCTTAATCAAACAACCCGTCCGCGGAAACTTACCCGACAACGTTCTTAAACAATGACTCGAAAGCAACTGAGCAGATGTCCGATCCACCGGTAGTATCTACTAACAATGCTCACGTCTCCCAGTGGGGATTATTAGTGGGCATTATTACTACCTAATTGATTTACCTTTCGTTTGAGAGGTGGAGGATGGGACCCGTAATAGCAGGTAGTCGATATACCTGCCTTTTTCCAAGGGACACTAACTCGTCATATATGGAAACTTTAAGACACCCTACATAGCAACATTGAATTTCATATATTATGTAAAATTTTGTTTAAGTATTTCCTTTAAAGTTTATTTGTGAAGGGTAACAACGTTAATTTTAATGTTTGGAGAAATTTGTGGTGTGAACATTTTTATAGAAATTTCACGTTACTTTTTTTAGATTTTTTTTCAAATTAATTTATTATTAGTAGTATCTACTAATAATGCTCACGTCTCCCAGTGGGGATTATTAGTGGGGATTATTACTACCTAATTGATTTACCTTTCGTTTGAGAGGTGGAGGATGGGACCCGTAATAGCAGGTAGTCGATATACCTGCCTTTTTCCAAGGGACACTAACTCGTCATATATGGAAACCTTAAGACACCCTACATAGCTACATTGAATTTCATATATTATGTAAAATTTGTTATAAGTATTTCCTTTAAAGTTTATTTGTGAAGGGTATCAACGTTATCATTATCGGTTCGAATCTAGGATGACTGAGGGTAGCGAAGCTATAGTCCGTGCGTATTAACAATGTTACCGTCGTGAAGAGTAGCAACGTTACCATTTTGGGTTCGAGTCTAGGATGACTCAGGGTAGAGAAGCTATAGTCTGTGCGTATTAACAATGTTACCGTCGTGAAGAGTAGCAACGTTACCATTTTGGGTTCGAGTCTAGGATGACTGAGGGTAGTGAAGGTATAGTCTGTGCGTATTAACAATGTTACCGTCGTGAGGAGTAGCAACGTTACCATTTTGGGTTCGAGTCTAGGATGACTGAGGGTATAGAAGCTATAGTCTGTGCGTATTAATAATGTTACCATTATGAAGGGTTACAACGTTACCATTTTGGGTTCGAGTTTAGGATGACCGAGAGTATAGAAGTTATAGTTTGTGCGTATTAATAATATTACTTAATTTTAAGGAATTACTTAAATTATACCACAGACCACCCATAAGAGTAGACAGGACATGCTGTGCAAATTTTACAGATAGCGAGCTGAAACTTGTGCCATTGATTTAGTTAGCAAAATTCTACGCCAGAACAATGTATAATAGTTGTACTTTTCGAAAATTTCAATTTCCACGAAAATCTGAAGGCTATAGTTCAGGATTTTTCGCGGTCAGATTTTGGCGAAACGTGAATGTTTCGAAAAGTACAACTGTCCTGCAAAAGTACAACCGTTCCTGCCGCCTGCATCTTAAATCGGCGTAACTTGAATTTAATTTTTCCATAAGAGCTTGCTCTCCCTGTAGTAGATACTACCGGTGGATCGGAGATCTGCTCAGTTGCTCTTGTGTCAAAATGTGGTTTGTCAGTTCGTATAAATATGTACTTGCTGTATAGATTTTAATCGAGTTTATTAAAAACAATGCAAGTGGTACCTTTCGATAACAAAATTTGTAAAAACCTTTCGACAAGTGAAATAAATACAAACAAAGAACATCATATATTATTGTAGTGTCGTTACAAAAAATGCGATTCGATATTAAAGACGTCCGACACTCTGTTCCTTATTACGTCACCCTTTTAATCTAACTTGTAACATTTCCTGAATCGAGCGAACTTGAAAACTGAAAGAGAAACTGCGGGCGCTGTTTACATCGATTCTACTTTATCGATTAAAATTCCGAACAGATCCTGTCGATCAGCTATTTATACGTATATACAAGTGACAATAATATATCAATCCCGCGTGTCCCACGTGAAACGAATAAATATCGCGCGTAAAACGGGTTTCAAAAATGACGCGGCGAGCCGTGCTTAAGTTTTTTAATCATAGTTATTATTATCGTTAATATCCATATAATTATCAATAACTACAGTAAAACACAAAACAAAAATGGTGATATCTGTACATTCTCCTTAAGTGAGTAACATAAACTTTTTTGTATACCAGTAGCCTACAATAGGAAGAAACTAAATCATAATATTCACAGATATTTTACAAGATAGATAAAGCACGAGCCAGACACATGCGCCGCGGAAAATTTGAATTTGATGGGTATATTTTAAAAAATGTGCATACATACATATACATTTCGTTTATGTATATGTATATATATATAAAACGGCGATTATGATGAAAGACAGAGAGATAGATAGATAGAGAAGAATAGAAGAAAAAAAAGTGATAGTAGAAGCAGAGAAGAAACGAAATAGGCAAACGTACGTTTCCCTGAATCTAAAAAAAAAAAATACCGCGACACATGTATCTCGTTCGAGCCCTATTACACTTATTTCGTAGCTGTAATATATCCTTCTGTATACTTATCACCTCACTCGCTCACTTATACGTCTACACTGTACATATACACAACGCATCTTTTACACTGTACATGCACACGCTCCACGAGTATCCGCGCTGCCTTAAATTAATCGTTTTTTCTTAGGGATTGCCAGAACACCCTCGAAATAGTTTGGACGTGGCGCATACGCTTCTTACCGTTCGCGTTTACAGAATACATAATTATTAACTCTCAACAAAGAACTTACGAGATCAGTACTGTGTGTTTGTGTGTGTGTGTTTCGTTTTTTTTTTTTAACTCAAAGTCGCTTATATCCATTTAAGAACTGAAAGAGAAAAACAACGAATGGTATCGGGACGATCTGATTAATTTTGCGTTAACAAAAAAATAAACAAAAAAAATAAAAGAACGTTCCAAATGCGCAAATATCGATCGAGATCCATTTTTAAATAAATTAAGATATTCATCCTTTCGAACTTATTCGATACAGCGCTGAATTAAAAACAATATATATGTATATATATGTATATGTATATATATATATATATATATATATGTTTTGACGATCCCTAATACTTTTACATAAGGTTATTCTCTAGAGGCATGCGCCCTACGCGCAGCAGCAATAATATCGTAAATAGGTAAGTTTCTTTATATCATTTAATATGTTTTTTTTTCACGGCTCCGTGTGATATAGTGTAACTTCTGGTCTATACACGTAAGCGCATTATTATCTTCGACACGAGTGCTAGAGTCTATGACACATCGCGCAAAAGGCGACAAAGGGATAAGAGTAATGGGGGGATGGGGGGAGTGTGTATAGAACTGGGGGGTTGGCGTCAATGGTCAATGAGATCGGTCACCCTGGTGGCGGTGTGTTTTTTTTTTTCGTTCCCCGGTATGACATACTTTAAGCCCCCTCTTTTCTTTCATTTTTTTTTCTTTAACGTGCGGATTGGTACGTTCTAGCTAGCCTGATGTAATAACGTCAATAATAATTAATAGCAGCGATAATAATAGTAGTAGAGTAGTGGTAATAATAATAGTAGTGGTAGTGGTGGTAATAGTATAGTAGTAATAGTAGTAGTAGCAGTAGTGATAGTCGTAGTAGTAATAATAATAATAATGATGATAGTAATGATAATAATAATAATAATCATAATCGTAATGATAATAATTGTAATATTAATAATGAATGGTGATGACAATGAAAAGAATAATATTAATAATAATAATAATAATAATGAAAGCTGTACGAATGATGGTGACGAGGACGAAGATGAAGAATGAAGTTGAAGATGAAGACACCGACGATGACGATGATGATATTAATA
Source organism: Mimumesa dahlbomi (assembly GCA_917499265.3). Lineage (NCBI taxonomy): Eukaryota > Metazoa > Arthropoda > Insecta > Hymenoptera > Crabronidae > Mimumesa > Mimumesa dahlbomi. The sequence continues at coordinate 11,386,290 of OU824120.1, read as the reverse complement.
GTAATAGTAATAATAATGAAGATAATAATAATGATAATAATAATAATAATAATAATAGTAATAATAATCAAGAATCAAAATAAGAATTAATATTAAAAATCTTTTTTATAATGTACATAGTACTAAGGTGATAATAATGATAATAATTAATAATATGTTACATCCTGCTATGGGAAATTATATTACACTAGGGATAAACGCTACTTTAGGTAGTCCTTTCGCTCTTTCTTCACTAGAGGTCTAGATCGTAATTTACTTTCTAGGTCGACACGAGCGGCAGCAGCAACAGCGGCAGCAGCAACTATTGTTACAGTAATATAATACATAGGTATTTATATAGAGCAGTATTATACAAAAAACACATCACATATCGCGCGGACCAGTATCGGTCACCATTTATATCTTTTTACTTTTTGTTTTCTTCGTCTTTATGTAGATATATATCGTTAAATAATTAAAATCACAGTAGTTATGCCCTCGCTGGCTTGCTTATAATTTACACAGTATCGTTAATATCTAAGCCTTACTTAAAATAGCTCGTGTATAGTGTGGTAGGGTACGTTAGTTTCATTTTTTTCTATCTCTTACTTATGAAATCGACTGTCCATCTAGAGCAACGGTAGGTATATTATTTTTTATACTGTTTTCCTAGAGGAGAGGACGAGCGTGAGTGTATGTGTGTGTGTGTTTTTCTTTTTTTTTTGTTTTGTTTCGAGGACATCGAGTGGTGTTTTTGATCGAAGGTCTTCACGAAGGGGCTGGGGTTGTGCCTGACCCGCTTGTCAGAAAGACCAAGAGTGATGTCGGTCGATCTCACAAACGTTGTCAGCGATTGGGCGTATCCGCAGACTCGTTTCGAACTCGAGTCTGCCTTCGCGAAACATTATTATTTTTTTTTTTTTCGAAAGGGAGGCACGCTCGGTGATGCCGACGCATTGACCGCGCTAGCCTCTCTAACTCTACACAACCCCGTGCCTTGTTTTAGGCCCACGATGGTGATCTATTTAGTCGGCACAATATCCGCCAAAAATCCATTTGATTGTCACTGATATATTTCCAGGATAAAAGCCTATCTTTTTCGTTCTTTCGTGAGAAATGTTCTCCTCTTCCCTGTCGTTTGAACTACGCACTCCATTCAAGGGGGGACACTCCAGGCTTCATGCCACATATCGAAGCGTCCGGTGGTGCGTGCAGGCGAGAGAGATATGAGTTGATCGTGATCCAGTAAACCACTATTTGGCCTCAAACCGTGGCGATGACGATAAGTAGATGGGAGATCTTTGAGACGCGGTGCAGCAGGTCCGGGGCGATCCGCGCCAAACTTTCATTAGCAAAGTCACAAGATGGGAATATGTGGATTACGTACGCAGGCTGAAAAAGTAAATTGGTCACGTATACATCTCTGTTGTTTCGCTCTCTTTCTTATCGTTAGATTTATCGTTTCTATTCGTTAAAAGATGTGTTCAATCAACCAAAATTGTAATACTATTATTAGAATATTATCCTTACGTGTACCTGTTGTGATCCTGGTGCAGCGATATTTACAATACCAGCGGCTTGTTTCTGTTGTAGGTACATTATGAACCCTCCCTGTAGGTTTTTACTTTGTTTCAACACGTCCGCCTCATCTCGGCCACACGGAAGGGCAAGTAACATGCAGTGCTCGTTATCAGTCTGTCAAATAAAATATATATAATTAAAAATAAATCTTTCCCATTAGAAATATTATAATTACAAATATATCCTTCGACACACACCTGCATCTTTCGTGCCACACCGTCGACCTGAGTCTGTTCCAATCTCATTCTTTGGGCGATTCTCAACGGTGGCGTCGAACCATCGCCATTCTGTGGCAGACTGTCCCTAGCCACTTCAGGGTTGCCAAACACGAAATGCATTTGTACCGCCGCCTGATCGTTCTTCAGCGCTAAAAGACCCTGCCACATCACTGGATAACGTTGTAACAACAGCTCGAGGGAGTCTGTTTGCGGCGGAGCTTGCGCAGCGAGAGGTGGCGTCACGACCTGGTGTTTCCTGGACCTGTCCGGGGTGATGGCCCTGTCGCTCGGGGCCTCGCTCGCCACCATTGGATATTGGGAACGCAAATGTGCAGGAGGTGGCTCGTAGAATCCACCTCGTGCCGCTGCCGACGTACCGGCCGTCGATGGAGCACTTCCGGCGTTGTATTGCGGCGGTGGCGGTGGCAATCTCGCCGCCCCGTGCAACATGTAAACCTGAGCCACCTGGGGACTGTCGGTGGTGCGTTCCTGCGGTGTTCTCGTGGCACGCCTCAACTCCAAGGGAGGAGAATGACCATCTTCTATGGCGACTTCGAGCTTTGGATCTAGTGGTAAGTGAGGAGATCGCGTTCCTGGAATGTGATACGCTATACGCTGACCCGTCAGGGCTTCTTGCGCTCGTAAATATTGATATTGTAGCACTTGCGGGTGCATATAGTGCGGTGGCAATTCTGCACCCCTCGGTAATCCTCCGTAATGATTGACAACGTCGCCCTGTTTGAAAAAGATATGTATAATTAATAAAAAGGAATTAAAAGAATATATATATATATGAAATATATTGTAATGTAGATAGAAAAATGATAAATAAATGCATTGTTACTTTACGAAAAAAAATATCGTTCTATCTCTCACTGATACACCTTGATACACACCAATGCACTTCTAGTTTGAATTAAGTTAGCATGTAAGTACCTGGGAAGTATTAGCATGATGATGGGCAGGTGGGGGCAATGGAGGACTCTGGGATCGATGCGGGGGGACAAGTCCATACTGGCCCCCTGGTGATGGAGTAGCACCCGCACTCCCATGCTAGCCAAAACCAAGCGAAGTTAGTGTAGGAGCATTATTTTTAAAAAAACATTTCTTATTCTACTTACACGTAATCTGATATATATATCGTATCTACTCTTGTCATTTTTAAATCGTACTCTCATTTCTGAAGTTTCCGGACAAATTATATTTAATTCCGGATCGATTACATTCTTACAAGTTTACCGTAATATAACAAAAGAATTCATATTCATATCTTTTAAAAAATATGTCTTACCAATGGTCCCTCGTAAGTCGAAATCGGTACTCCACGTGCTTGCGGACTCGCAGTTGGAACCATGATACATCCGGACATAGAGACTTCCACTTTTGGCGGTTCCATCGTTACCGTCATCTGAAAATTATTATAAAAATAGAGTATGTAGCATTTTCTTTTCAAACTATCTGTAAAATAGATTCCCTCGCGGTCAGACATAATTATCGACAAACAATCTTACCGGCGGTTTTGGTGCCGGTGGTCGCGAGCAGCTGACAACAGCCGGAACTGATTGTGGATTCAAAATATGCGGCTGTGTGGGTGGACTGACGACAGCTCCGGTTACCATCGGTGGTACGACAGCCTGTAGCAAGTGAGCTTTCGGATTTAACGGATGCGGCTGGCCATTGATGCCTTTCAGAGCAGTTTGCTGCGAGACAGGTTGATGAATCCTCGGTGCCGACGTGGTGGCAACGGTCGCGGGATGAACGTTTATCGGTAGCTTCTGCGGGATGTTCACTATCGCAGACGCCTGCTGTTGTTTGGCTGCTTGCAGAAGATGTTGCTTGGGATTCGGTGGAATGCCGGTGTTATTCAGAACCGGTGACATTGGCTGTCCTTGACCCATTCCATTCGCCGCGCTGATCTGCGGCGGTGTTTGCTTCGTACGTGGACTCAGACTTGGAGAAACGACCCTGCTGCTGCTTGGTATCTGCAAATGCAGACCCTGCACGGCTTGCACCGGTTTAACGATATTTTGTACGACCGTCTGATTAGGAATAGTCGGTACAGCCGGTTTTGTGATAACGATTTGCTGTTGTACAGGGGCGGCTAATTTACTGGCATTTAACACGTGAGCTTTCAAACTGGTCGGTTTTGGTTGCGAGGTGCAGGTAACAACTGCTGGTGGTGTTGTCACCAACGCTGTCGGCATAGTAGTGACGGTGGTCGGCGTTGTAACTGCCTGAACTACCGACATAGTAGTCGTCACCTGGACAACGGGGGATTGTGGTTTCGTAATGACGCTCGTCTGTGGTTGGACGACCGGCTGGCTCTGAACAGGTGGTGGACAAGGTACATGCTCCGCGATTGGCTCTTTCTTCGGTTCCTCGGGTGTCGGCAGGGTGTTCGTTTCCGGGACAGATTTCGCTCTTATCGGCTCGGATGTTGGACTCGCGTTAATCACAGCAACTGGTGCTGGTGCAGGTGCAGGTCTTGATTCGCAGGCGACTCTCGCAGCAGATTGCAGCTGACCGGACGCTGTGGAAACAGGAATATATTGACCTTCCTCCGATTCCCTCATCGGTATCAACATTCCCGTCACCGGATCGATCAACGTCATTGGTTCGTGAGAAACCGGTTTCTGCGTGGGCGATAGAACCACCGTGGGAGTCGCTTCTTCCGTTTTTGGATTTTCATCTCGAATCGGAGCAGGTTCCTCTTTGCTCTGAACTTCCTGAGGTGCCGGCGGCACTTCTTTGATCTTTTCTTCGCTACTATCATCGTTGTTCTCCGAAGTTCTTCGAATAGATTTCCGTCCCACTCTCGGTGACTTTCTGGGCTCGGTCAACATCATCGTATGTTGTAACGTCGATTGTAAGTTACGTGGTGAATTATTATGTCTGGTGCTCCTTCTAGTTGCGTGAACATTTCCGGTGGCACCACTAGCCAATCCTTTATTCGCTGCAGATCCCCTAACAACATCTTCTATAACATCGTCAATCGTATTTCTACTACCGTCTCTTTCCGCCAATCTTCTCGATTTCCTCGTATTCGCAGCTGGTGAAACAAACTCCTCCGGTGGTACTTCCTTGACGGCGGCGATGGGTGTTGCTGGTTGAGCATTGGGTCCCGTCAGATTCGGTACAGGAGATTTGATGGTAAGAATCAACCGCGGACGACCGGCATTATCCTCCTCGCTGTCGTCGTGGAACTCGTAAACATCTGCCGGTAACTTGTTCTTCTCCACGTGGTGCTTGCTTCCCCTAGATGTTTTACCACCGCGTCTATGTCCAACTGTGCCAGCATTTTTACCACCTCGTCTCGTAGCAGCCCCACCACGACTTCCACCGCGTCTACTTTTCGATCTACCGCGCCGACTCCTGGTGGACTCGTTTTCACACGTCTCCACTCCTTCGTCTTGCTCGTCATTGGGGGTGAAATTCTTTTTGTTCTCATTTTCCGTCGTGTCAGGGTCGAACCATTCCGATTCGTTCTTAGGTTGCTCTTGTGTCTCGTTGATCGTCGTTTGATTCGCTGGATTTTCATCGTCGCCGTCGTTACCTTCCGCGTCGCAAAGGGCGTCGACCTTCTTGATCACGCTCTCGATGTTCACCTCTTTCGCCGACCAGTAATCGCTGTCCTCCTTACTATCTGCTGGATCTTCTCTAGAAACGTCAATAGCTAGTGGATCCGTGCTAGGTTCTTTCAACGGATCCTCAACAGACTCCTCCTCCATGTCAATTTCTTCATTCTCTTTCGCAGGTTCCTCCTCCTTGATCTCGTTTACAGGTTCCGACTTTACCGGCGACTCGATTTCAATCTTTGGATGAAGATGCTCCGCAACCTCTGTCTTCGGAAGACAAGGTACCTTCTCCGTTTTAATAACATCCGGTTGTTGCTCTACTTTCGGTTTCACATCAACATCGACACTAGTTTGATTCGCAGGGGGCTCTGGTTCCATTTTCGGGAATTCTTCTTTCACCGTCACGTCCTCGACTTTCACAATATCCGTTGGTTCGTCCTTGATGACCTCCAGAGGTTGAGTAGGTTTAATGGGAGGCGTTAGTTGCATCGGTTGAGCAGTCTGTGCGATTTGTGCATCAGCGTCCACTTCAAGTTCTTGTTCAGGTGGGATTCTAGGTTGCTCTACACACTCAACTGCACTTTGTTCACTGATGGACGATATCGGTGTAGATGGAACAACCGTGGATGGAACGGTCCTGGGGATAATCGGCTGGGAAACGGTAGACACCAGAGGAATATGTGGTTTTGGAATCTGAGAGCTTTGGGACACTGGTGAGTGTCTCTGACAGGTGCTAACTGGTATCGACGACTGCGTAACAATACCTTTCTCATCGCTGATCGATCCAGGAACAGTAGATGTAATTTGCTGTGTGACAATTGGAACGACTGTTTTAATTAATGGTTGATTGGTAGAAGCAACTGTTGGTTGTCCAAGACTGTGCACAACAGATTTGTGAACCAGATGAGGCTGTCCATGTGCAACGATCACAGGACTAGGTGTCGAGGATCTTGGTACGTGAGTAGTCAACAACTGAAGTCCAGACAATTCTTGTTTTTGCCTCGGTGAAAGTAGATTATTATCCGCCATGATCGGTGCGGGCATCTGTTTCTGTGACCTTGACGACAAGGTGGTATCAGTGATCGTCGTCGGTTTTCCAAACACTGGACTGGTGGTGCTAACGTTAATTTCGATCTTCGCCGTCTCTGGTATGTACGTAGGTGGTTGATTAGGTGAAGGAACCTTCGGAGAGGTCGATGCCTTGTTCATAGAATCAGGAATCACCGCTGGGGACAATTTAGGATCTTCTAAACGTTGCAACGGTTCGTTAGGATTCACCGGAAGCAACGTCTCTATAACGGATTTATTTCCCAGCGACGAATCCCTGGAGCTCTTCACCTGGACACCTGGTGCCAGCGGTGGGACAGGCATGTAAGGACGTGGTGGGATGTTCAACGTCAACGGTGGCAGACCACCACGAGGATAACTAGGTGCCAGTGCTCTCATTCCCGGCGCGTGTTGAATTACAGGCTGTTGAGTCGGAGGTGTAGAGTAAATTTGCTGAACAGGTGTCTCCGGTCGATGAACTGGAACAGGTACAGTGACAGCGATCCTCGCAGGTGGTGGAGAAGGTTTCCCAACGTTAGGCATATGAGGACTTAACGCTGGATTCCTTGACCATTGTCCATTAGGCGATAGAGGCTGTGGAATTCTGGGTGATAATTGCGACGGTATCAACGGAGGAATCCTCGACGGAACCAACGGTGGCAGAGGCGTCAAAGTAGACGCAGCGGATGATGAAACTGTGGAAATATTTTGCATTCTGGGAGAAGCTTGTCGCATGGGAACCATTTGAGACTGTGGTGACACAGGTAGTCTTTGATACAATGGCTGCACTGTAGTAATAGGTGGAGGTCTTGGACTGGCAGCGGTGATTCTTGGTGTTTCAGTGGTAACAGGCACACTACAGGTTCCTATAATCGGTTGTTTATATTGTTGCTGTGGTGGTGGTGGTGGTGAGGTAGACGCCCTACGTGGCTGTGTCGTTATCCTCTCCGGACTGGCAGCCCTGACGTTCGTCTCCGCAGGTTCTACTTGCACGGATTTCACAATTTCACGAGATTTGTGTTCAGTCAAGTTCCAAGAATGAGCAATGACAGAAGTAGGAGGACTCTGTGGTTTAACCGGTACTGGCAATAAAGGTATTCGTGGTTCTACAGGTTTCTCCGGTGCCGACAGAGCAGGGGTGATAGTAGTAATCGTCTTTGTCGGCGATTTATAGAAGGATGGTATGTCAGGTGTTTTCGGTGGTTGCGTGAGATCGAACGTCTCATAATTTGGATCTTCTTCCGTATCTGTATCAATTTGTAGATCATGTTCACTCTGCGGTGTGTCCGGCTTCAAATCCGTTTCAGCTTCACCCGCGGAAGCGTTCAAACTCTCAACAGCTTGCTGCATCTCCTCGACGTCTTCCTGGGGAGCTTCCGTGGTCGGTCCCGTGGTGGCATCAGCCTCTGTGTCTTCTTCCTCGCCCTCGTAGGAGAAATCTTCGGTGGATCCTCCGAAAGTCTCTTCCAAGAGTGCGGCCACCGCGTCTTCAGTTTCTTCCTGTGAAATTGCCACCCTGGGTTTGTCTTCTGTCTGCGCTGGTGGTGTTGTTGGAACAGTAACATCAGATTCATCCCTTCCACTACGTGACTGACATCCACTTTCACGTTCTTCAGGCTCTGAAATACTTTTCACAGCATTCTCATGAATAGTCTCGTCGATTTCTATTCCAAATCCAGGGATGAATTTGTCTTTCTTCTTCTCAGCTTTCGATGGTTGAATTCCACCACTGACAACCGGTGGAGTGATCGCTGAAACTGTGGACACGTTTGATGTTACTTTCGGAATGGGACTCAACAAAGTGTCCCTGGGTGTCGGTAAAGAAGGTGACATAGTCTTCGGAATTAACGGACTGCTCGCCCTTGGAGGACTAGGGTCAGCTCCCAAATAGGGTAACTCTCCACTCTTTTCGTGATGATGATGATGGTGATGGTGATGATGATGATAATCCTTTCGACTTCGTTCCTCCTTCGACTTCTTCCTCTTTTTCTTTTTCTCTTTCACCTTTTCCGGAGCGGTGGTCGGGGTAGAAGGTTCCACACTGTCATTATCATCAGTAAATCGAAATACATCATGATCATTGGTCTCTGTACACGTGACTCCTGGTTTCGGTGAATTCGGAAGTCCCAGAAGCTTCGCCTCAATTTCTCTTCCCGCTTCAGCTAAATCCACACTGTTTTCATCCTCCGGTTGATGACGTCGTTTCTTTTCCGTTTTCCGCCTGATTCTTTCGACACCCAATAACGGACTATGTCCGCCATCACTGTCAGTCGCGTAGGTATTATTCTCCGTTGGCATATTACTCAACCTGTTGAAGAACGTATTCGGGGGAGCATCGTCAACATCATCGGAAAGGGGTCCGAAAATATCTTCCATCCTTTGCGAATCCCTAGCTTCTTGTCTATTAAGTCTCTTCCTCCTCGCTTTTGCTTTATCTTCCCCATTTCGATCTCTCCTTTTATCCTTTTTACTTCGTTGCTTCTTATCCGAACGTATCCTCTCCTCCGTACTCTCCAACGTGGTCGTCACACTAGTTGGTGTAGTGGTAGTAATGGACTCTGTCGTGTGATTGGGTCGCGAGTCTGTGTTGGTAACGGAAACATTTGTTTTACTCTTGTGTTCCATACTCTCCGAGGACTCTGTCTTCGAGCTCTCTTCATTCGATATGGAGTTCTTCTGCCGCTTTTGTTTTTTCTTGTGCGACTTTTTCCGCGAGTCTCTTTCATGATTATTTACAACGATCGCAGGATGATTCGCTCGGAACGCAACGGAGACCCTTTCGTCATCGTCCGACGTTCTTGGCTCTTCCTTGATGTTCGAATGACTATTTACAACGACGTTCGACGTCTCCAGGGGATTTTGTTTCTCTTCGGTATCAGCGAAACCAAGATCCACGTCGCTCTCGACGAACCTCTCCGTTTTAACGACTTTTCGTATCTTATTATTAAAAGACTCCTCTTCTTCACTCGTGTCCGAATGAATTCTAGATCTAGATCCTTTTCTCGATAAAGATTTCGCTCTCGCAGAATCCGACTCGGAAGTAGCTTCATCTTCCGTCAAAGCCTTACTACTAACCGAATCCCCATCCCATGAAGTACTTTGCTTCTTCTCCTCTCGTCTAGCTCGACTTTGCTTCAATTGCGAGAATTTGTCCTTCAGACGCACCTGACGTTTCTCCTCCTCCAGTTTCTGCATATTCTTCGTCGATCTTGCCTTCACTTTATCGTACATACTGATGTACGCCGGTTCGTCGTCGACGATGTCGAAGATGGAGTGTTTCTTCGGCTCGTCGCTGTCGGTGTCCGTCGCCGACGGATGCCTGGCGACCTGCATCTCGTGAGTGGACAAAGGTCCGTCGTCGACGTCGCTGTGTAAATTCAAGGAAGACTGTTGCTGGTGATGTTGTTGTACCTCCCGCGAATGATTCGATCCCACCGAGGTCTGTTCACTGGGTGAGTTCGAATCGTTACGTTTCGACAGTTCCAATCGGGATAGAAACTCTTTGTCCGGTTCGTGAGACACCCTGGGGCTTCGTTCCCTGGATTCTTTCTCCGAACGGTTCCTTTTGCTTCGTTGTTTGTCCTTCCCACTTTCCCGATTGTTTTCCCGGTTCTCTCTGTTGGACTCCCTGTTGAGTTCCTGGTGACCGGAGTCCCGGTTGCTGTCCTGGATTTGCACCGATCCGCTGTTCTCTTTGCTGTCTCTGCTCTCTCTACTTTCTCGACTGGATCTATGAGAATCGTTGCGATGCTTGCGATCCTCCGATCGACGATTCTGTCTAGGCCGATCTTTGCTGTCCCTCCGGTGATCCGAGATTTTCATTCGTTTCGCGTCGTCCTCCGTTGGTCCATCCTGAGAAGAACATCTTCGTTTAATTGAAATCGGTGCGGGAATTATTTGATTTTGAGATTGAGTGACTGAAGGATGAAGATGATTTTCGGTGGGTTGCCGTCTACTTTCATCGCGATCTCTTTTCTCTTTGTCTTTATCTTCGCGTTCTCTTCTTTTCTCACGTTCGGATTTTTCTTTCTCTCGTCTCTCTTGATCCTCGCGTTCCCTTCTTTTTTCACGTTCGTGTTTTTCACGTTCTAGTCTCTCTCGTTCTTCTTTCTCTCGTTTTTCTTTCTCTGCTCTATCCCGTTCTTCTTTTTCTTTTCTTCGTTCTCTTTCGAGTCTTTCTTTTTCTTCTCTTTCTCGTTTTCTTTCACGTTCGAGTCGTTCTTTCTCTTCTCTTCTTCTTTCTCGTTCTAATCTGTCACGTTCTTCTTTCTCTCGCCTCTCTTGGTCTTCTCTTTCTTTTCTTAGACGTTCTTTCTCTTGTTTCTCTCGTTCGAGACGAAGTTCTCGTTCTTTCCTCTCTCTGTCTTCACGTTCCCTTCTCTCTCGTTCTTCCCTCTCCCTGCGTTCTTGACGTTCTTTCTCTTCTCTCTCCCGTTTCTCACGATCTATCCTCTCTTTCTCTCTCCTCTCTTTTTCCTTAATTTCATTTTCCTCTCGTTCTTTTCTTTCACGTTCCCTTTCTTCCCTCTCTCTTCTATCTTTCTCCTGTCGTTCTTTCTCCAATCTTTCTCTTTCTCTTCGTTCCTCCTCTTTCTCCCGTCTTTCTTCCCTTTCTTTCCTTTCCTGTCTGTCCCTATCGTCCTTTTCTCTCCTCTCCTGTCTCTCCCTATCCTCTTTATCCCTTCTATCCTTCTCCTCTCGTTCTTTCCTCTCGTACCGCACTTCCTTGTTCTCTTTAAAGTCCCTCCCGTGATTCTCCACGTCGGCGACGTCGTTGACGATCGACGACTCCTTGTCCTCGCGGTCCTTGCGACTCCTCTCGACCTCCACGTCCTCTTTCCGCGACTTTCTCTGGCAATCTTTCCCTTTATACTTCGATTCCCTACCCTCCTTACCATCCCTAGAGTCCCTACTCTCGCGATTGCTGCTGATCTCTTTTCGCAAACGAGCACGAGGAACATCGGCGGAGGACGAGGACAACGACGACGTGGAAGATGAGTTCGACGAGGGTGTCGTGGAAGACGATAGTACCGTCGAGGAAGTGGTGGTGGTGGTGGTGGTGGTGGTGGTGGTGGTGGTGGAAGTTTGATGATAACTCGTCGCCACCGATGACATCGTGCTCGACGTGGAAGTCGTCGCCGGTGTCGTCGACGTCGTCGTCGTTGTCGTCGTAACGATCGCAGACGTCGTTACCGACGTCGTTGTCGTCGCTGTGGGAAACGTGGCCGTCGACACCGTCGTCGCGACGGGCGTCGACGACGTCATTGACGCACTTAATCCCCGACTCATCGCAGCCCCAAGGGCGTGAATGCTACTAACGCTACCGTTGCTGTTAAACAGACTACTACTCGACGCTAAACAACTACTACCGCCGCTACTGGCTGCCTGTCCGCTACCAAGACCGATCGGCAGGGAAACCGGTGGTAATTCGGGGCTAACGGTCTTGATCGACGTGCCAGGGGTGATCGGTGTCGTCGGCGTCGGATGGACGCAATTGTGCTGCATCGTCGTCCTGGGGTCCGGCTTCAACGCGGACGACATCGTCGTGGTGAAGGTCAAACTCGAGGACAGGGACGCGGTGCTCATACCCAATTGGCTGGTTACAGACGCGCTGCTGGTCAACTGTACCGGCGGATGACTAGGAAACGGATACTGTAAGCAAACCTTGCCGGTGCAGCCGGCGCTCGACGACAAACCGCTGGTGCCGCCTATCATCGAGCTCACCCCTATCACCCCGGTGAACTCCCTCGGTTCGTACTTCTCACTAAAGTTCTCTAAACGTTTAGAGTCTTCGTCGAACACACTTCGCTTGGCAAGAACCGACTTCACGATATCGGATGGCTGTACCTCGTGTAAATCCAGGTCGAGCAGCTTGTGCCGAAACCTGAACCTCTCCGACGCGGTGGCGTCGAGCTTCGCCAGGGCGTCACCGCCCGCGGCGCTGAGCGCCCTGGACCCGGACCACTTTTCGTATTTCTCGTCGAGGGAACGTATCCTCTCCTCGAGACTCGGCGACTGTGGTGCAGTTTCGCTGTCGGAACTCGTCGGACTCGGACTAGGGTGACGTGGTGGAGGCGAAGCTGGTGGTTGGGGAGCTGCCCGAGGACTCGGGGCGGTCGACAGGTTGGCACAGGGTGGACTGGCGACTTTCGCGAGACTGACGTTGCTCGACCGGTTGCTACCGCTGGTGTTGTTGTTGCTGCTACTGCTGTTATTGTTGTTGTTGTTATTATTGTTCAACATTTGAGCGCCGAACCATGGTAGCGGTAATGACAATGGACCCTCGTGGCTTCGCTCGCGAAAACGTCTCGGTTCGCTGGGCACCAGGTTCTCGGGCCTTTCGTCGACCAGGGGGGTTCCTGGCCGGGACCCGTCGTGATGCTCGTGGTGCCTGGAATAAGAAAATAAGGTTATTTTTGTTCAACAAGTGGAAATTATATAGTAATAGATATATAATAGGTATAGTAGTAATTATATGTATTTAATAGGTATTAGATTAATAATTATCTAAATTTAACGATCGTTTATAACAATATAAGAAACTAAATAAATTATCTGGCAAATATAATAGGTATAGTAATAGAACAAGTAAATTCTAATATACCTTAGATACATGCTATTGTGGGATATAAAATTCTGAGTGAACAATCCCAGAATATTGAGTTTAGTTGCGAGTTTATTGTAAAGTCCACGTGAGTGAACGGCTTTAACCCTAAATATCAACTATTAATTTACTAAAACCATATTAAATAAAGAAATCAACTGATTACAATTAATGTTTCTGAACAACCACTAGTAGAACATCTTCCACCCTAATCACACGCACCTGTTGGTAACATCCCGTCGACGTTTACACGGTCCAGGTCCCCTTCCCTCACAACTACCTCTCCTCGTCCCATGATGCACCACCACTTTACTATCGCTAACTCGTCGAATGTCCATTCCCTTTCTACTAGAGTGCGAGGTAACCAACAACGACGCGATTTCCGGTTCGTCATCCTCACATAATATCGTCGTCGACGTTCCATCCAGTTTCGCCCGTTTCTTCGGTGCGAAACCAACTTCATCCCCGCTACTGTGACACTCTTCGAGTTGCTCCAGGAGGTGGACCCGCTCTTTCTGCAGGTGTCTGATATCCGGCGGCGGCAAAAGTGGCGGCGGTGGAGCCGGTGGATCGACGCTGGTCACCACACTCTGGACCGCGTGGCGTCGCGACGGCGGCGGACAGTCGTCGTCGTTCAATTTCCCGTCGCTTAGCACGCTGCTCTGATAATCGTCGTGACTGGCCCCGCTACCCTGGCTGAACTCGTCGTAGCTGCGAAACCGACGTGGCGCCGGTTCGCTGTAGTCCCCGTCGTAATAGGAATCCTGATAGGACCTTCTGCTGCTACGGGAGATCGCGGTTGGGTGGGCCGGACTGGCACCCGGGGTGCTACCACCCCCGGAGGCGCGGGAGTAACTCGCCGTTCTCGACCTCGGGGGTGTCTCGTAACGGGTGAACCGGCTGCTGGAGTTCGACACCGCGACCCCCGAGTCGAAGCTGCTGCGCTCCCGCCTGGAAGGAATCCTTCAAATAACGGAGCGTACTATATTTTGCTGTTCCCATCGTGGATATAATTACTGGACCCTTTATTTTGAAAGTAGTAGAAATCCAATGTAAAAAGAAAAATAGGTATCACGTTATTTCTAATAAATTTAGTATTTTTATTTATAAAGATATAGTACTATTAGAAATAGTGCTATTAGAAATAGTACTATTAGAAATAGTACTATAGCATACTATAGTACTATTAGAAATAGTACTATATCTTTATAAAGAGAAATAAAGAGAAAAAATGGACTTACAGTACTTTCAAAATAAACGGTCCAATTTTAATGATTTTAAAATTATAGAAATTACGAAAACTTGAAAACTAGTTACTTTCTAAGATAGTTAATATACATATAGTTAATATAATAGATAGTTAATAAATAGTCTAAAATAGTGTAATATACGGAAATATGGAAAAGATACATACGAGACATCGAAAGTGGTCGCAGGGGACGGTCTCGTATCCCATGGTTTTTCACCAGCGATACCCTGCCGCTCGAGATGTTCGTAAAACGTCTCCTGGCACTCCCGGGAAGCGAAGTCGACTTGCAATCGTCGTCCACGTAGAGCCGCACCTCTCATTTCTTTCACGGCAGCCTGTGCACAACTGATCTGCTCGAAGAAGACCAGAGCGTGTCCGCGCTCCCGGTCGACTACTACCTGAGTTATCGGTCCGAATTGATGGAACTGCATGTTCAGGTACTTCTCCGACATACAATCTAGATAAACAGGTGAATATCGTAATTTTACAACGCTGAATTTAAATATACACTTCTATGATTAATAAAATGATTGATATCAATTGTATTTGTTTGAATGGATGTGTTTTTTTTTAATTATTATTATTATTGTACTTTAGATTGCTATAAAAATTCGTCTGAATAAATCTACAATGATAGGAGAGAATTTATATAATATATTATGCGATCGGAAATATATTTCACTATCACTTATTTAAATAATTTTTTAATAATATTGATCGCACTCATGGAATAACATTGTGTTAGTTTGTTCAAGAAATAATTTAAATATATGAGATAAAAATAAGTTTATAAAGGATAGTTCTATAGACAGATAAATTTAATATTATATGAATAATATCACTATCACTTGTAAGACAGAATTTTTGCAAAAAAATTACCCCCAATGCCGTCAACCCAAACGCAGGACGTGGACATCGATTTTCCAAAACCAAGTTTTATTCGATTCGCGCCCAGGTGTTCACCGTCCATCGACCTCATAGCTTTGACGACACTACCGATATCGGAATATTGGCAGAACGCATAGCACGACATGGAGGAGCCCTGCTTCTTGATATCTATTTCCTGCAAGGTTCAAGCAAAAAACAATTGTTTACCTCTCTGACACGTTTCCAACCAAAATAGTCTGTTACAATTTATACCAACGTTTCCTAATCATTTTTATAATATATTTCTCATTCGTCATACTACCTAACTGATTTATCAAAATCCTCATTAACACTTTTGAGCTCCAAAGACACTTATTTGCGTCTGTCGATTTTTTTTTATCATCTATATAGAAGTATTGCAGTTACTTTTGTGTAAAATTAACCTTTTGAGCTCTTAGGACACTTATTTTCGTCTGTCGATTTTTTCCATTATCTATATAGAATTATTAGAGTTTCTTTTGCGTAAAATTAACCTTTTGAACTCTAAGGGTGCATATATGCGTCTGTCAATTTTTTTCGTTGCAGTTACTGTTGTGTAAAATTAACACTTTTGAGCTCTAAGGGCGCATATATGTGTCTGTCGATATATTCTATCATCTACATAGAATTATTACAGTTACTTTCGTGTAAAATTAATATATATACGTTCCTTACTAACAATTACCGTATCGCATAGGCAACGCATAAATAAAACGCTAACTCAACCCCATCCCTATTTATTTCCACCTTGAATAATTACTCAAAAGCCTACACACTATCAAAAAACTTAAACCTTCAAAGATCAACCCTTCCTTTCACAAAAAAAAAACCAACCAAACTTCCCCAATCAACTTACTATTATCTCCCCGAACGGTTCGAAATGTTTCCGCAGCTCGGACGCGGTGACGTCTTTCTCGAGGTTCCCGATGAAGAGGGTGCGCGTGGCCTTCGGGTGGTACTCGTCGAGCTCCGCCTCGTACGGCCTGAACTCGTTGTCCTCGACATCGTAACCCTGGTACGGTGCCACCTCGATTTTACACCCGAAGAACAGTTTATCGTGCGACACCTCCAACGCTTTCTCGACATCCTCCGGCTTTTTGAAACAGACCAGGGCGTACCGGTCGCCGGCCGCCCCCACGACCTTCACCCAGGTCACTTTGCCGTGTTTTTTGTACTCGTGGAAGAGGCCGTCCTTCAGCGAGGTGTCGCTGCTGCGAGCCGGTAAATTTCGCACGCAAATCGCCAGGGGCCTCCGGTCCTCGGTGACCGCGGCATTTCCGGTCCGATGGGGCGAACTCCCGGGGGACGTGCTTCCACCGGAAGTGCTACCGGCAGAGCTACCGCTACGGCTGCTGCTGCTACTTCCGGAACGGCTGCTGCCGCTGGGAGAGCTGCTGCCACTTCGCGATTTTCTCCGTTGCTTTTTGTGCTGGCGCAGGGCACCGCTGCTGCTGCTGCCGCCACCTCCACCGCCTCCTAGTGGAACAACACGACGAATGTAATCTACGCATGATAGTTGAGTGATATTAGTCGTTTGGGTCGTTTGGGGGAGGGGGGGGGGGCTAACGGGTCGAATGCCACGGAGATATCGTTGGGGAGAAATTTCTATTGATCTATTAAAAATGATTATTATGATAAATGTTGATATTTGTAGATCTTAAGATGGTGGGAAGAAATTAAGGTGGTGTAATATATGTATGTGCCTATAATTATGAAAGTGGAATAAGTCAATTTTTAAACAATTTTGGATAGGTTTTTTAAGGTTTTGAAACAGTTATTAACAAATTATCACGACTTTCATTTTTGTTGAAATATTGACTTAGACCACTTTCATAATTATGGACATATATGTAAAAATGTCTATGGGGGTGCTTTAGGTAGGGGATGGAAACTTTGCGTGGCATTCGACGTGTTAAATTATATTTCAATTGTCTTGGATAATGTTTCCAATAATAAGTATAACGAGGTTTTTCTTGTTCTATTTAAAACGGATAAAATTAGAACATTGACGATTTTATGTGGATTAAAAAATAGAAAGTAGAGCATAGAGAAGAAATAAACCTCGTTTATATGTTTATTATTGGTAACATTATTATTAAATCATATATTAATTTATGACGGTACGATATTAGTGAAGCAACGTGTATTTGAAAATCTGGATCATACGTTTACTATGTATCTATTTGACAAAGTGGTAGGCAAGCTGACGAGATAAGGTATCGTACACGATACAAGATAATAGTACACCTGTAACGTTAGGTTTAATTTCGTACAAAGTGCTTTCCTGTACGTACAGATGCGCATTCTATATTTATAATCGAACCAATAAATTACACGGCTATACTACTGAATTTATATTCATTTTTCGCTTTTTATCAAAAAATGTTCGTCCTAAGACATACGTATATCCAGACGCATGATCCAGGGAATATTATCGATCACTTGATTACGTGCAAAGCAATTTCTACCGTGCATTTTTTAATTTTCCTTAGATTCCTTGTGATATTATGATATTTTGTCAATTATATCGACTTCATTAAAAAAGACGGAGATTTAATAAATCTACGTATATTATTGCGATCTACAGTGGTGATCAAGAATAGCAATAGACAAACCTCGTTCGTAAACATTACTGGGCTATTTAAAACTAATATAATTCTACGTTGGGATTTATACAAGAATCAACTTTTTTCCATTATACACAACAAGCTAGTGTTTCGATCTGAGCCACGTGTCGCTGAGAAAAGCAATCGCGACGTGTCGCGTGTACCCGCGTGTTTTCCTCGCCGGCTCGGAAAACACAAAGCCATAACACATAACACAGCGAACATATACATATCTAGTATGTATACACCTATCGGAAGACAAAGAGATCAGGCGCATCTCTCAGCTGCTGATAGCGCACATGCGGAAGCAAAACGACTCAGTCAGATCCTGAAAACGCAGACGCGGACGCAGACGCAAAAGGAGTCAACAGAGAACGCGACGATCAACAAAAATAAGCGTGTCCAGGTGGTTAAAAAAGGAAAATCAAAAAAAAATAGAAAGACAAAAAAAGAGAGAAAAACAACAAGCAGGTATTAAAAATGATAGAACATTTCAAAAAAAAACAAAACAACAACAAATTACCTTGCTCGTCCTGATAGGCGTCGTTATTGGCGGGCGAGGGTGGCGGCGGTGCGTTTCCGTACCTCGAGGTCGTCGACTCGTAGGCCGACCAGGAGGACGGTGGTAGACCACCACGATGACGGTCTAGGTGGGGCGGGGGCGGCGGCCCGGAGGCATACGGGCCGGTCCTCGGGTAGAGCCGATCCCTCGCCCTGGTTGATGTCACGTGGTAGGAACTTGCTGGAGGTGGACGGCCACGGGGTAAATAGCCGCCAGGATCACCGGGAGAAGGATCTGCCGGATGACCGCCGACGACGACGCCACCGCCGCCGCCGACGCCACCGCCGACGCCCCCGGATCCGACCACTCGGTTGCTTCTCTCGCTGCCGTAGAAACTGCCGTGTGAGCCACGTGACTCGAAGCTCTCACCACCCCTCTCCCTCTCCCGCTCTCTCTCTCGTTCTCTCTCACGTTCTCTCTCACGTTCCCTCTCCCTCTCCCTCTCCCTGTCCCTCTCTCTCTCCCGATCTCTGTCCCGGTCCCTGTCCCGGTCTCTATCCCTGTCCCGGTCTCTGTCTCTGTCCCTTTCTCTCTCTCGTTCCCTCTCCCTCTCCCTCTCTCTGTCTCTCTCTCTGTCACTGACACCGACGCCGCTTCCGCTACCGACGCCACTACCAACGCCGACGCCACCGCCGACGCCGACGCCGACGCCGCCGACGCTACCGACGGCATTGCTTCCACCGACGGTGCAACCGACGCCGACGCCACCGACGCCGACGCCGCTGCTGTTAGCGCCGCCGCCACCGCCGCCGACGACGCTGCCACCGACGCCGCCACCAACGCCGCCACCGACGCCGCCGCCGACGACGACGCCGCCGACACCGCTGCCGACGCCGCCGACGACGATCCCGGAACCGCCGACGCCGCCCCCACCGACTCCGACCACTCCTCCCCCGCTGACGACGCTGGATCCGTGGTCCTCCGAACTTCTGGAACAGACGGTGGTTGCGTTACTTGCGTTTATTTTGTTTATTATGTTAATTATGTTAATTATGTTAAGTGTCTTTAACAGTAGAACGACCGAGGATTAATTAGATAAATTGAAAAATATTGGATAAATATTATGTTTGAAACAAAGAAATAAAGAGGGAGAGGAAATTGAGCAGTTTAATTATTTATATATGGAAATATGATTGTGAAGAATTTTTAAATTTAAGGGGTTTTTAGAAGAATTTCGGTACCAGTCATTTTAATTGCCTTGGTCGTAATGGATTAATTAGATAAATTGAAAAACATTGGATAAATATGTTTGAAGCAAAGAAATAAAGAGTGAGAGGAAATTGAGCAGTTTAATTATTTATATATGGAAGTATGGTTGTGAAGAATTTTGGAAATCACAATGTTTTAAATTTAAGCGGTTTTTAGAAGAATTTCGGTACCAGTCATTTTAATTTCCTTGGTCGTTCTAGTGTTAAGCAACTTTCGACAGATATGTATACGCGTGGTGTAAATAAAATCTACGTAAAGGTGAATGTAATACCTTACAGCACCTCTGTCCGAATGTTTAGGCTATTCACACCCTTGGCCCTTTTGTGGACGTTTAGTTTTTTTATAACTACGATTACTGTCAATAATAAATAGACCTAAATTTTCACTACAGAATCCCTCAGTAAGAGAAGTGAAATTTGATTGGTTTGGCTGCACTGATAATGGGTTTTTTATTTTATAAGAAATTACCAAATGTACACATATATGTACAAGGGCGCGAAGAGGATAATTAGAAAACAACCTTTCCTTAAAATTGAGAAATTGGCAGTATGGTTCAATGATACCGTGTTACCATAAACGATTAAATGCCTGTATTGAAAAAATTAAGTTGTCTTTATATTGAACCTAAGTTAGTCAAATTATAAATCATAGAGTAATCCCGTGAATTTGAACGGCACTGTACATTCTTCCGAAGCTTTAATCAATGATCTGAACCGAGGTATAACACTCCTCGGCATCGATGTCCTGGTGAACGCTCGGTTGTTTCCTACTTCCCGTCTCGTTTCTCCCACAAACTTCCTTGATAGAGGCATCGCAACCGGTTTTAAGTACGATAAAACTTTAAAATCTATTTAAATATACGTGTGCGGTATCGTTGCCATCACCCTCGATTTACCTTCCGTAAGGGTGAATTTACAGATTTTATCTCCTGTTACCTTTGTTCATTTTTCAGACATACCAAACCGGTTAACTCTACTTTATTATTATATAATACTTGTCATACACTTGTCATAAAGATAGAATGCAGATCATTATACTATAAATCGTCTAAGATTAATATTTATTTATTTGTTGATTAGAAAATGAATTATTTATCTAATATTTGAATATTTTGGTAGTAGAGAAATATGTAGCAAAATTTTAATATTTGTGAATAATGAAATTATTAAAATTGTAACATTTGTGAAATATAATGATATGTTTTTCCTGATTTCGGTGAAACCATTAGCTACAGGAAACTAGTGCGCGGTACTTCATCGCTGTCAGGAAAATCATTTCGGTATCCGTTATGAATCTGTATTATGGGAGTCAGTCGCAACATCCGCGGTTGATAACGGTAGACACGGAAAATCGAAAACAATGGGAGATTCAGCAGCCCGTCGCTGCAAAATACAGGGCAGATGTGGTCCAGATTGTCATAAATTATGTAATACATCTTTCCCACGTTTATCGGTTCGAATGACACGAATATACCATACAGGCAATATTTCATATGAAATCAGATTATTAGTTTCGAAATTCCTAGTTTTTAAATGGTGTTCGTAAACCAAATATTCTCATTTTTATTGAAAATTAAATATATAAAAAGATATCCATTAATTATTATCAAATAAAATAATTATATTTCTTTATGCATATATGAAACTGTACTGCGATTAATAAATAAATAAATTAATTCCTATTTCAGGCATCTTACGTTGGAAATTTATTTAATTCACCCCACTCCCTTTCATTTATCAGAAAGAAATTTTCACAAAGTGGAATCTGTTCGAAACACCTTGATACGAGGAAAACACCTGGTTTCTCAAACTTGACCCGAGAAAATCCTGACGAATTCACCACGCACTTAGCGCCAGGTGAAT
Organism: Mimumesa dahlbomi; assembly: GCA_917499265.3. NCBI lineage: Eukaryota > Metazoa > Arthropoda > Insecta > Hymenoptera > Crabronidae > Mimumesa > Mimumesa dahlbomi. Next base: position 11,364,892 of record OU824120.1, on the reverse strand, counting down.
ATTATCGTGTAAAGTTCCCATTCGGTGACCCGCTTTTAATGCTCGCCCCGACAAAACTTCTGGGACGTGAGCGGTATCTTAAATAACCGCGGATGTTCCAGAAGAATATACACATATTCATATCATACCACCTACTTTTGCACGAACTTCCGTCATCAAGATAAGTTTTAATGCGAAACTCACGAAATTTCTTGTTTACCTATTTCAAACGAATCTACCCTCTAATCTTTGCCATTAAAATATCATTCCTAAGCAATTACATCATTTTCTACCTCTCAACTATATCTTTGGTAATTATAAGTCTAATTATAAAGAGATTCTTCTGATTTCTCACCCACGTTGAATACCACGAGAGTTTTCCATGGCATTACAATGTGTGTACTAAACAAAAATATTTTTAGATATTTTTACAATGAATTAATTTCTTCACATCATTGTAATAACGTCGATGGTATCGAAATATGTATAACTATTAAAAATTATTAAAATTATTAACTTCAACTAACAAGTAGAAATGTACGTGCCGGTCACCGGTGACCCCCGTGGCATTAAACGTGTTAACACTAGATTTACGGACTGAGCCAATTTGCCTCATTCAAAATTTGATTACTATATATATGTATATATAAAACTTTAATATTATTTTCGAAATACGTACGTTGGTTTTTAATTAAATAATGAAACATATGTAAATGTTAATTTACACTTAGTAAATTATATTAGTATATTAGTAAAGTACACTTCAGTAAAAGTAGGTATATAATGAACATCCGTGAATCTATTCTTAATAAATATCTCATCTTTACCGGAACAGCTGAGCTCCTAGGGCTCAAAGTTTAAAAAATCAAATTCTGATATCATCGTCGTCAACGTCCAAGTTCACCGGGCAATATTTATCCATCGTTCCCAATACATTTACGTGCTACACGTATAGATTGTGTACACTTGTATTTCGCATAACAACGCGCAGAAACGTAATCGCATCGCGAAATCGACGGCCTTTCTCCTGACGCCTCCTCGCATTCATTCCGTTGGCATACCGGTCACCGTGTGCTTATCTCCCACCTTCGCGAGAAACTTCGACCTGAATCTCCTTAAAGCCCGGATTACGCGTGGCCACTTCTCGTTTCTCGAATGATCTTGTTTGAGAGGAATCGGGACGTTGCCATAAGAGCGGCGACTTTTACGCGGGGCCCCGAAGAAATCTTCCCGTTAGACTGACGAGGCCACTTTTAACGGACGTAAGAGTCGCTTTCGTTTCAAATGCCAGGTATTTATGGTCGTTTGGTGTATTATGGATGGTGGGAATTGAAACGGGGGCGGAGAATATTTTAATAATTTTCATATTTGGAGATCCATACGGTTTTTATGTTCTGAGAAAAGCTAGAAGACTATTTTCATCGTTTTTTCTGTTTTACAGATGATTATACAGGGTGTCCCATTAACTTGGACACACCCGGAACCAGGTGATAGCTAAGGTAATTTTAATATAGGGATGTAACATTCTCAATGTCCTATGTCAATTCGTAGTCGAGTTATTAAAGAAAAACGATAGCCAATAAGAAGGCTCCGTTAGGCCCGGCGGCGCGACAGTTTAACGAGAGCCTAAGGGAGCCCTTTAAAGAAACTTTAAAACAGGTATAACAATCGTACGTGACAAACGTGTATAAAAAAATCACCATATAAATAACTAAACCGATTGGTCCATCCTGGATTTACCAAAGTCTATCTATTTCATCAGATTTTCTTTCGAAATTACCGCCGACCCCAATAGTTTAACGCGTCGATGATATTTAATGAGATTTTAATCGCGAAACACAGCCAGTCGATAATATTACCATTAAACGATAGCGAAACCGAAGAGCGGCGCGAAAAAGAAGCGAAAAGCACGTTGTTCCCTAGCGATGGTGTAATAAAACACATAAATTGATAGAGGGGACCGATGAAAAATCAATCTCCAATTTCAGGATTTATGCAATCTTTGCATATATTACCGCCTATTTTTTTTTTATTTTTTATTCGAGTCTCAAAGATTTTTTCTTAAGTGATAGAGCAATTAACTACGAGACGTACTAGCTTAATTGATGCGAATATCGCATGCTGAGAGTAACGTCACACTACGGAGAGGTTCTTCGTTTACAACCGATGTGTTTTACCACCAAGTGCGTTTCGCCATATGTTTACACGCGTGCAAGCGGTACCACCCGCCGATTTCTCTCGACGTTCCCAGTAAAATGACTTATTAGCGTCCACGACACGGCCATCGATTTAGAGATCTTCGGTTATTCGGATCTTTCACTTCTGCAGTTCTCTTATTGGCAGGTGGAAAGAACCTGACAAGGAACGTTTTAACAGTTTTCATAAATGACTCGACACTATTATTGCTTTTTTCGAGTATTATCTCTTCCACTTTCAATATTCCATGGGTGACTGGCTGCTTATTTGAAACAGCAAAGTGGGGGAGAGTGAATAGCATCATAGACAGTGTTAAAACATTATTGATACAGAGATTGCAACTCTTTTGGGTTAATCTATTCTTTTAGTTTCTCAAAGTTTCTTAAAAATTAATCGAGTAATTTAATTAGTATTATCTTCATAATTGAAGAAGAAGAATACTGGTTGCAGTTAGTTATGTTTGGTAAGAATAGTATAATAAGAGGCAAACAAGAAGTCATTTTTATTTCTGCATTTTTCATCGTTACGTCAACATTGGTGAAACTAATTATGCAAACACAGACATAACTAACTGCTACTTGTTAATGAAACATCCATACAAAGTGAAACTCAAGTATCTTTTAAAAACTATACTACAATGCACGGTCCATTCAATGAATCAAAATGTACAAAATTACTTGCATCACTATCCATAACTACCAATCACAGAGAAACACTTGCAAATGTATATATATCTACCAACGTACAACGTTTTCGCGACACAGAAAGATCGTTACATAATAGATGAAAAGGAGGTCGCGCTTTTCCACTGAAACCTGCATGGGAAACGAGATAATTTTTTTATCCGCGGAAGGTAAAAAAAACATTAGTTAATGAAAATAACAACAAATTTAAATTTTTGTTTATTGTTATTTTAATTAACCAATTTTTATTTTATTGATTTGGGTTCTATAATCGTATTCTCATAAAAATTCCCAAAAACGTGATTATATAAAAAATTAACTAAAATTGTCCTGAGGCACGTGTTGTTTTTAATTTTAAAAAAAAATATCCCCAGTGTTTTTGCATCATAAGGAAACTTTTTGGGGGGCGTCGCAAAAGATTTAATTTTTAACGATCACCCTAATATACACACATACAATCTTTTCTAGTATACAACGAACGTGTACAGTCATCGGTTTGTCCGCGAAGGACAAAACGATAGACGATATCAGTCACGCGAGCGATGGCAATTCGATATATCGTGACGCGGATGTGGGGAAATACAAGTTATTCTCGAAAAGCTGTTTCGCGGACGATCCGGCCGCTTGGCTCCGGAGGATAACGCCGGTTTATCGATTCGACCCCGTTGTTCGGATTTTCGCGTTTCAAAAATTATTCGAGATAACAAACGCCCGGCGAAATCTGCCGAGGAACGCGTATTATAAAATACAGTTTTCTGCGGGACGTGATTATTTCACTGGTGTATCCGTTTCGGACGAGACTTATCTTAGATAACAAGTTAAAGAAAATAGGTGCACGGTAATATTTGAACATGAATTAAATAGAATAGGGTACCAGATACAGGGAGGGGGGGGGGGGGTATAATATAGATATTTTTTTTCTCTATAGGTGTGTTTTAAATAATGTCACGGGGGGATAGAAGAAGATAGCAAGTAGATTCATGGATTGCTTGTGTCGTTTTACTGGGAGATACCTTATGGCCTATTCTGCATATCAAAGACTTTCCGGTAAACAAGCGTAATGCTATGTCTTTGTTGTGACGGACGACATCAAGCTTCCTAGAAACTCGTCGTCAGGATAGTATCACACCGCTAGTTGACATGTGCGGTACGATATGGTAGCTAAAGATAAGATATTTTCAGGGTCGTACTAATGTATTTGCGTATTTCGCCTGATAGTGAGTGACCGTCAATTGCTAATTGCGTTGCGAACCTTTTAACGTTCTGCGTACAAAGGGTAGATGTGATTTGTCTAATGGAAACAATGAACTTTAAAAAAAAAACTATAATAATTCGTCGATATAAACAAGATTCTACGAGAGTAAGTTGGGTTAATTATAATATACATAAACTAAAAGAGGCAAACTGTGAAATTAGATTTGTTTTCGGGACTTAATAAATAAATTTTGTTAGACGCTTCGCACTTCATTGAAGCGGTCTTTCTTTTTAAATATTCAACACTTCAATGAAACTTGATAATCGAAACGTTACGGTACCCCTTTTCGTTAGTGTATACCGCGTACCGCATTCATACGTATGATTCATATGCAAACTGTAAACCTTGTTATCAATTCGTAAACCTTCAACAATGATATCATTGTTGAAACGGTATACATTACTTTATGTGTTCGATATTTACGATGATAAGTTCACCAATTAATTATTCCTTTTTCATAAACACAATACTTTCCCGGCTCCCCTAAAAAAAGTAAATCATTTCATCCTATTTGCCACATTTCAACTAGACTTTCAAAACAAAAAATCTACTATAAACCTCCACTAAAACTCTATCCCATTCAACAAATACCAACAAAAAGTTATCCACACCTTGCAACAGCCTATACATCCAAAAGTGTTCGTATCAAAAGTTTCTTATATCCCGAAGAAGCCAATCCATCCATCCCCTCCCCCCATTTCATTTTTTTCCCGAAACAAAGAGTCGTAACGATATGCGGGGCACGTTTTGAAGGACAGGGCCCCATAATCTCTTAACTACGTTACTGACAGTTAAAACACCCCTCCCCCTCCCCCCACCACCGCCGTCGCGGTTCGCAGCCACTGGCTGGCAATCTGGCGATAGCGCGCGCGCAGCCGTAGAAACGTGGCAACACCGCCAACGACCACGTCGTCACGGTCACCTGACTTTTCGTGGAAACGCAACGCCGCGTGCGCGCGGATAAGGCGTGCGACGAATACTAGTACGGCACTGTCGTTTTTTTCCCCCCTCTCCGTTACTCTCTTTTTGTTTTTTATTATTTTATTTTCTTCCCCTGGCAGGAAGGCCGACGGATTCGAGACTCGCATGGACAACGGGGGAATGTAAACGTTTCCTGGAGACGACGAAGAAAGTGTAGGTCTTTTTTATGGTTCCTGATAACGTCGAGAGATATGAGAAAGGATCGATAGATCAGTATGCGTGAATTTGTTGAAATCGTTTGGAACGGCTGGTACGAAATGATAGGGTTATTTGTTTCTGAATTTTGACTTAAATAGGGATTAAGTGATATTAGTTTTTTATATGGTAACTATAGGGCTACTGTGAGGATCAAAAATCGATAATTGAAGGTTTGGACTATTATTGGAATACATATATAAAATAATGATCGATTCGACAAGTAGTTTTCTTTTTGTTACTATCAATACAACTTTTCTCTATTACACCTACAAATTATACCTAACACTACCTTGATAGTTCTAGTGTTACGGCAATAATTGTATTATTTACTCAGTTCGTTAAAATCTAGCAGAAAATAATCGTTTCGATGATTCGTCATCGAGGCCTACGCGGGTAGAAAACCGCCGGAGACTCGATTCGCACACGGACATGGGTCACGTGGTCCGGTGAAACGAGTGCGTGGCAAAAATGTTTGGAAATTTTTGCGAGCCGGCACGTGGGGGGCTTACGGATTCCGATTGGAACGCTGGTAACTTTTAATAATAACGCGATAACCGGTATCCCTCGATCGATTATCGACCTGTTTATTCCAAATGGGCTTGATTTCGCGCGGGAAACGTGGCCTACGACGACCGATATCGGTATAATTCAATTACATGGCACTGGCGGTCGTTTGAAGCCATGCGAACACGTAATACTAACGTTAGTTACTTTAGCTATTTGTTCATTTTGAAACCTGTAAGAAATATATAGTGGAGAGTACTTTAATCGTGGTTAAAACCTCGCAAAGACTTATTTTTACATTATTTAATATAGATGGAACGATTCCGGGTGAAATAATGTCCTGGAATGTTAACCTGATAACAACGTTACATTGCAACTTTTGTATTACGACTTAAGGAAGGTTTCATATTTATCTTGTCTATTTAAAGTGAATAGTCATCGTTGGAAAAAATAATTGTCGTGTAAACAAAGAACAGATCATTTCGCCACACTTAATATAATAACCGATTAAATAGATTTTTCTGTAAATAATAAATAAGCGATACATGTTGAATCACGTACGGTCTGCAAGTAAAAAAGGATTGGGAGAGGGAATACCTAGTTTAATAAACTTACCGATCTTCCTGGGTATCCGTGCTTGATACGAAAATATTCCTCGTCGACGAACTCACTTTTTCAGAAAACACTTTAATCCAAAATCACTGTAATCCAGCACTGCATCCATTGGAGTGACGTAAAAGAAGAGATCACACTACTTGCACATTGTTCCTCCCATACGCATGAACGAGCACATTATTCTTATCTCATCACAGCACCGACATTTTAGCACATCTCTTTTCAAACAGTTTCTTTGGACGTTTCTTTTTCCTTCATTTTGTATGTTTTTTTTTATTTACGAATTGCAGTGCCTAGATTCTTTACAAACACAAACGTGTTGGGTGTGTAACGACCGGCACTACATTTTTTTTAACAATGTTACGTAACTAGACTTTTACTGTGTCATGTAGAAAGAAAAAAAAAAGAAATTCTGCTGACGTTGATCCACACAACATAAATCCGGCAATAGCATTTTATAGCCACCGAACTCGAAGGAAGTGATACGAGATTAAAATGGACGGGGAGGACTTTTTAAAATGTGCAGACCGTACGTGAATTTCGTTAAGAGAAAGAGATAATGGGACGACCGATCGTCCGTAACTACATTTCAATGTCGCTTTACCTGCTTCCTGTGACGTGCGATTTAATTAATTCCCGCGACGTGAGTCATCGCGAAATCTTCATTTATACGTGCCATTTCGACCACCGAAATATCACTTTATCTCAACCCCAGACCTCCTCCTCGCCGTTTACAACGACGAATAAACTTTCTCGGCGAATATTATAATCTTATTTGATCTTATTAAAAGAGATCGGTGCATCAATCGCGGCACAGACCATGAAAATGATTAAATATTCAGTGTCGAAATGCCACATCGGGATTACTATTTTTAACATTCAATTTCATGGCAATGACCGCGATTACAATTATAACTCATACAGGGTGTCCCAATAAGATGGACGTACCCGGAACCAGGTGATAGCTCAGGTAATTCTAATATAGGAATGTAACATTCTCAACGTCCTATCTCAATCCGTAGCCGAGTTATTAAAGAAAAACGACATCCAATCAGAGGGCTCCGTTAGGCCCGGCCGCGCTACAGTGGAAGTTCTGTACCACTAGGGTACCGTACGAGTAGAAACTGTCACCCCGCCGGGCCTAACGGAGCCTTCTTATTGGCTGTCGTTTTTCTTTAATAACTCGGCTACAAAAACGGGACCTCGAATCACAAAAGGGTAAAGGACTTTTCAATTTCTTTTGTTATAAACAATCTCCACGTTCCCGATTGCTGCATAATTTTGGGACACCCTGTATATATACCTTAAATGGAAACGTTCCTATCTCTAATCTTAAAGTAATTAAATAATGCAACCAGACCGATTTTATCCAATTAAAAAATATCTATTATAATCAAAAAGTCGGATCAGCGTTGGTGTACTGAAAAAAAAAACTCACCCGTGCGAGGGAAACCTGTGCTGAAGGTGTTGTGGTTCGTAGTATTGTGTGGTAAGGGCTCGTTCATCCAGGGTGTGTTCAGTCGCGTGGGCCTTTGCTGCGGACTTGATATCCATGAACGCCACCGTCGCTGAGGCACCCCCGGTGCTACTCGAGGCACCGCTGCCCCCGCCGTTGCCACCGCTGCTCGAACTGGAACCGGAACCACCCTCGTTGCCTTCTCCGAGGGAACCACCGGAACCTCCGTCCACGGGGCATTCTTCGCCCCGCGGCAGCAACTTGACGCTCTGCACGCGTCCATACCTGAAACAATTAAACAATGAATTAAAAAAAAAAAAGGTCATTGTAGGTTCGATATATCGTGTAAATTTAAACGCCCTCTTTTAGTGTGAAATGATTTATAATTTAAGTATTTGTAATATGGATTTCAGGGGACATCGATTGGATCTGTGATATTCATTTTGATGGCAGAGTGTCAATTTTAAATAATGATAATTAATAATAGTAGGAGTACCGTATGGATAAAGACTACAGAATGTATAACGTGACAACACTATCAACGAACTCGTGGCAAGGGTTTCCACTCGTCTGGAAACCTTTCGCGATAGCCGCGACACGAGTACTGGAAATTAAAAGTCCGAGAACGACGGATAAAGATGGGGATTGTAGAATTGTAGATAGAGGAAAGAGATAGGTGGGTGAAGGAAGAAAAAAGTGAAGACAACGAGACTTCGATCCGAGCGTTTCTGCGCTACGTTTCGATCTACACAGATAAAAGCAGTTGTGGATGTTTTGCAGAGAACCTCTGGACGGCTATGGTAGATATGGACGATGTTACAACGTAGCACCTGAACGGTGCAATGGAAAAAATAAGACATTTATACGGTGATCCGTGAATATAAGACTTCTTTTAACGGGGCTTTTATTCAGCTTAAAAATATTGGTAATTTGTAATCTACTTTCCATAGCGGGGCATTGGTGAAGTCATTACTGCGCAGACTCGAAACGAACGTACTTTTTTCACAGTGAATATAGCAGAGACAACTATATATATATATTTATTTCGAAGAATAACTCTCCGCGTCTTTATATTGTACCCAGCTGCAATTTGAAATTGGTGGACTTAAAGAAAAACCCCTCTTGTTTTCGCCCTATAGAGAACTAAGATATTGAATTTCGACGAAATTAAAGAAAACAAAGAGCCAAAGTTGTTTCTGGCACACCCTATGTACAGAGGAGAGCCTGAACAGCAGTGGAAACCGGACTTGCTAGGTTAAGGTAAGGTAATCGAAAACGAGTGGGGAGCCGAGCGCTCCGATTGGTCGGCCGCGAAAAAGCTATCGCGCGCAAGCGCAAAGACTCCAACGGTCTCAGAGTATCCCGGGGAGTTGTTCGTCTAATCTCGCGTGAGTCGCATGTATTTCTTTGTGCGTTCTTCCGAAGAAAAGCTTTGTTTTTTCCCGGATCATCCGCAGCCTTGTAATATATCAACGAAAAATGTACCATAATAATCCGTCGATTATATTATCCTCGCGCTCGAAGGCGCCAGTATGATCGCAAAAAAAGAGAATGCGCGAGAGAGTTTTGGGACGGCAGGCAGCTTGGACGACGAATAGTTTGCTCGGATTACCTCCAAAGTATATATTAGTCTCTCACGAAAGCAGGGGGAATTGTGGATTCCTTTCTCAGAACAGGAATTAACAAAAGGATTACTAGTTTATCGCGATACACGCGCACTTGTTCTATCGTGTTACGTCGGATCACTTGGAACGGGGCGTGGTCCCTCTTCCATATTGCGTGCGATTTAATTGCGAAAAAGAGAGCATAGAAAAACAGCCTTTCGCTAGAGCGCGTTTGTTCCTCGTTCTGCTCTCGGTTCTGGTCGAATATTTTCGAAAAAATTTGATCGGTCGTGTCGAACCGGTCAGGAGTATCATCATCGGTAACAAAGGGATTTCTTTGTACCAAGAATTTTCTCTTAAAGTAATCCTCGCAGACAATTATTATTTCGGAGTTACTTCGATCTCTGTCGAGGAGAGTGGACAAAATACAAAATAAAGAGAAGACACAAAAGAAACGAATAAAATCTATATAAAACCGCCACGTACACATCTTCTGGAAGATCGCTCTCACGAAATGGCAGCCGCCGCAGCAGCGTTGTGCCGTTCTCGATATTACTTTCGTAATCACTTCTATTCCGTATCTCGCGTCGCTCGTAAATACGATAACAATCGATAACATGTTTTTTCCAGCGGATGTTCTCAACATTTTTATTCTGTGCTGTGTGGAGTGCCTTGCTCTTTCGTCATACAATTACTATCGACGATAATAAATCGGCGTCGAACCGATACGAGAGAGAGAGAGAGAGAGAGAGAAAAATAAAAGGCGACAAATAAAGTGGAAAAAGCAGTGAATACGAAAGGATTTTAAAAAACACAAAGTTTGTAATCGTCATCGGTATCGGTTCGCTCGTTCCATACGACATTTTGTGAGAAAACCGATCGCGGTCTGTGCGTTGCGGTCGCGCAGGAGTTCCTGCTAGTCACTTCTCCCTCCCTCTCCTTATTCGCTTCCCCTTCATCCCTCTCTCCACCCACCCCTCCTCTCCTCCCTCTCATATCCTTCTCCCACACACTCATTCGCATTAAACCGCGCGCACAAGCGCACACAATCGACACCACTGGAAAGTCTCGCACACCACGAACGCCCTTTTCTGTGGCACACATGAGTGAAAGCGGGTAAGAGGAGAGCGACAAGAGGAGAGGAGAGGAGAGGAGAGGAAATAAGATAGGAGGTGGAGGATGGGGAGGGCGAAGTGCCACGGTGGCTGGCTGGCTGGCTGGCGAGCGAGCTGCGAACCGTATCCATTCCCCTCTAGAATCCCCGCTCGTTGCTCGTCGAGGAATTTTACTCGGGCAGACTCGCTTCCAAGCTCGATTCCTTCGTTTCTGTTCCAAGTATGACGGGTTTTGCTTTATGTGGCGACATTAGCATGGCTTTCCATAAAACCTGTACACGGCGGACTCTCTAGGTCAGAGAGTATTCCGCCACGCAAAACGAAAAAAAAAAGAAGGGGGAACTGTCTTCTGGTATCGAATACCGTAACGCAATCTATATAACCGATATGAAAGACGTTCTACCGCGGTTCTAGAGGCGAAGAGCGTAATCATCGTGTAAAAAAAAATGCATGCTCGTAAAAAAAAAACAACCGATAAGGCATCCACGTACGGTTCTTTCGAAAGCAATCGACGAAGTCTACGAAACGGAACACGTTGTGCCGACAACACACGCCAGTGGTAGTTTTTTTTTGTTTCGTAGAGGAGCTAAAGTGTGTGACGACCGTTAATTTTCACGAGTCGATTTTCCGAGTGTTCTACTTCGCCGCGAAGATTGAGAATAGATATCGCGTACCGGGTAGAATCGTAAAATCGTTATTAGAATATATATCTTCCGTAGCAATAATACGAAATACGTGCTACGTTCTTCGGGAAAATTCAAAGTGGAGGATATCGTCCGTGTGTTTCACCGTATTTTTCGTACCATTAACGTCCCGAATGTTTTCGTTAGCCGTACGGGGCACTAAATTGCTACTTACAGTCATCAAAGTATTCCACTACATGCCTACTGGAATGGAGTTTCTTTGAGAAACACGAATCGTATGACCCACCATGGTGTGGCACCCACTCGAACGATCGTTTGTCTTTCTATGTTTGAAATGGGAGACGTACAGGAAATCAATACATTGGCCCACGGTTAAGAGTTCCAGGGGTGGATGTGTACGTGGTGTGTGCGCGTGTGTATGTGTGTGTGGGGGAATGAGACAGAGAAACTCACCTTCTGCTAACTCGTTAACGTTACGTACTAAGGTACAACCGTCGATCTATTTCGTTCGTTAGGCACTAACGACACGCATTACGCGAACAAAACGGAAACGAATGATTTTCGAATATCTATAGAAATCAGGAAAAAGATTCGTGTATCGAACTTACTTCGCTTTCGTTACATAAACGATAGATTAAATAATCGTCGTTTATGTCCTCTGCTCTTATTAAAATTTACGTACGACTATCAATTGTTAATTCTGGAAATATCTAAGCAACTTTTCGATGTTGAACGAATATCCTTGGAAAGAGGGTTACTTGTATCGATGTGTTGTGTACGAAACGTTTAAACGTAGTGAGAGTAAGCCAGATCTAACGAATAAGGGTCTTCTCGTGTCTCCCCGAATTCCAGAATTCCAGGTTTCGTGAGTGTTTCGATCTAACCTTAACAATACATGGAAGTTCTACGATTCCGCGAAGAACAACACGGATAAAAAGGAATACAATGCAGAACGAGCACTGCAGGATAACAACGAAGAGAGGAGGGCTTTTGTTCCTTGGGTTCCCCGGCTCCCCACTTTCTCGTGATTCCACTCTGCCTCTCTCACCAAACCGAATGAAAAAAACTGCCTGGTGCCACGGGAACCGTCGGTACCTCCGGGAATCTCCCCGGGAGATCCGAAACTAATAGAAATTCGTTCAACGAATGATGTATTCCGACTACTACTCTTTGCTCGTGCCATTTAAAAATTTACTCCCTTCGCTGGCCAGGAAAAACACGATCTCCTGTATAATCGATACACCCGGACGTTCTAGAAAACGATTAACCCTACCGTAAACGAAAATTCTCTCTTCCCTAAACAATAGATACTCGAATACCACCTACCTAACGGTGTATCTACGTCGTACGTGACAAAGATTTCAAATTAAACCGACTCTTATTCTCTCCAAACATACCTCTACTACCAAACGAACTATATCCTATAAGGAACAAAGCGACACACGTGATATACCCAAGAATCCTCTCTTAACAGACTTTTCCTACAGCAAACAAAAGGATCGATTTTTATTTCTCTTCAAAAATTCCATGCCTATTTCAGATAAATGTACACGCGTAGCTACAGGAAACTACGAAAAACTCTTTTCTGTGCTGCTCCAGCCAGTGCCATTCTCGGCAGACGACACTGACATAAGCCGCAAGCGTCGCAAGCAGAACACAGCGTCGGGACGCCCCGACTCGGTCGCAGAGAACGTGGCAACACCGCTATGACTCAGCTCTCCTCGTTCCAACCGCTTCTCTTGCCTCCTCCTCGCCCTTTCCGCCCTTTCCCCTCTCTACTGGTAGCCTCTACGCAGCTGACGCCCTTCTCCTCCCTTCTCCTTCCTCTTCTACAGGGAACGAACACCCCCCACCACCAGGTCGACTCGACTCGACTCGACTCTATCCTTCCTCGTGTCATGTCCCCTATCCTCGTCTACTCGTTCCGTTCCGCTCTCCTCCTTCCCCTCTTCTCCCTCCCCTATCGGCTTACCGCTCCTTCCTTCTCCCCGTTGCCGCGACCCCGGCTCTCCCGAGGTACTGACAACTCGTTTGTCCCCACCCCTGGAGCGCGCGCGGGCCGATTCCTACACGGCGATGTGCCACTGCCGAGACGACCGAGACGAGCAAAGTCCCCTTTGGAAGAAAAACACCTCTATCCACCCCGCGTTCCTCTCTTTCTCTAACCTTCTTCTCCGCTAGCCTCCCCCCTTCTCCCTTCTCCCACTTTGCCTCCCACGTCTATCTCTTTCTCGGGGATTCTTTCTCTGTTCAACGGCTAGTTTCTCCTTCTTCGTCTTTCTCTACCTCCTCCACCTCCTTCTTCTTCTTTTTCTTTTTCTTGTTCCTTTTTCTTCTGGATTTCTCTCTCTCTCTCTCTCTCTCCTGCCGTTTCGCTTCTATATCCGCTGCCAGGACGAACAATGCAACGTGATCCAGGTGCGGGGAAAAAGAAGGAGCGAGAGAGTATGTACTGGTTATAGTATAGGTGGGTAAAGAGGGATGTATAGGTGAGATAGAAGAGGATAGACCGTGAGAGGACAACGCGTGCGACGTGACTCGAGCGAGTCGTATAGTTACATTGCGTGGCAAATTTACGCGAACGATCGTTAGATTGTTTTTTTTTGGTTGTTTGTAATGCGTTGTTTTGACGTATGTTACGAGATAGCATGATCTTTAGTTCGTTGGGTGTACACCCGCACAATCGTAGAACGTCTGTACATGCGGGACCTACACTTTTTTACTATTTTGATTATTAAAGATTGTCGTTTCGAGATAAACGTAAATTAATCTCTATTTAAGACAGAGTCATTGTTAGAATATGTTTTTGTCTGAATGAAATTTTTACCAGTGGAAAGAACACTGTGCGCCGTTTGCAATTATCGATTCGCAGAATGCTATAGTAGGGAAAATGCAGCATTTTTGCGTAATAAACTATTTCCACGGACAAATATAGCTAATCAAACAATTTACCCTCGTTATCACGTTTATATCAATCATTTATCGTTGTATCTTGCTTCCTGCTTTTTCGAGTTTCGCTGTTTCCGGTAAAAGGTTGCATGCGTTCCACCGTTTCGATTAATTCGCCCGATTACCGAAGCACGATTTTCTAAATGCACATTATTACGGGATGTAATCTAGGCTCGTAAACAGTTGCACGCGATTTACCTTTCTTAATACAAAGTGCGATATAATAATACTTTTTACACTTCCTTTATTATGTCAGGCGGCAGGTTCTTTCAACGTTATTCAATTCATGAGAGCTACTCACAACAAGGTGTACCTTGCAAACTATAATATGTATTCGATGACAGTGCCTCGTTATAAAAGAAAAAGATTCTACTTGAAATACCCATGGAAAATTACAAATAAAACAATTAAATTCATTCTAATCTCATTCACCTAAGTCATTATCGCTAAAAGTATTTTTTTAGTAAAACTTTGTGTCACGTGGTAACTGCAGAAACGCTTTCATAAGTCGTCCTCAATGATGAAAACAAACGTAAGCATTTCTTTGCGGTGTAAAAGACAAAACCTCACGCACGTTATTCTTGAAGGAATAAATTGTTCTGAATCCATGAATAATTCGCTGAACCATAAAGTGAAATGAGTCTAACCATCTGCTGAATACGCGTTGTCTATTTAAGATCGAAGATAGCACTACCTGCAGTTTCTAAATTAACATTAATCGTGGAGTCGTCATAATAAGATTTATTGGAAGACGCGCATTAGTACGTAGATCGTGAAAGGCACTTTGACGATAATGAATCCTCGTTTGCATTGTAAAGTGTATCCGTATATACGACACGGTGTATGGCATCTTCCTAACGCTATTGTAATAAACCTACGGGTCAACGAACATCGGTATTTTTTTACACGTCTCTCAAAGTGGTGCCAATCCCTCGGTGTATCGTGAAACATGATTCATTGTACAAGCTTACAAAAACGTCCTAACCATCCTTGCTAACCGTACGTATACGCTTTTGCAATTCGCATAATTACATTCAACGGAATGTATTTCCAGATTCACCGTCACACATTTTCCAAGCTCTCCGAGTTATTCTAAGCTATAATTATATTTCTTTGAAATCTTCAGTAGAGAATTAATTGTCTTAATTACTTAATATTATTTTTAATTCGTGAAAAGACTAAGCCTACAAATTATCCTATTCGTCGAATAACTATCCACTTTAATCATAAATGACTGATTTCTTTGTCCAAAAACCATCACGAACAATGTCCGTAACGTTCACATATTATTCCACTATTATTTCGTACTTCTATATTGTGAAGGTTATCGTCAGCGGCTATTATTATGAATGATAGCGTGTTACTATCGTTCAAAGAGCGTTTCAAACCACAGAAAGTTCCCTGGCGTACAAAACGGTGAGGGTACACACACATATACAGGGTGTAACAAAAACACTGGAACACTTTTTCAGTATCGATAGTACGCACCAAAAGATGAAAAAAAGTCTATAAAGTTTTGTTTAAAAACCACCCCCTATCGAGATACAACACCTTTTGTAAGAAATGTTAAAAAAATCATATCTCCGAAAGGGTACGTCGTAGAGGACCGTTTTTGATTCCAATATAACCCGAAGAGACTAAAGTTTACGAAAAATATATCACTAGGCAAAGGAAGATATAGTGAATGCCCTAAATTTTTCCAAAGTTGTCACAAATCTGCTACGATATAGCTAATCCACGTTGTTTGGATTAAACCAGAATAAATGCTATTTAACAGCAATAATCGCAGCAATTATATTTTTTTCTATTATCTTTCATCTTCTCCGGTTATATTGTAATCAAAACGGGTCCTCTACGACGTACCATTTCGAAGATATGATTTTTTAAAAATTTTTTACAAATGGGGTTGTATCTTGATAGAGCGTTGGTTGCGCCCACAACTTATAAGACTATCTTTTTCCTATTTTTATGTGTTCTATCCACAAACCTAAAGTGTCTCAAAATTTCTGTTACACCCTGTATATACACACACGTAACATTGTGTCCCTACACGAACGATGAAAGAACGTGGCCTTTTCTATGAACTCGGAGATGAACCATCGTAACCAGAGAGACGTCGAGACGGCGGTGGATCGGTGCGAAAGCAATCGCGGCTATAATTCACGCGTTATCTGCTCTTCTATTCTAATATAAGCGAGAGAGGTGGCAAATCGTCGGCTACGAGGCCGCGTGGGTTCGAGGTCGAAGCCGTAGAGTCACGTTAGGCGACTGCCGTCTGTGTCGTAGTCGAGGTGCCGTTATTTTAATGCAGATACGCAGGCCGGACGAGAATGAAAGGCTCAGGCAGACATTTGCACGTACAGTGCGCGACTGCAATGTATTTCCACAGGCTGTAACACACTGCCAACTCTGGTTATGTGTGTTTCCCTCCGAACAGGATTTTCGATTCTTTGGATGATTTACTGAATCTCAACGGTGTTGAACTATCGCTCTCTCTCTCTGTTTATAATTTTTATTTCTATATAATTTCTCTCTATTTTTAATTTTAATTTTTATTTTTATTTTAGGCGAATAATTGTATTGTATATACTATTATATTTTGGAGTTTTAGTTGTAGTTTTAGTATATTCTTATATACATTTTATATGTTCACTTACTTCTGTCCTTAGAGGGGTTACCCCTAGGACGCAATTTAAATAAAATCGAATCAAACAATCAAAATCTGTTTCTTTCTCTCGTTTTTTTCGTTAATGGAATAAACGATAGGAATGATTAATGACGTATAGAATTAAAAATACTCCAAGCGGTGCAATAAAGATTCTCTCCGTACGGGTAATAAATGCCACTGGCATGCGAGTGCCGTTTCTCATTATTCAACGACGGGCGTTTAACTACGCTACACATAAAATACTATTTATTCATGTTAATCCGTTCGCATAGGAACTGTGACACTTGGAATATCTTCGAATTCTTGTTTACGTTTCTATCCTTGGACGAGAATATACGTACGATTAAGAATGAAACTAACGTAATTCAACGTTTTACATCTTACGAACAGTTCTTTTTCTCATTTTCTCGTTTCCTTTTCGAAACATTGAAATTTTTCACCACGGTTTCAAGAAACTTCCACGGTTCCACCGATACCTGGACAAACACACAGGTCGTAATTCCCAGAATATTCTGCTCTTTTCACGGCAACGAACAAAGAGAGGGAGAGAGAGAAGAGTGTCGCAGAAATCTTCGACACCGAAGGCGACGAGCAGGTCATAAAGAAGAAGATCGTTACGTGGAAGCGGGAGGAGAGGAGACGGGGGGGAAAAAGGGAAGCAGAAGAATAAGAAGTAACGGTAGTGTCTGTGTATTACGGACCATCACCGCGCCTATATTTCGCTCCAACGTTTGTCATACGTACTTCCTTGCAGCGTGGAGAAAGCCGAAACGTGTGGTTATATCGTGCGCGGTGCATATCGGCTGTACGAGATCCGGAAACGGAGAGAGAGGAGAGAGAGAGAGAGACAGAAAGTATGAGAGAGTGGGAGTAAAAAGGAAGACAATGTTTATCGTATAATTCGAGGACGAAGTCTTCCAAGATCGTCAAGTCACGAATGCAAAATTCTCGACGTTTTTGTTGCAAGCAACATTTGCAATACGGAACAATATTTACGGGATTCTTTGTACGGTGGTACGAAGTTAATACATTAACGACCGCTAGCCTATTAATCGGTTTTTCGATGTCACACTCGAAAGAATTATTAAAAAATTAAGTTACTATTACTTTGAATATATTTGATGAATATTAGTTTATAAGGCCCTTTATTATATAAGATTAATGTGAAATGAAGTATAAATATCGATAAAATTCTTTTGAAACGAAAGGAATATGGCACAACACAATGAATAGTGGAAATTTAGCCGGTTTTTACTGAGTGGCAGCCTCCACCATGATCGGTCGTTAATGTGTTAACACTATTTCTACCACGATTCTGTGTATACCTATTTCGACCAATAGGTGTCTTTTGAAACCTTTTCGTTTGAATGCAAATATTTGCCAAAACTGTTGGGATTTCAAATTACCAGTTAAATGTAGATTATTTAACAACTATTGTATAAAAAGTCAACAAATTAATTATGGAGAAACGATTCAACTTAACGAATGATTTTAAGTTCAAATTTGAAAGGTGTCTTCTGACACCTCCTGTTAGAACTAGTATTAATAAGATATTGCATCATTACGAAAAACCAAATCGAGGCCAATACCGATTTTGTTATTATTTTATTATTTTTTTCATCTTGAACGCGCCTGCGTAAATATGCAAAAGTATAATATGTATGTATATGAGAACAGATAGAGGAGGAGGAGGAGAAAAATGAGGAAAAGGGAGAGATCGCGAACAAAAGAGAGAACGAACAGGGGGTAGAAAGAAAGGGAAGAAAGAGGAATACACATAGAAAGAGGAGGAGGAAAAGGCGTGTGTGTAAAAATATACTGCACACGACGCGGCCGGAGCCTTTGAGCTTCGGGAGGTTCTTGCCGGCGTTGAAGAAGGGCTCTCCTTCTTCAGCGTAGACAGAACGGGAGGCAGAAGGGAAAAGAGGCGAAAAAAAAAACACCCAGAGGAAGCGAGAAATGACAATGTTCTCTTCCAGAGACAAGGAGAAAAATGCGGGGGAAGAAAAGAGCAAGGTGTACGAGAGAGAGAAAGAGAGAGAGAGGGGACATGCGAGTCAGTGGCGTAACTTCGACACGGAACGATTGCAGGTGCAGCAGCTATTTCAAAAGACGCGTGAAGAAACTCCGCGTTTTTTTTTCTGCGTTCTTTATACACCGTATGAAACGTTAACTATTTTGCGCCAGTAGTGGTTATTGTTGTTCGTCCTGAATCTTTCCCCGGGTTTCGTTTCTTGTTGGTAGTGAAATGTGCATAGGTAAAACAATGAGGATAGTAAAACGAAGGTTCTACCTGGAACTGTTTTACCGACCTGGTAGAATCTACTTGTAAAATCTGGTGGTAAATTAAAAAAAAAAGAAAGAAAGAGGGACTATCTATGGTAGCCTGATGAAGTATCAATGACTTCATTTTTATCATCGCGATAACGTGACTATAGAAAAAATACAATGTATTCGTGCGGTTGTAAGGATGTTTTCTTCGCTCGTTCGTTATCGGAAGTTAATTTACGATGGGTGGCGCGATAATATTGAAAATAATACACTCGGTTGCTGATTCATATAACAAATATGTGCTTCACGTGTAGCAGCGAATAAATACCGAGGGAACGGGTTAAAATTTACGTATTCGTGCAATTAACAGAATTTATCGATTAGAAGTCGAGAATCCGTACGTGAAAAATTCTGCAGGCATCGCGAAAAAAAAACGTCGACAATTTCGTTAACAGGCAAACACACGATTATATCGTCGTAGAATAATTAGTATGATTCACATAACAACGAGGTCTCAAGCACACGATTTAATTACGCCAACGACAACAATTTTTACTCCGCGTACGCAGAGCAGGTATTCCATTTCGAAACTCAACGAAACGATCCACTCTTTCGCATAACACGGAATTGAAAGAATCGCAATTAAACCGTGAGTACATACGTCGCGACTGGAATCTTTCGACCGAGGGAAAACCAAAGTGAAGAATGTAGAATAAGCGTATATGGATCTGTAAAGCGTAAACTGCAAATGCAAACAACACGTATATACACACATACACATATACAGGGTGTAACAAAAATACCGGGACACTTTTTCAGTATCGATAGTACGCACCAACAGATGAAAAAAAAGTTTGCAAAGTGTTGTCTAAAAACCACCCCCTATCGAGATACAACCCTTTTTGTAAAAAGTTTTTAAAAAATCATATCTCGGAAATGGTATGTCGTAGAAGACCCATTTTGATTTCAATATAACCGGAGAAGATCAGAGATAATAGAAAAAAATATAATTACTGCGATTATTGTTGTTAAATAGCATTTATTCTTGTTTAATCCAAACAACTAAACTAAATCTTCCTTTGCGTAGATAGTGATATTTTTTTTAGTAAACTTTAGTCTCTCCCGGTTTCTTTTTTAAATTTTTTACAAAAGGGGTTGTACCTCGATAGGGAGTGGTTTTTAGACAAAACGTTATACACTTTTTTTCACCTTTTGGCGCGTACTATCAATACTGAAAAAGTGTCCCAGTATATTTTGTTACACCCTGTATATACACACAACGTTTCCACTTCCGTGTGACATCGATGCAGAAGAATGCAATTCAAAGTCTCCAAAGTTCTTCTTATTATTTCCTCGCTTTCTTATTCTCTATTATAATGAACCGGGCGAGTAAAACATTTCCAACGACGTATAATAAAAGCGGAGAATAATCGCGGTGGTATTAGTTAACACGAATAGTTCTTAGAACGTATGCTTTTCCGCGGTGGAAAGAATCCCGCGGTATACGAGTGTATGAATGTATCTATGTATGTATGAACGAGTACCGAGAAAAATTCGTAACTTTTTTTTTTGTTTGCGGTGGGTACTTGGCGCAAGAGTTACGCCACTGCATGCGTGTGCATCGTGCACAGCAGCCTCTCGACGTGGTTCACACCAAGACAGCCTTTTTCTAGGGCTCCCTTCTCCATCCTTCCGACGATTTCACCATGCTTATCCGGCTATGGTTCTCGTCTACAACCGCGTGTAGACTCCCTTGCAGGTATATAAGTGGAGGGTGGTAACTTTCCAGAACTGTCTCGGCTAATTTTTTACGATTTTATGAAAACAGCGAAAAACCATAACCGGCTATCCTCGAGAAAAATTAGGTATATATTGTATTTTGTACAAAAATCTAAATTTGTATAATGTGTGAGATATGATATTTCGTAGGCAGACAAGTGGGATATAGTACTCCCTCTGTCCCATAATACTTGGTAGTTTTCTCCTTTTTTCTCTTGTCCCATATTAGTGAATATGTTTCTTTAAAATGAATTTTTTGACAAAAAAGTTCGTATATTAAAGTAGTTTATTTTTCACACAATATTAAATTCATTAGAAAAAGAAATATTCAAATTGAGCCATATAATTTTGATAAGTTGCGACCACGAAACGAAAACTATCAATCAAGTATTATGGGACAGAGAGAGTATTTTTTTTCAACGTTGAATTATAGGAACATTTCGATTCCCATTGGAGAATTTGGAACAAGCTTGTACGGAGATATCCGGACGTTATTAAAGGGGAGCCTGCGTTTTCGGTCACATTAGAATTTTCAAGCTCATTAAACGTACACCCATACAGAAGCAAGGACAAGCCCACATGGCCGGTTTCTTTAGATCGAGGTCGATGAACCGCGAACGTATACCGGACCCGTGTTGAACTTTCACGTCAGCGTTGTCGAATTCCGCGAATTAAAAATTGCCAAGGGGTACAATTTGACCGTAGAATTCACTCTACGTGCAGCGAAATTTAATTAACAAGAACATTTTTTACCAATCTGGAATCCGGGGGATTGCGTTTCCCTTTTCATCGAGGGAATCGCAAATTTTCGATGAAATATTTGATTCTGAATTTTATGGACGATTTGAAAAATTGATTTTCTTCAATTGTTACGTCGCTAAGTTTCCCTAATTAAGATTTGCTAATTAGAAAATATCTTCCTACTCTAGTTAACACTAGATTTACGGACCGAGCCAATTTGACTCATTCAAAATTTGATTACTATATATATAAAACTTATATAAATGTTAATTTACACTTAGTAAATTATATTAGTATATTAGTAAAATACACTTCAGTAAAAGTAGGTATACAGGGTGTAACATCAAAACGGGTCTTCTACGACGTACCATATCGGAGATATGGGATATGGGAAAAGGATCAAACTTCCTTGGTCCTTTTTTCACCTTTTGGTGCGTACTATCGATTCTGAAAAAAGGTCTCCGATGATATGTTACACCCTGTATAATCAACATCCGTGAATCTAGTGTTAAATGCCAAATTGTACACTGTGAAAGATTTTCAAACACAATCAGTAACTAGAAATCGATACGAGTGATTGTATCAGAAGGAAATACGTGTCCCCCGCACCTTCGTTATCAAAGGAAGAATAAATTACACGTGATATTCTTTGATCGTCGTCGTACATTGTTTGAAATACATTCACCGCTTATAGATTTCAATGAACCTGTACATTTCTAGTCGTCGCGCAGAAAGAAGCGTATTGAATGACGCGCATAAACGTATATACGTATAATGGAATAGAGCACAAAAGGCATTACATAAAACGGCATGTATGAAAAGGGCTAAATGTGTGGTCAATCCGTACTACTACGCGTCACCTGCCACCCTTTGCAAAGCAGAACAATGACTACAAGGAGAAACTATAGTTCCCCGTCGTTTCTGATACGTGGAATTGTCTCGACATTGCAAGGTCGTACGTCGAATTCATAATCGTCCACGCGAGAGCCTCAATCATACGATATTAAAATACAGTCGTGTCAAAAATGATAGGCGACAAAGAAAAAAGCATTTTAACAATGAAATGAATCGTGGACAATTAACACTAGAACTACCGAGGATTCATTTTAAAGGTCTATCTAAAAACATTTGATAAATATATTTGGGAATAGGGAGTTATTTCTTTACATAGAGGAATGTAATTGTGAAGAATTTCACAAATTGCACTGTTATAAATCCCAGTGGGTTTTATAAGAAATTAGAAACCAGTCATTTTGACTGCCTCGGTAATTCTAGTGTTAAATTCTAATATATTTTTAATCAGTCATGTAATTAGAATATTAATAAAAGTATACCATCGGGTACCGTTATAAATAATCCAATGAAAATATAGTAATTTGCAGTGGAATATTGACGTGCTGACAGGATGGCAATTTGAAAGATGAAAAATTCGTATCTAATAACGTTCAATTATGACATTCGATCAAGGCGAATGAAATTACTCGTTTGCCAAGTAAAAACTGCATCAATTTTCAAAATAAAACGATCGACCGTCGTAATAAGCTCTACAAGACCGTTTAAAACTTCCTCTTTAAACTTTCTAGCTTGTAAAGAGAATGTATCCAGTAGAACGGGCAAGATATATTTTCTAATCGTCGACCATAGTTCAGCTTCTGGTATTTAACAGCGTGACAAAAGAAGCAGTCGCTATGCTTTAAGATCACGCATTGTCACGTGTGAATGTAATTTACATTTTATCTATTTACAGTTAGGTTTATTTTCGTTCGTTCGAGAGCGAGGCCAGTCTTGTCGAACGTAAGACGTTTTTAATCGATTGCTTTGATTTACTACGTAATTTCCAACGTGCTACAACTATTTCATTGTCTGCTAAGATAGGCGAATAATTAAACATTACTGACTTTCTAACTAATTGCTCGACTTTAAGGTCACATTAGAACTTCAAGTTTTATAGATTGGCTTTAACGTTCTTAATACTATCAAAAAATCAAATAAAATTGAAATAATAAGAAAATAAATACAGATACGAAATTACATACGCACACGTATCTTATAATAAATTTCACGTGTCACGCGAGCGAATCAAAGGATTAAATTAATGTTTGTTTACTTTCTAAACGATCCGTCCGCAATAAGAACAATAAGCCGATTAAATACGAGTATGAAAATTCTCCCAGCGTGCCACCGTGAATTCTACGAATTCCACTTCCGAATTTTCAACACGTATCATATTATTTTCGATCCGCCGCCGCCTAGACCTTAGGAAGAGGAAACGCGCACCGTAGAAAATTAAATTCTATTACTTCCTGTTGACTGACAAAGCACCGCGCGGGAATTCGAATGCCATCGACGAAAATAGATCGTCATTAAAACAGAAGTCTGTACAGGTTCACGTCGGACACGCCACCCACGGCGGCTTAAAGGAAAACTAAGTCGGTTTACGGACCATTTCCAGCCAGGACAGGCCTTTCCCTTTTTTTTTTTTCTTTCAACCTCCGCGGCACCGACAAAGCTGGCACCACGTGACGGGAGAAAATTAGATCGTGCATTTACGACGGGGACTCGTAAAATCTGAACCTGAAAAGCCGATTTTCATTCCCGGAATATAGTATAATTGTAGGCCGGAAATAAAATTGTTTGGAGCACCGAACGAAAGGAAAACAACGACTGGTTAACGTCAGACATTTGTCACGAGCTTGAGAAGTATGAACGAGGGTATCCAAGATTCTAATAATCCGTGTAAAATTGTTGCGGGACATTTACAACGATTTATAGCCAAACAATGCTGGTCTTTCATTTCGAGTAGCTAATTGTGGCTTTGAAACATCGCTTCTGGCAAAAATGATAAATACGGACACATTAGTGGACTACTCTTGGATGCCAAAACTTTCTCCCGTCGTTTTCTAATTCGCTTTTCTCTTTTTATTTCACGAATATTTTGACGAGAGTGTCATTTTTCTACTATAATAAGATTCTCAAACGTTACGAAATATATGAGGTGCCTAGAACACAAGGGGTATAAGTGACATTTATTTAGTTCTGAGAAAATTAAGTTCTAAATTCACAAATGCTCACAAATCACAATATAGAACAACATATATATATTTTTTTAAATGAGTATACCATGTACAGGGTGGGCATTTCATTTAAATCCCTTTACCACTAAATGGAATGTTACATTCAGAGTTTCATGGCACAGATCTCAGTTCTCAGGGCATTCACTAAATCTTCCTTTGCGTAGAAAGTGATATTTTTTCCCGTAAACTTTAGTCTCTTCCAGTTATATTGCAATCAAAATCGCTCCTCTACGACGTACCATTTCGGAGATATGATTTTTTAAAAAATGTTTACAAAAGGGGTTGTATCTCGATAGGAGGTAGTTTTTAGACAAAACTTTATAGACTTTTTTTCATCTTTTGGTGCGTACTATCAATTTTGAAAAAAGGTCCCCGATGATATGTTACACCCTGTATTGTGTGTACATAATAATTGCAACTCGCGGTAGCAAATGTTTATTGCGTCAACAAATACGAGCTACTGGATACACTATCTATACTATCGAATTAATGCGGCGATATTCCAGCGAACCAATGAAACGCAATGGGTCTGCTATTTCTTACGTGGATCGTAGTAACGAAATATGTATACCTGGTTTATAGCGTAGGCCGAGAGTCGAGTTACATCTTAGATTTCATTTCTAGTTAAAAGTTGCCTGAGTTTATTGTGATCCCAGGTGAACCGGATCGTCTCGAAGAGGATTCGCGTGTGTGCTTATAACGGGCGTCGTTGTAGTTATAAATAATACGTTAAAGAAAGAAATCCAGTTAGTCATTGTACGTTTGTTGAATCGCCGAACGCCGGGAAGTAACTGAATATTTTAACGGTTTCGGATAATACATGAATTAGCGATTATTTTAAATGACCGTCATTATCCTAAAACACATGGGTCACAATAGCTTTAAAAGAAGGAAGAGTCGAGATAAATAAGTTTTAAAGATTCCGTTAGTACGAAAACATTGAAATCGACTAAAAATTCATTGGATAAAGATAAGGATTTTTTTTCGTTTTTAGTAAATTGTCCTGCAAACCGTTGTTTCGACAACTTTTTTGCTAATGGAAAGAAGAATTGATGAAATTCTCAATGAGTGACTTTCAGTACGTCGAATATTTGACTGGTCGACTTTGAGAATATTAAAATAGACGGTGAAAACAGTTAAATAAATTAATTTTCGTATGGAAGCAAATCAATTCAGATATTCAGATATATTCGAACAATGATATGGTAATCGAAGACAAAAGGACACTGAGCAACGTTGACCAAGAAATCCACGTAGCACACATTAGTCTTAATGAATTACACTTTAGAATGTCTTTAACATTATGTCGCGCCATATATCAGGTGCAACCTTTCTAGAGAACAATGACGAACAGGAGAATGCTCGCGTTATCGAAGACAATCTAAAGATGTAATAAGAATGGTAGTCAAAGTCCTATACACAGGTTGAAGAACTTGCAATACGATAATAAAAAAAAAGATAATCTTTTATCGAACCAATTTATCTTATCCCACACATAACTTCTGATCTCATTCCTCAATATGTAACGAATCTATTTCTCAATAAAAAAATTCTATCCTCGCGACGTGTACAAATTTATCTACTATCACATCAAATTCATTTCTATATACATTCCTTTATTTTTTTTTTAAGTTATCTTTGTATATAAGAATAATTTATTTATTTATAGTTTTATATATATATATATATATATACATATATCTCTTTTAAATATATATGTATATATATGTATAAAACTATAAATAAATAAATTATTGTATATATATAATTATTACTATAATATATATAATAATAAATATATATAAATATACATATTTAAAAGAGAAAATATAAATCAATATAACGATTAACGTCGAAAGGTAAATACGGGCAGAGAAGTCAATTTAAAAAGGTGATAATCCAATCACAGATAATCCGGGGATGAGGAACGAATGGGAGACCGAGGTCGAGCAAGTGCGAGTTCCAATGGCGGGAATAAAAGACGAGAATTTCTCCGTTCAAAGATCGTTCTAGCATCTTTGATGCCAAAGGCCATTCGTACCAAAGAAGCAGACGCATTGCTTGGCATCCTCGATATTACGTAATCGGGACCCATGTCACCTCAGCATCCGCCTCGGTCACCACCTACGTGTCTCGTTGGAAAGGTACAGATCACACACATACACACACACACGAACTAAAGTGCGCGCGCGCGCATCAGAAATGACCCAAGACATCGACTTAACGATTCGTCTTGCCGACGGTGTGCAAGTGGGTCAAAAGGCTTTGACACTTTCAGGCTAATAACTCGAGCCGTGAACCTTCGACGCTTATTTTCTGATATCGTATCGCCGAAGGTTATTTGTCGGAGATCGTTCCTCGGTGAATGTTAGACGTAATCTAAAAAAAGTATTTTTTTTTAACACTAGAACTACCGAGGATTAATTTGGTATATTTTAACAATAAACCTACCGACAGTTTAGGTACATATTCTTATCGGAACCGAAAAACTGAGAACTTTTGCAATTGATTTCAGGTAACAATTTATTTGGTATAAAGAACTGTATTTTCTTTATATCGATTTAAAACATTAAGGTTGAAGGTATAACGTTGCATATAGGGCACTTTAATAAAAAATATGAAAACGGTCATTTAACCCACCTCGGTAGGTCTAGTGTTAAAACGGTCGATCGACGGTAAATCGATCGATTTAACTATTTGGATATAGAAACATCGTTATTTAGTATTTTGGAAATCGCAGTGTGAGAAATTTAAAAGATTTTTATTAGAAACTCCGAACCACTCATTTTGACTGCCTTGGTTATTCTAGTGTTAAAAGGATTTAACGTGAATTTCATTTTGGTAAGAGGGAGAAGGGTGTTATTGGAAAGTTTGGAAATAACACAGTGAAAGAATCAAGTCGATATCAAAAAATTTGCGGAAATGACAAATAAAATACGAAAATCGCGAAAAATCGTCAAATTCAACCAGTTTTTTGGTCGGCATTCGCTCAATTTTTGAGATAGCGGTCTGAAACTTGTACCATTGTTTTAGTTAGGAAATTCTACGCCAGAACAATGTATAATAGTTGTACTTTTCGAAAATTTAATTTTTCGCAAAAATCTGAAGGGGGTAGGTCAGGATTTTTTGCGATTTTCGTAAATCGCTCGCCATTTCTACAATTTTTTAGATATCAAAGTGATTCTTTCACTGTCTTATTCGGCTTCGGATTTCGCGTCCAAAACGCCCCTGATCGTTTTAATAGCTTAAAAATTACGGAAATGGCAGGCGAATTACGAAAATCGCGAAAAATCCTGACCTACCCCCTTCAGATTTTTGCGAAAAATTAAATTTTCGAAAAGTACAACTATTATACATTGTTTTGGGGTAGAATTTCCTAACTAAAACAATGGTACAAGTTTCAGATCGCTATCTCAAAAATTGTGCAAATGCCGAACGAAAAACTGTCATAATTTGACGATTTTTCGCGATTTTCGTAATTTCTTCGTCATTTCCGTAATTTTTGAGCTATGCAAATGATCCAGGGTTTTTTCGGCGCGTTATTTAAAACGAAATAAGACGGTGAAAGATTCAGGTCGATGTCTAAAAAATTGTGCAAATGGCGAGCGAATTACCAAAATAGCGACAAATCTTCATCTACACGGTTCAAACTTTGCCGAAATGTCTACAAATGTTGGCCTTATCATACCGAACGAAGGAAAACCAACTCAATTTCTATCACCTCACTCCTTAAACGAACCTTTTGTCACGAACGATTGAAATTAGATGAAATTTACCTCGGAAAGTTATCGGGAGCGCGTTGTAAAGAGGTGTTGACTCCAGGACGTCCTATCGTAGACTAACGGTTATCCTTGTACTTGGCAATGTCAGGGCGAGTATGTTTGAGTTTGGCTGTACTTGAACCGCTCGAGCGGAACAATTAAGGTGAGAATAACAGGTAGGGATTTCCCGGGCAGGTACCGACGGTACCGGCGGCTTCGAAAAATTGTAAAAGAGTAACTTTTTGATAATTTCGCAATATTTTTCATACTCGCGGCCATGCACGATTACCTTGGCTCATTATGAATAAGTATCGATAACATTATAATTAAATTTGTAATTTGATTGCGTTACTTTATGACAATTACGATTTTCATTTTGTACTCGTCATTTTCGCTTTCTTTTAATTATCTATCTGAAACTTCCATCACCTTATTAAGGTTCAGAATGCGTATTCGAAACATATTCGATCATTTTTATATCTTGAAAATTGCGCGAATGACGAGCGATGTACGAAAATCGCGAAAAATCGTCAAATTATGGCAGTTTTTCGATCGGCATTCGCTCAATTTTTGAGATAGCGATCTGAAACTGGTACCATTGTTTTAGTTAGGAAATTCTACGGTAGAACAATGTATAATAGTTGTACTTTTCGAAAATTTAATTTTTCGCAAAAATCTGAAGGGGGTAGGTCAGGATTTTTTGCGATTTTCGTAAATCGCCTGCCATTTCCGTAATTTTTGAGCTATTAAAACGATCGGGGGCGTTTTGGACGCGGAATCCGAAGCCGAATAAGACAGTGAAAGAATTATTTTGATATCTAAAAAATTGTAGAAATGACGAGCGATTTACGAAAATCGCAAAAAATCCTGACCTACCCCCTTCACATTTTTGCGAAAAATTAAATTTTCGAAAAGTACAACTATTATACATTGTTCTACTGTAGAATTTCCTAACTAAAACAATGGTACAAGTTTCAGACGGCTATCTCAAAAATTGAGCGAATGCCGTTCAAAAAACCGCCTGAATTTAAGGATTTTTCACGATTTTCGTAATTTGCTCGCCATTTCCACAATGATTGAGATATTAAAACGATCCGGGACGTGTTGGACGCGGAATCCGAAGCCGAATAAGACAGTGAAAGAATCAAGTCGATATCAAAAAATTTGCGGAAATGACAAAGGAAATACGAAAATCGCGAAAAATCATCAAATTCAACCAGTTTTTTGGTCGGCATTCGCTCAATTTTTGAGATAGCGATCTGAAACTGGTACCATTGTTTTAGTTAGGAAATTCTACGGTAGAACAATGTATAATAGTCGTACTTTTCGAAAATTTAATTTTTCGCAAAAATGTGAAGGGGGTAGGTCAGGATTTTTTGCGATTTTCGTAAATCGCTTGCCATTTCCACAATTTTTGAGATATTAATATGATCCGAGGCGTTTTGGACGCGGAATCCGAAGCCGAATAAGCCAGTGAAAGAATCATTTTATTATCTCAAAAATTGTGGAAATGGCAAGCGATTTACGAAAATCGCAAAAAATCCTGA
This sequence comes from Mimumesa dahlbomi, assembly GCA_917499265.3. Lineage (NCBI taxonomy): Eukaryota > Metazoa > Arthropoda > Insecta > Hymenoptera > Crabronidae > Mimumesa > Mimumesa dahlbomi. Next base: position 11,334,872 of record OU824120.1, on the reverse strand, counting down.
CCTACCCCCTTCACATTTTTGCGAAAAATTAAATTTTCGAAAAGTACGACTATTATACATTGTTCTACCGTAGAATTTCCTAACTAAAACAATGGTACAAGTTTCAGACGGCTATCTCAAAAATTGAGCGAATGCCGTTCAAAAAACCGCCTGAATTTGAGGATTTTTCACGATTTTCGTAATTTGCTCGCCATTTCCACAATGATTGACATATTAAAACGATCCGGGACGTGTTGGACGCGGAATTCGAAGCCCAATAAGACAGTGAAAGATTCAGGTCGATATCTAAAAATTTGCGGAAATGACGAAAGAATCCACAAAAAGCATCGAAAATGCAAAGCTATGGGACAAGTACAAGAGAATGTTACATTGGAATAGGTTGCTCATTAACATAAACTGCATTTTACACAGGATTTGAAATCAATCAAACTTGCTCACATTTGATTGATTTCAAATCCTGTGTAAAATGCAGTTTATGTTAATGAGCAACCTAATCCAATGTAACATTCTCTTGTACTTGGCCCATAGCTTTGCATTTTCGATGCTTTTTGTGGATATTATTATAGAGGATTTTTTTGTGGGGTTTTGATTAATACGAATGGTATGCGTGTTTTTTTTTTTAAATCAGGAAAAACTTACGTAAGACAATTTACGTGCCACCTGTGTTTAACATAATAATCTGCTACTCTCTTGTCAGTTCTTGCTTTGACAGAAATGACAAAGTTCACCTTTATGAATAATATAGAGATTACGTCACGATGACAATTTTCCCTGTTTGCGTTTCAACTTTATGCGTAAGACGTAACGGTGGACATGTGTCCCACGAACGATCTGACAATAATGACGACTGGTCGAGTCATTATACAGGTAGGAATTAATTGACCGGAACAAACAAGATCTCAGGTCGAATAGATAGAAAAAAAAACATTATCCCGTCAAGTTCCTCGACTTATGAGATTTCGAAAACAATAGTTTTCACCATGGAAATTATTTCGAACGCGGTAATTTTCTACTTCGACCGTAAAAAAATAGAAAACGTGGGTGGGGGGAGGGGGGAATGGGTTGAATTATGGGTCTCGGTTTCGCGTACACAAGTAATTTTGAAAATCCAATTTTATGACAATAGGTCGGCATGCGATTTCGCCGGTACCGTCGTTCGGGTGACCAAAACAAAAACCCGATTTACACGCAACGAATGAATAGACTGCGTGCAGTCGGATACTCTGAATACATTTTTTTCCCCCATTTTTTTTTTTCTTTCAATGCGAGGCATGCCAATAGCTATGTCACGATGCGTGAATCCTTTCCGTTTCGATTTTTTTTCGTCAAAAGATAATTTGTCCCCGCGCACACAATGCCACCCGACACCATGAAAACAGCGCACACAAATCATGGAACCTCGAAACAAAGCCATACGATGGGTCGCCTCGCTGTTTTTTACAGTCGCTAACACTTTCTGCGAACAGTAAACCGAGAGAATTCATTCTCCCAGGTCTTTCTCTCTGTGTTATATACCCTGTACGTGTGTGTGTCTGTGTATGGGAACACACACACCGAACAAGCCCTGAAACTTTAGAACATCAGAGAATTTCCAGATATAAATAATCCACCCGTTTTATTTCCGCGAAATCGAGTACACCTGGGTCAAGATAAATAATTGATTTTAGAAGAGATTTAGAAGAGCGCAAATATCAATTACTTTGAATTGGTCACGTAGATTTCCGGGTTTGAGTTCTGGTAAAAAATGTGGATGATTCTTTTTCCTTTTAACACACGTAAAAGTTTATATTATACGTATGTACAAACTAAGTATAGGTTAAGATAAGTAAAGAAATGTATCCCTTATTGTTGTGAACAAGGGCAAAAGAAATGGCTTTGTCTTTCGACAAATATAGTACAGATTAGGGCAGCAACAGGTGAATATTATCAATGGAGAGATCGTAGTTCTAATTTTGACGATAAATTGCATTGGATTTTAATTGCAGGTTTTAAGTAATTCAACTGACTTGTAAACATTCTTAGAATTAGACAATTGTACGTGTAAATCTTTGTTAAGAATAGTTCATTTCGAGTGTTTCTACTAAATATAATTGTTCATTAAGAACGTCTCTCGCGTTTAAACGTCAATAAAGGTAAATTACTAAGAACGATTCCAGAGTTATACTTTTTTAAATATTATTCGCCTTTAAATGGAAACGCGATTATCGCAGAAACGTCGAAAATCGTGCTACGTAAGAAATATTTTGCACGCACACGTACGTCGGACATTCTTTGCAAATGTTTATCTTGCAAAAAAGAAATATGATACGGTTGCCGATTCGTTTTAACGACTCTTAAATAAACATGTAATATGTATAGATTTCTTTAACATTCTTCCTCAAACTTTTAACGCGATGTTAACATATTCAGTGTAATTATGTTTCTAAAAAGATCTAGAATAGATTTTCTTTGTATTCTCAATTTTAATTTGTGGTCATCATCTGATTGAATTAATTATATACTATGCTTAATCCTCTATAGCTCAATTTTAATTTATTAAACTATCGAATACATAGAAATAATGCTAAGATTCTAAACAAAGAATTTTACATAAACCAAGCAGGAAGCCTATAGTCAAATAAAACAGTTATCACAATCCACCTTCCAATTACCTTTAATTCCACGATAACCATTCGAAAGTTTCAAACGGTTTGACATCGTCGAAACGAGTGACATTGGAAAAAAAATAACAAATATTATAGATAATAGCTTCCCATTTAAACCTGGCATTAGGTTCTAGAAGTGGCCCTTGTGCTATAAACGTTCCACGCTGGTGTAAGACAGATATTAAAAGGTGGATGCCTATACGTGCATAGATATAGGCGGACGATTATAAATGCCTGTACCGACATTCAATAATGAGTTAGCTGGATTCAACTATAATAGAATCGAACGTCGCGGGGGCTTCTATAGTTTCTGTGCTAGCTAATACACACTCATAATATATATGTGTGTGTGTGTGTACGACCATAATACGCCCACGCAGTACAGTCCTGCGGCAAAACGGCGGAGTCTGTTGGAAAATGTTTTCCACATAGTTTCCCTGGTGAAACTGGGTCGTACATACGGACGTGTATGCCCGCGTATACACGTCTAACCGGCTGCATTCACGATATTCCCAGGTATTTATTTATCGCGGCCATATGTGCCCTTGCGAACTTCACGGGCAAACACAGAGGCACCTGTACACCGTCGATAAATAAAAACGTACGGGACTGGTTATTATACTTTCTTAGCCGGGCCACCGGAAACGGATCGAAATCTCCCTGATTAGACACACTTATTATCAAAACTTTCATTTCAACCCGGAAATTCTACGTATAAATTGTGTATAGGGTGTAACATATCATCGGGTCTCTTTTTTCAGAAGCGATAGTACGATAGTACGTTTATTACAAATGGGGTTGTAACTCGTTAGGGGGTGATTTTCGGACCTAACTTCCTTGGTCCTTTTTTCACCTTTTGGTGCGTACTATCGATTCTGAAAAAAAGGTCCCCGATGATACGTTACACCCTGTATACAACATCAATCGAACAGTTTGATTTTTCAGAGAAATGTTTGTCAACCGACAATGTTACACGAACGACGGTTGACACTCCTGGTGGAGGGTATCGTGAATAAAAAAGCAAACATGTCGGATTTTAATGACGTCGGAGGGGAGGAATTCGATTTTTCGGTTTAACCTGCAGAGCCTCTCCTGCCTCAGCTGTAGAAAAACAGAGAAAAAGATAGAAACATGGAGAGAGACAGAGAGAGAGGGGGGAAAGAGAGAAAAAAAAGGAATGAAATCAAGTATCCACCGTCTATTTTTGTTTCATCAACCTGGCGGTGGAAAATTCACGCAATCTCGAGTACCGGTACTCGACTTCGAGCGCTCCTCCAACGGCGTACATACAAAACCGGAATCCCCCGGCCTGTCGGGGTGAGTAGCGAGAGCAGAGGAGGAGGAGGAGGCTCTGCCCGCGATATATTTCGATACGTAAATAAATACAAGGTCGACCGGCAAACGTTTCTGGGATATAAAGGGCTTGGAAACTGCTGTGCATAATTGGCGCTTGATAACTATTGACCCCGTTCGCCGGGCGACGAACCACGTAACGCTATGGCGTATCCTGGACAAAACTTTTTCCGTTCGGGAACGAAGCGCGTGCGAGCGCTCCGGGGTTCACGCTCGGCAACGTCGCCATATATCGATCCAGCTGTCGCTGTAGGGAACAAGACTGGGGCACGAGCTCGATATCCACGAAATTTAACTCTTTCGTTACCGCTCCGAGACTGACGACGCTTCCATTTTATGGAGGATTGTTGTTTAATGCGTCACGAGTACCAGGAGAGTCTTGGTTTTGTATTATATTTCGTTGAGTCGAATAAATTATTTGTAGGATGTTTTTCTTGTTTGGTAGATACACGTTGGGTTTGTGTAGACGTGGAAATAATATTGAATCGTGTGAGGTAAGATCTGTGATGATTTTTGTCTACTTTGAAATTAATAAGGAATTTTGTTGGGTATAAAGGGATATGAAAGAGATTATTATTTTTCTATTGATTCTACTAGAGAAGGTAGATCGTGTTGGAGATGATATCACGATCTCACGTATGCAAAGAGAATAGCAAAAAGAGAGAGAGAGAGAGAACGGGTATCGAGGAAAGGAAACTAGACGGAAGCACGTTTAAAACTCGAACGTTCTATCGTCTGGAAATTCCAGCGCTACATGCATAAAATATTCGGCGGCCTGGGATAACCTATGACGGCCTTCGCGATAAAACTATCGCGTTACGGCACCGTTTATACCATCCATACGTTATATACCGTGCAAGATTTCGAATTTAGTTTCCCAGTAAACGACCCAGTACTTTCTCCGTTAATTCTTAAACTACCAATCGAGTACGATATCCGCGTTCTATTTCGATGGATGTCGAGGTGGAATGGTCGAGAAGAGATTCGCGACCCCAACACCCACCACCACCACTACCTACCTACCACCACCACCACCAATATCACCACCACCACCATCCAACTCGACCAACCCTCGACGAGGGTTGAATCCAACCCAACCCGAGAACTCTGGGTGCTTGGCGCACGCGGGATTCCCCTTTCTCTCATCTCACCCCTCCCCCACTCTTCTCCTCATCATCCCTCATCCCTTATCCTCATCGTATCCCCACCAAGTTCCCACATTATCCCTCTTTCCCTGCTCTTCCGCTCCCCAGACCACCTTCAGAACCTTCTCTAACTCCGCTACCCCACTCTCCCCCTGCTTCTCCACCTTTTTTTTCCTATGATCGTTCTTCTCTTCTTTTCTCTCTTTCTTTCACCCCCGATCCCTCTCTCCCCGCTCCCCTTTATTACTACCCCTCGTACCAGCAGCACTACTCTTCCTTTCTCGAGCCTCCAACCAGCACGAGATTCTGCGAGCAGTGGACCGCTGAAAATTTTTCCTCCTTTTCCGCGAATGTATGCGATATACATAATGTTATGTACGTAGGTACGTGTGTGTATGTGTGTATGTATATAGCTACAGAAGCGTATATAGGTCTGGTCCATTTTAAAAGAAAAGGTAATTATCTTCCAAACGTTGCATGAATGTAAAAGAAAAAGAGAACTCTGAGAGGGAATGTGATCCTTGTAAAATCCTGTCTGACTTTGGATGAGATTTCATATATCACTGTTGGTTTTAAATGTCTCATAATAGGGACATTGGAATATCCAGTTATATTGATTTTTTATTATCCACTTCCTGGGAATAAGTTTATATCCAACTCTATAAAAAAATCGTTGTTGTGTGTGTGTTTTACATTGATATATGTGCGGGATATGGAGAATAAGAATACCGAGCATTTTCAGATTTTTAACCGGATCCACCGCGGTGACATTATAAGCCATGAACTCATCATACGCTAATATTAATTCCTCGTTTTTCGATTTGCAGTTTTTACCATAGCTTGTGATATTTAAATCGCGACGAATAAATTGAAATCTAAATCGAATACGGACTATCAAGTGGACGTGGATTTCTCAACGTATGGGAGGATGTTGAGCAAGCTAGATAAATAAGTTAACGTTCGTCGGGTATAAACGGTAAGGAGATGTTTTCTCCGAGCCACACGTGAATTTCTGCGTAGCGAATTTCAGGTCGGAACGACGGATATAGTGAAAATAAATTCACGCATATTTATACACATATTTGTATATTCATAAATATTCGATCGACATCACTTTGTATAATTAAGTAAAAGAGATACGAGCCGATCGACATAACACATATAACCAACTACTGACTATTGAATTTCAATTAAAATATTTGTTTGATAGTTCGCAGTAGATAGAAACTAACGACTATATATTTACAAAATTAACGTTCTTTCCACCATGACATAAATCTAAAAATTCCAGATTGTCGAGAAAAATTGAGAAACTGGAAACGATAGTTATAAAGAAACGTAATAAAACATACGTGGTAAAGGCAAATAGCGACGGTGGTAAACAAAATTTGAAAAAAATCTGAAATACGGATAATGTTTGCGATCAATCACGATCGTAAACGTGTACGTCTGAGCATAACAAAGTTCCACCGTGGCCTGTGTATAGGAAAAAGAGTTTGTTTGCGACTATACCCGAAGTGAGTCACTGCAACGCGACCAATCGAGTGGGTACCAGGTACCCCACGGCACGTTCGCCGGTTTTATCGCGGAGCCATCGGAGTAATTTTCTTGGTACGCTATTGCCGTATACCGTCGTGCCGTGGAAACGAACAAAAATTATGCATAATACCGACGTATCTCTCTAATCGCGGAGAAAAAAAAATAGTATACGTGGTGGACGAAAATATAGACGAATGAGATATACAGGGTGTAACATATCATCAGGGACCTTTTTTCAGAAAGTTAGGTCCGAAAATCCCCCTCTATCGAGATACAATCCCATTTGTAAAAATTATATTTCACCTTTTGGTGTATACTATCGATTCTGAAAAAAGGTCCCCAATGATATGTTACACCCTGTATATATTCGATCAGTAAAAATGTTTTTTGGTCCAAAAGGAGAACGCATTACTTAATTGGCTGTGGTTGGCTCGATACGGAACAAGAAAATGGAATGTATTATTAAATGAAATAAGTAACGAGAATTTCGACGATATATATACCGGTAATCATCGAACGTCGCGGACTTCGATATTATTTCCTAGTATGTATGTATGTATGTATGTATATGTACACGGTTATCAGATTGTCGGGCACGATGACGTAATAAGCGAGCCGCGGAACGTTATCAATATAAGATTATTATCCGGTCGGTAGTTTAAGGGTTGTGTAATATGTAACTAAGAGCAATTGCAGGGGTATATCTATGTGTAAACGTATCCGCGGTAGGGAAAGGTAAATAAATGTCAAGCTCCCATATTACGTAACTATCTCCCATAGTAAAATGCCGTTTCATGCGTTCCTTAGACGACGTACGATCCGACAATTGAGGACAATCATCAAATGCAAAGAAAACGTACCGAGCAGTGCCCCGCGACTAGGTAACTCCTCTCCGTGCTACGTCCCGTTTATATAACTTTTGCCGCGTGTTATTTCATGAGCGACAATTGATTCAATTTGGAACGGGCAGTGGATAGAAACAGATCTGTCTAAACGTTCGTTCGAAATAACCAACGGAATGGAAATAAGACGTCACCTGTCTTTGTCCGACGATACAAAGTGTATAGTGTGTATTATACACACACATACACCTTCGTACAAAAGTATCCGGACACCTATGAAATTTATGTAAATACTGTATTTATGCTACAATAATGTACCCATTTCTCAATGAAATTAAGTTTTATGAAGTGTTTAGTTATAGTAGAGTATACAGAGAGCATAGTTTACACAATTCTTCTTACAAAATGACCGAAAAATGACTAAATCTCCTTTTCATTCGTATGTCCTCCCCGTTACAAAAACGCATACGAATTTATACAAGGAGTATACTAAATAGATAAATGCTATAAATATACCAAATGGAATGTGAGAAACGAACGGATTGGAGCTAAAATCGTCTAAAACTGTATAACCTCGTATCGCTTCTATATGCATTTGCTTTATAATAACTTTAACGACAGTATTAATTAATAAATATTACTGGTCTTAGCCAAGATTAAAGGACAACATAAACAAAATCTACAAAAGAAACTAATTTTAAGAAATATTTAGATAAATATAATCTGGCAAATGCCTAAGTGTCCGGATACTTTTGTACGGGGGTGTACGTTAACACACTAACATACGGAGATCGTACCTTGTCCTTCGAAACAGATTTTTCTGTTACCAGTCGTTCAACTGTCCTTCGCCGAGCGAAACCAAACGAATAGCCGATCTTTTCCCCCTATCGTTCGACTTCATCTTCCTCGCGCCCGACCTTCCAAATTGAAACAGATATCGCGTACCTACTATACGTTATATATTATCTACGATATGTGTCCCTCAAAGAAACACGGCAACTACGGCCGGGGGTTGTGCTTCGTACTCGAATATGTCGTCGTTTATCCGATACCGTGGTACCATATACTTTCTTTTAAAAACCAGGTGGCGGTTTCCGATACCGTCCGCCGTGAAAAAGAGGCTGCTTTGCATTCCGTGGGCAAGTGAATTATGGGCAACAGGGTGCTGCAGCACGTCGAGCGGAAAGAAAACACGATCTCTCGTTACGCGTGGTTAAAGAGCAAGAATAAAGGGAAGATCGAAGAAACAAGAAGAGAGAAAAATGTGCGGGAGAGAGAGAGAGGGGGGGAGGGAGAGGGAGGGTAAAGGAAAACGGTGGTGGAGCGGGACGAAATAACAAAGAAGAGGGTAAAAGCATCGTAGACGAGAGGAGAGAGAGAGAGAGAGGTGGGGGAGGGGAGTGATCGAACGACTTCTGCACGAAAGAAAAGTGGAATCGTTAGATGAGCCTTCCTCCAGGTTCAGCTAGGTACCCAACCGGTAGTCGACCCTGTAATAACCGGTGATAACCGACCAGTTCTGTAATCATCGTCCTCATCGATCCATCAATACGCTTGCTAGTGGTAGTAAAGCGCCTCGCAGATCCATGGAAATAGCCGAGTTTAAGGAAACGATTGTGGAATGGTCGTATTTCTTTCTTTCTATTTTTTTTTTTTTGCCACGGTACCATTTTGCAAAATCGTCGGCAATTCTCGGAAAGGATTTTTCGAGTAAGATCACTTGTCGGTGTATTTGCGAACAAAAAATCTAAATCATCCATATAAGTTCTCCAAGAAAAATAATTAAGAAATTGTATATAAATCTGGAATATTACAGGTGATAATTGAAAAAATGTAGTGGAATTCGTAATGATTTCTTAGAGATGTGTTAAATTAGATGTTCGTGTACGGGTAGAGACGGTGGTATGTATCGTGGCAAATAATATCCGTGCAAAAATGTAAATACAAATCCCGATGTTGCGGGCAACATGTTGCGGAGGAAAGAGACCGCGCTTAGCATGCAAGTAACGTTGTAATTGGCACGTCTTTCCGAGACACCAAATGCTCTTTCGAGGTTAGAAGTGCAATGCACTGTTGCACCGGCGCAATGTTTATGCCGATGTAACGGTGTCCAAGGAAAATATCTATCATTACATCGCACCGTATTGTTTTCACCACCGCAACTCCCAAATAAAATCCATTTAATTTTCGTCACATCAACATTTTTAAATTTTCAGATATTTTAGATTTACGTTTTTGCATGAAGTTTTAGTATGTTGCCTTCGGGGTTTTCTTTTATGTACACTATTATTTTTTCTTGATACCATTGTTTATAGTACTATCTGCCTGTTACTCCTATGGCGTAGTTTTGATTTTAGGAAATATTTCTAAATAATTTTATAACGGTAAAAATGGCAAGCAGCAAGCTACATGCAGGTTCCACTGCATAAAGGTGAATGTTTTACAGTATATCACACGCTTAAAAAATACTAAACGCTTTAATAAATACTGTTATGAAATATTATAAGAAATATAATTGATTTAATAAAGTTTTATTGTAGTTACAAGGCTTTAAATCCATACGTTCATGTTTATTTAATTCCCCTGAAAAATTCCCTGTACTACGAAAGACAGAGCAGATTCGACCCGTCCGTTAAGTGTTAATATTCTTTTAAACTAATCTTCGACCAACCGATAATCATGAAAATCCTCGAAGAACAGAAATAATCCGCGAGTTTTCTCGAAGAAAACAAGACAATAAAATCCCCAGAGAAGTTTCGATTCGAAGCGTGTCGGTTCATTGGAGCGTTAAAAACCGAATACGCGGTGCGCGAAAGAAAAATCGGGCTTTCTCTTTTTTTTTTTCCTTCTCATATCCAGCTCGCCGTATATTCTTCCGGTCGTTTATCAAATTTATCGGTCGCGGTTTAAATTCGCCAACGCGTGATTCGTCTTCCCGACGTCTCGCGGAAAATCTCGTCGGTGGCGTTTATTATTCCCTTAATTATTACGGCCCTGGATATCGCCCGGTGGAATTGATACGAGGGTCTTAAACTCTCCTATCCGCAATCACACGGGGCTAAGGGCTCGTTTCGTGGATTCGAGCCAGTTTCATTCACTCGCTGGCTGGTTGCGTAACAGTTCGCCTCATCTAACCTAACCCGCTTTTTGCGGGCGCCTCGCGTACGACATGCAAATCGTGGCTAGCCTCTTTCTCGCTCGTGGGCTCAAGATTAAGGACACCGGGACGTTGTGCGAGATGTCCAAGGGTTATCCGGATAAACGAATATCGAGTAACCCCTCGGTGCGAGTGAGTTTAACACTAGAACCACCGAAGTTAGTTTGGTATGTCTAAAAACGTTTGATAAATATATTTGGAGAATGGGAGGAAAGAGAAGAGTAAGTTGATCAATTTAATTATTTTATATATAGAGACACAGTTGTAACGAATTTCAGGAAAACACACTATTAGAAATCTCATCAATTTTAATAAGGAATTAAGAACCAGTCATTTTGACTGGCTTGGTAGTTCTAGTGTTAACACGTTGAGTGCCACGGGGGTCACCGGTGACCGGCACGTAAATTTATACTTCTTAGTCAAAGCTCATAATTATAATAAATCTCAATACTTGTACATATTTCGATGCCATCGATATTACTACAATGATGCGAAGAAATTAATGCGTTGTAAAAACAGCTAAAAATATTTCTATTTATACGTGTTATATGCACTCAAAGTACATACATTATAATAAATATTTCAAAAGTTTTAGACCACTTTCACAATTATGGGCACAATTATTGATTCGAGACATGGAGGTGATACACGTTCACAAGTTTAATAGGGAATCCTAATTATTGTTTTTATATCTGTTGCGTTGATATCTTTCTTCCATCCGATTCAGAGAAGCCATGGAAATTATTTAAAAACCTTTAATTATCTGTACTCGAACCGTGGATCATACGTTATGTTCGTCATGCCATTCGGAAGTAATATTATACAGCTAAGGATCAATTTGATGCCAATAAATTCTCAAGTCGGGAATAAATCAATACCTTGAATACACGCTGGGATTAACGGTAATTAAGAATATGCTAACGAAGAATATATATCTACTTGTTCATTTTACGTCGCAACGGAAATGAATACATTGCTTCGAGCAGGGACGATAAAAAAAAAAGATAATCGTAATTATTAGGTGAAGTCGTACATGTAGATATTTAATGATACGATTTCTACGCCCGATACCGCGGCTACCCGCAAATTACTGCAACGAAATAATTAAAAGTTTACTAGATTCCGCGCGACGGAATTGTATTTTGCGAACATCTGCGGTATTTCTGCGAAATACGCTCTCACCGTGAGAAAATAAGGATGGCTACGAAATCGGCCATGAGAAAAAGGCTTCCTTTTGTTGTATGGCGTAACGGACGGATGGGTGGAATTAAGATGGTATCCAATTACCTCCTCCACTCGATCTTTGATAGTTCAGTTACAGGGTTTGAATGATATACCCTTTTCCAACGAAACGAGAAATACCTTGACGTGTAATCAACCCAAGTGTTACAACGATGCCAAAAGAATAAAAATATCGAATGGTATATGAAAATAAATATTACAAGGATGCCCTCGAAATAAATGGAAATGTTTCCGGAACTTTATCATCACCGACGGTCGTGTAGACATTATCATAATATTGAAGTGTTCTTATAAACTACGAGGGGCGATCGAGAACTTTCTGATCAATGCTGAAGGAGTTTATTAAGAATTTTTCTCCATTATTTCCCAACGTCTTCTTTCGCATCTATCAAGTTGTTAGAGTTACTGGTCTGAAAAATATAGCTGTTGGAATTTCTTCGCTTCCTATCAGGAATTTTTTGATTTTATCCACTGGAAAATTTTGTCATAATGTATTCGCGGTTCAAAGACCGTCCCGGGAAAATGATTTTCATCCACGGAAGGAATTACGGATGTAGCTTTACATTTTTCGGAGCAGAACGAGAAATTTCACCGAGCAGAGTTCGTATCGTGTACTGAAAAATTATTTTATAAAAGAATTCTTAATAAACTAGTGCTCGTATTTTAAATTGTGAAAGTCTTAATCCACCCTCAACAATTAACAGAGTATCGAACAGATAACCTAATTACAAACTGGACATTCAATCAGGGCACACAAAAGAATCATTACGATATAAATCTTGGAATTTCATTATATCTAATCATGACCCAATCAAATTACTTGCAAACTACAACTTATTTTCCCTATCAAATGTACTTTAAACCCTATTACAACTCCTCTAATTACATTAAAAGCTCTAAATCTAAATCTATTATTTTCAGAACTATGGAAGTTTAACACTAGAACTACCAGAGCAGTCAAAATGACTGGTTCCGAATTTCTTCTAAGAATCGCTTGAATTTATAACACTGCGATTTACAAAATCCTTCATAACCATGTTGCTATATCTAAACAATTAAATTGATTAATTTACTATGTTCCTTTGTTTCTTTATTCCAAACATTTATATCCAATCTTTTTAAATAAAAGGAATTAATCCTCGGTAGTTCTAGTGTTAAATTTAAATTTAATACTTTCTGCTACACAGTCACTCGTGTAACGAGACACACAGAAAATGCTGAATATTTTTCCCAGACGAATGTTGACAATTTTTATTACCAGGGTAATTAGCTTCTGGGTGGTTCGTCTGCCCTCAGCAAATGACGTAGGGTAATAACTGCTTAGAATTCCAATCCACGGACGGTTGTTTACGCCGTCCGCGTTGGAAGTCCATCTCGTTTCCTCGCAATAGGTATGTATGTATTTAGATTTCGCTAAACCCAACGCGGGGATCGCCTTACGTATCACAGAGAACCGAGTCGATACACGGATATGTAAGCGATAACGAGTACGGCCTTGTACGTGCTTACGCTCGGCGATTAAGTCCGAGGACTCGTTACACGAATACGTACACGATAACGACTTTAGCGGCCTTGTTGCTTATGCTTGGTCATGTGCAGCCCGAGAAAAGACACATGTTTGGTCAACAAAAGGAGCCCAATGAACTTTGGAGCGAAACGTTTCGGATTCGTTGAAATTTATGCGCTATGAATTATTAATCCCACCTAGCTGGAACTTACAAATTCTCGACGTGTTTCTGTTCTTTTGAATGAACCGACTTTTGCCATCATCGTTGTTGGAAAATAGCGAATAATAGAATAAAGAATATGAATTAAAAAGGATATCGAAGAGAAGGATAACGTGACAACGATGGTAGTTTGGTATAAAGGAATAAATAATAAGAGTTCGTCATTAGGCTTTAATATGTACAAAGGGTAAGACGTGTCGTACCGTTAGTCTCCGTAATTTAAATTAACATCCACAGTAGGGAACATCGTTTAGGAAATTGTCCCTAATGAGGATCCCAAAAAAAGGATCGAAACGTCGGACCGATTCTTTCAATTTATTAAATATCTTCCTCACTGTGGATGGTGTGAGTCAGTTTAATACAATAGTCTTCATATGTTAGTAAATGTAGAATTTTATTTCAGTTTTTAAAGATCGCATCAGCGGCCGAAGAAAGTAAGTTATTAACCCTTTTCGGTCGGTGTCCCCGTAGCGGGGACACTTTTAAATCGTCGTAGAAGTCGATGCCCCGATCGATGATCGGTAAAATTGAATTTGTTTAAAATAATAAGAGTGTCCAGCGGAATAGAACAATTATCGTCGAACCAAATGTGAGAATTCTTCGGGTAAACTATTCCGGTTGTCCGATCGCGACGGAGAAGTCTTTGGCGTAACGTTTTTCACACGTTCGTGTTTATCCCCACGAGGTGTGACGTGCGAATTGTGAAAGTGCCGTGACACGTGTCGAAGATGAACTTTGCGAGGCAAAATAAAAGTCGGCGATGCAATCTTCGCGGCGATATCGCGAGCTAATATCTACGACGAGCCGATCGCCTGGACTATTCGTGTAGAAAACACGTAATCCTCTCTCTCTCTTTATCTTTCTCTGTTTGTCCCTCCACAGCAATACCGTTCTTGATCAAAAGGTACGTTTACATGCGAACCTGTGCGTGTTAAAATGCGCGGCAACATGGATGGCTGTTGACCTTGGGTTAAAAGTGCTGTCGAATTTGTTCAACGATCGCTAAATTCTGTGTGGTTTACTACTACACCGAGAAATAGTGTGTTCGAGAAGAAAATATGAATATGTTAACTGTGTATTAATTTAAGCATTTTGTTACTAATTTGTGTTAACGATAGAAACATATATTGAGAAAAGGTATCACACATTGTTGTTTGTTTAATTAAATTCTAATATATGTGTGTGTTTGAAGGATTTTTTGATAAATTGTAGAAATTTTCACTGATGTTGTAATATTTAAATGTTTATCGGTTATATCACTGTAGTGTATAGATATTTTAATAGTGATCTCTGATAGACTGTATGTTCAGCCTTAATGCTTATTAAAGAGCATATCGTAGTATGCTTTTCCTATTACACGTCGAACCAAAGTGAACCGACGACTTTGAAAACGTACACCGACACACCCCTACTACCTACACACATTCGACAGAGTGAAGGCAAAACTCGAGCAAAATAGAAATGTCACGGCACTTCGATAAATCGACGATTTATAAGGCGGATATGAACAGTTATCCGATATATTAGAACAGTTTTACATGGTCCGTTTGAAGCAACAAGCTTTCACGTGACATTTAAGAGTTCTACAGTATATTTTTTCTTTAAATTCTAATGGACAAGACCTTCTCCAGTTTCGAACGTCGAAATTATTTTTCTCGCGATTGTGCTGATGTTAGAAAATCCATTAAAATTGTTTGAAATGAATTTGTCACGATTTTGAATTGTTTCAATTAAAATACAAAAATGAATGTTTATTCGTGGAGTATACAAGCTATCAATAATTAATTACCGCATTATTTGTGAAAACGTTAACGTACAACATTCTTAAACAATTGTTGATAACGTGGCGATAAGGAATTTGTAATTTGTTGATGTTTGCGATTTATAGGGTGTTATTTACGAGCCGTTTCACCGCTGCTTACTTAATCGTCCTAGCTGTTGCGTCACCTATTATTGATTTGTTACGTGTTTCACATATAAATATCCTTAAAATGCAACGAATACATTACTTGTACCTTCTTCAAAATAATTCCAAGTGTTTCAGTTACTCTCTACCCCCCGCTCTTATCAACTTTTAAACAATTTCAGAAATAATATCTTCCACTAAAAAATTCCATCATGTCGTAAAAGTCTCTTATAAAACGCTTTCAAAAATTCACTGCCTTCACCGTGACCCACTCGCGTCTATCCGCCCATCGATAACACTATTTCAATAAAGTCACGGATTTTATTAAAACTGTTATAATTTGTTTACGAAAACAATATTATGGAACCCAGGTGAAAATCGATCGAGAACACCAGAAATTCTCAGACAGCCACGGGAGACCGCGTTGCGTCCCAGGAAATAATGATCAGCCCAGACGATTGAAAAACCGTGAGATTTTCGTGATGGCTGCCACTTTGCTCTCTTGCCGATGGAATAAGTGTGTCACGGCCAGCCGGTAGTAGGAACGACGCTCGTTCAGACGAGCCAGGAAAGCTTCTGTGCCGATATACACGACCGAAAGGTGAGTGTACAGCAAAACGTTGCCTTTGTACGTGTACTACGTTGCTCCCTGTGTGTGTGTGTACGTCACATATACGTTGAAGGTAGAAAAAGAAAGAGAGGTATCCTATATAGGAGCAATACATAGCAAAAGGCGTTGCAGGTGGACGAGGTTATTACGATCATCGCCTCTCTCTCTCTCTCTCCCCTCTCCTCTCATCACAACTACTTCTCTCTCTTTCTTTCTTTCTTTATTTCCATCGTCCTCTCTCTTTTGCTCTCTCAATGTTCTTCCAGACTCATTTAACCTTTACAAGCCGGAGTACGACCCAATAGAAGGAGAAGGAGAAGAAAGAGGAGAAGAAGACTATACAGAAGTCCAACACGAAAGGATCGGTCGACAAGGAGTGACCCTTCCCAGTGGCGTAAAACATTTCTAATTCGGTGAATTAGAAATCTCCCGTATCCGGAGAGCCGGAGCTTGGCAACCATAATCGATACGTCGTTCCCCGACGAATTCCCGGGGAATGAATTATACTACAATACGTCCTATTTACTCTCCTATGTATATCCAAACCCCCTGTAAGTATCTTTTCAATAAAATTCAAGTTACAAAGGATCATCTATAACGATGAATTGAAATTTTCTACGGTTTGATGACGAACAACTATAAACTACCAGAGTGTGAGAAGTTTAACGTTCACTCCAACACTATGGCGATTCTTATGAATATTTATTCGCCTTGTTGTACAGTTTCTTCCGTGTGTTCGCGGTATTTTGTAGGAGGCACCCGGTCGTACGTGTACATACAACGCTTCGTTTCTCTGTCGGTCGGTCTCACCGTGTGCAAAGAGGTCTGAACAAGGAGGAGGTGAAGGAGGCAATGTGTGGAGGTGGTAGAAGGTACTGGCAAAGGAGTCGTTGAACTACAAAACACAGCAGACGTAGAAGACCGGCCTAAAAACGTCGGAGGAAGAAGCGGCTACTCGATTTGTCTCGCTTTATGCTTGGTAATTACTACGCTTTTTTTATTTCCCCTCTATAATGTTATTTATTCCGACTAACGACGGTGGAGGAATAACGTCAGAAACGTAGGCGTTGATAAAAAAGGCAAATAAGTGAACGCCAACCGGTGGAATAATGAAAATAACAAAGAAACTACTGCGCCGTCTGACCAAATATCGTGTTTGAGATTATTATTGTCTACTGCGATACAAGGTAACGTGATTTTTGTTAAATATTCACGATAAATGTCTGAAATATTAAACTGGTTTGTAGGATAGTGTGTATGATAGACGGTAAATAAGGTGGAGTGGTCTTGAACAATTTGTAATAGTAAAAAAAAAAGAATGGAGAACAGTCGACTTGTTTTAATTGGATATTCAATAGGTCGATTAATCGAACTTTTATTGTAACGCGTATAAAAAATTGATACGATTGACTAGTCATATTTCTGCGCCGTTAATAAACATACTCCGATTGTGTGCGCATGTATATATATACAAATTTAGCGATGAGAAACGATGTAACAGAAATAAATCCGAAGAAACATTGGCAGCAACGACGGTAGGTCAAGACGATAGAGTTTTAGTGGTCTATTTTACGAAACCGCGAATCATTCCCATACAGTTTTATTTCAGGTTTAGTTTATTTGCGGGTGACAAGTAGCAAAACATCGGTCTCTCTATCAACAGATGTTGATATCCGTACGCATCGGCGTGGGCCGTACTTATTTCGCTTTCTCTAAACATGCAAACGGACTGTGTAATTACGAAACTTCTGAATGAATACTAGATTCCTTGACGAAAATTGCGTAACCCCAAGGCACGAACTCAAGAAAGCAAATCGATCCTCGGAGAGAAAGAACTGTGACCGTTTGAAACGTAATATTCTTGACCCTTTTCATTGAAGTTTTTTTTACGTCCTCAAAATGTAATTCCAACGTTTTTCTAGTTTCACATCAATATTATGAGTTTCCAGTGGAATCACCAAGGCGAATGAAAACAGTTTGACGTGGCCGTGTCTCTAGACATTGTGCATTAATATGTACTGAAATGTGACATAGTTTCGCGTCCCCGATTGAAAATCGATGCTGCAAAATCTAAGTATAACCGTGATAATTTCGTCTGCAATTTCGAATACACCTGCTAACTGCTCTGTTTCCGCTGAATAATTTTAACCTTTAACCGTGCGATGACGCAGTTACGACTCTGCCGTTAGACTTCTTGCGTTTCAAATAGAAACCGAGGACGTATTTTCTAGTCTTGTTTAATGAAATCGCGTACGTGTAACCCTTTTTCCTTCTTGCTGCTCGTCCTATTGCTTCGATTCGACCGCGAGCTTTGTGTGAAATAATATCCTAGCAACGGGGAAAAAAGGGGGGTTGAAAGGAGAGCTCGTTACATCGGAAAAATACAATCCAATTTATTTCTTCTTGATGATGCACACCACGCGTTACGTTCGAACATTTTTTTATCATCCTCGTTCTCTCCGACAAAGTTCCTCCGCGTTGAATTGGAAACGAAAAAAAACAAATATTGTCAACGACACGTAGTATTTCCATGTTTTTACACGCTTTCTCCCGCCGCTGTTTGTTCTACTTTGACACGACACCTTTTACTTACGCCGAAAGATTACGCGGAAAACTTTCCAAAGTACGAAATTCGTCGGTTGGAAAAATAACACGAGCAACGACTACTTCGACCTTCTGGAAATTAGTTTAACGTTCGAATCGGATCGTCGTTGGAGCTTTCAACCTGTATAATGTGATAAAAGTTACAGAATCGTACTCTCTCGAAACGAGCCACGGACACATGCGATTTTCTCCGTCCTAGAAACAATCCTGATTAGAATAGTGACGTAACTAGCACGTATGCATCGTAAATGGCTCACAGATTATTTCTATTTCATTCCACTATCATCAACCACCATGTAATATTTCCTCGAATGACTTATCCCTCGAAGCACCAATTCCAATTCCAAAGCTGTTTTCCCCCCCAAGGAATGTAACATATTTTTTCCCCACACGTCGACAAACGCACACGTGCACCAACACGGCGAGACAGATCTTATATCCATTCCACCGCCATGTATAAAAAAAAAACCTTTTCAGTTTCCATCACAGAGATAATCCACTAAATCCAGTAGCAAGATTGCATCATACGAAATGCACCGAACGAGCAATTAAAACGATATTGAAATTAGTCACGTGGACAACAGAATTTTTCTATAATCCACGCCCCTGTATACCGATATACACACACCTATACATATACAGGGTGTAGCAAAAACTCTGGGACACTTTAGGTTTGTGGATAGAAAACATAAAAATAAGAAAAAAAAGTCTTATAAGTTGTGGGCGCAACCCACCCTCTATCGAGATACAACCCTTTTTGTAAAAAGTTTTTAAAAAATCATATCTCCGAAATGGTACATCGTAGAACACCCATTTTGATTGCAATATAACCGGAGAAGATCAAAGATAATAGAAAAAAATATAATTGCTGCGATTATTGCTGTTAAATAGCATTTATTCTTGTTTAATCCAAACAACGTCGATTACCTATATCGTAGCAGATTTGTAACAACTTGGGAAAAATTAAGAGCACTCACTAAATCTTCCTTTTCGTAGATACTGATATTTTGTCCCGTAAACTTTAGTCTCTCCCGGTTATATTGCAATCAAAATCGCTCCTCTACTACGTACCATCTCGGAGATATGATTTTTTTAAAAATTTTTACAAAAAGGGCTGTATCTCTATAGGGGGTGGTTTTTAGACAAAACTTTATAGACTTCTTTCTCATCTTTTGGTGCGTACTATCGATGCTGAAAAAGTGTCCCAGTATTTTCGTTACACCCTGTACATATCCATAGCGGCCATTCCTTGAAGCCCTATTTTCGAGGGGTCTCTCCTACTAAGGTGGTTTTCTCGAACGTTAGATATATCCCTGTGTATACGCTATATGGACAAGGGGTTGCAATGCCTCGTGTGACGCAGCAGCAACCCGAAGGGGTGGGGACTTTCGTGTGTATGTGCGCGGCGGTTCTCTACCGTGTATAATGCTCTCTCCCCTCTCTCTCTCTCTTTCTCTCTCTCTCCTTTCTGTCCCTCAACCTCTCCCCTGATCGCCCACCTTCTGACTCTCCCCAACCGTCCCTATCCTCCCCACCGATATTCACTCCCGGCGCCCCTCGGTGTATCCCGGCGACGTTGCCGGGTGTTACATAATAGCCGTGCGCCGTTGCCAAGTCTCCGCGGGTAACGTGCGACGTTGCCGGCTCTCGGGCCGGTGTACCATGTCGGCTTGCCTGTTTGCCTGCCTCTGTGCCTGCCTGACTGCCTGAGTTCAGCCCAGGACCGTACCTAGGGATCTACGGACCCTGGATTCTTCGTAATTATATGGGACTTCGTGAAAATAATATTTACGTATGATATATGGCTTTAATATCGGAGGATGGTTTACTATTAATATTACTGGTGCATTAAAGAAACGATTCTCGAGGTAAAGAAGATTTAGTATCGCTTGTGGATAGCAGGGTTATGAATCTGGATTTATTTGTTGAAGATACTAATATACGTTTATTAAATCGTTGGTCGTGTAGGATAATGTATAAAACGAAGGAAATAGACAAGATATTTATGTATTAGAGAGTGAAGAAGAATTAAATTGGGTCGGATATATTTTCAACTGTTTTCTTCGATTTTTCGTTATTTATTTTTGTATATTCTGATTTTACTGCGACCCATGTCCTGTTTCCCTGTACAAAAGTCGCTGCTCGAATACGCATTTTTACCGTAATAGATGGTGTCTTTATTTGAACGACCTATTATGGCAATTCCCTTTGTCCCTGAGAACTTGGGCCCTACCCTAGTCCGGATGTCTCGGGCTGGTTCCGGATCTCGGATTACTGGGCCCCTCGAGGCGTTTCAAACGGAGCCTCGCTCTACTTATTCCACGCTTGAAAAATATCAACTGAATACGGTGAGAAAGACGGACTCTTTTGTTCTTTCTTTTGCTGATTATCTTCGCGAATCTGTTGGTACGTTAATTTTCAATTCGACGTGCTATTAAATCGAGAAATACTCGATACCTGTGGTTATAATACTTTCTTAAGGGGGACAACGTTGAAATATCAAGAAATATGTATTCAATTTCACTCTGTATTCTTTATACCTGACGTAATCTATTTTTACAAATTATAATACCGATATTCACACAGGTAATCGTGTTTTCATATTGGAAACTCCGATTTGTTTACGTGTTTAACAATCGTGGACTGAATTCAAAAGGAAAATAATCGAAAAGGTGATAACTCCGAAAATGAATGACGAGACGAAAAAATTGGAGCGACCCGTTAACGATAAAGCGATCGGTTTTCCTTGTTTGTAATCTTAAGACGTCGTGCGATAATAATCCATGGTTTTACACTATGCTTATCAGATACGACAGGTGCGAGTTAATAATCATTTTTCAAGAATTATTGTATGGAGTGGTAAACAATATCGATAATAAACGATTACGAACTTCGACGATGACAAATTCTTTCTTTAAATAGCACGCATTAATCTATTCATAAAATAACGTAGGATGAAATTGAATAATGTATCATTGTCGTTATACATACGTTGTAGATATTTATCAAACAAAGCTGTCTGGAATATAGCCCTATCGATTATGATAGATTGTATTATTTCTTTATAGAAAAAGTGGAAAAGAAAACTGACAAAAAAACCTGATAAACAAATTAAATTTTAAACATTCAACGTGATACGGTTAAGTGGATGCTGATTTCCGAAAGGCAGAATTAGTTTCCAATATCGAGTTGGGCCTTAAAATCTACGAAACTCGGGTCCCGGGTGGCCCCGCCATAAAACGACGTTGCCAATTTCCATCAAAGTGCGTGCTAACGGCAACGTCGCTGCAAACTCTATCGATTCCAGATCTACAATTTCTCGTAGCCCTCTGGGTCACTCGAGCACGTTTCCGCGGTATGGAACGCAACTACAAAAACCTTTATATTAGTTACTCTAAATTAGGATTAAAACGGAAAAATCCACTGTACTTTCTTAGATATGGTATCCCAAAATCAATTTAATTTATTGGCAAATTCTTGGTTCGTTCGTTTAGTTCTGATTTAAATAAAATATTCAATTTGTATCGAAATGAAATTGGGTCCACATGTAATACGTTTATTTTTTAAAAAATAAAGAAAAATAAAAGGAGTATATAAATGACAGTACACAGGTGTTCCAGATACGACGATTACGTTTAGGGAATGCTACGAGGAGACAGTTCGAGATAAACACGGGTAGGAGAAGAGGAAAAAAGTAGCGGTGAATGGACCACACGACGTTTAATATGATCTAGCGTATATTCAAACGTAACCTGATCTTTCCAACGTAATACACAGAAATTAATTCAAAATACTACTAACACTGCAAAAATGTTGAATACTAACAAAATTTCAATTCTTTTTGAATAGTCCACTCTATTTTCACCTAATTTCGAGTCAACCGAACACACAACAGGAAAACATTGATTTCAACAGACACTTTTCCCTTTAATAAATACGAATCAATGTCCGTCAACCATGCCAAGTATTCGAACGTTAAACGTTCGTTATTCGACTTTTGACAAATTCCGATTGTTTAAAGCCTGACTTGGGAATAGTCGAACTCGTAATAATTAATAACATTTGTCTTCGAAGCATTAATTCCGTCGGGCACCGATGTCATAATGTGTAATTAAACGGAAAATATATAAAAGAACGTTGAAAACAGTTTGTACCGTTATTTCCCATGCTGTATGCTTTGAAGAAAAACGAGGGCACTCACGTTTAAGAACTATTAAACAGGGTCACTGAACGGTATACGCGTTCCATTCGATTTTACGCTATCGAACAATGTATGAACGGGGATGGATAATTGGAAAAAGATTCTCGAAATTGAATTTCAGGTGATTGGAAAACGATTCTGGTAGTACCCTCACACATACAGGGGACTATAGTGTGAAGTCCAGAGAAGTATTAAATCATCCCATCAAAAGTATTTTCGTAAACACCGTCATTTAGAAGAATTTATTAACTACTCACTATTATATTATATTTATAAGACACCTACGTCAGAGATACGATGACAATTCATCATTAAAACATAGTTTTACCTATGAACCATGATCTATTCTATAATTTCGTCTGAATTTGGAATATCCACGGTATCCATGTATTAACAATGGTAATTCCGCAACGTCACGACCCACGGTCGTGCCTGGAAACGACAAACGATTCTTTTCGAAGCATGTTTTCAGCCTGAATCCTAAACTTTCCTACTTTCGCTATTTCACCTATAATATAATTCCCTGTCCAGTCGAACGATACAATAACGAATAATCGAGACCGTGTAAATCAATAATTAGGAAGCAGGAAAGTGTTGCGGTCGGATCATTCTTGCAAATAGGCTTCTTCTCGCGTGGTCGATGTTTTTCGAAATGCCTCGTATGCCGTCCACCTCTTTCTTGAACCCGGCATCTTCGTCTTAGCCGGTGAAAGTCAGCCGTTGCTTCTATGTGGCCAAGAGCCCTTGGAGAATACATATACAACGGTTTTACGTTCCGTACACACGTACGTACCAAACACGTATACGTCCGTATGCATATGTATATACCGACACTGTGCGCAAAGGCATGCATAGACTGCATTATTATACAAGTGTACAGGGTGTAACAAAACTACTGGGACACTTTTTCAGTATCGATAGTATGCACCAAAAGATGAAAAAAAAGTCTATAAAGTTTTGTCTAAATACCACCCCTTATCGAGATATAACCCTTTTTGTAAAAAAATTAAAAAAAAATCATATCTCCGAAATGGTACGTCGTAGAAGACCCGTTTTGATTGTAGTATAACCGGAGAAGATCAAAGATAATAGAAAAAAATATAATTGATGCGATTATTGCTGTTAAATAGTATTTATTCTAGTTTAATCCAAAACACGTCGATTACCTATGTCGTAGAAGGTTTGTAACAACTTGGGAAAAATTGAGAGCATTCACTAAATCTTCCTTTGCGTAGACAGTGATGTTTTTTTACGTAAACTTTAGTTTTTTCCGGTTATACTGCAATCAAATGATATGATTTTTAAAAAATTTTTACAAATAGGGTTGCAACTCGTTAGGGCGTGATTTTTGGACCTAACTTCCTTGGTCCTTTTTTCACCTTTTGGTGCGTACTATCGATTCTGAAAAAAGGGCCCCAATGATATGTTACACCCTGTATATTGTACACACTTGATGCATTAAAAAACTATTCGAACCGATAACGTGTACCGGATGGTGCTACGTGTCGCGTCACATGGAAACTACTGTGCGAGACTTTTGGACACGAAATCAGTTGACTCGAGTCTGTGTACAATATCGTATAGATAGATTGAATTCGTAGAAAAAATATCGATTATACCATACCGCGTGCATAAATAATATTTATCATTGCATTAAGAGACTTCAGAGAGCGAGGATTGTTGTAAATACATATACATAGCCGTTTATCAACGTATATGTATGTAGATGACTGTAAATACAGATTAAAGAACCGGGAAGACCAGGAATCGTGTGTTGAATTTAACGTTAGAGGGTAAATTGAATTAGTACGGAGAGTAAACGATTTACAGGGTTTCCCAGACAAGTGAAGCTGTTAATTTTTTCAATGTATATACACTGCGAGCGGTTTCAAGTTACGAATCACTTTCAGCACCTGTATCGATGCCGTTTCACTCGCGTCTCCAACGAAACCTACGACAGAATCATCGAGTAACCTTCGAGAGAGACACTGAACCAACCGTTCTTGTTAAATGGTTACGCCACGATGTATCGTTATTCTATTTTCTTTATTTATATACGGTTGATTTCATCCTCCATATCCTCCTCCTCCATGGGGTTTTATAGGAAAATGGCACTTTCGAATCGCAGAAAAACTGCGTCGGACGACGAACGCACCGCCGACTAATGTGCGAGTTCGCAGAACGATGATCCAAGTAAGTACGACACCCGAGCGCACCGTTTACAGAGCTGCCAACTTAGTCGGTTTTGCCGTGCGAGAGGGCAAGAGATGCGACGTTGCCGCGTCGACAACACGTAGGCGACCGGCGTGCCAACGGCAACGTCGCAAGCCGAGAGAGACACGCCGCGAGACGCAAAGGAGGCGACGTAGTCGTTTCAGCCTGAAATGCAATGCCGGCGGTTTGCCAGATACCGTAACAGGGTCGACGAATTAAGAAATTTCGTGGTATCGCCTTCTTCGCGCAGGTGTTCTCCGAAACACCTGAGAACCTCGCATTTCGAAAATCCCAATCTTTTCCGGCAAAAGGTACAAAAACCCGAGGAAATTACGTAGCGTTCTGTGTCCGCTGTAAAATGCCTATTGTACGTTATTCTCTCCTATATTTAACGGGAAAGTTACAGAAAATGCACGTATACCTAGAGATATAGTACTGGATATTAAATGAAAGGTATATTTTTCGATAAGCAAATGGTTAATTTAAGTAAACTGGTCAATGAAAACTATGATATTGGACTCAAAACTCTTCGAACGAGGTAACATCTGGTCAAAGTTTTGGGAATGAAGGGAATGTCTAATTAAAATTTGGAATCTGTTACGCGACATTGAAGAAGCACATTTTTTAGCAGAACGTTTCATTAGTATAAGGAAATGGAAATACAAGTCATGCGTGAAGGGAA
The DNA here is from genome assembly GCA_917499265.3 of Mimumesa dahlbomi. Lineage (NCBI taxonomy): Eukaryota > Metazoa > Arthropoda > Insecta > Hymenoptera > Crabronidae > Mimumesa > Mimumesa dahlbomi. The sequence continues at coordinate 11,309,005 of OU824120.1, read as the reverse complement.
AAAATAACATTTCCTGATGCCCTTACATTTATCCCCGTGCGGGGATTGCAATGCAATTAACCTCGTCCCATCGGCGTAATGCGTCGAGGGACCAAAGTTCCGATTAACCGCGCGATCTTCGACATCGCGGGTATCCAATTTTGTCTACCTTGTACCGTCGGAAAAGTTCCGTCTTTACAGTCTGTTCTAAAAGAACGCATGCCTGCTCTAGGATACTCTTTAATTACTCCTAACATTCCTATCACAGAAGACTTCTTCTGTTATCCCTCGAATCGATATCATCTATAAACCCTTCTCAGACATCTCCCCCCCCCCCAAAAAAAAACAAGAAATACATCGTTACAGGAGAATCATACACGATACATGATTTACCTAAGACACCGACACTACTCGCCGTTGGAACACGGAAGGAATTGAATTGCCGCCATGAAGAAGAAACACCCACACACACACACACAGGGACACAGGAGGTTCCCGTGTACGTGGGTACATACATACTCTAGGTAAGTCGGATACACATTTCTGACAGCTCGTGTATCATCGTAGCTGCACTCACACACGAAAATACGTGTGACTGGAGGTTGCCGGAGAGTCGAAGGTTTTCGGATGGGTGACGTTGAGTGGAACACGAGGACGAAGTACAGGGGGGAAAGGGGGGAAGGTGGGATGAACATAGGGTGTAGGGGCGCGGTACGGTATGAGGTGGGGGGCGAGATAGGGCAAAGAGTGAGGCAGAACGAGGAGGGGAAAGAGGGGAGGTGGCCGACCACGCGCGATCAATATAACAAAATACGCCGGCAACCCGCACATACATACATGTACGCGTGCGCGCACACACGTATAAAACTTTCCACCTCTCTCCTTCCCTCACCGTCTCTCTCTCGTTCTATCTATCCATCTCTTTCTCGCACTGTCAATATATATCTGTATATACGTATATACTTACGCACAGGCACAAATCGTAAATATAATCTAATGTACACACAATCTCCCGTTGGGCGTGTATAAGTGTATGTGAAAGCTCCGCGTACTCTTATCTCTGTGTGGTCATAAATTGCAAATGCGATACGCGTGCATATTACTTGCGCGCAGGTATACGTGCCGCATGCTTGACGGGTACGGTTATATTCCCGTAGGTTGTAAGTGCAGAGAAATTCGGTGGTGTACCGTGCGCCACCGTGTATGTACAGTGGGAATGTATGTATGTACATTTCGACGACTGTAACGTGCAGCACATATACGATGGATATGTGTCTCGCATGTGGCGGATAAAGCGTACGTGCGCTTCAAAACATACCTCCGAATCGAGAATGCGTAAAACGGTAAAAGTATAAGCGTTTTGGGAAAAATTATGCGAACGAATGGAGTACAGGTTTAAAACAGTAATCTACCGTTGGTAGGTTGGAGATTTGGACAGTGTGGTTTTTAGTAAGAATAAAATAGAACTTTCTTGGTAGAGCGAAAGAAAATAGGCTTACATAGTCAAAGGCTGATTTCTAAAGTGCAGACAGTTTAATGAATAATATTTAGCTAGATAGCAAGATGAATCTGTAATGATTTTGATGGAATTTTATGTAATATCTGTATGACCTATATCCACGGAAAATTTGTTTTTGTGATATATCTCTAGAAAGAAAGGTAAAAAATAAGGTATCAGAGTAAAATATTATACGTACACTGTAAAAACATTTTTGTTTTACAACATGTCACGTGACAGAATTTTTATCTGACCTTTTGATGGATAGTATTTCTTTCAGGCAGTAAATAATAATCTTTATGCCAGTAAAAAATAGTTCGTGTTCTTATGTTACGTATGAAATTTAATGGACGAACGTGAAAATAGTTTTTTTTACCGTATTACGCGTTGTAAATTATTAACTTATTTGAAGGTTTCCATTGGAATATTCAACTTGGGGCTAAACGTTAGCATATTTTTCTAGTATATTAAAGCATTACATTATAAAACATTATGATTCACGAAAGGTACCATGATGTAACCTTAATTCTCTAATCTATTATTAAAATATATTCATTAAATGTATTGTTGAATCAAGTACATTGTATATTTTAACGTTGAATCATTAATCGTGATCTAACACATGCAAGGCTAATCATTTTGTATATTCAATGCTACTTTGTTACTTCCGTGTATCATTACAACGCTAACTTCAACGTATAGCTGCAGAATAATACAACATAACTGTTTAACAATCAAAATATCTAAAATGCATTGCAATTGCTTTCTAAACAAAATCAAACCCACAATTTTCATAAATTTTACTATGAACGATGAAGATTTAACCAATATTACTAAACGTAAATGCTTTGTAAGACTCATTAAATATATTATTTGTGTCTTACAGGAGCTGCTAAATATACAACGATTTCCCCCGTTAAGACATTGTTAATTAATGCGTATCATCAAACGTCGTCGAGATTAATAACTTTTGTTAATAACGTGGAAGAAAGATAATCTGCTTGCTTATCGCTCATTCCGAAAGACGGGAGGTCAACGGCGCAACGACGCCGCCCGCCATTTTAAGGACAAACCTTTAAGGCTATAACGCACGGTAGACGACCGTAAGAACGAAGCCAGTGTACAAACCAAGTATCGCCAGCTGGCACGTGAAATGTAGCGCCGCTGGCAATGCGAATATTCACCAATGTGTGTGTTTCGAGGGGAAAAATTAATGGCACGATCAAGGCTAGAATCCTTACTGAAAACATCCGAAGTCCTCGTCTCCTTCGAAATAGCGTTGCCTTCCATTACAACGACTCGGACTTCGAATGCTAACAGAACGTAATTGACGCGTTAAAGTGCCCTTACTTTTATCACAATTTGGAAGCTTGAATTTAATACTAAAGTAGTCCAGTAGTATCCTATTAATTCTAAGATTCGTGCATTATTTAACTGGGAAAGAAAATACTGTGACTATGAGTATAAATAATGTTTAGCCTTCAAAAGCAGAGTTCCAATTTGTGGAAGATACTAATCGATAGTTTTATTTTCATCATATTTACTATTATTGAAATAAGCTTTCACGAAGAACAGGAATCAGTTGTAAGTATTAACGAAACAATCGATTTTGATTAGAAACAAAGGTTTCGTTAATAAACTAGTATCAGAGCAACCCATCGTTAAGAAATTTATATCAATGCATGTTGAATTCGTCGAAAGGTCCCTAATTTGGATAGTTACTAGTAATAGTATGGTAGTAGCATATTGTATCTGTTTCTTTAAGGTATCCGCAGACTGAGCGACACTGTGCCACGTCACCGTTAGTTCTCACTTCTGTATTCCCCACTTCGATCTCTGCTCTTTAACAATTTCGCCTTTATTTTACACACAGTCCTGTTTCGACTTTTGCAATTTTCTTATTTCATAACGAAACACAGAAAGAATAATGGAAGCTCGATTACATTACCGAAAGATAAAACAATACCCGTTATTTACGAAAAATAAGATACGAATCAGGAAACTCGATCGTATTAGTAGATAATTTTTTGGTACAATTCGTTTAATCAGTAGAGAAGTAAGATAAATGATTACCACGTACAATAATTCTATTCGACTCTTTACTAAAATCAAAGAATAGTGGAATATACGTTAGTTAATAACCAACCATAATCAATGAATTTCCTGAATGTTTGGATAATATTTGCCTATAAATGTAAAGAACATTTACTATTAAACCAATCAATTTTGTCGAATAAACAACACACGAAATTCTACGAATGATCTTTAACTTACAAAACCAAAGGGCTTTCTGATAATGTTTAACTCAAATGTAACTAGTTTTTATGAAAGTTGAAACGAAGAATGTTCTTAAACGTAATACGAAGAAATCCGAAAATTATAGATAAATCAAAGTCCTGCGTAATCAATAAATTCAGCCAAAATCGATCGAACAGTAACTGTTTACACCCTTGTAAACAGGAAAATGTGTAATCTGGTACGAAAGTTTTAGTCAACTAAGGTACGTGGGAAGGCGTGCCCTCCCCGGATCCCCGAATTGAGCGTCACTGTCGAACAATAACTTCGTGCCGCTGCGAGCTCTCAAAATGGCTGTCCTCAGCTATTATTACTTCGGGGAAAAAACAAATGACGGCGCGCTCACGCTACGAGGAGAGAGAAGAGACAGAGCCAAGGCTCTCCGTATATCCCCCGTGTGTGTATATATGTATATGTGTTCAGGATCTTCGATCTATGTACAGAGCCAAAAACATCGGTGTACACCTTACGTGTGTTTCCTGAATCGCGGTTTTATCAAAGCGATAACGTTTCCACTACGTAAAAACAAAAACAAATTTGTAAATAACGTACGATTCCCGCGACTTTTCACGCCGTTCCCCCGTTCCCGTTTACGATAATTTGTGTACGGTACAACACTTTACATTCCGCTACGTTCAGACTACAGGACGAACTTTTCAAGATTTCTTATGCAGCGACGACCGCGTGGTCGTAAAATTCTAGACAAACTTATTGTCGGTCGTGTCGGGACTACGACTATAATAAAGGGATTCCACCATACCCCCTCCCCCGCTAGCCCTTAAACATATGCAGGGAACCTTGGTTCTTATTCCGAAAAGTTTACCATGGGTCTCGGACTTCTGGTAAATCGGAAACATTACAACGGATAGTCAGGTCTAAATCCCCCCCCCACAATCGGTATTCTTAAAATTCGTGCCTTCTTTTACTGAAGACACAGGTACGAAATACGTCGTAAACTAAGAAATATATGTATGCCGACTGAAAGTGTGTAGAATATTGTTGAGAAATGGAAGAAGGGCGTTTAAATGTTGTTAGAATTTTCCTACGTGTATACTTACGTAAGACACGTTGAAAACAACGAAAAAGAAGGGAGAAAAAAAAATGAAAACTCACCGTTTGAAATGCTCTCTTATACGATCCTCTCGGATGTTTTCCGGCAGATTTCCAACCCACAGGTGACGTGTCTCTCTAACCATTTTGCTCCGAACTCTTCATTTGGGATCGGATGTTGTGGTATCGTTTGGCGGCACTGTACAACGACACACAACTTCGACCGACGCTAAATCTCACGGCACTCTCACCACACCACCGATACTCAATACCGCGCCAGCAGGTCGGCTCTCTAAGAAAGCCTCTCTTATCTCCCCTATAATCGCCTCTTTTTTTTCCCTGTTTCGCGAGAAATCAATGATACGTGTCGTATTTCGGTACGACACGATTGATTTTCTACTCTATATTTCACGAAGTAAACTCGTGGACCCTCCTCGGGGGAGGGGGAAGGGGGGGAAGAAAAACACACACGCGGCCGATATACACGGAGGAGGAACCGTTACGTGTATTCCAGGGACAAGAGAAGAAGAAGAAGTAGAAGCGCTTTTTGCCTTCCACTTCGACACTCCCCAATTTTAATCACTGGCAACAAACAGATTATCACTAGTCACTAGCCGGAAGGTGGTGACCCCAGACACGACGAATGCTGTTGTCAGGGCAGCGCCGTGGAACGATCGGCTGATAGAAGAGGGTGGCGACGGAACACTCGCGATAAAATTTTTGCGTCGCGACGCACGCCGACGACGACAAGGAGGAGGGGCCTTGATAGTGGACACCACTGACGGCAACGGCTACGAGGATTAGGACCGTCACCGAACACCACATCGTATACCACTGAATCGCGTATGAAGAATAGCGGCTAATCACACGTCACACCAACCACACCGGGGCACAACGCGCGGCCGATACATCCCCGTCGTATATTCGCCAAGCATGATCACACGCGCGTTACTTTCCGCGATACGATGCGTCGTCGTCGTCGTCGTCCTCCTCGTCGAACGAACGCCTCGATAATAGAGGCTATACCCGGGGTTTTCAACTCTCGCGGAAACTCCACTAAAAAAACAAAAAAAAAACAATCGGGTCTACGCGAACGATAGAACGCTGCTTTGCTTTTTTTTCTCTCTTCCTTGTTACATTTGATTAAACCGCGTAACTTTTCTTTTCCGCACGAAAAGACACTACTACTTTTTTTCTTTCTCTTTCTCTTCTCTGATTTTCCCTACGCACTCGATGTAGTTGCTTCTTTCACACCACTGCATTTGTTTCTTTCACCGCTTCGTTTCTTTTCGTATATATATATCTTTTTATCTCGTCGTTAACATATTATTATATGTATACTCGGATATACATCGAAGCAAAAAAAAAAAGCGAGGTGCGGTTTCTCTTTTAACCTTTTAACGCGATCGAACAAACTGGTCGTCGCGTAACGTGCATCGGTCGGAATATTAATATTATTTTGCAATGGCGACTCGATCGCTACGATCCACGCTGGTGTACGTACGCCTTAAACGCACTCGCTTCGTTCACTCGGGCCATGTAACGCGGACGGAGCTGGCTTCGCTCCTTCTCACTGCACTACACTACTCAGAGTGACGTCACCGTGGCGGGAGCGTAGTACGGCTCGCCGGCTAGCACCGCTGCCTGTTCCGGTAGTGGGGGGAACTGCGTAGGGGAACGAAACGAGTCTACCTCGGCTTCAGGAGAGGCGGCTTGCAATCGCGATCGTCGCCCGCCAGCCGGTGAAGCACGCCTATGGAGTGGGGGTAAAACTTTTCGTGCATCCCCGGAGGGGCGAGAGAGTAGAGGGACTCGTTCGAATCGAAGCAAGGACAGGTAGGGAGAACTCGGGTCTCCGGGAGAGGAGGGATAACGGGTCGAACGAGCTAACCCGAACCCGAACCCCCGAGCCGCACTCGTCCCTTTCAAACCATTTCTATCCCTCTCCTCTACCTCTCCCCTATCCTTCTCTTCTCTTCTCTTCTCTGCCATTCCCTTCCATATCCCCTCCCCCCTTCCCCCAGCCCGCGCGTTTCTCCGTTCCTTTCCTCTCCCTCCCCTCTTCGCGCATCACTCCCCGCGCACCGCCACTGCGTCGCGCCGCTCTTCCTACTCCGTAACCTCCTCGTCCTCTTCCTCCTTCCATCGTCGCCGTCGCCTCGTATCCGCCATCTTTCTTACACGTTGTCTCTTTTCATCCCACTCTCTCTCCAGGGCCGGTTTAGGGGCAGCCAATTACCCGGGGCATCGGTACTTTCTACCGAGAATAAAGACGGACAATCGGATTATTACGAAAATAAAAGTATACTTAACTTTGTGACGTGCCTCTCTAATCAAGGAAGTAATGATCAAACAAACGCATCGACTCGACGCCGCGTACGTGGATAATGGAAACATTCGCGAGAACGGTACGTGTACGTACGCTTTGTGTGAAAATGCTACAGATCGAAATGTTCGTACCTCGATACAAAGTGTACAGACGCAGGTCGACGTTGTTTAATACAATCGTCCAAAGTGTATCCGAAAATTCAACCCTCGTTCCTTGCACGCATATGTACGCTGACTTAGAAATATCTCCTTTAAACCGTGGAAGTTAATCGATAGATTCACGTAAAAATACGATACATATGGTCGTTGAATAGTGCAGACTAGTAAAATAAGTACTAGTAAACAATGTGTGTAGATAAATAAACAAAGCAAACAAGTACAAGACGTGTTGGAAAACATTTTTTCGAATACTTGTTTCGCACTATTTTTCTTATGTCACGTTGTTTTTCTAAATCCTCCACGTTCAACGTTGTATTGGAATATCGTGGATATTACAAAGAAGAATCAAAATAGACGAGTATATAGGTTTTTTGTTTGGGTAGGGCGCGAGTTCTCGTTGAGCCATCCCTGAACTCGCTCCATCTTGTTTCCACTAAAATCGCGTCAAAATCGTCGTAGATACATGGCTTCGATGCAGTGGCTGCATCTTCACGAGATCGTTGTTCGTTTATTCGTTCGTGTTATACGTTCCTTTCATAGTTCATGGCAGTTTGCTCATATAAAGCCAGCCCGTGTTGGCGACAGTATACCGAACGTCCGTTTGTTCGAATAGAGTTGTACATACGTCATTGAGGCTAGAGAAAGCGATTTCCGTCGCACTTCGGTCGCCTCGTCCAAAAACGAAGGCAGTTTTATTGCGACTTCGTGCTTAAAACGTTTTCAACGAAAAATACCTATCGCGTGTTATGTGTCGGTGTTATTCGAGCAGTTTTCGACACGCCACATCCATGCAATGACGGTTCAGTTCATTTTAATGGATTTAAATTACGCTTATTGTCAAAAAAGAAAGGAGAGACTGTACAAATAACATATTTGCTTTATTGTTTATGTTAGGTTAAGAGAGCGGCGCGATAACATTTGTTCACTGTATTTACAGTGTTTTTTTATACGTCAATGGAATAAAACATGAAATCTTTCGCACCGCGGTTCCTTTCATCGGGAACATTTAAAATAACCCGATGAAATCTGTATATTCGATTCGCGACACCGAGATACCTATGAAAAGATATGATCTCTGTATCATTATTTTATTCTCCGTGTAATTTTACAAATGATTTAGATTAGATTTTCGATACATTGCGGTTACCGGGGTATGTAATCGAGATTATCACAATTCGACAAGCCGAATCAGTTGAGAATATCTTTGATCGTAGTTTGCTGCTTACGTGTGTGGCCTTCGCTGGATACTAATTTATTTATTTTTTTTAAGAATCAAACACGCGATAGCAGTTCTGTTTGGTGACTGAGTTGTTAATACATTTAAAGACAGGACGGAATTTTTTAATCATGATTACTAATTACAATAGACTCATATTACGTTAGACCTTCTTTAAGACGATATCTGAACAATTATCACATAGCATTATTTATTTTATTCGCAGAATACCACGAAAAGGGCTATATTTTGCCTACGGCATAAACAACGATGCTTTTTAACGAAAAAGATGTCGAGTATCCTACATAATGGTAATTCTATACAACATCTAAATTTGAAAAGCAAATATTCGCTTAGGATTTATACTGTTCATCCTGAACTTCAATATCATCAAGAATAATCAGGAAATGATAAATATATTCACTGAATCCAAAATGCAATTTGCAGGAATCGGATATGAACGCGAAATGTATTCTACCAGTGTTTTAGGAAATTATATAACTATACGGGCATCTGCTTGTATTCTACGTACAATGAAGGTACCAAAAACGTTTCTAATTACTTTCCCATTATTTTACATAATTTATAAGTGATTCAGATCGTATAGATTTTACAGTTTGTATGTATGACAATACTATTAGCGATATCTGTCGGTTACAAAGGCTGGTTAAGACCATTCTCTTCGTTACCAGCAGCGCCATCTTTGAGCAAAAATATTATTCATTTCCCGGTTGCCAGCGGGATACTTTTGAATATAGTTTTATTGAACAAACAATCGTTTTCACTTTGTACACCTGTAACCGTATATTTGTTGATAATAGTTGTCGCAACCTATGCAAAAAACTCCCGCAGTTTTCTTTGTAATATTTCAATTATGAAAATACAGATTTTATACTCGGATTTCTATATAATATACAAATCATTGAACTTTATAGTATACTACCTGTTTCAGATTGTGAAGTATCCAGAAAGATATAAAAATGATGCAGAAAATGTATTCGCAAATGTCAGTCTACGAGGAAGATGACGAACCATCGCTTCTATCTCCGGATCCACATGAACGGAAATTAGCTCGTAGACTTCGTGTTCAACGACGTTTAGAAGCATTGACTAAGTAAGAGTTCAAACACTTTTGAATCACTATATCTGGTTTTATTAAAAAAACGTTGTGTAGTGTAAAACCAAATGGTATTATTTATCAATCTTTAATTAGACTTTTTTGGTAACTTATCCCAGTGATTATATTTCAAGGGTTTGTTTTTCTACAGACAAGCAGGTACTCAGGATGAAGAAATTGCCGAGAAGCTTCCTATCGAAAAACAAATATTCGACAGTATGAATCTGCTCGAAAAACTGGCTGCGGAAGGAAATGAAGTGGTATAACATCAGAACATTTCTTTAACGTCGAAGAATTGATGGAAATAACTTATCATTACATATAAATTAAGTGTTATGACTGAACTGCAGATGTTTGTGCAAATACGTATTTTTATAGTGTAAGATTCGTAAGAAAGTTCGTAAAACGTGTTGAAAAGGAAACAGTTGGGAAACGAATGATTAGGCGCTATTTGTTATTTATCATAAAACAACATACTTGCATAAACACCCACAGTCTGGGTAGAACGAGTAAAATATCGAATGAAATAAATTGTAGTTTAAACAATGACTGTAGGATAATTAATTTACAGGTTTCCAACGTTAAAATAGCAAACGATGCGCGAGAACTACAGAGGCGAAAAGAAGAGCAGGAGACGAGGGCACGATTGCTGCAGGTACTCGAAGACGAAGATGAGGAGTGCATGCAAAACTACAGGAGGATCACTGAGAAATGGCCTGATATTCTTGCATCCAAAGATCCTTTGGATATTCATTCTGAAATGGCCAATCAAAACACCAAGTGTCTCGAAATTCTCGCTAAAAAGGATGCCTTGATAAGTGAACTCAGACAAGAATTAGAAAATGCTGATTTAAAGTTTGCTAATGACCAGAAAGAACAATGCGAGGACATCGATCTCATTATCGAAAGAATGGAAAATCAAGTTAGAATTCTTTGCATTATGAATTTGCCAATTGTTCTATTAATTTAATGCGATTTGACTCGAATATAAATCCAGATGTTTCCTTTAGGTACGCACTATGAGTAAAGCTTATCGACGGGAGCTACTTCTGATCGATAGTGTCATCGAGTCGGAACGTAAAGTACTTTTGGAAAATGCTATGGAGAAATGGGAGACGATGTTTCAAAAACTGCAAGAAGACAGTCGCGAGGGATTAGAGATAAGAAAGCAAGTAATGCGAGAGTACGAAGAAGAAATGACGAAAGCTATGGTCAAACATCAAGAAGAATTTAGGGGCCAGAAGATCAGGCTCGAGCTTGAGACACAGAAACTTCAGCAGGAAGTGGAAAACATGAAAGCTTTATGTTTAATGAATATTGAAAAGTTGGACTACAGTTACGCAGTGCTAAAGCGGCGAGAAGATGAAAATACTATCGTGAAAAACCAACAAAAACGAAGAATTAACAAGTTTGTGTTAATAAAAACATACAGTAGAAATAATAGTAAACATGCGATATAATACTGATATTTAATACGAAATTGTTTTAGGCTTCAGGACATTGTCAACGAGTTGAAAAAGAATTATATAGACTTAGAAGAATCCACGCGATTGGAAATACAAAAGCTTACGGATCAACTGTTGAAAGCCCACCAGGGCATTTTAGATTTGGAAACGAAATCTGACTACTTTTCGGCAATTAACGATAAGAAGTACATGCAAATTTGGGACATGAACATCAAAACCGCAAACGAATTGCTCGATAAGGTATATAAATGATCAAAGTTTCGATTACGAATATCTTTCATCTAAAATTCTGTTTTAGATCTTAACAGCAGACAGAATTATACACGAACAAACGTTAGGAATGGAATGGGAGCCGCCAACAGAGACATTGTTAAAGAAAGAAGATTTACCATCGTATTGTGGCGCGATGTGTGCTTTAAAGAAAGGTACTATCCATTGAAAAATGTATCTGCAAGGAAAATGAATACATCGTCTTGTAACATATTTCAGAGAAAACGGAGGCTCAAAAGAAGAAAACGATTTCTAAGTCCTACACGTCACCAAATACCCTAGAAGAAATAAACTTAGAGCGGCGTCTGTTGAATCACATTCTTAAACAAATCTCCGAAGAATGTGGCTACCTTGTCGAGAACAGTTTACATGAAATACTATCCAATTATACAGAGAAGGATAAACTAGTGATTCGTTTGGATAACGTCTTTGAGGTGGATATCTAAAATTGAAATTTATTAACGTTAAGCATATAAAAAGAAGTTGGTTCGCAAAGAAGAACTTCTGGCTGAGTTATCGATTTTTGAGAATCAGGCTAAAAGCAAGAAAATTGTGATAAAACCCAAGGCAGCTATTTCGACGGAGAATGACCTATTTTCAAAAATCCATACCTTAGCCGAGATTTGACCGTTTTACTCGTACTTTCTTTCAATGTTAAAAACATGCATCCATTTTCAGGCATTACACATTAAATCCGAAAGGGAATTACAATTTCTCTTGAACTTCTTTTTGCCGTATGCGTATTGCCCAACTTGCGAAACACCAATAGCATCTGACAAATGTACAGCAAGTACTTCGACGGAAACTATGTAGGTAGTAAAGCAAAAATAATGGACCACAATAAAAAATTAACATTTTTCAAAGTTTGCTGCGAATTTTAGAAGCAGCACTCCTGATGTTTGCGGAGGCAGTACTGAACTATTAGTAGAAGAAGCGAAATTAGTTGAAGCTGTAGAAGAAGTAGTTCGTAGTGAAAGAACGCATGACGATGTATGCACTGAATGTGAAGAAATTTCACGCGAAACTTCTTCCACCGAAACACCGCCTGCTAATGTGGAAATATCCACATGCGCGTCTGGTATCATTGAAATCACTGATGGTACAAATCAATCAATATATTCTTTCAATTGCTGAGTGAAACATAAACACTGTAGAATTTTTTATTACAACCTAATGCCAAAATTGGTCGATATATTTCCACAGATGATGGTCAAACAAAGCGGAAACTGCGATGCGATAAAGGACATGTACTGGAAATCGAGACCGCGTTTGTTTCACAAGCTTTGAAAGAATTTGTAGAGAGATATGAATTTGTTAAGTATGCGGACATGCCAAAATCACTTAAAGAAAGGCTGCAGAAGAAAAGATTGACCGTGTCACGGAACCTTACCAAGGAGGATATAACAGAATTTTGGAAACGATACCGACATATTTTTTCGGAAGACAGAGAAAAATTGTGGGATATCTTACTAGTGGGACTGAAAAAATATTACGATATATTAAAGGAGAGACATGATCTGAACATCGAGACGGAATCTTTACGGAAGCAAAATGCAGAATTGCAACGCCTATTGCAAACGTATACACCCGAGGTTAATTTACTAAATGCTTTTCCTATGTGCTATGTGAAAATAATATAACATTAGTGTCGATCCATGCTCTATATTAATTATAAAAATACGGACAAATTAATACTAGACAAGTACTTCAAAAATGTGTATGTCTTTTTCAGACTAATGGTGAAACTGGGTAGCAGCGAAACAGTTATGGGTCTGTGAAAGTACTATTTATAACATTATATTTTTGTTAATAATTTTTTATATGGACATATATACATTCACACAGTAAGTCAGTATCTTTTTTACACTATTTTATCTAACAGTAAGGACAGTATTATCATACAGTAATTATTAAAGTCTCTAAACTTTATATAGTAACACCAGTGTAAGATGTTTTTAAATTTCATCCCTTCCAGCTCACGACACCATCCCGTTTTAGAATTTTTAGTTCTTATTCATTTTTACACGTTTTTTTGAACTTATTAAAAATACGGGCCTTAATCTTTTGCGTTGAAATTGCGAATTTGTAACAATGATTCACGACATTCGTGAAACGGATATTAATCATTTTTGGAAGACACCTTATTAATTTTCCAATCACTTTTGAAGTGATTTACATTATTCACGTTCATTATTGGCATTTCGTAATATAGATGAAAACATGAATTACTGTATAATAACTTACTTATACGTGGTCACGAATTACGTTAATATAAATAAATGTACCAAACAAAAATACATTTTTGTCCCATGTTAATTACAAAGGGTTCAATAAGAAAATATAGTCTATGTTGCTACAGCTATATTGACTAGTGCATGTCTCACTCTAATTGAGTTCTAAAAAAAAAATGAAATAAGTATGTGATACTTCCATATTTACAGGTATAGTTCCCACGCAAACGTATAAAATTTTTAAACACTTCGATTAACGTGAGAAATTTCATGAGAAAATCGTAACTGAAGTATAATTTACATCAAATTTACATATGATGTGCAATAATCAAATTTTAAACATGAAACGTATGAGAGTATCATTTCCAAATTATTCATGGCTTAGTAGAACAAGTATAATACTAATTTACAGAAACACGGACACACATACTTAACTTGTAGATAAAAATAAAAATATAAACTATTCATCAATTTGTTTCCTATGTTTGGTTTGTAAAACCACTTGGTACAAAGTTGTTTGATAGTGACTGTACATGATTTTTCGTATTTGTACCAGGTTTGGATTTCTTCCAGTATGGAAAAAATCTTTTCTTTTTTTGCGTTTTTACCTGTTTCAATTTCCCCGTGTGTTTTTTTGATGTTATATGCTGTAAAGTAAAAATTGCTACATTAAATAGTATAAACGCAGCTTATTCAGTCTATGTGTAATATATAAATATTGTACCACGTTATATTGCGCTGGGGAATTGAAGATTTTGTTACACATGTTGCACGAAAGCGATACACCTTTCATAGATCCAGGTGAATCCTGGACACTGATTGGGGAGGACGTCATTGAACTGCTAACATCTTGGCTACCCCACCCACCTAAGCATCAATGTGCGATCAACACTATCTATGTATCACAACCGCCTCAGCGATTAAATGTGATAATAAATCAGCTTGAACACTACATTCATGCTACGGAAAAAGCGATTATTAATATATGTATGATTGGAAACAGAACATATCGTTATAGAGTTTGATAGGAGTATGGGAACATAGTTCTTCCTCACTGTCTTACATGAATATGACAATATGAACATAATTTCACCTCTCATAGAAATGAAATAGTCAGTTTCACATATCTTACATATACGTATTTTAATTTGTTTAATTATAATATTGTAAAACAGAAAAATAACACCGATAATAGTTTAGAGATCTTGTACAAGAAATAGAAATTTACTTTTAAGAAAATTCGCTATTTATATTCAGACTTATGGTTTAATGATTTCAATTGAATTGTTACACCTAATTATTACTCTAAACGATTAATTTTCAGAAAGAAGGTGTAAAAATAGGTGATATGATAGAAAAAATTTGTTGAAGGGTTGCAGCAGAACGTAGGATTCAAATTATTTAGTGAATTACAGCCATTTTATTAAGTGTAATGTGTAACTGAATAACTCTGAATTGAGTTTCTTTTCATGACAATACATTCACTATAGAGTGAATAATAAATATACATCAAATACAAATAAACAATAAATAATAAATATTGTATAAATTATAATAAATAAATAATAAATAATAAATAATAAATAGTAAACAGTAAGCAATAGCATATGATTACAACAAACATGAAAATATCACTAAGCCTCTTGGTGCACATCTTAGATTAAAGCTATTTACGCAGCAGGCAGTTAATTTTGTATTAGTTCATAAAAACAAGTGAAAAGCAAAAGTAAGCAGTAGCATTAAACATGCAAAAGTAAACAAAATTAGACAGTAAATCAGTACAACAGCATTTTTCTCTATTATTTTATCCATACACATAGTGCGACTACATCTAAACCCATATGGTAAGGACTTCCGTACCATATATGGTTTATTACCTCTCATTGCTTTCTTTTTATGTCGACTACCTATAAAAATAAAATTTCCTATTAGAATCATATAAATATACAACCATAAGATAAAAATGCTTTTATAAAATACCGTTCAAGTGAGTTTGTAGTTGCTGTATTGAATTCAGGCACACATTACACACATTACACTTCAGTCCATTTGTCTCCTCATCTTTTGTAAACGCTACTTTTGTTTCTTCTAGCGATGCCATTATGTTTTTTGACCTTATCTATAATTCATTCATCATTCTTACGATCCAATGTTTTTTATTGGAATATAGTTCATTATTTTATAAGTTCATGATAATTGGTATCCCTAGTATGGAATAATATCATCCCAGATATTCATTATTTCTATTTGTTTATTAAACTGGATTTATACACACCTGTTTAGCATGACGTGCACCTTGTAAATGTGTGTCTAATACTGTTTGACTCGTAAACGAAAGATCACAATCATCACAGCGAACAAGTGGTTTCTTGGTGGGTAAATTACCCATTATATTATCAACTACCGCCTTTGTCACAGGATCATTCAGACTAGGGTTCATTACATCCTCCGATGATACAGCCATTATTCAAACTAGAAATTTAATTTGTAAATTAAATACACTGTTGCTGTAACATAAACAAGATCATTAATGTCAGCTCCAAAACCAGACAAAAGAATTACCAAAGAATTTATAAATGCAATATTGAGAATCTCATAATCTGCTTATAACTACCTCGTTCTGTTACAATATTTATATAAATCGGACGAAAAATTGTGCAAATTATTACGACTCGCACAGCTGCACCTTAATACTGTCAAACATATTATTTTCTCTGGCAAGTTCGTTATTTCATTTATTTGTAGAATATTCAGGCTGTCTGTTCGGGATAAAGACATCAAATGGCGTTTACTGTGCGTAGAGTAAACCCTTACCTTTTCAATGTATCAGAAAGTAAGTCAAACAGCAAATAGGTGCAGATTAGTATTGTTTGAAAGTGAAATAAATTTTCTTTTCGGTATTTCAGTCAACAGTGCTTTCTTATGTTGGTCGCCTGTTTCGTCATTTCAGGAAAATTATTTTCAAACGTATAACTTCGCGTTTGATTGGCTTTGAGTGTTCCTAGTGAAACGTCATTCGAAGTTTGTTCGGTAAATGAACGGTAGATCGATATTCTACGCAGTATATAATTAATTCAGAAGAGATTTAAAATTACTTTAAATTTGTGAACTTACGATAAGTGTTTCACGTTACTTTTATTGATACTACAAATGTTTCAATCATACCGTATAAATCGTAAAATTCAAACCCTTTATAAAGGTATAAAATTGTAGGTTATTAATAGTTAAATCTTAAAATTACTTCTGTCTAGTCGATTTAAATGTTAATGTCAACTTATTTCGAAGCTGCTCCATTACATTTTAATCATTTCTCAATAATCACATGGGTGCATTCCTCGATAACAACGTGATTAAAAGAATTGAACGAAACAGTGACTGATTTTGCGCGCGTATAATATCCTTTTATAGAATTTTACCGCGTCCTCGAATTCCGTTCCGAAGTGAAGTAATCTTTCAAGAATACATATAGATACGATACGCAATGCTAAGAAAGGTTTGTCCATTAAATATGCATAAAATCAAACAGGTGAATGAAGCTTTGCGGGTATGTTCGATCCAATCAACGGTTTTTAAAGTGCGGTCTCGTGGTGTCGGTCGCGTTAGAGTTTAGCGCGAAAAGCGTTCACGTGTTCGCGGCTTAAGAAAATCAGCCAATTAGAAAAGTAGTGAATATCATCGGTCGGTACTTGGGTACATTGTGTGCGTGTATTTGTGTGGGTGCATATAGGTGACGGTCGCGAAATATAGTAGCAGCCATCTTATATTTTGTGTCGGAGAAAAACAATTTGGCCGTAGAAATGTTTCGCGATTGTCCGTGAAGCCGCTCGAGAACGGGAGGCGTGCGCTCGATGAGGCGTGACGTTTTTCGACCCTAGTCCGGACCACTACATTAGCAAAGGTTCGTAAGAAAGATGATTTATTCCTCTGGTAGAGCGAGAGCGACCCCCCACTTGCGAAGCGCTTACGAGGAATCCGGTTTCGCAGTCAAAATATTCAGGCTTTTCTGCCGTCGCTTTTTAAAAATAGAGTAGCCCGTGTCGCTCACTGCTGGGCCACGTTCTGTTCACGACGGCATCGCGCCGTCTTCGAGCGCTTCGCGTAAAAGTTATGCAATCAGCTGATCGTCCAGCTACCTTCTGTCACTTGTCAAAGATAAATGTCAAAGCGATTGGTCTAACCTGACACGCGTATGTATGAGTCGGGTATGCATGATACCGGGATTACGAGCCTCTGTACGTCGTAGCAGAGCACCCGAACGATCGTCGCAAATGGCGATTTATAAAAATTCCCTGTCATGCAGGTGGATTGGTACGCAGGATATGAGCAGTTTGTCAAGCGCAACCTGACTCTGCTCCCCCATCAGCAAGAAGCGCAGCAGCAGGAGCTGCAATCACAACAACTGGCTCAGCCGCAGCTGGCTCAGCCACAGCAGACTGATATAATGACGTCCATGTTCGAACAACAAATCAAGAGTGAGCCCATGGGGTTCTATTCCGTTGCTTCGAGTCGTTCGGATGGTTCCAATTCGATGGTTAATCTGTCGGACGACCGTGAGGATCTCTCTCAACAGGAGGGACATCTCCAACCACAGCAACAGGCGACGTTGCAGTTAAACCAGCAACAGGGTCAACAACAAGCTCAACAACAGAATCAGCAACAATCACAGCAGGGTCAACAACAGCAGCAGAGTCAGAGTGTGCAACAGGATGCTCCGAACCGACAATCGACGGGCCAGCAAACCGTTAAAGAGGGTTCACGGTCAAAGCCACAACCTTGTAAAGTATGCGGCAAGGTGCTATCTTCTGCTTCGTCTTACTACGTACACATGAAGCTCCACTCGGGCAACAAACCTTATCACTGTACGGTATGCGAAGCGAGTTTTTGCCGTAAACCATACTTGGAAGTACACATGAGGACGCACACGGGCGAACGGCCCTTTCAGTGTGAGCTGTGTTTGAAAAGGTTTACTCAGAAGAGCAGTCTTAATACTCACAAGCGCGTACATACGGGAGAAAGACCATATGCCTGTGACATTTGTCAGAAGCGTTTCGCAGTGAAGAGCTACGTGACAGCACACCGTTGGAGTCACGTGGCTGAAAAGCCTTTAGTCTGTGACAGATGTTCTCTTACATTCACGTCCAAGAGTCAATTTGCAATTCATATCCGTACTCACACAGCGAGCACAACTTACGAGTGCAACATTTGTGGTCGTACGTTCGTACGTGACAGTTATCTAATACGGCATCAAAACCGAGTACACCGTGACATGAATCAAAGCAGCTCTAATCACAATCCACCGACGCCTCAGAGTACCGGGGGCGGTACACCAGGTACCGGATTCGAGAGCCCAGTTTGTGATCTACGCTACAGCGAAGGACCTTCCTCGTTAGACGGCCTGGCCGGCTCCAAGGGTGGCATCGCCGCCGAGATCGCCAGCCTAGCCAAGCAAAACAATCTTCAGCTTCCTCTACCGCTGTTACATCCGCAGACTACCAACTAGTGTTTAGACGGCAGCGTGTCTCAGTCCCTACCGCAACACCAGTCGCCACAGCAAGTAGTATGTCCCACCTCGGCGTCTTCGCCATTCACACTTAATTCACCCGTGTCTCACGAGCACACCACACCGCAGAGTGTCTACCAAACGACGGGTTCATCCAGCTCGCTGGACAGCCCTAACTCCCAACTTTATTCGCACTTGTCGTCCCCCATAGATCCATTGGAGTCGCATCATCATTCGCATCAACTTCATCGCGGCATTCCTCCGCCAGGGCTTCATCCTGCGCTCTACCTGTACGCTCAGTACTCGAACACGAGCTCTTCTATCTCGTATCCCGAATATATTCAACGTAACAACTGAAATTGAATATACATATATATATACATATATATGATGATGATAGTTTATGCCGGCAATCACGATTTTTACCACACGAGCGGTGTAGACGAGAGATCTGAACGTGACGATTCTCATTGCTCTAAATATGCTTTCTTCGATCGCGTGTCATTTAATGGTGCTGCTTGATCAAAGTGCCTAAAGAGCATCCGCTTCTGGATCATGATGGATGCTTATTTAATCGCGGATTAGTAAATACGGATGAACTTTTTATGCACCAAACTCCGTTTCGATTATCATAATGAAGAAGTGGATCAATTGTAAATTGATTACCGTTCAGCACACTTGTTCACCGGATACTTTGTCGTCCATTTAATGGATTCAACGTTTACGAGCGTATTTTAATAAGAATTAAATAGCACCGTTCGAAGAGGCCAAGCACTCGGATCAACGATCACATGGACTTTTCATCGTTTTATCGATCGATCTGTCGCGTGGTATATCGATGTTAGCATAAACTGAATATGCGTAACATTTCTACACGAGTTTTCGAGGTTTCAGCACTTCTTGATTTACCTGTTTTTTTTCGATCACATCTGCGAGTACATATACATATATATATATATATCTATGTGTGTATATATATTATGCGCGAACCATTACAATACACATACACATATTTATATTATATTTTTAAAGGAGTTTAGTCACTTGGATCTGTGATATAGATAGTAATTATTATCTACAACGTTTAAACTATTGGTTTACTATTTTGATGATATCAAAACGAGGATTAAAAAAAAAATAATAAGAAACAAATAATGAGAAAGCAATGTCACGGAGCGATGTCGCCATCAGAATTTAACGAACATTATTATTATTATTGGTCTCTACCGAAGGTGTTTGGTAGACACCCTACTATTACTTTTACAACAGCAACAAAACAACAACAACAAGAACACTATTATTGCTAATGCTATTACTGCTATTACTACTACTACTATTACTACTCTCACTAATACTACCACTACCATCGCCACCAACCAGCGACAATTTCCCCAACTATATAATATTACTCTCGCTATTATTACTACTACTACTACTATTACTACTACTACTACTACTACTACTATTAGTGTCATTATTATTATTATTACTATTATTATGATTACTATTATTAGTAAACACGAGAACGTAACTTCATTTCGTTAACACGCATACCAAGTGTCCTCGGTTAGGACCCGTAACATAGTCGTCATGGTTTCTCTTTAGCCTAAACTGCTAAGATTATTTTTTTCCCGCCTTCTTTCATCTCTTTCGCTCTCGTTCTTTTTCTCTTTTATACCCTCTGCTAGTTTCTTTGTACCTCATCAACGGCGCTTATCTATTGGAAGTTGGAACCGTGACATCTGCCAATATAATTATTTACCGTTCGAACTCTTTCATTTTGACTGCTGCACGTAAACTCCAGCTGGTAATTATCCGAATAACGTTCAAAGCGATGAATACTCGAAGAAATATAGAACTGGTAGCATGGTTTCAATTCCCAATAAGTGTTTAACATTTAGAGAACGCCACGGTGTCGGTACACACTCCTCTGCCACGTAAATACTGTACAGTTTTCAATCAGTTCCATATAGGTGTACTTACTTTTCACATATCGAAGTGTATTGTACACACAGATATACATATATTGTATATACGTATATAGTATACATACGAGTGTATTATAAAACAAAAAAAAGAAGATGAAACACACATGCGATCGAGAGAATGCGCAGGTTGTAAGTTCTAAAATACTAGGAGAGTAATAGCAGGGCTGTTGATTTGTTTTTTTTTATCACTATTAGCACTTAGATTTTTAGTAATTATTATTAAATATTCTAATTATTATCATTATTACTATCGTTGATCTTTTACTGCTAACGCTACAAGATTTAGAGACGCATGTGGGGGAACCATGACAGCGGCGAGTGTAACGTCAGAAAGAAACAAAAAGAAGTAATCTTTTCCGAATAACCGATTATCGAAAATAACGGACGATATGCAAGCGAAAAGAGAGAAAAATCGAAGATTTTCTTCGAATTCGCGCTAGCGTGCCTCGAACCTGAGACTAACGGAGGAGATGCGAGTGAAACAAAAACGAAAGAAAATGAATTTAACGATTTATTCGCACTAGCGTAACCTCGAAAATCTCTTTTTTTTTCACCGTAGCTCCGTTTCCGGCGACTACATATTATTATTTAGTTCTCGTATCGAAAACGAAAGAAACAATATTCTCTGCGCGCGTATGCCCGAGGCTTTCGATTTAAATTGAGACGCGAAGACACCGGGGCAAGACTGATTTTATTCGTAAACTATCGCGAGACAAAGAGAACGAATCCTTCTATCTCGTTTCCTCTTTTATTTATTCATACACGTGGACGTTAAATCCCGAACGGATAGACGAGTGTGGGAAAGCCTCTGATATCATTTTCTTTTCGTATTGAAAAAAAAACAAAAACAAAAGAGAACCGCTTTCACGCGTGTGTTTCCTTTGTTTTCTTTAAAAAACGGTCGTTTAAGGAAGCAAGTGCAATGAGAAAAGAAAAAAAAAACAAAAGCAATGATCTTCATACCGGCTAGTCATTGTGCAGGTTTTTATGAGATATTAATCGTACTACAAAGCTGTGATTTGAAGCCTCCGTGCATATGTCCGCGCAGCTCCTAATTATATAGTAATACAATATTTTGTAGCTTATTACGGTTGTAAGTACAGTAGGTAGCCCGTAGGAGTACCTAGATGGACAAAAAAAGAAAAAAGAATAATTGCAGTTCCAATTGATCGGTCGATCCTTCATTCCGATCTCTTTCTTACTTCTTCTTTTCCCTTTTTATGTATATTTCAATCTTGTATTTTTCCTGGCTCTATCTCTGTTCGTTATACCTCTCTTGTCTCTCTGTTTCTCTGTCTTTCTGTTTCTCTTTAGCATACACATCTATCTATCTATATATATATATACATATATAGTTTTGCAGTGTTGGGCAAGCTGGCACTTAGGTGTAAAAATACGTGTTGCGTAGGAGAAATGTTTGTGCAAGTTAACGAGGAATATTACGTTTGGACTTGTGTGTGTGTATTTTTTCGGTGATCTTATAAATTATATTCTAGAAATTGGTTTCCCGTGATAATGTTGAAATCGATTCGGTTTTTCTGTTCTTTTATCTCGCACCTCCTGGGGTGAAATGATTTTTATCGTTGACTAATAATCACGCTTTGTTATATATATGTATAATACATATTATTTATTCTACGGACCGTGAAAATTTTTGCACAAAACATTCTTCGTCGTTGTTTGTATAAATTGCTTTTTTTTTATACAAAACTTTTTACGTTCTCGCGTGCAGAAATATGTGATATATGTAGATTTTCCGATGTAGTTTGCTGATTCGACGAAAAAAAAATAATGCTTTTTTGGCGTATTAACTCTTAATACATGTATATGTATAAAAATATACATATATCTATGTATATCTACATTACGATATACGTAAATGTATATATATATATACAGGGTGTCCCAGTTCCCAGGACGTTCGTCACACCTTTGGATAGCTCAGGTAATTCTAAGATACGGATCATTAGTTTCAGCGTCCCATCACAATCCGTGGCCGAGTTATTAACGAAAAACGACAGCCAATCAGAGGGCTCCGTTTGGCGCGGCAGCGCGACAGTTCCTACTGGTACAAGTTAATGTCTTGTAGTAGCGGGAGTGTTTATGCGGCCGCGTCAACGGAGCCCTTGAAAGGGATACAGACCGAGCACTAACACACTTCCACGAAAAATGTATCGATGAGTCTGTCACTGGGTCACCGAAAAAAGGTCTAATTTATGACATTACCTCTTGCGCGTACCCTATGGAATTTCACCGCTGGCACACCATCGGTTTACGCCGCAAACTTTACAGAACACCGCACAATAAATTCACATTAAAAAAAAAGACCGTTGCCTGATAATTTTCACCTTAGATTTGATTAGATTATTATAAAGAATGTATGCACTCGTACACTTGTTCCATTTGTTCAGCGAAAGGAATAGATTCTTCATCACCGAGAAAGTTTGATTATTAATCGATTACCAATACATCCGAAATTACGCGAACTTCACTCCGGGGTGACTTTTTCGTCTTTGCACTTCCAACGTTTTTGATTTTCTACACAAATACGTTTCCTTCGTAATGATAGATTTCTTCTTAGTGACTCGTAGAACTGTTCAGTTCGGCAGAAAAAATGATTCTGTATTTCTCGGGGTCGTCTTCGTGTATCGGAACGTCCCGTTCCCCTCTTTGCTTTCATTTCGCCCTTTGGCGTACTAAGGATAGTGGGAGGTACGGACGGAATGGATGTTTCAAAAATTTCCACAATCGCTACATTTGGCGTCCAGGTTTTCCATGTCGAATCGCTGCATGTGTTGTCGAGAAGACCAGAGTTCGTCACTTGAATTCTTAACAGCGCTTTCATTGTTACGTTTCGGGTTTCAGCAGCCTCTTACAGGAATGTGTTGGAGCGATACCAGACCGTTTCCTCGACATTTTTATAACAGGAAACGTACGGTCGCGGCAGCAATACGCTTTCTACGGGATATTATTAACTATCGATATTATTAACTTACCGAATACGCTTTTTTTAGGTCCACGCGTACATTCAACGTGGGGACATCAAACAGATCGATTAAATTATCGGCTCCTTTCAGAACTACTCATACTTTCAACGTAGATTGACATTGTGGTCTTTTTCTGTGGACATCTGTTTACTGTTACTATTCTTTCGGTAACAGACGTCTCTCCTTCGCTTCATCTATTCTTCGGAAAACGTATTTGTGTGGAAAATGGAAAAGGTTGGAAGTGCAAAGACGAAAAAGTCACCACGAAATGGAGTCCGCGTAATTTCGGATGTATTGTTAATCGATTAATAATCAAACTTTCTCGTGGGTGAAGAATCTATTCCTTTCGCTGAACAAATGGAACAAGTGTGCCAAAGCATACATTCTTTATAATAATTTAATCAAATCTAAGGTGAAAATTCTCAGGCAACGGTCATTCTTTTCAATGTGAATTTATTGTGCAGTGTTCTGTAAAGTTTGCAGGGTAAACCGGTGGAGTGCGAGCGATGCTAGTCCGTAGGATGTGCGCAAGAGGTAAAGTCATAAATTAGACCTTTTTTCGGTGACGCCGGCAAGTAAAGTGACCCAGTGACATAGACTCATCGATACATTTTTCGTGCTAGTGTGTTAGTACTCGGTCTGTATCCCTTTCAAGAGGCCCGTTGACGCGGCGGCATAAACACTCCCGCAACTACAAGATATTAACTTGTAACAGTAGGAACTGTCGCGCTGCCGCGCCCAACGGAGCCCTCTGATTGGCTGTCGTTTTTCGTTAATAACTCGGCCACGGATTGTGATGGGACGCTGAAACTAATGATCCGTATCTTAGAATTACCTGAGCTATCCAAAGGTGTAATGAACGTCCTGGGAACTGGGACACCCTGTATATATACACTATCAATGGTAGAGCATATCATGCAAACATAGTGAGATTTTTAGCTGTGTTATAATACATGTATAAAATTGATTTCGTACAGTATATTCAGCGTATCGATTAAAAAGAAAAAAACACAATACGTTTAACAAAAATTGCCCAGCACTGAATATTTCTCAGCTCTCGGATCAGTTTAGCGATCTCACTAATTCCGATGGGTTCTCTTTAATTCGTGGCATGTATATCAAAAAACAAACAAAAAAAACATGAATGTGTATTTTTCAAATAAGAAGAGGGGAAAAGATAGGTCCTTTCTTCGGGAAAGAGAGAGAGCACACACGTCGGACCAATATTTAAGAAAAATAACACCCACTAATCGCGACCGTCGTCGCGACGACGGACACTTCGTTCCGTCGGTACGACGGATTATGTATCATACGTAGAATATACCAGACGTTGAAATCGTTTGTTTGTCGGGAAGTCCAGTGTCTTTCTTTTAGTACGATCGTTTCGTGTTTTCCTTCTTCGTTATCGTTAGGTGGTCGTGAACGCGGGGGGAGGGGGAGGGGGGGGGGGTGTTATGGAGGCGAAATCGTATTTAAAATACGAAGTAGCGAAAGAAAAAAAAACGAGAAGGTCTCGCATTGGTGCGTTACCTCGCGAACTTGGCTGGTGAAGCTTGTAAATAATAATTTATAAACGTGTAAGGAAATCAAAAGAGATATTATCGCAGAGGGTGCCGCTCATTAATCGAAAGAACAACAAGAAACAAAAAAATAATAAAACAAGAAAACATTAAGAGTCAGTCCCGTAACACGGCAAAGAGTTAGTTTACAGCGATATACATATTACGCAACCACGCAACGCAACAGCTATTTTCTAATCAAATCTTCTAACGACGGTAAAATGAACGCCATTTATCGAATAACGGTTTTTTTTCTTCCTTCTGCATCGATCTCTTTCTCTCTCTATATATATATTACCGAAAGGAATTTCGTACGGTAATCTCATGAACAGAAAAGTATTACCCGCTCCTTGATTAGTTGTACGCTTACGGATTAACCGTCTCGTCGCGATTAAACTGCGAGTTAGTTAATTTCGTGGAGATTTTGAAAATCCTGTAGCTTGAAATTCCCCGCGTTTTCACCAATTAGCGGCGATCGGGGATTTCCTTGTTTTTTTTTTTTGGCAGCTGCCCGGTGCCCGGAAACGTTTCCACCTTAAAACTTTCTGGCGCGCGGAAATATCTGCCGTTTCATCGCGATCAAACATGACAAGAGTATTTTAATAATCGGCTATCCTTATCGAGCGATATTGTTTCGACGGAATATCGCGTTCGTTTTGATTGGCACGCGACAAAGGTGCGGTCGAGTGTGATTTATTTTAACATTAGCGACGTTAATTATGACAAAATCGATCAAAACTATTGGCACTGAGATATTATTATTTTTTTTCGTTTTAAATATATGTATATGTATATATATATATATACATACACGTTCTTGTAAGCGCTTGTTATCGTTCTTCGTATGAATTGCGAGTAGGAAATGTGTCGTTTTAAAATTGACGAGTACTTTCGAAGCATGAAGAGTTTTCATTGTTTACTTTACGGCACGCGAATCGTATGTATACGTTTGTATACGAGAATTTGCTAATTGTTATTCTAAAAAAGATATTTAGGTGATATATGAAAACGAGAATGACTTTTAGAATAGTGATAAATCCGTGCAATGTGACTGTTGTGTTTATTCACCCACGATATTCGTTTTATTTTTCTTTTTACATCATCTGAAAGAATAATTATAATTTATATATGCACATATATGTATATAGATATATAAAATATTTGCCGGATATCATTTTGTTTTTCCTTGCAAGCGATTAAATTTGCGTTTTCGTCTGCTGATTACCATTGTATATATTATTATTATTATGACTATTATTGTTATTACTACTACTACTACTACTACTACTTTGTGCCCGCCTATTTCAGTATTATGTTTATTATCTGAAATCGTCAAACACGTGGATGGCTTTACGTTATAAATACGGAACAAAAAGTGAGAGAACATTTTTTTAAATAATCTACATTGTCAGTTAATGCTGTGTCATATCGTGCGCGCGTAAATTAATTAGCACGCTGTATTAATCATTCGTTTCTCGACTCGTTTCGTTCTAAATTACAGTGAAAAATGTACTTTTACCCTAATTCGTAAGTTACACCAGAAAGTGGTCCGGAGTGTTCGAAATATATTCGCGCATGATTTTCGTTGCTTGATAGATCGAGTTTTATTTCTCAACATTTGCATTGTACGGTAGGAAAATTCCCTAGGAAGAAAAAAAAATGAAAAAGAGCAGAGCGAGTCCTTTAAATTCCGACGACCCGATTCTAACGTTACGTTACGTTGTCCGATTCAATTGAAACACGAACAATAAAATAGTTTCGCGACACAGTTACCGTGGAATGTTCGAGTAAATAAATAAATCAAGGAACAACGGACTGCCTTTATCCTAAACGAAGGAAATAGTGTTTAAAAATGGATGTTGCAACGTAACAGCCTCTAATCCAGGATAGTATTCGAAAAAAAACACTATAATACGCTATTTGACCTACGACCCAAGTCTTTATACGCGACTTGACCGAGCTATTAAAAAAAACAACAAGAAAATATCCACGAGTTGTGATGTACAATATTATTAGAATATTTAATTAATTCTCTTTTTTTATTTGATTTTTCGCACCCAATTACGAGAATTAGGATCGGACGATAGATCAAAAGAGATAACAAGAAATTAGACTGTACATCGTAAACGCAAAACGGAAGGGGGTCAAAGTTGATTTGTTTTTTTCTTGAATTTCATTTCGCGACATTCGAAAACTCTAACACCGATTGCCTTCGGTTGACTGTGTACATGTATATAAAATATATATCTGTATACACGGCGTATACATAAAAGAGTCTTTTATATATACAATACATATAATCATACGCTATACAATTAGATACAAGTCAACTGGAGTCAAGGCACCGCGTGAAACTGAAAAATAAAAAAACATTATTTAGACGTAGGACAGACAGAGAAAAAAAGTAACTCAGCCAATATCGTAGGCAGCCGATCATCCTTTCCGTGATTAAAAAAATAAATATCCCTGAATACTATTAATTAATGAAAATCACACGATTATAATGATATACACGTGATTATACGTATACCGTTTTGATTTTCCATTGGGAAATCGTTATATCGCTATTTCGCATTATTCTTACATGGCAGCCGATAGTAACGATATTATTCGAAAACAAAGTGAGTGGGATTCTCATTCGAATCTTCTCGATATTTTTTTTCTCTTTTTTTTTTCTTCTTCGTAAGGCGAAATCGTTCGCACAGTTCCAATCGAAGCTGTTCACTTCGTTATAAATCAATCGCGATGAATTCAGCGAACAGCGTAACAGAAAGTGAGAAAGGCGCAACTATCGCCCGGTGTTAGTTAAATAAATGTAAGTTTACGGATTTCTAGAATGCCATACGAGAGAGACGAACATTACGCTTTTCGAGTCAGGACGGTGCACAACGAATCGACAGGCTATTGTTATTTATCGAGGATTTACGTTTTATTCTATAACTTGTCAAACGCGATTTATTACCTGGGGATGAATAAAATTTCTTACTAGAAGAGCCCGATCAAATTCTGTTCGATTTTGAAACTCGAGCGAGTTGTAAACTTATACTTTTTCTCTACACTTTTTTCATTAACAATGAATTTTTACATGAAACTTTTGTTATGTTTTATCTTTTAGAAAAATGATCCTAGGATCGAAATATATTTACCTTGGTAATTTAAGAACTAGTAGTTTTACGTATAAATAGGTAGAAAATAGTGTGTTAAAATTTCGTTGTTACAGGTGAAATAGTTTTTGAGAAAAATGTATTGAAAAAGTATCAAATGTTTTGTAATTAGTTTGAGAAAAGCTTCAGATTTTTAATTATCCACTCTACTCATCCTTAAGAAAGCCACGATGAGATTATTAGATTTTACAGTATTGATAAACGTAGAATTCGTCGAGTTCTGGTAGAACACGAGATATAGAAATCCCGGGCAAACCTTCATCGGTATCGCGTTACGGAATTACGTGGGGGCATCGGCGGTGGCGGGTTATATGATCTATCGTGAAAGGATATACGAATGATTCAGGACTGAAGTGAACCGAGTAAATCAAAGAAAAAAACTCACGTGATTCGTACCAATGACGCATACACGCATGGCAAACAGTTAATTTTGCATATTCGATTCTATAATACGACACAGAGCATGACTAATACACGAAATATGAAATATAACAGACATACAGGACCGTCCATAAGTGGGACATTTACAGATTCCAGTAACCTGTAATTATTACAAATTTCAGAAATTCAATGATCAAACAGAACATAGATAGAAAGTTCCAGATTTATTAATATATTAATAATGTTATAACACTTATCGCTTCTCTCACGTGACCACGAAAAATCTGTAGAAATCCCACATCTGGTCAGTGATGTATGTAATAAATTAAATAAATTACCAATTACTTGAATTTTATCGATCGCGTGATAATATATGAAATAAATAAATATTCTACAATTTAATTGGACGTTGATTTTGAGAAATTCCGATCGTTCCTTCAGTTCTGACTCGGTGATATTTTCTTCGTTAGACCTGACAAGTAGTTCCTGGTCTGACTTTAATCGGGTGCTTTATCGTGCCGTGTGATCGGCTCTATACACTTGTGATACTCCCGTTCGCACAGCCCTGGCTCGGACGTTTAATACTCTCGCTCGTCACCTGGTACGAGCAGCACGTGATGTAATTAAATCGACTTTCGCGGGAAGGGGTTAATCGAGGAAGGACTCGATTAAAAAAAAAAAAAACGAGTCGAAGATAAAGGAACGGGAAACGAAAAGGGGGAGGGGGTGGTATTCGAATATAACGGGAGGGAAATCAATCTCGATTTAATATCGAGGGTGAGAGAATTTAAGTGTAGACGAAATAAAAGAATAAAATAAAAAAAACGTGAGGAAGGGAGGAAAAGCGCGAAGGGAAAGAGAGGAGAAGTGGAAAACAGAAAATTTAATAACGATGTTCGCGTCGCTCGACATTGCGCCTGTACCATTTTGCTTCTTTAGCAGAGTACAATGCCATTTATTTTTGTAATACGTTTACGTAGGATAGCTCTTATTTTTATAGAGGTTTACCGTGCTACTGTAAGTCTTATAGAGGCCTGCGTATAAAAGAAGAAACAAAAAAATACATAGTGTAGGGATTTGTAGGAGCCGCGGATTCCACGATGGAATTCTGACATACAAAAAAGGAGAAAAAATAAAATGACACGCACTTCTAGCACTGGCTTTTACTTTCGGTGAACTAAGAATTAAAATGGAACACACGATAAATGGACATTCAGAGCAATGATCTTTCAGGGCAATGATTTTTCAAAGCAATCCTTTCACACCTTGAAAACAGCAATAAAAAATACAGGAAAAATAAAACGGTTTCTCGCTTCGACAATAATATCAACTTGCTCGTCCTTTCTTGTAGATGATAATTATTGTTGAAATGGCGCATTAAGACGAGAAATTAACAAATAACAATGCGTAAAATTTCTTTCGCCGGTTTGCGCTTTGAAAAAGTGTTTCTATCGCCAGGAAATTTTTGCTGCCTCGAAATTTCTGCACCTCGAAATTTATGGAATTTTTTCGGGTTGTTTTTTTTTGGTATTTCCCGGTGCGATTCTCTTCACTCGTATGCCAAGATAGATTTAATATATTACAGAAGAAAAGAGAGGAAACAGTGTAGACCACGTGACACGTCCAAAGGGAATCGTATCGAATGTATCTCCATGGTGAAAAATCTTTTATTGTTTCGTTTCGAATACATTTGTATTTTCATAAACGAGGCAAAACAAGATTTTTTCCATAATTCTCCCGTTTCGTCTACGAGATCTCCATTTAATCGTCTTCCACGATTTAAAGTTAACTTTATTTCCCACTGATAATTCGTCTGTGAATTATAATTATATTGAAACTTTCGACGCGCAGAAATTTCCACGGCTGGAAACTTCCGGCGGTAAGAAATAGCAAAATAGTGAAACAAAAAATTGGTCTATTAAAAAGGGGTGCTAAAAAAAACCAGATCGATCGGCTGATCGAACCCGTAAGTACAAGCGTAAGATTTTTTATTGCTAATATTTTTCCTCAGGTCGAGTCTTGAACGGTGCCTAAAGCTTTGATTAAAGGAGCGAATGAAAGC
The DNA here is from genome assembly GCA_917499265.3 of Mimumesa dahlbomi. Lineage (NCBI taxonomy): Eukaryota > Metazoa > Arthropoda > Insecta > Hymenoptera > Crabronidae > Mimumesa > Mimumesa dahlbomi. The sequence continues at coordinate 11,277,755 of OU824120.1, read as the reverse complement.
AAGTTCTGAATTGCGTGTCGACGAAACTTTTTCGAAAACGAGCCGGTTGTTATCGGATTCTCGCGGTTATATTTCGCGTAACCCGTCGGGAGAGCAAGATCATGATGATTCAAAACGAGAGGAAAATAACCGAAAAAAAGAATGAAATGAAATGAAATAAAAGTAAAATATAAATGAAATTTAATCAGCGGTGGAACCAAAATTACGATACGATACGACGATAAGATATACATACCTATACACATACCGTCGATGCGTAGAAAGTACTGTGTCATATAATACATAATATATACACACACACAGACACACCCTGCATGTATGTAACGTGTGAGAATAACGAACAAACAAACAAACAAAAACAAGTAAATAAATAAACAAAGAACGCGAGAATTATTCTGTGTGTGCGTGCGCGCGCCTGTATAATGTGCGTAAATATAAATGTATGTATATGTGTACGTGAGCCCCGCGCGTGTGTGTGTGCGTGTGTGTATGTGCGATGTTAAACAAAAAGGATTATCGTAGTGCTCCGTTAAGGAAAAGTATATAATTGAAAGAATAATTAAAGCTACAGAACTAATATAAACGACAATGAACAAGTAGGTAGGTCACGCCGATATATATATGTATGTACCTATAAGTGTAAGAGACGCGAGTACGCACGTTTTGTAATAGCAGTTTTGAGAAAAAACGAAAAAACGATAAATGATAGTGAAAACGATATATATATATAATATAATAACGATTTAAACAAACAAACAAACAAAAAAAAACGGAAAAAAAGTTGACGCTTGATACACCATAGTTTTCACCGACATATCCTGGTTGAACACATCCTCTTTACGTATGTACTCTGGCATACCTAGATTATTATTACGATAACACGATAGTAAACGATAGGGGTATTTTATGAGTAAACGATGATAATATTATTACGATTATTATGAATTTATTCTTATGACCTATGATTGTAATTAATTAAAAAAAGCTATTATCATCATATTTACTATCGAGAATAATAGGTACATATAACGTAACGATGGTACAACTAAGGCAAGTATGTACTGTACATAGCTGTCACTTACCCTCTGCCCCACCATACGACTATATAAATATATAAATAAATAAATATATATATAAATATATATATATATTATATATATATTATATATATACATAAAGCCATTATATTGCAAAACATTAATCATTGTTGTACTAATTATTATTTTCAATTACTATTGTCATTATTATTATTATTATTATTACGATTATTATTGTAATTATTATAATTATTATACAAAAAATTATTGTAATAATAATTAATATTATTACGATCATGATTACGACAGGAACATATGGAAGCTACGTATACTTTTAATTAGTGTAATTTTATCGTTAACGAAAGTAGGCCCTCACTCTTAGCTAAAAAAAACGCAGATAGAATATTGTATAACAATTACTTTCTCAGATTGGACTCTACCTCAATTTTATTATAAAAAGCGTCCTCCATATCTTTATACCCTTCCAACTATCTGCTGAACGAACAAACGAAATAAAAACAAGAAGACGAAGAAACAGAAAAGAACTTGAATCAGAGTAAAGTGTAATAACTACTAGTGTGATTTTATTATTGAACTGCAGCGACCTCAGCCTGTGATAGTTATAAAGGATATTATTTAAATTAAGAATCTGCTGTATTATCTCAAACGTAGATCATTGATCGGTAATATAGTCCCAGGGGTGAAATATTTCTGTACACTTTGCGATCAGATTTCATTTAATTGAGGCTTATGTGCCTTACACCGAGCTCATTACAGTATTCACCGATTAAAAAGCAAAAATAAAAAAAAAACATAATAAACTGGATAATACGACATTGGTAACGTGCAATTTCAACACGTGTTTATTATACCACGAAAGTTTATGTTTACGAAAATTCCTATATATTCATTTCGGGATTGTTGATTTTGTAATGAGCATTGTAAATGGTAATATCGTTATGAACGACTATCGTAGCGCGGTATGCATATATCTGTCCTAATGTAAAGCTTCGCTTTTACGATATCTGCATAGATACATGTACATTTTACAGGCGAAATCTTTTCTTGAAGATTTGTAAGGGTAGAAGAGGAAATACTGCGTTGATATGTTTTCTCGATTGTATTATGTAATACAATATAGATATTTTTTAATTTTATCTATAACCGCATGTGATAAGGAACAAGAGAGAGAGCGGGAGTACTCGCGAAAGAATGCGTAAGAGAGAAAAAAAAACACAATATACCGAATAAACGAGAGTGTCATCGAGTGCTTTAACAAACGTATGTAACAAACGCTGTGCGCTTGTGATCTTAAGGATTTACGTTTTTTTTTCCTTTTTAAACTAATCCATTCTGTTTTTCTTCCTTTTTGTTATATTATTGCTGTGACATGTCGAAGTTCGAACATCCTATGTTCCTTTTCGTTAGACGAAGCACGCAAGAATCATTTGTATTAGCTGTAATCGCCTCTAAGGCTTCGTAATGTTTTTTCAGTATATTACTGTATTGTGATGTTAACTTAAGCCATGGACCGAAGTGGGAGAATTTTTCGAGGTCGCTGTAGTTAATCCTACCGCTGAGGTGAGGGATCACTTTCACAAAGTTTTTTAGCCTACTCGTGGGACGCCCAGAAAAAAAATGGTTATCAGCTAACTTCTCGACGAGTAAGAACAAGTAAAATGTACCCGCATAATTATCTTTGAATGGTTAAGTGCGATGATTGGGAACTGTATATTGTGATCAGCAAACAGACTACAATGTAGTTTGTTCGTAATTGAATGAACAAACAGAAACACTTGTGTAATAAAGTAGATATCCATGATGAACAAACCTTTGATTTCTCTTTTATTATTTAGATGGAAGAGGCAGACTTATCCGGAAGATAAGAAAAATCAATTTTTTGCAATCTCTGGTCTCCGGAACATAATTCTGCCACACTATTCTAAGTTCAAGAATTTCCCTGGTGCAAACCAAGAAGTTTAAGTTGTTTCATATACTTATAAACTGGTAAAACACGCTAGATAAAATAAATAAATATAAATCGTTTTATAAATGTGGATAAAAACATCAAAAGACTACAACTATTAAAGTTTACATATTTTTATTAAAAATTAATTTCATGTCAATTGTACCGTAAAATTTCTTTAGTTACTTATTCAATTTCAACATCAACAACAGCATCTTCCACAATTACCTGGTCCGACGTTACAGGAACCTGTATCATAGGCAAAGGATCAGGGGACCGCGTGAAAGTATTACTTGTTAAATGTTCTTTAAAGTATTCTCCACCCTTTTCCTCGTACTCTTTTCTGCTGACCAAATACTCCGGAAGATTTCCACTTAATCCAAAGTCCCTTGCACCGTACCACGCATCCACACTTGTATTTTTTGCAATATTCACTTGAAAGTTGGAACCGAACGGTCTCATTTCGCGAAGTTCGCGATTTAATCTCTCTAATAAACCTGGAAACCTTGTTGGACCGCCGGTAAGGAATATATTTCCCACTAGACGCGATTGCTGCTCGGGCGGATAAAGTTTTAAAACAAATTCGATTGTTTCAGCAATTCCAGCTTCGACGGAACCGATCATGGATGGTTGAAACAATACTTCAGGGGCTCTTAAACGTTCAACTCCCACGTGCAGTTGATGAGTTTCCCCTGGAACCATAGGGACACTAGATCCAGCGCCATCAAATTCCGGATCGTGATGTCGCAGTACATCTTCGAGCTCCAGAAGCTTTTCTTGTTCTAATTCCGAGTCTGAATCTCCCCCTTCCTATAATGAAATGATGTCATTAGTGTTTCATTTATTTCAGGATTGTTTGTTTTAATTGTAAAATACAAACCCTATTTATAACTTTATAAACATCCCAATCTTCGTCTCTCATACCGAAATCATCGTCACGTTTCTCTTTCCTTGCTAACTGACTAATTATACGCATTCTTTCTTGGGCAGCAGCTGTTCTACGCTTTGCCATATCTTGTCTACGTTGTCTTTTCGCCATTCGTTTTTCTAATATTTCTTGCCTGTGGGATAAGAAAATTGTTGGGTCAGGTTTCTTATAAAAAATTATGTGTAGAAATCAATTACCTCTTTTTTCTCACGCCCGCTATCCATTCATCAAAGTCCTGTTGATCTTTCGGTTGAAGACTTGATTTTATTTTTGGTTTTTCTTCCATTACGATATTCTCTTCCTGTGAATTAGCTGCTACTATCTTTTGTCTGGTTCTCTCTACTTTTGCTTGCAAATTGTTTATCATTTTTATTAGGTCTGCTTCGTTAGCAAGGGAATAAGATTTCAATGCCTGGTCAAATTCATCTGTCTCTCCTTCTTCTAATAAGTCTTGAACTGCTAGGAGTTGATTCAATTGTTCTTCATCTTCTGCTAGCTGTACATATTAGTTAAGACATTAATTTTGTACATTCGATACCGATATAAATTAAACATTTATATATAAACTTAAAGAGTACCAACCCTTTCTTCTCTTTTTCGAGCATTAATTTCCATTAATCTCCTGGCTAACTCACGCTTTCTTTCTTTTTGTTGCTCCACAGTTAGGCCAGGAGCATTTGCTGGAGCAATATAAGGCAGCTGTACCCTTAACACGTTTATGTCATAATAATCTGGGTCTGCCCATTTAGAAATTTCTTCTTGATAATTAAGGGCTATCACAGAATGTTCATGTATTAATTCCTACAAAGAACAATATGTAAATGATTGCAGTTATAAATAATAGTTATATCAAATAATCTTATGTATACCTCTGCACGGCTTGGTGTAATAGCATTTACATGTACTGGGTACTTCAGCTGCAACAGTCTATGCATATAAGATGTGATGTGGTAGCCACCAACATTGATTCTTCTGGAATTCATGGGATCTGCTTTACCATCCAAGACCGGTATAATGTGCGTAGTGTGATACCCGATACTAACTATTAGACCATCCGAAGGACAATTATTGTGTTGATAAGAAAATAAACAATCTACGCCATAGGCTATCGATGGAACATTATAACATTCGAATAGTAATTCTGCCATCACTGAAACATGTAATATAAATAAGTTCTATTCTAATGATAGATAAAATTATGTCTGATGTCTTTTTGCTTACAGTTCCGTGAGTAGTTTGGATTAAGAAAAGCTTCTGTTAAAATGATAGGATGATTCACAGTGCCTTCTGTATTTATTCCCATATGGGCAAAAGTATAATCAAATATTTGTTCTTGTGCTTCGAAGTGAGTAACCACATTTCTATCAAACTGTGTCTTTAATTGGAAGCGAACAGCTTCTATATTAGCTATATCGTTTCCCACTTGTGGCTCCCCATCCTTTTTCCCTCGTTCTTTCCTTGGTTTGGCAATAAGGTTTTTGAATATCAACTGCGGCTCCTTATCGGTAGCCCATCCTACCCTACAGTTATATGATCCTAATATAAATCTCTTATTAATTCTTATTAAAATCCCATGTTTATGTTAATATGAACTATCATATTCTACTCACCATTATCAATAACAAGCGGTGTTGTTTCCAATTTAACTCTATCCGGGTAAGGATGAATTATGTCCGGCACCGCTTTGACGTCTTTAAGTTCAAGTATTTCCATTTTATGCTTTTCCTTCGAAGTCTTTTCGTCAACGTTTAGAAAACTGAAGCTCATCCATTCACCACCATTCACTAATGTCAACTACCATGCATCACATAATCAGGGATCATGCATATTGCGTAGAGTGGAAATTTTGTAGGGGATAGTATCACGCTCAACGTTACCGGCTACTGACTGGAATCCGTATTTAATAGCACGCACACGGTATATGTATATTCTGTGAGTACTAATGATGTTCTATTCCTTTTGGCGGGAGAAAAAATCATGTGCAAGCATGAATTCAAAATACTCTTATTCTTCGATTGCTATGGCGAGCAACATACGAAAATTTATCAAATTATGACAGTTTTTCGTTCGGCATTCGCTCAATTTTTGAGATAGCGGTCTGAAACTTGTACCATTGTTTTAGTTGGGAAATTCTACGGCAGATCAATATATAATAGTTGTACTTTTCGAAAATTTAATTTTTCGCAAAAATCTGAAGGGGGTAGGTCAGGATTTTTTGCGTTTTTCGTAATTCCCTCGGCATTTTCACAATTTTATAGATATCAAAATGATTCTTCCACTGGCTTATTCGGCTTCGGATTCCGCGTCCAAAACGTCCAGGATCATTTTAATATCTCAAAAATTGCGGAAATGGCAGGCAAATTACGAAAATCGCAAAAAATCCTGACCTACCCCCTTCAGATTTTTGCGAAAAATCAAAATTTCGAAAAGTACAACTATTATATATTGATCTGCCGTAGAATTTCCCAACTAAAACAATGGTATAAGTTTCAGACCGCTATCTCAAAAATTGAGCGAATGCCGACCAAAAAACTGGTCGAAAAGGACGATTTTTCGCGATTTTCGTATTTCCTTTGTCATTTCCGCAAATTTTTTGATATCGACTTGATTCTCTCACTGTGTTATTCGGCATCGGATTCCGCTTCCAAAACGTCCCGGATCGTTTCAATAGCTCAAAAATTACGGAAATGACGAAGGAATTACGAATATCGCGAAAAATCGTCAAATTTAAGCAGTTTTTCGTTCGGCATTCGCACAATTTTTGTTATAGCGAACTGAAACTGGTACCATTGTTTTAGTTGGAAAATTCTACGGCAGATCAATGTATAATAGTTGTACTTTTCGAAAATTTCATTTTTCGCAAAAATCTGAAGGGGGTAGGTCAGGATTTTTTGCGTTTTTCGTAATTCCCTCGGCATTTTCACAATTTTATAGATATCAAAATGATTCTTCCACTGGCTTATTCGGCTTCGGATTCCGCGTCCAAAACGTCCAGGATCATTTTAATATCTCAAAAATTGCGGAAATGGCAGGCAAATTACGAAAATCGCAAAAAATCCTGACCTACCCCCTTCAGATTTTTGCGAAAAATCAAAATTTCGAAAAGTACAACTATTATACATTGATCTGCCGTAGAATTTTCCAACTAAAACAATGGTACAAGTTTCAGACCGCTATCTCAAAAATTGAGCGAATGCCGACCAAAAAACTGATTGAATTTGATGATTTTTCACGATTTTCGAAATTCCGTCGTCCTTTTCATTTTTCTTACATTTATTGGGATTCATATATGCATATATCGAAAATTTATTCATATTTTTCTATTTCGCGGGTTCCATTTTTTCTTGGAAATCGTCGTGCCGCCCCCCCCGCCCATTCGACCAATCACAATCGATCTTTCTGATGCGATCTACGAATATCGAACGCAATTTATTCTTCAGTCTTTTCGGTCGTTTCCTGCCATCAGCATCTTCTTCTCGCAAATCGGCAGAATAATTTAATTTTTATTCAAGTATTTATTATTCGGGAGTGCTAAAACCGTTAAAATAGTGTTCTGGAGAGTAGAAGATAGTGTACGCAGTAATTTTCTAAGAGAAGTGAACGTCAATTTGCAATAAATGTAAATTATAATTTTCTATCGTCGGGTCCACGGATGTCATACCAACGTAATGTGCCGTATTTCTCTTCTCGAGTGATATTTCTCGCATTCTATCGTTAATTATCATTTAATCGATTAATCAAACACATATTTCGGTGTATTTTAGTAAATTTGTTGTCGAAATCGTGTGAAAAGTGGTAGAAATGTTTTAGAAACTTCGAAAAGTCAAAATGGCGACTTAAAGTTTTGCAAGCAACGCAATTTCTTAGAAAGGGGTTTAACATACACGCATATTCTCTTCCGTGTCTTGACCAATCAGGATCGAGAATTCATATTTTCCGTTACAAATGTTCGTTACCGTTTGAAATTGCGTCGCGTAGAAGTGTCTCTTTCAATAAGTGTTAAAAATTTCAATTTAGAGTTAATTATTCGCGAAAATACTTTGATTAATTAATTCGGAAGTAGTCTGAATTCTGATAATGGTGATTAATAACGTGATGGAGGTCTACGTCGTATGCTGCGTCAACGAATATATCGTAAGTTCTTAGATCGATTACGTGTTTGAAAAGGTTATAAAAATTAGGAAATATTCTAATGAAACGTGTTTATTGTTACGTTATAGAATCGAAATCATAGATCATGGCTTGCGGTAGTGTTTACCCGTTTTGTGGATTACCAGATTGGATTAGGTAAGTACCCTCCAATGTTCTAAATTAATCCAATATAATGGATTAATATATTACGAATTTCTCACCAAGAAGAAAATTCGTGACTGTCAGATTCTGGTACCACCATGAAATTTTACATTTTTATTTTACGAAGATATAGGCCATACTTCGTTTGTCAGAATAGGTCGATTCACTCTATACTTCGTCTATACTTTGTCGATTCCTAATTTACCCACAGGTGGCTTATGTTATTCACTTTCGTTCTCGCACAGTCCCGTGGCGTTGCGAACGTTGTGACACACCGAACAATTTGATTGTTGTCATTTACGCTTATTTGCACTATTTTGATTACAATTCCTGCATTTATAATGCAATTTTATACTTTTATATTCTTCGTAAATTTCCTCCGCATAGCCATTTTTCATGGACAAATAGTTCGTATTAGGAAATTCCCAAATCTGCCCAAATAATATGGAAACCCGAGGAACATCTTATTTGGGCATCGTGTGTGGTATTAAAAATCTCTTCATTGTCCCTCTAATGCATATCAACAATTAACCGTAAATCCGTCTGCCTTATAAGCGTAGATATAACTACGTCACGTCCTTATTCGCCTCGGCAATCTCATCGGCTGCGTTCATCTTCGGTTCACGTCTATATTCGGCGATCCCACCCACGAACAATACCATCCGCGTCCATAAAGGATATCTACCTGTTTAGCGATCAAATTCAATTAAACACCAATACACATACCGAATTGACTATCAAATGTAAAATTAGAATCTTGTTTGCGGATGTTCGGCAAACTTACAAAGCTGAAATATTCTTCAAACTTTAGGGTGGGTTTATTTATACTTTGGGGGGGTTTATACTTTATTATTCAAACCATATTTGCAACAAATTCTATGGTATACCGTATCGTGTATCTAAAAGCACATAAAAATAACATGACCCAATTATGATATTGATATTAATTTGGTCAAAAATCAATTGCTATAAAACGATAAATATTTCTGGAATTCGACTTTTCGAAACCTCGTAATACAAAAGATACTACAGTATTTCTATATTTTTCGTTAGTATGAAGGCTTCAATAATTATATATAATACCTATTTACCATACCTAGAAGCACGCAAAAAGAACATGACCCAATTATCATATTGACATTAATTAAGACAAAAATCTTGACACCAAAAAGTTCTATCAACACCACCATTGATATTATTTCAACTTTTCGACTTTTCGAAACCTCGCAATAAAAAAAAGATACTTTAGCATTTCTATATTTGTCTTTAGTATAAAAGCTCCCATAACTATTTATCAAACCCATTTACCACAAGTGGAGTACCAAAAAACCCACCAGAAGAACGTCCCAATGGAAACAAACCTGCCGCCGTATGATTGGCCGTCGCCTAGCAAAATCAAGCAACCGGCACACATATATGTCCACGGGAGAATAAACCGACGTTCAAGAGAGCCGGAGGAACGTGTACGGGGACACGAGGAGTACGTGTCCTGGGAGTGAGAGACGATGGAGGGATGGATGCTAGCGAGCGATGGTTCTGCTTCCGCGTGGACGGACAATCGCCTTTGACGTATATTCGTGTGTGCTTTCCACTCGTACATATTTCTTCATTGTCCACCGCTAACGCACATGGTTCCACACAGGTACACAAATATATATACACACACATACGCACGTGTATCATCACCTGGACGTGCGTGTACTGGTTACGCAGCGTTGCTTGCCATCGAAGAAAGCTCTACGGCCGAGCAACGCCACGACGAAACTCTCCTGGTTCTCTCCTCTTGTCTCTCCGGATGACCGCGACCGATACGCATGAGCATTCGAATCACGCCGACGAAGCGGGCACGTAACAATTTCTGTTCTTGGGACTGGAGCCACTGGATGGATCGTCAATCCCTCGTCGCCGTTCAACTGCACATCCGCGACTGCCAGACCTGGACAGTCGCATTTTAACGTTCATTGTAATCCGGTTTTTGGTTGTTTTTGCTTTGAAAAGGAATTACGTAACGGAGAAATGGAGAGCATTGCTCGTGGGATGTATATTGTTAGGTAGAATCCGGATTCTGGGGGTTTTATTGGCAAAAGACGCTTGAAATGAAATCAATGATGGTGTTGATGGAACTTTTTAGTGTCAGGATAAAGAAAGGAAGTTGGATTGAAAATATATAGATATTTGGGTGGGTAACATTAGAATTATGTACTTAAAATAACATCAATGGTGGTGTTGATGGAACTTTTTAGTGTCAGGATAAAGAATGGAAGTTGGATTGTAAAAGTATAGATATTTGGGTGGGTAACTTTAGAATTATGTACTTAAAATAACATCAATGGTGGTGTTGATAGAACTTTTTGGTGTCAGGATAAAGAAAGGAAGTTGGATTGTAAAAATATAGATATTCGGGTGGGTAACATTAAAACTATATAGCGTTAATGAGTCTTGATTTCAACGACTTGCTCTACTCAAACATCGAAAGGTACTCCTAATACGAAAATATTGGGAAAGCCCTAAAAACATGTGTGTCACGTATGTGTCATTGTAATCTCTTGATTTCAAGGTGTACCGTTTAGTCACGATGAATAACGAGAACCAACATCATGGCCTAGTTTTCCTTAGGTTTATCTTATATGGTCCTTTATCTTTATTCTATTTTAAATAGAACTTATAACGTAATCCTACAGGCAACTGTACAGTATTTCGGTTTTCATTCGCATTTTCACCCGCAGATAAAGCATCTATCTTCGCACCAAAGATTAACCCAGATTCAATCAAATAATACATCAAAATGAAATGAAAATTTATATAGAACAGTCTTCGTAATACAATTAGACTAGAAAGCATCATCCTCGAAACAGAATCTGGTTTCTTCGAATCCTTTAAGTTGACATATGTATATGTATAATCGGAGCGACATGAATAATTTCTTTTTACTTTCGTAGACAACGTCCACTTTCTTCGAGAAACGTTGTAACTTTACAGATTCGAGGGGTTTTAACTAGTTAAGTGTGTTTTTGTCAATTATAGAGATATAGATATTAATATTTATATATTTATATCTTAGTATACATTTACGATGATATATATATATATTAATATTTATATATTTATATCTTAGATATTTATTTCGTAATATCGGTAAATACCGAGTTATATTCGCAAATTTTAATACCTTTACAATATTTATTGGTCAATATAAATAATTTTAGATGCTATTTATATATCCATAATCTCCAAACGTTATCATTTGACTTTCGGGACACAAAGCTACACGTTATCCAAAAAGGTCACACTTAACCGGCTAAAAAGTGATCTGTTCCACTGTTCAGAGGTCACAGATGAATTTCCTCATCGTTTTTTTTCTCGCAACAAATTCGCTCTTCCCAGAAAGTCTCGTTCGCTCCGCAAACTTCCCGCTCTCGCGGATTCCACGTGTCTTAGATTTCAATCGATGACGATGATGACGATATTTCAACATTCGACTGTCGGTGATCATGGTGCAAGATTTAAGTCTTGATTCACCGCGGGACCCATTGACAGGCGCATCAGGTACACGCTGAATTCTTATGCTAATGCGAGAAAGGAGCCGAGAAGACAAATACACATCCACATCCACAACAGTGGCCACAACGCATCTGTATACACTCTGCGTCCCGTATTCTGTATTCCGTCAAGTGAATTAATACAATCACGAGGACCGCCGGGTGATTTTAGATGCGGTGAGATCGTGATCGTCGCACAACGGGCTTTTATCGAGCTTTCTCATTGAAAAAGGATGATGATCGTGACCGACATATTCCGGAAAAGAAACGAGAAAAAAAAAAAGAACGATCTCCCGTTTCTAATGGACTTACTTAAGCCCTCTATGGGCCCAGTGTAACTTTCGGGTCACATTTCAATTTATCAACATTTTATCAAATAGTTATAGCTTTTTTTTTACGAGATTTGGTATAAATATTAAACTAATAAATTTATCGATCGCTAAAAGTGATACGTGTTGAACGTTTTTCTTCGGTCAATAATGCGATCGTAAAAACTCTATTCTATAGAGTTACATGAGAGTTATATTCTATAGAGTTTTTAAAATTCTATTCTATTCTATAGAGTTTAACAATCTACTTGTTTGCATTTCAATTTTCAATTTGTTACTGTTTTTTTTATATTTATAGGCCGTTGTTACCTAAAAGTCATTTGTATATATGTATAGGTTTATAATTGCTGATTTTTCGTTCTCCCAATCTTTTTGGATTTAAAACAAAAATTCGACCTATAGAGGGTTAAGTGGAACCGTTCTTTTTTTTCGTTAGTGTGTCGGTATTGATATCACGTTGATGAGGGATACGGTTCTTGTGAGTATAATTCTCTCCACGGCGTCGTATCTGACGTGAAATCAAATGAAAATATGGTTTAGATACTTTTCTGACATCGTTTTGGACGAAATGTTACCAAAATCTGGATAATTCTAGGGGAAATTATGAATGTTCTTTTTTTTTCGTGTGTCAGTATTGATATCACGTTGATGAAGGATTACGGTTCTTGCAAATGTTATTCTCTCCACGAAAATAAGTTTTATGAAAACTTATATATGTTAACAGTAGAATTAACAAGCCAGTCAAAATGACTGGTTCCCAATTTCTTATAAATCTCACTGGAATTTATAACTACGCCTTTTCTGAAATTCTTCGCAACTATATTCTTCTCTGTATGGAATTAAATCCATCAATTTACTATCTTCCCCCATTCTCTTTCCCCAAATAAATTTATCTATTGTTTTCAAATGGACCGAATTACTCCTTGGTAGTTCCAGTGTTAATTATGATATTTTAAATGAAAATATGTTTTAGATACTTTTCTGAAATCAGTATGGATGAAATGTTACTAAAATCTCGATAATTCTAGGAGAAATTATGAATGTTTTATTGCGTTGGTGTAATTAATAAGCTGGGACAAGAACCCTTTTGATAGCAAGTCGTATAAATTTCTTTTACGTGATTGATATATTGAGTTGTTCGTTAAGAAAGTATAAACCCGTCTCTTTTCTGGTGCCCCTTCTCTTCGGACGTCTCTCTGCGGCACATGATAGACGTGTAACTTACTTCCGGTTGACTGGAACCCGAACATTACGGTATCGGTAACTTCCGTTCATCGAGTTCTGTCGCAAACTTTTAACACATTCGACGATTTCCTCAACCGAAACTCGTATCTCCGGGTTATTCTCATATTAATAACACTTTTATTAATCTTTTATTCAACAAACTATATTTTAAACATTCTCAATATTTGGACCAGTTATCTTGAAAGTAGTATAAGTCCATTTTTTCGTTCTTTTTTCTCTTTATAAATAAAAAGTTATCACTAAATTTAGTAGATATAACGTGATATCTAATTATTTAAATTTGGACTTATACTACTTTCGAAATAAACAGTCTATTTGTTACTTCCTGATTGGCACAATTAAATTCAAAATCATTGAAATTGCATAATCAGAGTTAATAATTTATATTCTATTATTAATTTAACACTATAGCTTTAAACCAATACCGGCACAATTTCTTTAACAACATTTTGAACAGTTACGGATAACATTGTTCATATTTTAATTAAAGTATTATTTTTTATCATTATAGCCTAATCATTATAGCATAATTGCTACTTATATCAGAGTAATAATTATTATTACATAATACACGTTTATTAAAACGACGAAAATACTTTTGATGAAAAGAAATTGAATTAAAAGATGCTGACGATCGTCTTCGACTCTAACCGGCAAAGAATCGAGAAATTACTGTCATCCGGACTTGAATTTCTTTTTCCACGACTGACCATTGATGCAGAAGAGAGAATCGCGGTAAGAACTTACGATGTAACGGTCGTTCTGCCTGGCCAGGGTGGATGAGTGTAGCATTTCCCGTATTACCATCGTAACTCGCAACTATCCACCAAATGACAACTGCTAAACCACGGAGGTTCTTGACCGGTGTAACGAGAAATTTCGACTTTCTAGCTATTCCGGTGCCAACATTTTTTTTTACCCTCTCGAAAAAAAAATAAAGCCATGAAATTCTGTATTCCGTCTAATTACACGTTTTACGCCAAGAAACGTCAGTTTCTAATCAATTTCATTTACCTGCGGCGACAGGTGGACTGGTGGAGAATAATAAAGGATTTTTCTTTTTTTTAGATTTTTTTTATAGATTTTGGTGGTTTCTTCCCCTAATCTGTAATAATCATTTTTAACACATTGTTGACCGAGATATTAATTGAGATAAATTAATATGTAAATTAGTATTAAAATAATTGAACTGTACTGTCAGATATAAACAATTTTTGGATATTTGTTGAAATGTAGAAAAAAATAGAGTATATTAACGGTTTTATCTGCCAAGTTTTCGGTAATTTTGTCAGTTCTCCGCCAGATGCCGTCAGGTTTCTGTAACTACTCATTTGTATGTAGTTTCTTGATATTTGATAATAGTTATTAGTTGGAATTAATTAACTATTACTAATTCGAATTAATTTTCTGTCTAATGATCTCCATGGTTTATAACGTTATTGTTTTCCTAATATTAAATGATTTATACTACGGAATTGTTATTACAAGCGTTATCAATAATGCAGGGAAAATTTCACTGATACATTAACAAGAAATTATGGAAATTTTCCAAACGTGAATTTTACTGCAAATTGGAGGAATGTGTGAATTACGAAAGAAATGAAAACATTTGTAGTAATTTACTGTATTATTATTTGAAGTGAATACAATAATACTTATTGTTAGTATTATATGAAATTGTTTACGTGTAGATTAAAAGTAAATTATTTACTTAAAAGTATCACGGAAAATGGTAATTTTGTTGACGAGGTAGTTGAAAGCTATAGGGTCTGATAAATAAGAATAAATTTGCAATATGGGTCTCCTGTTTATTGTTAACAATTTCATTATTTCACACTTCTTTCTGACGAACTTTGATTTTCCCTTGCGTTACGAAATCGAATGGGAACAATGGGGCAAATTTTCTGGATTATCCGGATCGGTCCCTGTCCCATCAAGTCCGGATAATCGGGTTTCCACGGTAATTCATTATTTTCTATGTGGGTCATTCCGCGTCAAGGAATACAGGGTTATATCGAACTAACTTGCTGATTTCTACAAAATTATAAAATTGGATCGCTAACCACTATTTTGGAAATATTTTTGATATTTCCTAAGTTGTCGCACTTTGAAAATCCACTCAATACTATCTTTTGAAACTAACTATAGTTACTTAATAAAATGTTCTATACTTTTTACAAAATTAAATCAAAACACATATAAATTACAACACCAAAATTCGTCACACTTACATTACCCCTTTTATTTTGAAAAAGTATGTAAACTTTTAAATCTCCTACTAATTTCTCAATAATGAAAAATATGTTTTACTATACCCAAGTTCAGAATTGCAATAATACTTCAAGTATATTTGGCAACAAAACGGTAGCTCGGAAGAAGTCTGTAGCTCAGGGTTGGTAATTAGGTAGACAGTATAGCGAAGTGAAATCATTATCATTCCCAAAGGTTGACAGACGAGTGGCCATCGTGCTGTCTAGAAGAGGGAAACCGTAGAAGGTGGGAAACCTCTCGGAGTCTCCCAACTCCAAGCTAGGAATTAGCATTGCTTCTCCGGCATCTCTTCTCGTCTCTCTTCTCCGCCTCTCAGTCTTTCACTCTGCTTCCTCTCCTCTTGGAGCAAAAAAGTTTCCTCTCGAAAACCCTGCTTCCCCTAACAATTCCGATCGATCGTCTTTTCGATCGATTTAATTGTCCCTGTGACCGTTTCTTTTATTCTCGAACGATAGATTTTAATTACTGATGTTTTTTTTCTTACGATTTTGGAACATTAAAAGTGAGTTTGGGATACACATATTTGGCAAAATTAGAAAGTTTTCTGGATAAAGTATACAAAGCTTACCTATGTCATTATTGATATGTTATAAAAGTGATTATAATGATTTCAATTTAATTAATTGGTGCATAATTGTAAGATTAGGAAAACCCTATAAAGTTTTCGAATTTACGAAGGTTCTAATTATGTTTATTAAAATACTAGTTTAGTACCAAATGAAGCATGTTAGATAGATAGGTGATGGTCTTACAAGGTGGATCTTGTTAGTTTTACAAGATTTCTTTTAGATTATTATATACGAGTGTTTAATTTTCCAGATTTCACCTTGATATATACAAACTTCTTGACGGAATCTTTATATATTTGCTTCATCTCTGATGTTACACATCTCTTACCGGATGTACGATGACTTAAATAACTTGAATAACGAACTTAGCTCCCACATATTGTCTACTTTTGTACCATATAAGCCGAAGCTTCTAAAGCCGAAGAGGACGTCCAGTTTGTCGATCTCTTCATCCGATTAAGCCCCACCAGCCAACCATTTCATCGTACTATTCCATCTCTCTGACTCTTTCGTTTATCTAGTTTTCGTTTTTCTCCGTTCTTTTATGCCGAACGTTCACAAATCACTATTTCGTATCGATTGAGTACTGTGTGTCATTAGTATCAATACAGTTTCAAAAGTTGTATTCACTTATATATTTTCTATTCACACCGCAATATTGAATATTCTTAATAATATATGTATAGAGCACGTTGATATTTCAAAAGTCTTTTTGTAGAAATTTTCTTTGAGTTGTCTAGAAACTTAATACAGAAAATTGTATAGAGTGCAAATTTTCAATCGTTTTCTGATCCATTCTAAAACTGATTTACATGTATATAGTTTCCATAAATTCACCTTGGCACACCTTGCTAAAACAATAACCCTTAATACTAAACGTACTAACAGTTTACGTACATATGATAACTTTGACAATTAACTTCATATAATAGTTAATTTGGCATAAAAACTGTATATTCCTTATATTGCTACTGTCCTAGAGCAATAATTTAGTTAACACCACAATTACCAACACAACTTGTCCTACAACCCCTTTGATGGTTTGGCTAGAAATTGTATATAATTATTAGTTATCGTATATATAACGATTAAACAAATCAATATACTTTGTTCTATACCGCATTCTCTACAATACCTCATCCATTTAATATAAATATATTTCTCATAAACTCTATATTTTCTGATCTTTAAAATTTAAATATTATTAATTCAAAATTTAAACGAATATATCTACCTGTACCATTTCTCCTACACACGCACTATGTAACCCTTATCAAAAACAAAACTCAAAAAACCCACCCTACTTCCCCCCATACCCACAAACAATTTCAAACTTTCAAGTTTGGTCGATAGGGTCCGGTTGACCCAACCGAAAATTTCAGTTAATCGAGCTATCCGTCGTATTTAACGTTCCATACGTAAATACATACACACATACACACACACAAACAGTCTGGCAATGTGTGTTAGGCAGAGCAGACGTACGCACGCACGCATGCACGCACGTTGGTACGGGCGAGGGGACAGACCGACAGAGATAAAGAGCACTTCCGGAGGTGCACGGGGAGACCAAGGTTCGCGTATCTGTTGCTGCTGGCAAGGAGAGGCAGGAGAACCCGCGGGAGAGTCACACCTGAGTGCCCACGCTTCCTCTTATCCGTTCCCTTTCCTACGCCCCATCCTGCACACCCTTCGTTTCCCTCTTTTTCATCGTTGTGTGCTGCGTGTCTCTCCTCGGTCGCTTTTACGGGCTACTCCTCGTCCCTGGGGTACGCTATCACTCTTTTTTTTCTTTTTTTTTCTTTTTTCTCTGTCTCTTTCTTTCTCTTTCTCTCTCTCTCGTTTGATTCTGTCCGTCCTACTGTGTTTCCCCCCCATGTGCGAGTAAATGTTGTACACTCCATCTCGTTCTACTCGGTTCGGTATCCTGGGCACGTTGCGAACGCGGTACGTTGAAATTGGTCACCGTGAACACTGCCAGGATTATCTGAAAACGGCGAAAGCGTCCGCTGCGAACCGCGCCAAACGGACTTTCGAAGGTGTAACTTCTGTTGTGGGTTGGAGGGTGATCGATGAAATTTGAGAGATTATAGGAAGATTCGTAAGATCTTGTTTGATCGCCTTTTTGTTATCATAGGGTTGGATAGAGGTTTAGGAAATGATTTTTAGAATTTGCAGGATTTTAATACTAAACCTACCGACAGTATAGGTACATATTCTTATCGGATCCGTAAAAATGATAACCTTTGCAAGTGATTTCAGGTAACAGTTAATTTGGCATAAAGAACTGTATTTTCTTTATGCTGATTAAAGAAATTAACGTGGAAAGCAATAACGTTGCATATAGGCACTTAAATAAAAAATTTGAAAACGGTCAGTTGACTCACCTAGGTAGGTTTAGTGTTAAAAGGTGCCTATTTGAATATTTCAATGTTATTAAATATATTCTGTAGAAACTGATTAGAAAATACTGTATATATTGTGTATATACATATTTTAGTGAAAAGAAATAAATGTTGATAATTGTCTCCGTCTTTACATGTATCTTTTTCTTATCATAGGGTTGATTAGAAATATTAGGGAATAAATTTAGTGATTTTTTATGATATTTAGAATTTGCACAACTGCAAAAGGTATCTATTTAAATATTCCAATGTTATCAAATATATTCTATAGAAACTGACTAGAACATAATGGACATATATACATATTTCAGTGGAAAGAAATAAATGTAGATAATTTTCTCCGCCTCTACATGTATTACAGTGTGTGTTATCCTTGCCGGAAAATGTTTGAAGACGGAAATCACGCGAATAAAATTAAGATAGCCCTAAAGATTGCTAGATTGCCTGTCAATGGCCGATTTGTAGCGACACGTTTTCGATCGTCTCTCTTTGCTAATCGTCGTACGACGGAGCAGCTTGTAACGACTAAATTAATGCGAAACAGACTATTGCGTGGCGTGTTCGCATGTTTCTATGTATATCACGCGAACCTTATCGGATAAAATTGATATGGATATTTTTTGGCGGTTAGAAGGTTCCCTTACAGTCTTTCTTTCGATAATCAAATTCAAATATACTTTCTTCCCTAATTATTCTATTAACTTTAATCCTAAACATACCAAAAGTTTATGCAGATATTCTTATGGAATTCGAGAAAATGATAACTTTTACAATTTATTTCACGTAATAGTCAATTTCGCAGAGAGAACTGTATTTCCTTTATGTTGATTAAAGAAATTATGGTTGAAAGCTATAAAGTTGCATGCAGGCATTTTAATATCGGTACCTTTAGTGTTAATAACTTAACAAATTAAATTAAAAGAATTGAAATTAAAAGAATTTAATTTAAATGAAATTAAATTAAAAGGATTGAAATTAAAAGAATTGAAATTGAAAGGATTGAAATTAAAAGAAATTAAATTAATCCGAAATTAAATCAGGCATTTCGCGAAATGGATACAAGACTACCAGAAATTATTACCAGAGACGCCATAGGAGGTTGAAAAACAATCGGGAGTGATATAAAATTCACTATCCTCCGTTCTCCAACTTCTCCGGACGTAGTTCTCCTTAATCGAAGGAGGATGTGGAGTCGGTTAAGCCGAAGTCAGTCAGTCAGTTTCATTTGAACGTCAGCTGCCCGGATGTCTCCCCCATCTGTGGGACTCGTGTTGCAGGGAACAGAGGCACCCATGTGAGACACCTTCTCCTCCGTGCTCACTCACTCCTCTGCTCACTCAGGTGGACCTACACACCACTCTTGCACGTGTGTACAGGTAATGCGCGCGTATCTCGACGGACGTGGATACATCTGGACGAGAAAACACATCTGCGAATTTACGTTGCTCATCGAACCCCATGAAAATATTCGCTAGATCGTTTTAATAGTGTTTTTTAAATCAATGATAAAAATTGGGGACTCTAATTAACCTTGAAGGTTGAAAAAAAGGAATAGGTGAAAGCTGAGAAAACCAAGGGTTATTCTTCTGTCGTGTTTGAAGGTGGAATTGTTAACGTTACAAGTGGTTTTGGTCTGCAGGGTATTTGTATCTGATGTAACTTGTTTTATTAATTTAATAGCTTATCGAATTAATACATTTAGTCTCTTTTTAGTAAATTTGGTATCTTTTTAGTAAAATTAGTCCCTTTTTAGTAAATTTAGTCTCTTTTTAATAAATTTAGTTACGTTACAAAAGAAAATGTAAATTTCTTTAGTGTAATGGTTTCCGATCAACGTTAAATTCTTATTTCATGTGTTTCATAAGTATTTCGATTGATTCTCCAACGTGTAAGTTTTCGAAAATCAGAGCTGTCTGATGAGTTTTTAGGATGCACGTGAAATAATGAATTATTTACGCACGGTTGGTAGGTGAAAAGGTCGATAATCAAGGGTCATCTTGCGCATAATGAATCCACTTACTTATTCGATCTTGAGACAGTATCAGACTTCTAACCGATCGAATACATATGCATTTTAATTCCGTGACCAGAGACCCTAGCTTGTTTATGCTCGATGAGCAGTAAATCGAATTGCTCTCATATTTTGCACACGTGGTATCATCTCGTAAATAACTTAAGACTCTGACTGCTAACGACTTCGTATTCCGCTCGTAATTATTAGCTTACGTAACGATCAACAATTTTACGAAACAATTGTTTTATCAGACTCGTATTGTTTTACGTTAGTTCGTTTTTGTAGTACAATAGTTTTGCTATTCTGTGTGATTATATATTTATATTGAATTATCGATAGGAAAATATATCGAAGCTTAATTTCGTAACATTCTGAATTTTTTTAAGAGTGTATTTTAGAACGTTTTGAGAAATGATATTGTTACCAAAAGGAAATGTTGTAAGAGTGAAATGTCCAAATGATACTGCGATGCTTGTGCCTTCTTTCAAGGATTGACGAAATTTCTTCAGAAGTAAGGGGCACGAGGAGAACATTGGAACGATATTTAAATGACAGGGCAACGACATAAAATTATACGGTGAAAATTACATACCGTGAATAAATGAACAGATGCGGGGCAATTGCGTAAAATATAACATGCTGAACATTAATATGTAAGTATCACATTTTCGGCGAGTGTTTGTAACTTTATGAAACAACTTAATGAAGAATTTTTCACGTTCGCAAGAATGATGATGTATCAAAGTATTACTTAATTATCAATAATTTAATGTCGATACCTTGCAATTTACATAGCTTGCGATTCAACAATTAATTAACGCGTAAAGTAATATTATTGAAATTCTAAGTTATTTGTTTTACTCTATCAACTATTTTATACATTTTTTCCTGAAGACTACGTAGCAACTATGTTAGACTATTCGCAAAAAGTAATCGGTATTAATCGGTTATCGGTATCGGTTATTCTTCGGATATCTTGGTCCATTCGAAATTCATTTCCAAGATATAATTGCAACATGTTTTCATTCTCTTATGCGATAAATTTCGCGAAATCGCGCATTAATCGTGCCGCGGAATGATTCGTGAGATGTAGCGAATATCCGCAGGTGCATCGTTTCGCAAAGGTAGCAGAACTTCGAGGTCGGCGGCGAGCAAAGATGAAAGAAACGCGTGCGTGCGTTGCAAACACACTCTGTACTGTCAATTAGATATACCGTGGAAGATTTAGGGAAAGGAAATCTTAGAAAGAAAAACCTTCCGGTCGTGGAAACACTGATCTTCATCAATTTTCCTACCCAGATAAGACTCGCAAATTTTTTACAAAGGAAATTCAAGTTTCTTTCCATCCATTACTGTTTACAAGTATTTATTTTATTCAAATGATTATTAAAATGAATTGTTGTATAATTGCTTCGTGGACAATAATTTAAATCGAGAGAGATAGAACTATTTTAACGTACGAAATTAAGTTCTGGCAGGTGTTCGTGAAACGAAACTGATATTCGTTACCCAAAGTCTCTATATTTATCCGTTTTTCCAATGGACCGTATCAAATTTTCATTTTCGGATATGCGTTAACGATAATCGAGCGGAAATTCAGTACACTTGCATACCGTGAATGTAGAAAGTAACCGAGAGAGAAAAAGAATCGACTTACCGGCAACTGGGAACCGCGTATAGCAAAACCGTTTGCGAAGTAAAAGGTGGGGAAGTTGTCTTCTGTCAGCACCATTTGGAGTTCAATGTTCCCAGATGCGGAGCATTACGACACGGCATAGGGGCTCGTTCTTTCTACACGAATCTTGTGCAAAAAAAAAAAGACTGAACAGCGTATCTACGAGCTACAGCAAGTAGATATCGTTCTATTTTAACCCTAACCATTTTTACTTTATCTTCTGTTATTTGAAACATCTGCGTAGTATATCGTTAATAATTGTCCTTTTAAATTCCATTTTTCCCTAAAAAATACATAGTTTATTTAATTATGGATATGTTGTAAGTCTAGTTTTTCTGCATTTCGATAGATATGTTCACAATTTCTATATAATTTCCTTAAATTCTCTAGTGAAATGTTATTCTCTATTTAATTCCCTGGCAAAGTGTTATTCTCTATTTAATTCCCCAGCAAAGTGTTATTCTCTATTTAATTCCCTAGCAAAGTGTTATTCTCTATCTAATTCTCTATCAAAGTGTTGATATCAAAGTGGATATCAAGTTTACAATTTCTATACAATTCCCTTAAATTCTCTAGCAAAGTGTTATTCTCTATTTAATTCGCTAGCAAAGTATTATTCTCTATTTAATTCCCTAGCAAAGTGTTATTCTCCATTTAATTCTCTAGCAAAGTATTATTCTCTATCTAATTCTCTATCAAAGTGTTGATACCAAAGTGGATATCAAGCTGACAATTTCTATACAATTCCCTTAAATTCTCCATCAAACCGCTTTACAATTTCATTCCAACGATAAACGTCGCTCTGCATTGTTTCGATTGTACTTCGCCTCTGGTTCTCCTGGTGCATTTCAAATCGCCATATACGACGGCCAGAAGAAAAGGAGCACTCTCGGGATGGCGCAATCGAGTAGTAAGTCCCAGCATACGTACGTTTCTGTTTAATCGGTAATGTGGGAGCTGGAGTACGCCTCTGTGAAACGTGATGTTTAAATGGTCGCCACAAAGTGGATTGTACGTTGAGTATCGCCCACGTAGGGGTAAGGAAAGTGAGCGGAAGACAGGTGAACGCAGGTGAGGAACGAGGCTAAGGTACGGATGTGCACGGGACAGAAAGAGAGGAATCGTCTTGCCCGCGGGTAGATAACCTGACTCTCATTGTAAATGAATGAGGGGCTCGTGTGAGATCCTTTGGTTGCTGGCCTTGCTGTTTCTATATAGATACAAACCATTTATCATCTCTTTTCTTCACGTTCGATATTCGGAAAGACTAAAAATCTTATGGTATACAGGGTTTAATAAAAGATGAACAAAAAGTTTCTAAAGTTTTGTCTCAAAAGCCACCCCCTATAGAGATATGACCACTTTTGTAAAAATTTTAAAAAAAATCATACCTACTAGTGTTGTGTACTCTGTATATCGAAAAAATGGATTCCAGTTAGAAAAAAGGGAGAGAAAAATTGGAGAAACACAATGGGTAGAGGAATTGGTTGGATAATTATTATTTGTTAGTTGCAAGTTCATTTATTAAACGGACTAGAACGATAATTGGGAGTTAAAGATGCAAATTGGTTGTTAATTTGCACCATTAATAAGTATACGGAGTGTCACGATGACGTAAAAACGTGCTTACGAGGATTTAAAGTTCTGCAAACGAACGCCAAAACAATTTCCCGATAACATCAGCTCGTTAAAATGAATATTTCAGCTTTTCATCGTCGAACGTTAGAAGGCACGAGTTTAAGGGCCTCTAATGATATCGGTTAAACGAGCGAGTACTTGCAAAGAAGTCGTTAATGGATGTTCTTAACATCGCAGGTATATATGTGCTTGATTACTTCCGATTTTACCGTTATCGATAATGTATACTGATACGTAACGTCGGAATTCTTCCATTTTACCGTAGAACAACAGAAAAGTGTTAACCCAATAAATATTTCCTCCATATTCAAATTACATAGCTATAACAAATATCAGATTTTGTTTGTTAAGTTTTGAATTACTGTTTTACACTATATATTCCTCTTTTATATTTATCTTACACCCTATAACCCCATGTAACCCCTTATAACCCATGGTAAAGTGTCTACCATAGTACCAGAAAGTACAAATAATTCATGTACCCATACTCATTAATTTATTAAAAAATCACTCACTTTCCTAACTTTATTAAAAAATAAATTTATTCAAAATTAATTACTTAAACAAATATATGAAGTGAGAAACACCATGAAATACGTTAAATCGCGAAAAATCGTTGCATCCAAACAAACCTAACGTGGTCGCCATGGTGAAACTCATCCCAAAGTATCAAAAGACCTAAAAAAACTCTGTCCCCCGTAATAGCGGTAACCTTTTAGCATCGAAAGGAAGCCGTTCGATCGAAAGTAGCGTAGTCATCGAGTCAAAAAGTGACGGAAAGGAAGCGACGACCAGAA
This sequence comes from Mimumesa dahlbomi, assembly GCA_917499265.3. Lineage (NCBI taxonomy): Eukaryota > Metazoa > Arthropoda > Insecta > Hymenoptera > Crabronidae > Mimumesa > Mimumesa dahlbomi. The sequence continues at coordinate 11,253,049 of OU824120.1, read as the reverse complement.
CCGCGTATCGTCCACCCTGGAACACGTGGGGTGGGGATCCTCCGAGAAAGGTGTGTGTGTGTGTGTGTGGGTGTGTGCGGGTGGTACGACGGTGAAATGCAAAAAGAGGAAGAGAGAAACACCCCTTTTGCTCGTCCTAGGGGCTTCCTGGGGCGCGGGGTGTCCCGTGACTCTGGTTCCCGGAAACGAGCGGCTGCTTTGGTCGCCACGAAAGAAATACGCGTAAATATGAGGACGTGGAGTGGTAGATATCCGCCATTTTATTGTTTACTTGCTGGTTTTCTACTTGCAAATATATAGGTTTATCATTTTTTGTCGATAAAATGGGAAATTTATGTTTTATTGTTATAATTAGGAGGCGAGTAAAAAAGGAAAGTCAATTTTATTGTTATGTCAAGGTTTGTTCTTGATAAAATGGATAATTAATGATTTTTTATTATTATTACGAGTTGGATATAAAGGGAAAGTCAATTTTGTTATTATTTAAGTTGTTGTTGTAAATGTATTTCACTGGTTGATTAATAAGAGTCATTGGTATAACGTGTTAACGCACGTTATTAAATTAGATGCAGGGTAATTTCATCGAAGTTATAAAAGTTTTGAAAATAAAGAAGCTCACGTGTCCGTTAGTTGACTGCGGTTCGGAGAAATGAGGGTAGAAAAAAAAGTTGGCTCGTGGATACGAAATCGCCCCAGGGCGCTCATATACATATACGTATAGCTTCAGATGTGTTATGTAAAAGCAGGTTTATGTGTGCCAGGAACTGCAGAGGGATGCAGATGGCCAAGTCAATTAATTAGATCACCATTGTCATGATATTTTGCATCAAACATGAATTTTTAATTATTAATCCTATTGTTTGCAATATTTTTTGAATATAGGAAATAATGAGCTAGTATTTGTAATCAAGTTAAAATTATTCAGAAATATCAGAAATATCAGAAATTTAGTCACATCTTCCAGACAAGATAGGAACACCGCAGCCGCCATGGCGGTTATCGAATTAATTCCATTTAGATTATCTCCCTTTCTCATATCATCGTTTTCCATGAAACCGATGTCGTAGTCACGAGGTTAGGCCAGTGTTTCTCATAGAGGGTAGTACGTACGCCACCGTTCACAAGTCCTGGGATACGATTAGAATTTCAAAGACGGTAGAATAATTTCAAATTTCCACCTGCCGGGGACTTCGAAATTGAGAATTTTACCAAGTAACAAAATAATGTCCAAACCTATATAATTTCATAGACAGCAGAAGATTCTGAGCTCCAAAATATTTCAGACATATCAATACCTCTTTAGAATACCATAATTACAAATTTAAAATTCACATACTTAACACTATTATGTATATTCTTATCGAATCATATTCTATCATATTCTAATACAGATTCTTATCGAATCCGTAAAATGACAACTTTTACAATTAATTCCACGTACCTAATACTTAATTTGCTATAAGAAAATGTATTTTCCTTACATTAATTAAAGAAATTAAGGTTGAAAGTTATAACTTTCCATTTGACCGGTCATTTGACCAATCTCGGTAGCATCCAAACTAATAGACTAGACTAATACCTCCATTTAATCCATTTTAAAAAATTTCTTATTTAAAAACTCCTATTTACTCCTCAACCTAAACTCTCTTCTCCGTCCAAATTTCCAAATGTCTCTGTCCAAATCATCTATAAATAACTCATAGTGTTTCTAAATTCCTTATTTACAAAGGATTAAAACAAAGCCCCAGCCTCTTCTCTCTCTTCCCTTTCAAAAACTTCATTTTTTCTACAATCAGTCAATTTCTGCCCCAAAACCTCTTATTCTTTCCCCATCCAAATTTCCAAAAACCTCTCGTGACTTATGGACAACCGTGTACCCGGGTGCCCCAGCCGAAACCGCAGAGAACGAAAACGAGAACGATAGATACGGGATGAGGGGAAGAGGTGCGGGGGTTAGGGGGGGTTCACCAGCGGCCGTTGTCGTTAACAGTAAAAACGTTGGTTGCGCCGGTGGATGACGGCGTGGGTCGATGGGGAGGGGATATGGTATGGTGTCCTGGTGCTGCTGCTGCCGGTGGTGGTTCCGTTCGGCTAGGGAGAGCCGGCGAGAAGGGTGGGACAGGTGGAGAGCAACTCTCTCCACCGGTGACGTTTTACCTCATGCGGAGGTAAGCCCAGCACCAGAGTGCCGAGGTATTGACCGGTTGCCTCCCTAGGCGTAGCTTAGCAACCGTTTGTAGCCAACACACCTATGAAACCTTGGAGATCTGACTTTAGCCTACGGGGGAGGGGGGCACCCACCTATCCACCCACCCACCAGAGGTTCTCTCTCTCTCTCTTTCCCTCACCCTTTGAATCAGATTCCCCGGGTTCGGGGAAGAAGCGCTCGATCATTAGGGCTTCCTAGCGAGTTCTCGCGTTCGTGCCCCACGTCCGTGTCACGAATCACCGGTGACGGGGAGAAGATGATCATTGGGACCTAGCAGATTGGTGTGGGTATTGGGGATTTGGGATTCGAATGTATTTTTTTTTGGTTTGGGTTTTAGAGCTATCGAATGTCCAGATGGATATTTGTGGATTTGTGATAATCTGGGATTATCATAGGTATTTTTTGTTGTTAATTTTTAGTTTGAATGTTTGGGAAAGGCTGCAGGTGTTTTATAGGAGAATTTGAAGATTTGGTTACTATGTTTATTAGTGGATGTTGTATCGCTACAGAATTTCACAGGGACACGTGGCATTAAAATCATTCTTTTCATGTTTCATTAGTAAATTTGATTGAGAATAATTAATTGGCAGTCAAACGGTTATTATTACTTACTAGGGATTCAGAGTGATGATATTTGAAGAGGTTTGATTTAATTCTACACGAGGGAAATTTGCATGTTTCTTTAAATCATAGGTGTTTTATTTCTTCAATATTATAAGGTAGATTACAGGTATTTTATAGGACTTTTCAGATTTTCTTTGTCGACAATTACAATATATATTAATAAACCATAGCTGTATATTTTCCAGAACAAATTGTATCTCTACAGAATTTCAGGGGGTGTTAACAAAATCTTTTAGCAAAAGTGAAGTAAATTTTCTTGAAAAAAGAGGAAGATAGAAATGTAGGTCATCGAATCGAAAAGTCCGCAACGTCGAACCTGGAATCGACGGAGTTCCTCGTCGGAATCAGACACTGTGGCGCACAGTAGCCGACGGTTGTTAGATGAGTAATAAATTGGTCAATCGAGGGTGTGGTTATGGCTCGAACGAGCCGAGGTTGCCAAGCTACGAAACCACCTACATGGGATCCTTTACTCTAACACGACCGTAGTTTCCTCCTGTAGCGAGAACTTCTATCGATATACGGCGAATAATGATCCTTCTGCGCCTCGACATACATATTTTGCGGGTAAATGTCGAAGGTCTGAGCAAAAAATTTGGAAAAAAGAATTCTAAACTAAGTTATTAAGTCACGATAAAATCTGACAAATGTATACTTTATGATTTGATTATTTCAAAAAAGGTAGGACTTTAACGGTAGAACTACCGAAGATTAATTCGGTACATCTAAAAGATTAGATACACATATGTTGAAACGAGGGAAATAAAGGAGGATTTGTATATAGAAATATAGTTATGAAGATCTTTCTAAATTTAAGCGATTTTTATAGGAAATTAGGAATTTTTACTGCCTTGGTGGTTCTAGGGTTAAAATGTGGAAAGAAAAATTGATTCTAAGCAAATTTTATTTAATTCTGTGTTTATAATGGAGTCAATGCTGATGATGTGATTATGACTATGTTATTTCGTACAAAAAGAAAGAGGAATATTAATCGTGAATAAGTCAACTCACAAGCGAATCCCTGCTACGTTGTTCTCTCACACAACAGCGGTTTACGTGTAGCCACTGCAAACAGGTGTTGGTGTGCCACGTACACCGCTATCCACAAGTCATGAGACACGTATAGATTCGACGGTTACCCTCACAATGATATTTTTTCATATTTAAGTGTCATATTAAAGTTTCACATTTTCATTTCTCGAAAATTTAAAAAAAAACTTCATCCTTTCACAAATTTTCTTTCCCACCATTTCATCATTCCAAAATGTCCACGACACACATAGTTTCAAGCTATAGCAATTGGAAATCCGATTGGAATACAGAAAACCGCAGACTCTTTTCAAATGAAGAATTAATGATTACTCGTTACGAGTGAGTCATCGTACATTTGAATTTCCAAGCATCCCATGACTTATGGAGGGACGTGTAGGTATAGGCCGACCATTATCCATACCACATCCAGTATGGTCCTCCTCGGGCTGGAGTAAAATCAACCAGCCAGCCAGCGAGCCGAGCACCGATCAATAACCGGGGACCTCGCCAGCTCCACGAGCTGTCTTCCGTTGGAGTACACACCTTTCGTGGAAATTGCGCTAACGCGGGGCTCACCTGAGAAATTCGCTCGAACAGACGTAACGCCGCCATTGTTCGCCGTGATGAAGATGATGCGAATAGGAATAGAGGCTACGAATTGGCTGGAGAACGAATTGGCAATTGCGTAATGGGGACCACCGGGTACTTTTCACGTTTTATCGAAGAAGAAATGTGGATGGTTGATTACGTAACGGTATCCTAGGATACGGTATACGTATTTCGGATGGGTAGTGATCGTCTCAGTTTTTGAAAATTTCGATATTTTGTTGTGGATAATTTATTGGCAGGTGAAAAGGTTTTTTAGAATATTTTAGAAAATAAATTTGTTTAATTTGGTTACTGCAAGGTGAATAGAACATGTAATCCAAAGGTTAGTGATCGTCTCAGTTTTTGAAAATTTCTATATTTTGTTGTGGACAATTTATTGGCAGGGAAAAGGTTTTTTAGTATATTAAAAAAATAAATTTGTTTAATTTGGTTACTGCAAGGTGAATAGAACATGTAATCCAAAGGTTAGTGATCGTCTCAGTTTTTGAAAATTTCTATATTTTGTTGTGGACAATTTATTGGCAGGGAAAAGGTTTTTTAGTATATTAAAAAAATAAATTTGTTTAATTTGTCTACTGCAAGGTGAATAGAACATATAATCAAAAGGTTTCATAAAATAGAAACACTGGTATAATTTTTAAATAAATATCTGCAAAGCCTACGACTTTTCACACTCGTGAAAAAAACCTTTTTAATCGAGGAACTCAAAGGGCATGTAAAATAAGGGACAAAAGGCTACGTAATTTTCTTTATTTCCCTTGGCATTACAAGAAAAAAGACATATTTTAGAATCTTGCATGGTTTTCATCCCCGTCGTTACGATACGAGAGACTTATGATTTTCTTAATGATCATCGAAGATGCCTTAGTCATTCGAAAGTGACAAAGCCACACATTACAACGGTAGCAACGGCTGCTGATGATCTTGGAGTCAGTAAGCCGGAACGGACACGGACAGTCCTGTGCATTGTTCTACCTTCTGAATAAACACTAATACTGCTAACCCACGCTCTTGAAAGATACTACACCAGTTCCCACGATCCGCGAACACGCGAATTCAAGGTACCAGTATTATGATTACAGGCATCTTGCATGACGTTCATCCGAGATCCGTAAGACGCCGTAATAAGACTTCGGAGATACGTTTTCCCTAATTTAGCGAACGTTCTTCGTTATTGTACATTGGTATTATACTTACAATCATGTCGTATGTTGTATTAAAACATGCACCTCTGGTTTATCTGGTAACTTTAATCATCTATTTATAGTAAACGATGGCTTTAGGTGTATTTTATTTAAAAATTTAGACACGTGGTATTAGTATCATATTTTATCAGTAAATTTGATTGAGAATAATTAATTGGTAGTCAAACGGTTTTTATTGGTAAGTCAATTATTGATAACTAGGGATTCAGAGTGGTGATATTCGAAGAAGTTTGGTTTAATTCTAAAATTAAGGGAAACATTCGATACCATAAATCGTTTGCGACTCGCTTTATAACCAGTGCGTTCCATTAGCGACATTCCACATCGTTGTCTGACTCATCAGCAATACCTTAGACTCATACAACTCTGCATACCTGAAGACAGAAGCTTATTTTGTGATTTCGATCTCGTGCTAGAGTCTGCGGGCAATATCCTCCATTTTTAAATAATAATACAAAATCTCTGTTAAACAAATCTATTATTATTTTTTCCAAGATCAATCCAAGATTCTTAAAACCTCCAAATTTGTTTTTTTATCTCTATACAAATACTTTCGCCAATTTAAATAAGGTGGAGTGGGGTTATTAAATTAATATGAGAGAAATTGTGATATCTAATATATAGCGTTTTTGTCAGTGTTAATTAAAATTAATTAATTACTCAAATATTCGTTGATTTAAATATAGGTTAAAGGATTATAAAACAAATTAAAGATACATGGCTTGAAAGCAATCTTACTAAAAAACTGGGGTGGACTTACCCCACTCCACCTTAGATTTATTCCGCGAATAAACGCGTCGATTAAACGAACACGTGGCTCTTTATTTCGAACGAAATGGAACGCGATTGACAAAGGAATTAGCTTGCAGCAGATAAGATCGTTTATCTGTATCGAATCGGAGAACCGAAGAAGATCTGAATCCGTTTGGAAACCGACGCATTCGGTGTCCTTGTAACGCGATTGTAACGCGATGTAATACGATCCGTGAAACGCAGATGCGTCGTTCGAGGAGCCGTAGAATCGCGATCCCCCGGTTTGTTATGATTTGTTTTGTTTTTTTCGCGAGCCGCTATTCCGTTGTGGACACCGTATAACAGGATATACGGTGTCCAATGAACATCCTACAGCCGATGGCGTCTCTACCCGTTATCGACCACTGGTGGACACGTTTCTACGCTGATAGGCAGACGCTTATTTCGATACGCCGTATACATAGATATTTGTGTGGGTGTAGAAGGAAAAATTGTAACACTTTGTCGTGGATGGGAAAAGTGAAACGTTTGTTCATTCGACAGAACGTGGAAGATATTTAAATGGACCATTTATTTTGAAAGTAGTGTAATTCCAATTTAAACAAAAATGAGATATCACGTTATTTCGACTAAATTTAGTGTTAACTTTTTATTTAGAAAGAGAAAAAAACATAATAAATTGTCCAAATGTTGAATATTTATGGGAGTGTTAGAGTTTGGAATTTAGATTTGATTAGATTAATTATTGGGGGTTTGTTAATTGTTAGATTAATGCTACTGAGTGACTGTGTTAATGGGTGAATATTATTTTTTTTATAACGTGAAAACAGGTTCAGTGGAAGAGTACTCGGTATATGGTGTACTTTGGAAAGAAAGTATGTCGTTTTGCAATGCAGCAAACGGAGCAGAGAGAACAATGGAACTTTTTACTAACGTTTTAAATAGTCGTCCCTCTTGTTTGCTTCTTATCCTAAGATTTAAGAGAACCCGCGTACCGTGGGGCAATCTTCAACAAAAGTACTTTAAAATAATTAAAAATCTCTAAGAATTTTCATCAGATTTTAATCAGATTATAACATCAAACATTTAATTAATATTTAAACAATTTCAAGTGCGATCAATTATTATTAACCCTATTACCAACAACTTTTGCTGCGTAACATATAAGACACATACAGAAGAGGGAAACCTTTTATATAATCGCGATTAGTATCCTCTCTCACGGTTCTCTCTCTCTCTCCCTCTCTTTCTGGGATTCAAAGATGATTTCGAACCGTGACAAAGTAACTTGATGAAGTATACACACACACACACACACATCTACTGTATTCGCAAAGTATAGGTCGACGCCACTGTTAAGTGGTACCAGTCTATGAAAGGGATGCTGTTCTGACATTTAGGCGTGTGGCATTTAACTCCGGTCTTCTTCCCCCTCGTTAAACATCCCCATTGAATTTCCTATCTGATCACGGGAGACCAATATTAGGAGAGAACATCCACCGCCTTTCCGGCTGACATAATACCGTCATCTTTCATCCCCCTGTATACACTTCCCACACTTAGGTTTCAATAGTGAGCACGAGGAAAACCGCCATTGTGTCGAAATATATACGTTCAGATAGAGTTGCATGGGATCTATGCCTCGCTGGTGTCAAATATTTGCGATACATGGATGGGTCAATATATCGGTATATTAATTCCTCGTAAACGATAATCATGTTCCTAGGGATATGTTGGTAATTAAATTGCTTGAATGTATAAGTTAAAGTGTCACATAGAATGTTGTATAGTTAATGTTGTTATTTAGTTATTAAATTTAGGTAGCATGCAGCTTGTTTAATATGAAACGTAGAGATAGTTTATGTAAATATTCTTATCGAATCTATAAAAATGATAAGTTTTACAGTTAATTTCACATATACTAGTTAATTTGGCATAAAAACTGTATTTTTCTGACGATCATTAAAAATAATTAAAGTTGAGAGCGTGTGAGTAACTTAAACAATTAAATTAATAGAAATTAGATTAAAAGAAATTAAATTAAAGGAATTAAGGTTCAGCATTTTAATATAAAGTTTGAAAGGTAGCTTTAGTGTTAATTCAGATTACTAATCTGCATCTTTTAAAAATAATATCATTATTTCCCTCTCGTTTCAATCAATTAACATAAATTTTCTTTATTAGCAAGTGAAACGTTGCTCACTTAAAATTCACGGTTTCCAAGTTGTTAAGTGTTATCGATTACGTAGCGTAGAGTAAGTACTGTATCTTAATATCATCCGTTTGCATCATCCGTCGCAGATCAACACTCGTTTTCCCGAGTCAGCTGTCTTCCGAGTAACCACCTTGGATGACGATAATAAATATCCATTAATGCGGCCGCAGAGGGTGGGGGGAATAGTTATCGCATCGCGAGCTACAGAAGCAGATGACTGGAGGAAGGTCCAGCTGCCTTCGATCACTAAGTTATTGTCAGTTCCATCCACGGGCTAAAGATGCGAACGCATATAGGAAACGAGTTTTAAAAAAAAAAACACTTTAAATAAGGTGTGCTGAACGCGTGCTGTTTTTTAATTTTTTTTACGCAACACATCAGTCGTTATTTGGGTGAAAAATGTTTATAAGTAGGATAGATTCTTTCTTCTATAATTCATTTTTCGTACCTACATTTATTTTTATGTTTTTTTTGGGAATGTTAGATGGGAGTTTTAACATTTGTTGAAATCTAGCTTTGAGTAATGTTATTTATTATTTGATGGGTCGCATATATGTCCGGGAGTAATTTATTGGATATTTTAAAAGTGATAAGTACTTATGGAGGTATCTTTATGTTTATTCTATACCTGTTTTTAATATTTTAACGTACGTTGTATAATACTGAGGATAAGTAGTATTACACGTGTAAATTCTTTTCATTAGAAATAAGTTTTAATTAGTAAATTAATTAGTAATTTGGATACAAAGAAACTCGGTGGACATACATCTTGTTAAAATTGAAAGAGATATAATATATTAAAACGCAACAATAAATTATGTTCTCCACAAGTGTTCGTGCGAGAAAGTTTTCCTTTTAAATTAAGAATCGCGAGGTGCCACATAAAATATACTCTCGTTAACGAACATTTCAAAGGAATTATTATTTATAAAAGAAATTATCACATTCGTCCACATTGGGCGAATCTCAATTAAATTTGAGATATTAAAATAAAAAAAAAAAACAGAAACGAAGGCTTATCTTTGATTTTTGATAAATATCTCAGTGCATATTTTATTTATATGTTTCTATACATTTATGCATGTATGTATGTATACATACATACGGTTTTAGATCGTTCAACTAAAGCCAATTTTCGTTTGCTCGAAGGAGCAGGTGACATCCATGAATTTAACAGACCTTCAGCCACGATCTCCGGTGCAAGGTACTTCGAGGAAGAACCTGATGAGAGATTGTGTGCTCTATTAGTAAGAAGCTAGTTGGTCACGCTATGTGTAACACGTTAATTGGATCGATATATTAGCCAATTCTTCATTAAATAACGAAAGATAACAACTGCGGGTGATATTAAGTGTTTTAAATAAATATGCATTAGGGGTAAGAATTTGAAATTTATACTACATATACATACATTCATAAACATATGTATATTATAGTTATATAATACATGATTTTTCACTTTATTTATTCGAGTCCAAAAGAATATTTTTTATTACAAAGTATATCGTTTCCTTTTTCTCTTAAGTATATGAACCATTTATACTTAATTTGAGATATATCTAATTAATTAATTAATATATTTAACAGTGCTCAATTGCAAATGTTGTTTCTGACAGTATATATGTAGTTGTACATGTTACAATGGGCAACAACAAAAAATTTGACAAATGGACACTTTTAAAATGTATACGGTTCATATAATGTGTGGAGAGTTTTGAAAATTCGTAGATAGAAAATCGAGATCGCGCATCTGCAACGTTTGCCAGCATCTTGCAGATGCGGAATCCGTGTTTGCGCACACGTAAGAGTTAGTCTCCTGTCGGATGCCGTGGTATTCATCCCGGAGCATGAAGGGTGGCACCTGCTACCTCGGCTAACAATACACGGTCGACCGAAGATCCCCGCATAAAGTTTTTTATCGCTCAAAAGACGACTTCGAAGACCCGCACCGTTTCCTTTGCCACACGGTCGAGAAGTTCGTCGATAGACAGGATAAATTTCGAATTGCCTTTAACATTTCCCTATCAGATCTAATTTCTACCGTTTCGAACCGTTGACAATGAGAGAAAGACACTTTAAGATCTTTAAAAGATCAAAATTATTTTGTTTCTTTATTGCGTATGAAAAAAATCTAATTTTTCTATGGGATTAATCGTAATTCTTTAAAATAATCGATATATTCGTAATTGTTATTAGTAAATCTGTGAAAATGGGTATGTCTGACTTCAGAAGGGTTAAAAGTTCAAGTATTGAGTCGTGAAGGGTGAAACTTAAATAACTTAGTTATTTGACAATGGCTTAGGTTTGGTTAGGTTAGGACCACCACTTCTTTTACAATTTGGAGAACTTCTTGATAGGAAAACGTTTCAATTCTGGTAATACAGTAAAACTAGCCTTTCAGGAATTCATAGACTCTGGTCTGAACATTTTAAAATTTGACCAATAATATAATTTCCTATATTTATAAATTACCATCAAACCCTGGCTTTTTTCTACAAATTTCATACTTGACGACCCGATACGCAAACTTTAATGAATAAAATAATTTCTTATATTTATAAATTACCATCAAACTTCGCCAATTTAAACAAAAAAATTCATACTTGACCCGATACAATAATAATAGCGAGCAATCGAGTCTCCCCGGTCCGATCGTCCGGTGTTCAACGAAAATTTCACCAGATCCGATCCTTGAGATAGAAACCACGAGGGCAACGGCCAGACAGACGAAGGATCTCTGTATTCACATCTTGAAAGCTGCCGGCACGCGTCTGCAGCAAGGTGTGCCTCTCACTTTATTCATCCACCTCCGGTTCCTCGGCACAAGAGCAGCTGTTGCCAGAGCCGGGCGCATGGCGCGTGCCACCAGGTACCTATATAATAAACCGGCAGATAATGTCAGGGTGCGCGGCACCACGCTACCAAAAGGGTCTTTGCTTCGCCGAGAGAGAGAGAGAGAGAGAGGAGAGAGCCGAGGAGAACCGGCCGTGGAACCTTTTAACCGCGTGATCGAGGGGAGATCGGTTATTTATCCTTCACCCCTTATCGCACGTAGATGGATCCTTGTGTTTGCTCTTTTTTTTTTCTTTTTTTTAGACTTACTATTGCATTAATCGATATACTCGATTTCCGGGGAATATATTGGGATTTCTGTCGAGTGCGTTTGTATCGGTGACTTTATATGTTATGTACATATATACATATGTACCATATACATATAGATATATACACAGATACATAGATATACATAGAGATGTATAGATTAATATATATATATATAAGGTAGCCTAAGGTAGCAATAGCGATAAACTATATACATATATATAACTATATAACTATATAAATAGTTTATCGCTATTGCTACTTTAAGCTACCTTATATATATATAAACAATAACTATATATATGTATTTATCTATATTTATCTATATACATATATAGTTATTGTTTAGATATACAGTTATATATATGTATATATATAAACTATAAACTATATATGTATAAACAATAATCTATCCCTTCGAATATTCTTCATTGCACTGATCATGATAATTCAAGAATTTATTAGTATTATAGTTGTAATTCAGTAATGAAGTCTAGTAGTAATTGTAACAGTAGTATAGTGTAATAATTAAAGATTTTTATGCGCTTTTTGCGAAGGTAAATTCACGAGTGTAGGGATTAAAAGGATACAAGAAAAGTCAGGGGTGAAAGTAGCCCCCCGCCAGACAATAAGCTAATAAAAGTAAATGCAATCTGTAATCACCACTCCTCATACACACACACACACACACACACAGATACATTCTACATTCTCACAGTACCGGATTAATTATCTAATGTGGTGGCAACATCTGTCATCGCTTCATCATCGAGGGTGCGCCATAATAGATGCTGGAAGCTGTTCGCTAACTGACCTTTCTCTCCTTCACCCTAGGCCCTTTTTTTAAAGCTGACTTTTTCTAATACCGATTACCAGATCCGTGATCCATGTAGGGCTTAATGAAGGTGATGTATCGAATCCGGATATTTCGATTCATAAATTATTTATTAGAAATTGAATCATTTCTTTCTCGAATTCAATTTTCTCGTTATTTATATTATTTAATATTTCAAAAAAAAATATTTATTATATTTTAACGGTAGAGCGTTCCCAATGGTTTTTTTTTCAAAGCTTTCCAATGTCCGCAAAGTGACAATTTTCCGAGATAACATGGCCGTTGAGACTGGAAAGAAAGCGCAACGATAACCAGTCACATTCGACTGAGTCTGAGAAATATGAAGACCGCGCTTAGTCAATTGTGAAGAGAAACAGACGGTACAGTTAGATCTAAACAGCAGTCTCGTTGCCAGTACTCCGGGTAATGTGAGATGTGCATGACATATAATATGAGAAAATACCTCGTTAGATTCCCCGCTAATAGAAACATACCGCTTTTGACCACGAAATCTTCCGTGTAATATCAATCCACAAAAAGCATCGAAAATGCAAAGCTATGGGCCAAGTACAAGAGAATGTTACATTGGAATAGGTTGCTCATTAACATAAACTGCATTTTACACAGGATTTGAAATCAATCAAACTTGCTCACATTTGATTGATTTCAAATCCTGTGTAAAATGCAGTTTATGTTAATGAGCAACCTATTCCAATGTAACATTCTCTTGTACTTGGCCCATAGCTTTGCATTTTCGATGCTTTTTGTGGATTCTTTCGTCATTTCCGCAAATTTTTAGATATCGACCTGAATCTTTCACTGTCTTATTGGGCTTCGAATTCCGCGTCCAACACGTCCCGGATCGTTTTAATATCTCAATCATTGTGGAAATGGCGAGCAAATTACGAAAATCGCGAAAAATCGTCAAATTCAACCAGTTTTTTGGTCGGCATTCGCTCAATTTTTGAGATAGCCGTCTGAAACTTGTACCATTGTTTTAGTTGGGAAATTCTACGGCAGATCAATGTATAATAGTTGTACTTTTCGAAAATTTAATTTTTCGCAAAAATCTGAAGGGGGTAGGTCAGGATTTGTTGCGATTTTCGTAAATCGCTCGCCATTTCCGTAATTTTTGAGCTATTAAAGTGATCCTGGACGTTTTGGACGCGGAATCCGAAGCCGAATAAGTCAGTGAAAGAATCATTTTGATATCTCAAAAATTGTGGAAATGGCGAGCGATTTACGAAAATCGCAAAAAATCCTGACCTACCCCCTTCAGATTTTTGCGAAAAATTAAATTTTCGAAAAGTACGACTATTATATGTTGATCTGCCGTAGAATTTCCTAACTAAAACAATGGTACAAGTCTCAGGTCGCTATCTTTAAAATTGAGGGAATGCCGACCAAAAAACTGGTTGAATTTGACGATATTTCGCGATTTTCGTAATTCGGCCGCCATTTCCGTAATTTTTGAGCTATTAAAATGATCCAGGGCTCTTTGGACGTGAAATCCGAAGCCGAGTAAGATGCAAAAAGAATCAGATCGATATCTCGAAAATTGTGGAAATGACGAGCGAAAAACGAAAATGGTGAAAAATCCCTGACCTATCCCATTGTGCAGGTCAGGGATTCACCCACATTTTCGTTTTTCCCTCGCCATTTCCATAATTTTTGAGCTATTTTAGTGATCGAGGTCATTTTGGATGTGTAATTCAAAGCCGAATAAGACAGTGAAAGAATCAGATCGATGTCTAAAAAATTGTGGAAATGCCGAGGGAATTACGAAAATCACGAAAAATCGTCAAATTCAACCAGTTTTTTGGTCGGCATTCGCTCAATTTTTGAGATAGCGACCTGGGACTTGTACCATTGTTTAAGTTAGGAAATTCTACGGCAGATCAATGTATAATAGTTGTACTTTTCGAAAATTTCATTTTTCGCAAAAATCTGAAGGGGGTAGGTCAGGATTTTTCGCGATTTTCGTAAATCGCTCGCCATTTCCATAATTTTTTAGATATCAAAATGATTCTTTCACTGCCTTACTCGGCTTCGGATTCCGCTTCCAAAACGCCCTGGATCATTTTAATAGCTCGAAAATTACGGAAATGACGGGCAAATTACGAAAATCGCAAAAAATCCTGACCTACCCCCTTCAGATTTTGGCGAAAAATTAAATTTTCGAAAAGTACAACTATTATATGTTGATCTGGCGTACAATTTCCTAACTAAAACAATGGTACAAGTTTCAGATCGCTATCTCAAAAATTGAGCGAATGCCGACCAAAAAACTGGTTGAATTTGACGATTTTTCGCGATTTTCATACATCGCTCGCCATTCGCGCAATTTTCAAGATATAAAAATGATCGAATATGTTTCGAATGCGCATTCTGAACCTTAATTTTACGAAGCTTGATGTCAAAAACGTAACGTAACAAACATTTCTAATTTAATATGTTAACAATCTGGATGTGTGTGAGAGGAAATTTCATATACTAACATATATTATATAAAATCTACGTTATCGGCAGAAAAATTATCTCGCATGGAATGAAACATATGTTAGGGTTTTACACCGGGCTGCGTGACAGGCTGAACATGGAGATGGAGAAGGAGGAGAGGAAGAAGACGACGTTTCTTACAAAAACCTCGACTTTTTAGATCAAAATATCTCGCGATTGGCTTGATGGATCTTCTCGTAGTTAGGCTTAAATTACTCGGGTGGACGTCCCCTACAAGAATATCACCATAGTTTGGGGGAAATATGCGGATTTAATGCCGTTTGAATACCCCGAAAACCTCGATCTAATTCTTCCGGAAAAGAGTAGTTCAGGTCTACCAGTCGGGAACTCTTGTACTTGGCCCGAGTCAAGACCTTAACTCTTGATCAATTACCGTAACATTAAAAAATTCATATTAAATTAAATTTAAATCAACTTTCTATCATTTTAATTAATAATATCGCTTTCTTTGATAAACTTCTTTTTATTATTAATAAAAATCGATTTATATTTCGCAGAAAATATAATTACAAAGTTGATTGTATTATTTCCTGCGAGATGGTTACGTAATTTTGGGTTTTATCAGATGGAAACGAGTCGACTACAGGCATCGGTGTTCCGCGATGTCGAAGTAAATTAATTTTCTCTTCCATTTGATCGGTGACCCCTTGACCAAGAATCATGCGGATTGATTGGCCAACAAACTTCCGTTACTGTCACAAAGTAGGCCTTGTCGTGACAGTAGCCACCTTCTAAGTCGCGATTCTTGCGCCCTGCTTCCCATACAAACCGAGATATTGATATCTACTGAATGTTTTCGTCGAATTTATATACAGGGTGTAACATATCATCGGGGACCCTTTTTGAGGATCGATAGTACGCACCAAAAGGTGAAAAACGGACCAAGGAAATTAGGTCCGAAAATCACCCCCTATCGAGATACAACCCCATTTGTAAAAAATTTTTTAAAAATCATATCTCCGAAATGGTAAGTCGGAGAGGAGCGGTTTTAATTGCAAAATAAGCGGAAAAGATCAAAGTTTACTAAAAAAAATATAACTGCTTCGATTATTACCGTTACGTAGCATTTTTATTTGTTTATAAAAAAAAACTTTTAATATTTCTATGATAGCGGTTGATTAACAACTTGAGAAAAATAAGGGCAATGCGTCAAGACTCCCTTTTCGAAGACAGCCTAAAAAAAGTTCAACATTATTGTACGGTTTTGGCGTAAAAAATTGTTAAACACCGTTAAGTCGCCGGACTACCGACCGACCTAATGCTACTGACGACAGCTGATCCACATCTATCATATGTTTCCGAGCCGCCGTGCGACACACACTAATGTACAATACAATGTATAATAACATGCGTGAGAGATTTTTCAGTGTAGTCACTTGGGCAATCGATAATCTTTCACGCATACTGTTATAATAGATGTGGATCAGCTGTCGTCAGTAGCATTAGGTTCGTCGGTAGCACGGCAATGTCACGGTATTTAACAATTTTTAACGCCGAAACCGTGCAATAATGTTAAACTTTTTTTAGGCTGTCTTCGAAAGGGGAGTCTTGACGCATTATCCTTATTTTTCTCAAGTTGTTAATCAACCGCTATCATAGAAAAATTCAAAGTTTTTTTTTACAAACAAATAAAAATGCTACGTAACGGTAATAATCCAAGCAGTTATATTTTTTTTAATAAACTTTGATCTTTTCCGCTTATTTTGCAATTAAAGCCGCTCCTCTCCGACTTACCATTTCGGAGATATAATTTTTTAAAAAATTTTTACAAATGGGGTTGTATCTCGATAGGGGGTGATTTTCGGACCTAACTTCCTTGGTCCGTTTTTCACCTTTTGGTGCGTACTATCGATCCTCAAAAAGGGTCCCCGATGATATGTTACACCCTGTATTTGCAAAATAATCACGTGCATTGAACGCATTCCTATCTCCTCCCACGTGATAATTTCAAGATAATTAAATATTTTCATCCTTTATGATTCCGAATGATCATCAAATTAAGATTTAAACAATAAATTAATTGAATTTACAATCAAATATAATTATAAATTGTAAGTCCATTTTTCCTTCGTTTTTTCTCTTTATAAATAAAAAGTTAACACTAAATTTCTCATTTTTTTTTTAAATTGGATTTACAACACTCAAAATAAAGGGTCTAATTATGTTCTATGTTATTATATTGCGAATATAGTGGGAGGAACGAGAGGATAAAGTTCGGGAGAAATTTTCACCGAAAGATCGGCTTTTAAATCCCGTTAGTTTTCATTTTAAGCGCGTTGTTCGCCGGCGACGAGACGTCGTGACGCGTGCCGCGGTTTGCTTATGCGGGCGTCGACATTAACGAGTCGGTCGATGCATAGGTACCACCGCCGAAATATACACACGTGCATCTGAAAATATACGGTGAACGTTCCTCCTCACACGTGCAGACGTGGGTATCTTACAAATCGTGTGGGTGCTTTAGTATCATTTACTTTCAAATTCGTGGATTACATTTATTCCTCGCCGTCCACTTGTCTTAGTTTACAGCTTCTAATGCTGCGTTAATTATCTCTAGTTAGACTTTCTGTGACATCGAATAAAAAGCAATTTATACAGTCGAAAATAATTAATTAAAGTTGATGTGGAAAGTTAATACGTGGGTTTCTTGTTTTGGTAATATTAAAATCAATCTACTGATCTTGTTGTTAAGTAGTCTTGTTGTTATCTTGTTCCTAGTTGCCACTCAATTTAAAAAATATACTTTTAAGTAAATTAAATTAGTAAATAAATTTTCAAGATCTGAATTTACGTCATTTTGATAATAGACAAATGGTCCATTATCTATCTCTAAAGCAGAGAATCCAAATTACAACAATCTTTATTTTAAACAACACATAATTGCAACATTGATACTTAAAAACCAATTTTCTCATTTATATCCTTACTTCAACAATACAAGTTTGCAGCAACCAGTTTCATAATTTCATTATTCTCGCCTATACTCATTATTAGTCCAAACAAAACAATTTTACAAATTAACCAAAATTTGCCAGTAGCGAATGTGAAAATTTCAAATAAATACAAAACTAACTAAACTAAAAGTTTCAAAGTCCGCATTATCTTCGTCGATATATTTTCCGTGGCGGGCAACAAAAACCGAGGGATCAGTCACCTAATAAGAAATTAGTCTGTGTAGGTAGTGGGTAGGTGGTTATAGGTTAGCAGACAGAGGCAAGCAGGCAAGCGGGCAAAGCAGGCGAACACAGGCAGGTAGGCAGGCAGGCAAGTAAAGCAGGTGCACCACTGATGTTGCCTGAGGACTGAAACAGCTGTCGTCTTTACCCTGCCCTACTGCAGGCGCACGCGCCAACCGCGTCCACATTTACATTACGTTGCGTTACCTTTCTCCCCGTTCACGGTTTTAATCGGTATCTCCTCCGTAACGGTCAACGATCTCCTCGTGCAGATGAAAATGTCTCCTGGAACCGGGCCACGGGACCGGATGACACATTACTGGCCCGACCTGGAATATTTTTCTTTATACCCGACTCGAGAGGGGAGGGAAAATTTGTTTGCAGGTTTACGTTAATTAACACTAGATTCACGGACCGAGATATATAGGATATACAGGGTGTAACATATCATCGGGGAGTTTTTTTTAATATCGATAGTAAGCACCAAAAGATGAAAAAAAAGTCTATAAAGTTTTGTCTAAAAACCACCCCCTATCGAGATACAACCCCTTTAGTAAACAATTTTTAAAAAATCATATTTCCGAAATGGTAGGTCGTTGAAGACCCGTTTTGATTGCAATGAGGTTTTTAATGGTGATTTGATTAATTGGGATATGGTAATTGAATACGTTGGATTTGTAACGTAGGGGAATGGTTGTGTAAGGGTTTCTTTAGATTTTAGGAGCGAGGGATGTATGTATGTGGAAAATATAGAAATCATACCTGTTTTCAGTAAACTGTATATATACATATACAATATCATATATACAATACAATACATATACAATATATGTATATACAATATAACATTTTTATCAAATTACATAAACAGAAATACAAGTAATCTAATTATTTAAAATAAAGATTATATATACATATTTAATATTTCTTACCACCGCAATTAAAAGTAATTCGCTTTACCAGACGTGACGTCAGTCAATTTTCGATTATTTTATAACAGAACCCAGGTGACGAGAGTTTCACAAAAGTCAGAGCGTAGAGTTGTTCTTGTTACCCGTCCACTATCAGTTATCGTGTCCGTGGTAAATGATAGTTCGTCCAGTTCCTCGGTGTATAGCCGTCCAGAAGTTCTATTCTTTTGATTGTTAGTTACTTTCAACACGCTTCTAATTTCAACTTGTTGCCAACTCTTAACCGAAGTGTATATTATACGCGTTCGTATTGCGTGATGTTCTTATCATTAATACTTCATCAATTTGCTATACAATATTAAATAATAAGCGATGAACAAAGTAGGGATATTCGACACCTGTAAAACGGAAAACTTTTTTTTGTGTCGTTGATTCACCTGTTACTCCCTTTGTCGGTGGATCTTGTGGAAATGGTTCATTGGCCACGCAGAATTCGAGTTCATCCAATGTGCGCCATGGGAGACAAGGGTGATCGAGAAAAGGCTGGCCCTTTCAAGGGCTCACATAGAGAAACGTTATTTGCGCAGGGCAAGGGACGTCGAAGGGGCGTAAATGAAACGAACGATGTTCATTGGTCGTCAGTTGACTGACAAAAAGAACAATTTTTAACTAAATTATTGCTCTAGGAACAAAATTTCATAATAAATTGATTCAATAATTACCTGTTATTAGGTATTTTAAAGTTAAAATTTGTTATTTTTAAATTTTCAAGATATAGTATTTATTTATTTCTTAAATAGAAAATTTCTATGACATCGGATTTTTAACTTTAAGTCAATTTTTTATAAAAATGGCTGGAAATATGTTACTGATATTTTATAGGGTTTTTATATAATCGTTACCCCCTACTCTCCTTGTGAGGCGAAAAGAATTGGTCCGTTATTTGTTGAAATTTAACAGAATATTTCCGGAGAACGTTGAGAATATCTTTCTTGTAGATTTTCAATTGCTATGCGACACTTTAGCACGCACAAACCGTGCCATCGCGTCCTGTCTTCTGCCTTCAGATAAATAGAAATTTCCAACGTTTGTACGAAAACCGTACGTTATCAACGACACGGTGATAAATTGGCCTACGTATCGCATTACATTTACATCAATTAAAGGAACGCCGGTCGGTTTACTTTCCTGTAAGAAAGCATGTCACATGTTTTAGAATATCATTAATTGTCTATTAATTCCAATTTTTAAAACAAGATTTATTAAATAAAAACAGTTTAACGCGAGACACAAAATTCAAAGTACATTCTGATAAAATAATTTCTCATTTTCCTGGCAACGTTTTCTTGCTGGGATCACTGTGTGTGTGCGTCGGTTAGGTGAAAAGAATGAATTATGCAACTCGACGAGCATGGAGAGCTGTCCGCAGCAAGGGACGAAGAGAAATAAGGGACGGTGTGCTGATACGAGGAGGTTTATCGTTATCGGGAGCAAGCGTGTCATTTCTTCGTCGTTCTTCCACAACTGGACGCTTTAAACTCGTCAAACGAGAATGCAACGTGGGGATCGGTCCTATCGGTGTCGCCTATGGTTTTCTTTGTGCGATTGCGCAGACCGACACCTTTTTTTACGTTTGTAACCGCTTGTGAAAAAGAAAGAGAAAAAGAGAAATTAGAATTACTGTTTATTTAATCAGAAAAAAATGTGGATAAGTAAATAAATGTGGATAAAGATGGATATCAATAATGATATCCATCGTGATGGATATCATTTTTTAGTTTAATTAAAATAGACATAATGATAGATAGTATAATGATAATAAATAAAATAGATATAATAGATAATAGATTATATCTATTTTAGTTATATGTAACTTCAATTTTTATTTCAAGGTTTTAGATCGTTACAGAGGCCAGAGTAAATTAATTAATAATTATATTGAAGAACCATCGTTAAAATTAAAGAGTTTAATTTTACTTTTATCATGAAAATGTCGAATAACACATCTGAATCCTGTGCGACAAGTTGTATTATAATTTCTACTTCCTTTCTTGCGGTGTTACCGGCTGTAATCTTTGTGACCTTTACTATTCGAGATATCTTTCCCGCGGAAATGTCTCAGTTTATCGAGTCGTACGGCCAAACTGCAGTTTTATACGTCACGATTTTCATCCGTACACCGACGGTCTTAAAAAAAAACATGGAGCTCGTAATATTTGCATATTATCTGTGTCCGCACACGCGGAGAGCACTCGAAACGCTTCGAAGTACACAGTTAAATACGAAAACGGAAAAAATATGTGTATTTGCCCGATGATTCGGGTCAGGCGAGATTCTTTCGTACAGGTCACCCTAAAATTGATGATCCCATCTTTAAATAAATACACATTTACAATATATCTACTGCATAGAATTTTACATACTAAGAAATATCAATTTTTATTCGTGAATACGTGTACAAAGTATTTTTTATTAATTTCTAAATTCATATTTGATTATACATATATTTTTAATATGTTATTTTTTGAACGACCTGTAGATGCCTTCAAATGATTAATTATACGTATTGCCGCGGTAAACAGAGGTAAACGCAAACGGATTTCGACGAGCGAGTCCATTAATTATTTAATTGCAACAATACGGGTTACGTTCCCGCGTAATTCAGAGTCGAAATTACCGCGGCAATGAGATACGAATACGCGGATCGGTGAGCATCGTAGATTTTTTCGCAATCGCACGCAATAAATAACATCTGACGGAGCCGCCCTTACATCTTATTGGCCGCGTCAATCGTTAACGAAGGCGTATCTAGCCTCTCCGTTCTTGCGCTTTCACTTTATATGCCACGTGATCCCAGTTTTCTTTTTCACCGAGTATGGAGCATACCTACTTCGACATGTGAACAAAAAAAAATTGCCTCTCCACTGTGGAATTTCTTTCCGGTGCCGATTTTCTCTGCTTCGGGGATCGCTCGTGTTTGGCAATAATAGTTTTTTAATTTTTTTGTTTTGGATTTAGAGAATTGTAGATACAGGTACCTTCATACGTACCTACAAATATACATATAATAAGGATATAGATATATGTGTAATCCTAGTGTTTTTATGAATATTAATATTTCCCAAAAATTGATATTTTGTAAATAGTGATGAAAAGAATTATTTTCTTTTGCTAAAAATGGTTTGAATTAATGCTTTACGATTTTATAAAACCACAAGTAGGTACTTAAATTTGTATCTTTTTTCATTCTAAGCATCGATCCCGAGAAAGGAAAAAATAAAAGGAGAAGGAGGAAAAAGAAAACGACATTTTGCGTCCCTGTGCGTAAGCGAGCAGCCATATTTACATAACAATCGCTGATCACGTAACAGTGTTCGCGCGACGTGTTCTCCCGTTGGCGTGTGCGTCTCTCTTTATCTGTGGTGTCCGTGTACTTACTGTGTGCTCGTTGTATGTATGTATGTACATACGTGTACAACGCGACGTGGAAAGTCGAGTAAAACGCCTCCTCCTGCGCGGTTCTTGATTCTTTTTGTTTCTTCGCTTTTTCGGCGCGGAACGATCGAAAGTCCACGGGAATCGCTGCGAAACTTTCGAGAGACATTTTCCTCTTGGACAGTGATCGATAATTCGAAAGAAATTCGAAAAAGAGAAATTTCGACTGTTCCAATTGCATTTTTAACCTTTTTTTTACATTGCAATGTATAATAGACTCATAATTATTGGTTTTCTACTTATTTATTTAATTTATTTGTTTGGTCATAGAAATGTTTGAGAGTTTTGATCCAATTTTCAAATTAGTTTTTATTTACAAATTTATTAGATATTTACCTTCTTCAATCTCGAAACAGGAAGAATTCTACATTTTTTAATATGACAAGTGGTTACTAATGGATAATTAAAAAAATATTAAAATTGATTTATCGAGAATAGTAAAGCACTTTTGGATTTTTTTAACGATTTGTGAAGGCGGGGATAGAGCGAAAGCGTAAAAGTCAATGCGTCTAGTTTCTCTTTTTATCCACAGTGTAATCTCACTGTTTCCTCTCTCATCCAACAAATTCTCTATTTTCGTGTTCGTTCCTCTGTACATCCACGCATTCCTCTATTACGTATTCAAAGTTCCTCTTCTGTATTCCCCGCGGAGTACATCCACTTCTTTCGTTTTTTTTTCTTCTTTCTCCAGTCAGTTTCTGTCTTCCTGATTCCGCGTGACATTCTCGCTATAAATTTCGTAACGTACCTTTCTCCAAAAATGGAATCTCCAATAATAGCGTGTGTAAAATAAAAAATTAGCTACAATACTAAATAAGTAATTTATTTTTTAATCAACAAATAAATAAATACTATATCTTGAAAATTTAAAAATGACAAATTCCAAAAGTATCGAGAATCATTTTTACAAACATATTTAGGTACTAAACACGTGACTTTATATTATTTATAAGGAAACTCTAATTTCAAGCGAGCCAGTAGTTTTTTCCATTTGGATATCCCTTTTATTCATTTCCTTTTATTCCCTACGGCAAATTTTTTTCTGCAAGTCGATTGGTGTTTTGCAAAAGTGTGCGATTCTGACGAATAATAAATAGAAGTATAGTCTCATGGCGTGTGAGCTTGAACTTGAAATCGTTATGCTCAAACGTACACGTAGGAACGTTTAAATACCCGAAGACTCGTGTGCCATGGACACGTGTGTTAACTGGCGAATCGAATCAGTACGCTATGCTCTATCGCCCTAGGAGAGTCAAAGTTAAAGCCACCGCGTCAAAACTGAAAATCCATATACACCAATCGACACATTCTGCTGAATATTTCATTCTACGAACTACACATATACATTTCAATCTCGTTGAAGTTTCCGTAGAAAGTAAGTTTAAAATAGAAATACTCAAATTTCCTCCATTACAATTCGAGTCATCTATTAACCCTTTGAAACCCTTCGCAAAAAAATTGGCTTTGGGGATTTAATCAGTTTTAAAAGTAGTTAAACACTCTCTTGCTTTAAATATCCAAGAAGAGCATAAAAGATCATAAAAATTGGGAATTCTTAGAAGTTTTTTTACAGAAATTTGTATGCAAATAATATTGAAATAAATAAATGGATTATTAAAATAAATGTTAATGTTCTACATACAAAAATTTTAAAATTAATTTCTGTAAAAATTGCCTTAGAATAATGCACTATTTAATAATCAGAAACAAAACCTAACCTGCCATTTTCCAAACAAAATTTTCATTTAATCTCATCACTCAAATAATTAAAACACATTCTACCATCCTGAACCTAAAAAAACCATTTCTACGAGAAAACGAGGGCACCCAGGGAAAAAGGGGGTGACTCAGGTGGAAAAATGCTTCGCAAAGATATTAACCGTCCACAGTATAATTCATTCTGGACACTCAGAGGAGGACAACAGAGAGGAAAGGAGAGGAGACGAAAGACGAAGAAAGGGGGGGGGGGCAGTACGAACGGCAAATTGATTCTCATGTAGCATCAATGGCCCGAAACAAATCGTCAAAGTGATTTTATGTTGTGGCCGGTATCGCGATGGCAACCGGCCCGGTGGCCATGGCAACACTTGCTGGCTCATTCGGGGTTTAATTCACAAACGTAGAGAGACGGGCGGACGCCTCCGCTTTGAGATATTCCGCGTAGGTGAAAGAGGTCGAAGGGCGAGGGAAACGGGAGAGAGAAAAAAAAGGGCAGCGACCAGGGCCGTAGGTAGAGGAACCGAGAGAGGGCCACCACGGCGGAAACCGATGGGGAGAGGGAAAGAAATAATGTGTATACATATATATACATTTGTACGTATATATATATGTATGTATATATAAAAAAAAAAACGAGAGCGAGCTACTACAACCCCACGTGTGTTTCTCCACGGGTCTCCATGGTGACGCTTTGGTGTTCGTTATAGTAATGGGTTGGGAGTTGAGCTGGGAGGCGCTTTACTATCCCACGCTTGCCGGGGACACCTGCTTTAACGATTATCCGGTGGAAAAAAAAAGAGAGACGGCTCTATCGCGAACAGGCTTTTCAAATTACCGGCAAACGCGAAATTTCATTGCTGCGATCTATACAGGGTGTAACATATCATCGGGGACCTTTTTTCAGAATCGATAGTACGCACCAAAAGGTGAAAAAAAAGTCTATAAAGTTTTGTCTAAAAACCACCCCCTATCGAGATACAACCCCTTTTGTAAAAAATTTTAAAAAAATCAGATCTCCGAAATGGTACGTCGTAGAGGACCGATTTTGATTGATTGTATTCATTGCGAAAAGAATATTTTTGTTTTAGTAAGACTTGCGAATAGAGGAAAGTCTAGTGCCATTAATATTTTAATTATTAAATAATCAGATGGAGCTACGACAAGTTCAATTTTTACATAACTGCATATTTCTCCTCTATTCTGCCGTAGTCATCCTTAAGAAATTCTAATTTGTAACACTGTTTTGAAGAATATGCATAGGTACGTAGATATACATTATGTATGTGCTCTGCATTAACATGTTACATAACTATTCTGCATGACATCTTTATCTCACTGGGAATGTCACTAAATTCAAGGCATTGGTTGCGTTAAGAATGAAGTTTACATTGGAATTGGAATCATTTTCAATTTGACGCTTTATTGAGTACTAACTTACTCATACAAAGTTAAACGAACGTGTTGCAATAGATTTTTCCTAATTAAATTATTCTCTTATGAAAGTGTAACAAAACCTTGTAAACAACAATTAATTTTATTAATTACTCTTTTTATATAGAAATACTCTCTACCCTAAATCATTTTTAACGTTCCATTTATTGAAATATTCAATTATATTAGACAAAAATGAGGTATATTTTAATTTTGACAAAAATTTGGAAATTTTTTAACGAGGTTTATATGTATAGAATATTTGTCATACAATTGTTACAGAAACGCATCGGTGAGTCAGAAGTCTGTAACTCTAGATATGCCAAATATAACCAATGACCGACATTAGTCGAACGTATCGTAGCCATTGAGCCATTTGTTTCCTGTTTTTCTTGTTTCGGAAAATATCTGCAATAAATGCCGGAAGAACGTTAGCGTTGACGTCACCGCGGTTAACGATACGCCTATTAAGTTAACATAGATATTAACAGTGGAAAGCGGTACAATTACGTTGATGATAGTTATCAGAATTTTTTCTAAATGCCCACTAAATACAACAATTTTCTTCCAATTTTATTTCCACCTCCACAAAACTAATAATATTCAATTCCAAACCTTCCTAATCATTATCATAAATCATTTCACTTTTATCGAATCATTCTCGTCATTCTACACTAATAAATTTTATTCTTTATATAAAATAATTTAATTCCAATAAAATCTCCCCAAAATGACACCATTTACTCCATTAATCATTGCACTTTTATTATAACAAACTTAACCATCATTCAAATCACACAAATACTACTTAATATAAAACAATTTAATTCCAAATAAATCAGTTTCCCAATAAAACCTCCCAAAAACCAAATAATCGCAAAATCACCAACACCTACGTACTAAATCAATTACCCTGTCCAATCATCAACCGGAAAAGTGTTCAATATCCTTCTACCAATCCGTGACAATCGAAATCAACGATGACAAAGAGATTCTCGTAATATCTTCCCGACAGTATCTCGGTATCTTCTTAATATCATCACAGCGTATTCTCGTTTCCGAACGAGAGCGACACTGTCATTTCTGACATGAGTTCGGCTCGGCCTTTCCCACACGCGGGATTGTTTGCAATGACCTCTGACCCGGTTCGGTACGCACGTCGCAACATCATCGTTACATTCACGCAAATAACGCTGGCCGATGCTCGAGGCTAAGAACGGGAGTCTCTGTTCTTCCTCTGCCCCTGCCTCATGAATCCGCCGTGAATATTCATCGAACGGACTCGATATCGATCACTCATTGATCCTCGGGTCAGGAGGATGCTCTAACTTCGGTCTGATTATGGCTGCTCCGACGTCAATGATTTCTACTTCCACCCGTTCGCCCGAGCATCTTGTTGTCGATGTTCTTTTGTTACTATAGGAAATGATTAAATCTCAACCTAACAGAATTCTTAAAATATTAGGTCTTAAAATTATTAAAAATATTGAATCTTTATCTGGCGAACAACGATCGGTATAACTAAAATTTTGTAAATATTATCCATGTTATTATAAAGATCAATAAGAAAAAACTGAATAATGAGAATTAAATTTTCTACTTACAAACCATCCTTAATAAGGTGAATTACTTTAATTGTAATTAATTTCTGACGTTTCGGCCTTACATTTAGGCCCTCTTCAAGGATAAATCACAGTAATCAACCCTTAATTTAAAAAACCAAAGGAAATTATATTTTGATCAATCCGCTGATTTATGATAACTGAACTAAGCTATACGTTCTGATACGTCATTGAAACCGAGACGAAATTTAGCTAGTTCATTTCTGCAATTGATTGTAACCAGAGTTTATTTGGTTTAAAAGTATCTTGTAATACTAAGTGCCTATAGTTATTTCAATATTGTGTAGTGGTACATACGTATAATGAATAATACGAACAAAATTAATTGTTGCATAAAATCTACTGCTCTTATTTATTACAAAGGGTTAAAAGAAAATCTGGTTTAATAAGTAAATGTAATATTTTAATTAACGTTTCAATAATTAAGATCTAAATTCATGTACTTTGGACGGTATAAATATGTTTTATTATTTATCAATTGTTGTTAAGGTATGTGTTATATTCTAGCGATATTTAAGAATTGTTGTTATCACTGTTTTATGATTGTGTTGTATAGAAATTAGGATAGTTTGTGTGGTGTACCCTTTTGGTACAGGCTAACGATGTATCTGTAGAAATAAATAACGCTCAGGGATCAAGCATATGTAAAGTAGACGGTTACCACGCTGATAGCCAGTCGCAGGGCAGTACACCGGACGTTCCGTCTGTAAATTTATGTTAATCGCGATGTATCAGTAGTTCTGGAAGCTTGAAGCAACCGACTTTACCGTGTCCATCGCGAAAGAGGTGATACAGAGACTTTTTATCACATTTTAAAGCTGTTCCCAACCATTTTTAATTCGCTGGCAATGACCTGACTAATTTCCCAATTTTTTTTTTACAACCACAGGGTAATTGATACTAATTACGAATTTGTTAATTATTTTACATCATTACACTTGATATGTGTAACGTATTTTTCTCTTATATTATCGTAACGTACGAAATTGATTGAAACTTATTCACCAGAAAAAACCGGTTCGCAAAAAGCAGCTACTCAATAGATAATAGAAAAAAAGTGTGTCACATGATATTCTAACGTTAGAACGAAAAATAATCTCAACTATATCTATAGAACTTGTCCAAACTTTCCGTGAACGTAATTCTTCCTATAACGCCGGATGAATACGATAAAAATTAGAAAAAAAAAATTTGCCACGTGACGTAGCACCCTAGAAAATTCTCATGGTGGCCATGGACCGATCACGGGTCACAGCCACGCGAATAATGCAGTCTTCCTACCTCGCAGATGAATAGAGGAAAATGGATCCGCGTTGCAGGAGGAGAAAAGAGAAAAGAAGAAGAAGAAGCCTTCGACTGCCCTGAATAAATAAAAAGAAGGGCACACCGTATCCCCGTACGATATCCAAGGAAGGGTTCCGATATTCTAATTTTTCAGATCGACTGACCTATGCGAATGGTCAGTCGGCCTAGATTCCCATGGACGCTGGCTACCTGGAGAAGGTGATATTTTTTTTTTCTTCACCAGCCTCGGAGAGGACGACCGCGCGGTCATCCTCGGCTCGAATTTACCTGGACACCCTCCGTCAGCTTTATATTTCGACGATGATGACGGAGAACCTATTTAAATCAGGTCGAAAAAATCCGTTAGACACAGGTGACCTTCCCTGTGTCCAGCACCACGTATATATTGTATATGTGTGTATATGGTCCCCGGATGGTCGATGGGAAAAACTATGCGCTAATATGGCAGACCGTTAAGGGATGCGGGGTGTCCTTTACACCTGGACAATAACGTTCGTTCGATATTAACGTTTTTCCGTCTCTTTCTCTCGGGCTATTTCGTTAACTGGAGCAACGGCCACGGAAACCCCCCTCCCCCCTCTCCCCCCACTCTTTTGAAAGATACGCACGTGGTGCAACGTTTCGTAGGTTGATATTTTGCGTTATATATGTGTAACCGTTAGAAATTTACGGGGTCGCGTGGTTCCTATTGGTGAAACCAGATTTTATATGGTGCAACGGACGGAATATATCGTTTCCATGGACGATTGGACTGGCAAGGGTTGAAAATCGTTGTCCGTTACGATTTTGAGCTTCGTTTTACTTTAAATAGGTTTTTTATTGCCTCTTTTTTAAGTACTTTTCGGTATTCTTTGGTTGTATTTACATTTCTTAAGGTTAAACGATTTAATACTTAACACAGGTATATTCGATTAAAAGTCGAATCTGTTATCAGTTTGGACAATCGAGAATGAAAATTGTTGACGAGAATTTTGTAAATTAAGTCTCACTTACTTTGTAATTTACAAGAACTGATAGTATTTTTTTTAATTAGCTGTCTTTGGATGTATTTATTTGCTGAAGATCTTTTATTTAATTTATTTAAACGAAAATTGTCGAAACCAGGGGGTTAATTAAAAATACAACGAGACCTCGTCGTTATCACAAACGCTAATGGTTACGTATTGAAGGAGCTGGAAGCACAGTTTTTTTTTTCTCAGAGAATTTCACATATTCCACTACACCACCGGAGCGTGAGCCTTGAAAATTAACCAGGCACGTCAGTAAAAGTTTATCGCCGCTTATCGGGAGTGGTATGTCGTCATATTCTTTACATTATTCAATAGACAAGACTAGAAACCGATGAACGCTTCTGTGCATGAACTCGAATCGGAAATAACATGTTTTCAGAAGCGTCTTCGTTGTGGAAAAAAATCCGTTTCTTAGAAAAATAATTTTATTTTTCTGTGAATTAGAAAATAATTATACTGTTTTATTGTAAATATCTTCTGTCTTAACTTTTGTAGACAGATTTTTAAGAATTTCTTTTAGTGTGTCTATTATTTAAAATTGTCTAACGTATTCTTTTCCCAAAGAAATGATAAGTAAAAGTGTTTTTGCAGTGGAAAGTAAAGGATAAATTTAGTTTTCCAGATTTTCAACACTCTAAGAGTGTATTGTTCCCCATTTTATAATTCACCCAATATTTAACAATAAATTCTACCTAATAAATTCGAGTCGTCATAAAAATTAGCTATCCCCTGAATGCTCTAGATTAAATCCGGAACCATTACCGCCGGTGAAGAACCAGTTGTCATCGATCAACCCTTGTCACCTTAAAAACCATCTTGCGAAAGCAAACTGATTTCATTTAATAGATCATCCACGCCGTCCAGTGGAATAGCAAACAGCCAACGGTTATTTCTTGGCATACTCATTCACCAGATCCCTAAAACCTCGGAGATGTGTCCGTACAATCCTCGAAAGGGTTGACCAATGAAATTCTATCCCTTGGCGGGAGATATATTTAAAAGAACCAATCGCTGGACAGCCACAAGGGAAACTGACCGCGTTTTATCAGCGCGGAAAGGTGTCCCGTGTAAGTTGGACGAAATAAGGGCATTTAAATGGGCCTGTAAAAGGGTTATGTACCTGCGTGACCCGCAGCGATTCACCCTCGGACACATTCTGACCTGCGAACCTGACGGTTCCCCCTAAGGTTGGCCCTTGAATCAAGCTGATCCCTTGGGAATCAGGTTTTCCACACTCGGGGATCGCGATCGAACAGGTAGCCAGCGATTTTTCGTCCCCCTGGATCGTGCAGGTATACGAACTCTGACCCCGGATTACTTCTGGCCCTCTGAACCGTGGCTCGCTTCAATCTATTGGAGAATCTAGTAGTCATTTTAATAATTTTTCAACATTTTCTGCTACATTTCTTCGGTGGATTATTATTTGGGTTATTTTTATCTGGAATTCTTGGAGAATGGATTTTTAAGTTTATATAATGGAAGTTAGTAACTATATAGCATGGATTTTTACATAGTGGAAGTTATTAACTCAATTTCTTTGATTTTAGGAATTTGTTAACTTGTCATTACGTTTTTCTGCATTTTTGTTAAATGGTGAAGCTTCATTTTTATGTAAAATGTTTATATTTATTAGTGTTAGGGTTTTTCTGGTAGAATTCAATTATTCAGAGTGTAGAGTACACACTTCCTTCTGTTGATGTCTCCAGAGAGTTGAGATGAATGCCCCACAGAGGCTTTGGAGGCAGCGCAAGCGTGATATCCTTGGTTTCTATTGGCCTCGAGATCTGAACCAATCGGTATAGAGATCTCCCTACCGCATAAATGGTCCAGCCTCCCATGCTGCTGGCAGAAGAATTTCTGTCGTTCATCTTTGCCCTTCCCGCCCTATTACCTTAGCGTACCACAAATATAATTAAAAAAAAATCCTTAAAAAATTCAATATTACTAATTTCATCAATTTTTGAACTCTACATATTTCAAAGTGAACACACTTGTTAGAGTACAAATTTTCTGAGTGTTGGAATTACGAATCTAAATTAATTAATTATTTGAATTAAAATTCGTGGCCAAATTAGTTTTATTCAAAATCTAAATTTACAAGTGTCTCATGACTTTTGGATAAGAGTGATAAATAAGAGTCGACTTTAAAGTCGATGTTACTATTTCGAGTCAACAGAGAATCGAATATTGACGCAGATTGACGCAGATTGACGCGCAAACTTTATGTATATTGCGTTTCTTCGATGACCTTAGCAGCTAATAAACCGGACGGTGATGTCCGAGCAGTAGAGTGTCTTTTTTTTGCCGGGCAGTCGATAAAGAGAAAAAAATGTCATCGGATAAATGAAACAAAGTCAACGTAGTATCGCAGAATAATTTTTCAAAACCGTAACAAACACTGTCTCTAAAAATCATCGATTAATATTAATTAAAAATAGTAATTAATACCAAAAAGGGTGACGAGAACATATTTCTATCTGTAAAAAAACAAAATTTAATAATTTCAAATATTTATTTAGATTTTTTAAATTATCTCTTTCAAAACATAAGGAAATTTCAATATTTTATATTTTTAGTATACAAAAATAGTATATGAGTGTTTATTGTAAGAATTGTTAATGATGTTACTATTCTTATTAATGGAAAACCTGTGTTAGTGAGAAGGAAAATACTGAAGAAAAAGAAATTCTTAGTCCATGATTAGAAACGAGCGCACATTTTGTATTCAGAACAATATGGTGTCTTTCGGCTGCATAATTGTCGTATACGTAATGGACGGCGAGACTTATCGTCGTGATGATAATATAACGCTGCGAATGACGCTGCTGTTCTTTCTAGCTCGAGGATAATTCGGATAAGAAAATTGTTTACCACAACTTTCAATATCGACTCCGATAGATTAAAACACATTTTCACCTGATATCTATTAACCCTGCCAGTATAACAGTATTTTTTTTCCCTAAAAAATCAAATTTTACAAATTTTCCAAACTTTATAATAATCAATATTCACAAATACACATAGAATTTCACATAAATAGAAAAAGATAACTTTCCTTCGAAAATCTAATTGTTTTACTTATGTAAGTAATAGAAAAGTGTCGGTTTTACTGGAAAAAAAAATCAAATCGTGACTTGCGGCAGGTATTGTAAATAAGGAAAACTAAGTTACTGGCAAGTAGTTGCGCTTCTTGGCTTATCCTTCGGGTCGATTTGCTTAACGCTACAATTACGTGAAAAGCTGGATCGCCTTGGTACTCGCGCGATAATGTGCTGTCGCTTCCACAAACGTACGTGCACACTATTCTTAGAAATACTATCGCTATGTGTAAATAAACCGCGTCCGAACCTAATCGGAATGCTAGGAGAAAGTATTGGATTTTTTATTTTTGAAACGAGCTGCGCCCAGATATTATTTCGCCTACTAAAAAAATTACAAACTTTCCTTATCAGTATCCAAGAAATAATTTTTCTTTTCATATACCATTTGACATAGAATCTTCCTTATAATTTAATATACTATGTGCAATCACAAAAAGTTATTTGATTTCGTAAAATTTCGTCAATTCTAATATCAACTACACTGTTACTCCAAAATTTCCCATACTACAATTATTCTAACAAATCAGTTTCACAATTTGCCAATAAATTTGATACTTGCAATTCTCTTTAACACTAGAACTACCAAGACAGTCAAAATGACTGGTTCCTAAATTCTTCTAACAATCGTTTAACTTTAGAAAGGTGAATTTTCTAAAATTCTACATAATTATGTTTCTATATGTAAATCAATAAATCGATCAATTTACTATTTTTCTTGAATTCCTTGATTCAAACATATTTATCTAGTGTTTTAGATATACCGAATTAATCCTTGGTAGTTCTAGTGTTAATTAACAACGAAATCAATATTGTCACTTAAAATTATCAGCTTACCTGAAAAGCGAATTCCGTTCGAAAATCCGTTGAGATTAAAAAGGGGTTGGCTATCTCTGTTTTCCTGTCAGTCCAGGTACGAAGGGCGAAAGGGTCTCATTGGCCGTTAACTAGAGCGAAACCAAAGGGTGGATCCGTTTCTAAATTCTAAGCCCCAGGAGGCTGCCTCTATCATTGTTACGTCATATTCGTTTTGAACCCTCCTTGAATCGTCGATGATAGGCGCTGTGGTCGTTGAAATTCCGTCCCCGGAATTCAGATCGCTTCTGGACGTGGTCCAGGAATGTACAACGTTCGCTTGTTTGACGTAACGGTGAAAAAACGCGATAGCTATAGCCCGATTATGGTTGCGCGACGTTCATTTTATCCCTCCGTTTGAATTTCATTGTTTCTGATTTTTTTTTTCAATTATTTATTATTTACTTTGATTGAGTGATATCGGATTTGCAATTATTTATCGTTTATTTAACCGTGACTCGTGAATACTGGTACGGTAGTGATTTAATTAGATTAATTAATTAAAGTGTTACGATTAGACAATTAAATCGTGATTAAAGTGTTGAACGTGGGAAGAATCAAGTTTTTTGCAACCTACTGCAGGAGTTTCAGATTCTTTTTGTAAAAAGGAAGAGCTGGAAAGATGGGTGAGTTTATCTTTGTATCTTCTGTGATTATCTCAGGTCATTAGAAATCATTTTATTAAAAGTACACCTACTGTAACAACTTTAATTCAATTTTATATGTTATTTTTCTTCCCACACTTGGACAGTTTATTCTGAAAGTACTGTGAGTCCATTTCTTTGTCTTTTTTCCCCTTCATAAATAAAAACACTAAATTTAGTAGAAATAACGTAATATCTCATTTTTTTTTTAAATTGGACTTACACTACTTTCAAAATAAATGGTCCACTTCACGACTTAAAACTTAATATCTTTTTTATACTGAAACTGTTAGGTTTTGATTTCAAAAAAATGTCTCTACACCCTGCAGACTTTTCGAACGATTTTATTCGTAAGGGAAAGGACGTTTAAATCATTTACTGTAGCGAAATTTGACGCTAAAATCATTCAGAGATTTAGGATTGGTCGTGAGTCACGCGACCCCTTCTATTAAATGCTTGTCTCGATATGCGTACGGACACGCACTCCGGAAAGCACGTGAATCATCGGCCCCACAGTCGGTCAATCTGCATTAACAACCCGCGGCGTGATTATGAATCGGTCTTTCCCCTGTATCTCTTCATTTTCTCTCTCTTTCTCTCATCTCTTTGTTCCCGAAAGATCACTCCATTAGACGCTGACTTACCAGTCACGTTTTGTTTCACTGGGGTACCGAACTATAAACAATATTTCTAAACTAAGCGAATGTGATCGATAGATCTCAATAAAAAAGTTTGAAGATTGGTAAATGAGCGATTGTTATAGATCATTTGGAAATTGTAGAACTATATCTTGAAAATTTAAAAATAACAAATTTCAACCTTAAATACGTAAATAAAAATAAATAAATAATTAATCTATGACTAATTTTAATATTTTTTATTTTATACTATTATATCATAGATAATAATATCATAGGAAAATTAAATGTTTATCATTAATGTTTATCATTAATAATAATGAATAAATAATTGGTAGGTTAAACAATTAATAAAGTCTGGTGGTTCAAGCGTCGAACGCAATTGCAGACTCAACAGTTGAATTATTCCAGCACGTGGCAACGAGACCTTTATGCAGTTGCCACCGTACCGGAGATGATGTGTATCAAAAGATAACAAGTCGAGAAGATAGACGGGTATGATATACGATAGGATGACGATGAAGTAGGTAACATCGAAGCGATATGTCTCATCTCATCGCAATTGTATGCACAGCCACTCGTTTTATCACCTGATCTATCATTTGATATCTTCGAGAATGTTTACCGGTTGAAACACGAAAATACAGGCATAGGTAGAAAAAAAAAATTGATCGACACGAGATACAATTTGAATTTTGTATGAAAATTGAATGATACGAATTTTGAAAAAATTGAAACATCGTCGTTTTAAAACTAAAAGTGACAACACTATCAGAGATTTAAATATCGCATGAGTTAATAAATGAAAAAAGCTAATTTTATTATTCCAATACTTAAAATTGAAACTTTAAAAATAACAAATTTCAATTAATTTTTAAAGTTTTTCAAAATTAAACTTTTCACACGTCTCAGAAGTTCAGATTTTACGTAGACTTGTTTGGTTATCAAAGGGATTTTTTTGTGGTATTTATTATATAGATTCTTAAAACTACGAAATGTTTATAGAATTTGCAAAGCACATTGGAATTGTTTAAACTTTCAACGTCACATGTAACTCGGTAATATCGCTGTTACAGGGAACAGAGATCGGAGATCACGAATCATATGGCTCGTGTAATCTTTGTAATGCAATACCTGTGCATTATCTGTATGCTACCTGCATTATATACGTGTAATCATGTATGTTATTACATACACGGGGTGTCTATAAGATTAAAAATATTTTCTGCGATTCGATTGCATAATAACTTAAATACCAATTTACTTACTATAAAACACTTTATTTCATTCGTCCCTCTTTTTTTCAATTATCCCCCTATTCTTAACTCCATAAATATTATCTAAAACAATAACACAAACGAGAATTATTCAAAAATATTAAAGATCCCGATTAAAATTTATAAAAACTCATTCGATATCGAATTGGATTATTATTTCGAGACATACGAGTCTCAAACGAAACTGTCGTTAAAATTTACCGAGATTTCGGTCCCAACGAAAGTCACGTAAGCGATGATACTTGTCGTATCTGCACGAAGATCAGGCATGGTGTCATCAGACGGACATCATCCCATGGCTTTGAACTTTCTTTATAGTCGAACGGCGTTTTCTCCAAAAAAAAAGAAAAAAACTGGAAGCCAGCTGGACAAAAGAAATGGTACGCGTCATAATATAACGTTCAGTGCTCTTAAGCTTTATGGGATTTATGGGGCAGGGTATAGCAAGACTCGTTTAATAGTCCTAGTTCCTTCACAAGATGAACCCATAACCTCGGCCTGCAATGATTTCGAAAGAAGTCGGTCCTCTGTCCGGCAATCTCATGCTAGTTGCATTAACTATAGTACTACCACTCAGTTTTTTATTATAAAATATTTTATTTGATAAAGAATCTTCGTGAAAATTTTAAAAATCCACTTGCAGGGTTTTGATAATTAAAAAAGGAAGTGTAATGTACTTTTTGTATTTATTACACTGGTTGTTGAACTTGCTAGTTGCATTAACTATAGTACTACCACTCAGTTTTTTATCATAAAATATTTTATTTGATAAAGAATCTTCGTGAAAACTTTAAAAATCCACTTGCAGGGTTTTGATAATTAAAAAAGGAAGTGTAATGTACTTTTTGTATTTATTACACTGGTTGTTGAACTTGTTAGTTGCGTTAACTATAGTACTACCACTCAGTTTTTTATTATAAAATATCTTATTTGATATAAAGAATCTTTGTGATAATTTTGAAAATCCACTTTTAGGATTTTGCTAATTAAAAAAGGAAGTGTAATGTACTTTTAGTATTTGTTGCAAGGTTTAATACGATGGAAATTGCGTTTACAGACGAGAAAATTCGGAGCTTGTCTTCTCAATATTCCTGCGTCGATAATAATCTTTGCGATAACGTAATCTAATCGTGAACATCATTGAATGGAGAATAAATTCTCCATGCTTTCGGTACCGTGGAGAGATTTTGAAAATTTCGTTCACCATGTACCTATTTATTACACACTCATGAATAATTCATAAAAAATTTCATACTTTTCAAAAACTCTTTATTTATCCATAAAAACCATAAAGAAATCTATCAAAATTTCAATTAAATTCCCCCATTCATTTCGGATGATCTCCTCTCGGAAACTTAATATGTTTCATGGTAATTTTATCATGGAAAATTCACAGCATCTATATAAATACGCTAAAAAACTGCTATTCGTGGCCGTAAATTTTTTTTGCTTCGTTTAACGAACGTGAAACTCGACTTAGCGAGAATCATCGAACTGATTACTGACCCGTGTCAAGTCTCACCTTCAGTACGGGACCTGTTCAAAAGCGCACTGTCAGGTATCTGTTATTATTGGAATGTCACAGCTGGTGTCGAGAGTAGTGTTACAGGTAGGGTTTTACACGTGCCGGCTGCTCAACTTCTGCCCGGGGGTTTTAAAAACGCTAATTCCTCCGAATTGTCCTGTTACTTCTCACCAAACCTGAATTATCACATTGTATATAAAATTCATTCCTTTTAACAAATTTTATTTTAACTTTATATAGAACCTTTATTTCCGATAGTATTATTAATTCAATAAATGAATTGGCATTTACTTGGCTATAGCACGATCATTAAACAATAATTGTTAATAACAATAGGATGAAATAATTACCATTAACTATGGTGTAAAAAATTATAAAATAAAACAACCTTGGATTGGACCCTCTTTCCTTTTAACTATTGTAGAATCCTAGCAAGTTGTACTAAAGTTAATTTCATTTAATATGAATCAAGGGAATTGTCATTATACTCTAATTAATTAATATAAATAGTTTGATATAATGAAAGATAAGTTGTTTTGTTGTAAAATGAAATTGATTTTTGACGAACGTCCCTCGATATTGGAAATATTCGAACAACGCAGGCTTGAAAGTGTGTATATCACTAACTCGCGTAGGAAAGATCATTATCGTCAGCAAGTAGATATCTAACGCAGAATAAAATGAGATCGAGTCAGTGAAAGTTTTGATGAAAAAGAAGGAAGTGAAGATTGCAAATTCGATACCGATGGAACTCGGTATTTTCATGAACCTGAAGAAAAAATGTGGTTGAACTCGTTCTACCACAACATCTGAATGATAAATGATAATATTCGAAGAATATTAAATAATTATACAATTCCAATTCCGGAAACAGGCGTTTCCATCCTTTATATAGAATTATTTTTTATAAAATAACTTAATAGAGTATTACGTCATACTATTCGATGAAAAAATGGGAAGATGGGTATTTCTTTGTAACGAACTGTAATAATGATGATGCACTATTGTTCGGTATAAAGTACTCGGTATTGAGTTATCTGACTATGTTTTTAATACCTCTGATAAGCAGTGTGAGTCGGATATATCTCAACAAGGATCACCAGATTCCTCGATCCGATCTATCTCAACTGTCTTCTGGCTTCAGTTCGTTTGCCAATTGAATTTCACGCTTCTTAATCACTCTTGACCTATTTGCATCGAATGGCGAAATAAATTCGCTAAATTTGTCGAAGACAATGGCGAGTGACGGAATATTCCATCAAAATATAACAAGTTTTATTATACAATGATAAACGTTGATTTAATACAAAATCTTTAAAAATATGTTTCATTTTTTATAAAATATAGAATGATGTATTTTCTTGTTTTTTTTCTGTTTCAATCAAATTCGAAGTGATGTTGCTGCGTAATTGATCTGCAAGATGTTGCTCGATCGATTTCGAAGACACGTGCAAAGTGATAAACGATACTAGTTCGATGATAAGATAGGTTTCTAAAACCGAGTAGAGCGGTTAATTATCCAGCTAATTAAGCAAACGAATTTCTTGTCCACTGAAGACTAAAGATTCTACTACTTACATCTCTCTAACTAGAAGAAAACATACAATTCTCTCTGATTGCTCTAAATAAAAGAGTGATCCTTGAAAAAATTCCTTTTCCAAATTTTCGCAAGGTTCTACAAAAGTTTCAAGTATTGGTACTTGCAAATAATTAAATTTCCAATGATTAAAGGAAGATAAAATCCATTAATCACATTTACAACCACTTATGTTTTAATTTAAAGACTTTTATAATATAATAATATTATTTAATTTAATATATTTTATTATTTATTCTAAAGAATTTTAATTTTATTAAATTAGACAATTTATATGGTCTTCGAATGAAATTCATTTCATAATTCCCGTGATAAACTATCTTGTCAAATTTCCATGGCGATGGAAAGTGCGGTTTCGATTTCAAATTCGCGATTTCCTCACGTCGGCGGAATATATCGTCGGAATTCTCCTCTCCGCGAAACGGAATTCGCGGATATCTCGCGTTTGTGTTTGTGTTTGTGTGCGGCGAAGCAACTGCGAATTCGCCGGTGTCCAGCCCGAGTTATGTAAAAGTAGACGCGTTTATTGCACGGCAAACTTTTGCTAATTAGCGCGGGAGAAACCGGCGACCAGCCAGCCGAGATAGCCGGTTACATATAGTGTATATGTGTACCAATACACACACACACAGAAATACGAAGGCGGATACGAAGAGCCTCGTAATCTGAAGGCGTCGTTGCAGAGAAACCTGCGAACTTTTCAAAGAGAACAGTGGAAATTAGATTTTTTTCTGTGTATATAAATGTGTCAATATCAATGTTAACGATCGTGAATATAATCATGAATTCAGAAGTTTCTTGTTTTAATTATAAAATTTCTATTAAATGGTAGAATTAATAAAATTAAAATTGATAAAAATAATGCAATTACTCGCCCTAGTTTATTAGGAAACTGGCTATAAACAGATCAATATAGAAAAAGAAAAGAGAGACTAATATGAATTAATAGAATTTTTGTTAGTACTTACTTATAAAGATATTCGAATTATAATAAATAAAATAGAAAATTATTCTTTTAAATAGTAGAACGTTGGTGTTGTTGGAGGATTTGGATTAGGCTTTTTAGGCAGAGAAATAAGATGAGATGGTTTTTAATATAGAAGGTGGTAATTCTGAAAATTCTTTAGACAATGAGATACTGCAAATCTCTATGCACATAGATAACACAAATTATATTATTCTAA
Organism: Mimumesa dahlbomi; assembly: GCA_917499265.3. NCBI lineage: Eukaryota > Metazoa > Arthropoda > Insecta > Hymenoptera > Crabronidae > Mimumesa > Mimumesa dahlbomi. The sequence continues at coordinate 11,212,458 of OU824120.1, read as the reverse complement.
TAGGAGTGATAACCGCAGACCAAGTGTTGAATATAATAATACGTTGGACACTTAATATATTCGGATAGTCGACTAGCAGAAATATTCTATTCTCGTTTGTGATGCAAAGATGGACATTGAACGTTACGAAGATTTAAGTAGGTGACATTTATCGTGACAACCAGATTTGTTACTCGCTGATCCGAGAATAATTAAACCTGACAATTTGCGAGAGGATTATTCATTTCATTAGAAACTTGTCTAATAAATTAAATCATCGGATTTATTTCACTCAATCACTTACTTACATTACTCTAAGAATTAGATATTAGCAATAATACTAGAAACTTGAACATTTAATATTTTCCAATTAATAAATCTCATTAAATCACGCGACATATAAAAATTGTATTTTCAATTATTTTCCTGTAACGGGTGAGGCAAAAAAAAAACCGTAAGGTACCAATTGAATTGAAAACTCTTTCGCAAATTCGCTTCCACAGATAGGATCGATTTTTCCCCGGCTATTTATTCAACGAGAAATCATTTATCAAAACGGTTGAGGTGTATAACTGTACACGCAATACGCGTGTGCCGTATCTGCGGAAAAGTCCAACACACATACACGCGATATACGTATATCCGTGTTCTTATAACAGCAATCGAAAGCAGTGCAGTAACAGTGCGCAGAATAAATTGCTAGTAGTAAGAGAGGGTGGCTCATCGGAGAGGAACTTGGAAGTGTATAAGGAAGCGAACGGGGCTATTTATAAATTCGTATTCGTCGAGTAGTGAGCGCACGTTACGCGATTAAAAGAAAATGATGAAGTCCGAAAGGAGACGAACTTGATGGAAATTCAGCGGAGCAGTTCCGCTTTGTTTCTTGCGAGGCGTACCACCGAGATTATAAAACAACGCCAGGGTACCGAGGAGAGGAGAAAGGAAGGTTTTTTTCACGCGCAATTCTTTAGAGAGAATTACTCGTTATTGCTGGAATTGAACAATTAGATGAATTTAAAGTGGGAGGAATTTTATGTAACTTTTTATAGTAAATAATTATAATTTTAACGATCGCCAAAACTTATAATTGTAAAATCTTTTAAAGTGTGTGTCTTTTGAGATAGAGGGTTCTAGTGTGTGCTAAATTTGGATAAATTTGAAAATACAGGAGAAAATCAGTTTTACGTATTGGAAGAAATCTGATAAAAATTCATAGATCAAATTTTCTCCTTTACGAAACGATATAACGTCTCGGTGAAACGTAAATTAATATAATTTCATAATTGTTCTTTCCTCAACGCTCCGTAATGACATAACGTTTTATTAGAAAATCATTTTCTCTTTCACGTAAACTTCTCTCTAGGTAATTATACGCAATATATTCAGTACACCGTGTAGCAATCTACAAAGTTCTTTGAAATTTTTCATTTTCTTCACTATTCAGATCTACTCCCTCATCTGTCGATGTGTGAAAAAGGTGTACCCTATGTTTCTGTGTGTGTGTGTGTGTGTGTGTTTTCGGAATATGAGTTCCCTTCCGGCAAGGAAAAGAAAACGAGCCACTGATTTATCCGTAGATCGCTCATTTCACTCTCGCCTCTGTAACGCCTTTTACATAGATTCTCATTACTCGCCAGGCTCGTAATTAAGCGCATTGAAAGGCAACGCCTCACTTTGATTCCCAGATACATACTTACGTAGACGCGTAATGTCCGGCAGAATGCTTTATTGCCAGTTCACCAATTAATTGGCCGATGTACGAGAATCCTGTAACGGCGATTTTTACCGCGGAAAAGTTCCACCATCTTTTTCTATGAATTTTATTTCCTTTTGTTTTCCATGAATTTCATCCTTTGCTTCATTTTTCTATGATTGTTCGATCCTTTGCTTTATTTTTCTATAAATATTTGATCCTTTGCTTTATTTTTCTATAAATATTTGATCCTTTGCTTTATTTTTCTATAAATTTGATCCTTTGCTTCATTTCTCTATGAATTTGATCCTTTGCTTTATTTTTCTATAAACTTTTGATCCTTTGCTTCATTTTCTACATATAAATTTGATCCTTTGCTTTATTTTTCTATAAATTTTTGATCCCTTGCTTCATTTCTCTATAATTTTTTGACACCTTGCTTCACTTTTCTATAAATTTCATCCTTTGCTTCAATTTGTTTAAACATCTCTCGCGTTTAAATAAACGAATCCCGACAGTGGTACGGCGGTTCCCCGTTTAATCACGGCAATTCGTAAGCGTTTCACAAGACAAGTGGCTCCGAAAATGGCTTTTTAAACGTTTATTGTCCCACGCCCGAAGATTTGACACCGGACCCGCAAAACGGGTAACTTACGTGATTACAGTACGCGTACACGCGTATAATAGAACTTGCTACCTGTGTACGTGTCCGTGTGTGAACAACTCGCGCTCGTTTTGTGCTAGCAAATTAACCGTGCTCGTTACTCGTACCGAAAAGGTCATTGCGGAGTGCAGGCATCATCAGGTCTCGTTGGTTTCTCGAAAAAACCGAGTAACCAAGCGGAAGCGGTCCGGAGGAACGAGATTAAGAAACGGAGAGGTCGCGATTCTTATTTTTTTTTTTAATTAAAAAACAACTACCCAGTTATCGTACCATCGGACAGTGTACCACAGTTGCGAGTATGCTGTGAATTTGTAGAATACTATATATAAAATAATTATTTTTTGAGATTGAGGATGAAAACTTTGTTTAATTATAATAGAGACTATATACGATTAAAATAACACAAATATAAACAAGAAATAAGACATTTTTCACAGTAGAAAGACAGGCCCAATAAAGCAATATATATATAAAAAATCATTTATTGATATTGAAAATCAAAGCTATCTTTAACTTAATTACAAGAGACACTATCTACAATTAAAATAACACATAGGTATATACTTTAAAAAAACTCACTCTGAGTTTTTCAAAACTCAAACCGAGTGTTGCTGACGAAACAAGATATTGTCGGAGTAGAAAAAAAGGCCCAAAAAAAAGATCTACAATAAAAATGGGAACGAGAGTCCGAGATCAAAGCAACCAGTCTGACAAAGGTAAAGGTGCGTGTTACACATGTGTATCATGAACGTCACGCCCTTTTTATCGTTGCACTTGACCCTTCCATTTTTTTTGATAGCACTTTCGGTCCCGTTTTGGGCCCGTCGTTTTGGGGCCCCGGGGGTCCCGGCCAATGGCACGGCCACCGAACACGTGCCGTTTGACCACTTCGTACTTCGTACCACTTCCTGCTGCCCGTTTCATTCTCTCTCCGCGTCCGTCTGTTTCTCTCCTCTCCTCTCCTCTCCTCTCTTCTCTTCTCTCTTCTTTCGTCGTTTTCTCGAGAGACGTGGAGAAGGAAGTGACGTATCCTGCATAACAAAGCGTTCGATTAACGCGCCAGTGATTGCCGAGTAATCGAATAAGTTAAAAGATACATTTCGGATGAATAGGCTTGATTTTTGGCTAATTTTCATATAACGTTCGTTTATACAGTGTGTATATGTTTGTTGTGAACTTGTTGTATGCAGGATTACTTAAATGGTTGTTAGAAAAGTTTATTTTAACATTTCTACTGAATTTTATTTGAAAAATATGTATCTTTGTGTTAGAAGAGAGGAAAATCGTCAAATTATGACAGTTTTTTGGTCGGCGTTCGCTCAATTTTTGAGATAGCGGTCTGAAACTTGTACCATTGTTTTAGTTAGGAAATTCTACGCCAGATCAATGTATAATAGTTGTACTTTTCGAAAATTTCATTTTTCGCAAAAATCTGAAGGGGGTAGGTCAGGATTTTTTGCGATTTTCGTAAATCGCTCGCCATTTCCGTAATTTTTGAGCTATTAAAGTGATCCTGGACGTTTTGGACGCGGATTTCGAAGCGGAATAAGCCCGTGAAAGAATCATTTTGATATCTAAAAAATTGTGAAAATGGCAGGCAAATTACGAAAATCGCAAAAAATCCTGACCTACCCCCTTCAGATTTTGGCGAAAAATAAAATTTTCGAAAAGTACAACTATTATACATTGATCTGCCGTAGAATTTTCCAACTAAAACAATGGTACAAGTTTCAGACCGCTATTTCAAAAATTGAGCGAATGCCGAACGAAAAACTGGTCGAAAATGACGATTTTTCGCGATTTTCGTAATTCCTCCGTCATTTCCACAATTTTTGAAATATCGAAATGATCTTGGACGTTTTGGATGCGGAATTCGAAACCGAATAAGACAGTGAAAGATTCAGGTCGATATCTAAAAATTTGTGGAAAGGACGTAGGAATTATGAAAATCGCGAAAATTCATCAAATTATGACAGTTTTTTGGTCGGCATGCGCTCAATTTTTGAGATAGCGGTCTGAAACTTGTACCATTGTTTTAGTTAGGAAATTCTACGCCAGATCAATGTATAATAGTTGTACTTTTCGAAAATTTCATTTTTCGCAAAAATCTGAAGGGGGTAGGTCAGGATTTTTTGCGATTTTCGTAAATCACTCGTCATTTCCGTAATTTTTGAGCTATTAAAATGATCCTGGGCGTTTTGGACGCGGATTTCGAAGCGGAATAAGCCAGTGAAAGAATCATTTTGATATCTAAAAAATTGTGAAAATGGCAGGCGAATTACGAAAATCGCAAAAAATCCTGACCTACCCCCTTCAGATTTTGGCGAAAAATCAAAATTTCGAAAAGTACAACTATTATACATTGATCTGGCGTAGAATTTCCTAACTAAAACAATGGTACAAGTTTCAGATCGCTATCTCAAAAATTGAGCGAATGGCGAACGAAAAACCGCTTTAAAAACTGGTTAAATGGTTGTTAGAAAAGTTTATTTTAACATTTCTACTGAATTTTATTTGAGAAATATGTATCTTTATGTTAGAAGAGAGAAAGAGATGGAATCTTCGAAATTGTCTACGTGTTCTTTTGTAAAGTATCTTTTTTGGTGAATAAGGGATTTTTGGTAGTTCTGTTATGAAAATACTATTCTTACCATCTTGGGTGTTCGTTTTTCAGCGTTTCTCTGCTTCTCACGAAGGTCACGAGAAGGAAATGATGTTCCGCGCATAACAAAACCCTCGGGGTCCCTCTATCCAAGAGTATCCTTCTTTTCCTGGACATAACGTGTAACGCGTAACATATTACGTAATGTCCGATCACGTTGAGACTTTCCAATTCGTTATATCCGAATTTCTACGATTTCTATATCGTTCCGATACAAATATCATACTTAACTATTTCAAACGTTAATTAAGTTAATTACATTTCAATTAACCCGTTCACACCTTATACAACAAAGACAATTCTAAAAAAAAATAGGGTGAACATTTCTTACAAAAAAATACAATGAAATATATACCTATATATACTAATAAATATATTATGATTCTTCCAATTATTCTAATTCCAATAATTAAATATCTAAATTTAATTCTTATCTCAATTAATATTAATAAAATTCGTAAAAACCCCTAACTCCCTAATTTTTAAATAATTAAGCTGCAAGTGTATTTAAAATAACGTACTCCGAATTTATTCGCGTAAAAGACCCGTTAAAAATTTCACGCGGTGAACGTTCGAACTACTCGGAAACTGTGCTTAACAAATCTTGCTCTGAATCGCCGGTATGCCTCCTTCCTCGTCGTTTCTTAAAGAAGCTCACGATGGAAGGAGGAAATGACGCCCCTCGCATAACAAATTGCCGATACGTCAGGCCGCAGCACCGTTGCTTTCCTCGGACGACGTGTGACACGCATTACGCGACAGATCTGTTCGAACAAGCCTGTATCGCAAAGATTTCTCTATTTTTTTTCACGATAAAACAACATTAACACTAGAACCACCGATAATTAATTCGGTACATTTAAAAAAATTGGATAAAAATATGTTTGAAAGAAAGGAATAAAGGATGATACTAAATTGATGGATTTAATTATTTATATATATAGAAACATATACAATACATATATATAGAATATATATGATACTAAATTAATGGGTTTAGTTATTTATATATATAGAAACATGGTTGTGAAGAATTTTGGAAATCGCAGTGTTATAAATTTAAGCGATTCTTAAAAGAATTTCGAAACCAGGCATTTTGATTGGCTTGGTAGTTCTAGTGTTAATAATTCATTGGGTGCTGGTTGTTTCTACGACAAAAAAAATAGGAAATGAAAAATTGTTCAATTATTATAAGTTTCTCATAAAAACGATTTTGATGATTGTGTCATTCTTTAATGTGAGATGAGAATATAAATGACAAGGAATTTGAAATGATAATTGTATAAAGTTCATGGAGAGAGGGTTAAAGAAATGTTATACATATATGTATTAATTAAATTATTGGAACATCCTACTTTCAGAATCGACGAACTGTCGAAGTGTAGAAAGAAAAGTATGGTTTCTTTTTCCCCATTACATAAGTATTTGTTATCATTAGATAAGACAGGGCACACGTACGTGGTTGCGCGTATACAGAAAGTACCATGATAAATATTTATGTAATAAAGCAGATAAATATTTGATATTTTACTACGGAATTTATTGACTGTCTATCGCGAAAAAAAATTGGAAACTAGAACTTTTTCTCCATTTGAATATTATCGAGTTTCATTTCTCAATAATTTCTCCTCAAAGTTTCATTTTCATTTATAAAATCCATTTAAAAACATGTCCACCATTAAATTTCTTATTTCACTCTAAACACCATCATATCTAAACAATTTATTCGATACTTCTTAATAATATATAGTATCTCAATCCAATACGAACAAATAGTTAATAATTATCCCCACTTTATTTATTTATAGTACACAATATTCCGTTTCATCAGTCTTTTATCTTCAAAGATTGAGCTCGCGATTTTTTCTGCACGAATGTGTGAAAAAACGGGTTGGGGGGGGGGAGGTGGAAGTAATATAAGGAAATACGCGAGACAGACGAATTATATAAGGACACATCTCGCGATCTTCAGATCAAATGACGTCGATCTGGCGTTCCATGCGCTTCTGGGTTTGCCTCGTCTTTCAAGATGCTCCAGCAGAGTGAATTGGAAACGGCGGACTTCGATGGAATTCGCTTATATGACACGTCGGGTGGAAAAAAAATCGATGAGATCGCGATACCGTTCAGCTAGAACCGTCGCCGACGGATTTTATTCGCCGTTCCGTTTCGAATGGAAACGTACCAATACGGAGATTTATTCTTTTCACTGTAGAAAATCTAATTTTTGTTTTTAAAAAGTCAATAATTAAAAAAAAAAAGTCAATAATCATTGTTATGCAGAAAAACTTTTATAATACAAGGTAGAATTAATTCGCTGTGAGAAAGTTTGAAAGTTTTAGCATTTAGTTTGATATACTTAATGCCACATATATCCATTAAAAACAATTTATATATATATATCAATATATATAAAATTTAATGTATTAAGTAAGGAATGTGTTAACTTCGCATTTAAATAGTATAAATAGTATCAATAATTTTAATAAGTATCACAAATTCACCAATATCGTTACTTTTACCATTTTTCTACTTTTCTACTCCTATACAAACAAGTGTCCTACTTTATTCCAAATAATAAATCTAAAATTAATAAAAACAGGGGCAATATACGTCTCCTCTAAACTTATAATAACAAACAGAATATCGCACAATAAAATCGAACCGCAAATCGAGTATCCGAATGCAAAACCGTGCAGAACCGTGCGAATTATCACTTCTACCGGAAGATACGTTCGTGTCTTTCGCCAATCGGATCTGATCGATGAGCCAATAACGGCGTCTCCTTTCCACATTGTCAGAAGAGACGCGATTCGCGCAATTTCGAAATATACTTTCCTTAGCAACGGTGAACGATAACGCCGCGGATATTTTTCTGTGTGCGTGCACAGACTTACACGTGTGCCCCTTGCGTACACACACACACACACATACATATACAAGGTAGGAGAATAAAGAAAGCGCTCGTCGATCGCGCGGAAATCAGAAACCGATGCACCGAGCTGCACGCGTGTCGAAGCACGGGACACCGGTATCATCGATTTTTTTTTTTTTCACTCGGCTTACAACGACGAATAAGCAAATTCCTGAGAGCCACGCTGCTTCCGGTCCACAGTGCATCTTACGAGACATGTGACGACCGAGGATAATCTGTTCAGATTCAATCTGTCGGGTAGAAAAGTTATTAATTTGTAATATAAACAAAATAGACGGTCAGAAGAGTTTTTTTGATTAGTGAAATTTGTTAGTTTAAATTAGAAGTATACAGGGTGTAACATATCATTGTGGACTTTTTTTTAGAATCGATAGTACGCACCAAAAGGTGTAAAAAGGACCGAGAAAGTCAGGTCCGAAAATCATCTACTAACGAGTTACAACCCCATTTGTAAAAATTGAAAAAAAATCATATCTTTGAGATGTGGAAAGAGAGCATAATGGTGGAAAGGCTGCACGGAAATACATTTCGACGAAAGTATGTCCAGGAAATCCGACGCGTTCAATGACCCCCGTTGCGAGTGATCACTGGACTTGCATCTCAAATGGCAATAATGGGCTGAGAATTTTGAACGGTTCTTTTAATTCCTCGCTTCGATTAATCGCAGTCTTCTCTGACGTCTATCTCGTTCTATACTTCTGTATTTATTAATATCCATTGAGTTTGGAAACATTTTATTAAGATATCTTTATTTGCACTATTTATTATTAATAAAATATATCATAGAGTGATACTTTGAATTATATGTAATTTTTGTATCAATTAAATTGAAAGTCCGAATAAAATGATTAAAGATTATTAAATTAAATTAGATGAGGTTACGCAGGATAATAATAAGTTCAATAGGAAATTGGTTTCCATGGTGATGATAGACACGAATAAATTAACCAACAAAAACAATAAAGCTCGCGGTGAACGTTACGGTAATGGATAGCAAGATAAAATTTGCGGATGTTTCTTATAACTTGGCGTGCATTCCACTTCTCAAGAAAACTATTAGACTCCGGTATCAGCTTATACGATCACGGAATTAACGATCCGATTTACCCGCGAAATACAAATGAACTAGAATATATATATATCTGAAATTGAATTTCTTTGTCTTTCCGCGTTGGAATTGTTCATCAATAATTCATTAATAGACAGTCGTTATCTAACAACTTCCACATTAAAAAAACCTACAGAAATCTTTCCCCCTTTGATTATTCAACATCCAAAATTTAATTAACAAAAATAAAGTCTCACAAGTTATTCAATTTTTTTCGCTGAAAGGTTCCAGAAAGTCGAAATAAGCGATATCATTCGTTAATCACCGAGCTGCTAATTATATTTATTAATTAATCCCGCGGTTCTGTTCGCGCCGACAGAAACTACCAAGCTGGAAATTCTGTTGCAATCCGCTTACGTGAGCTAACGAGATAGGAAGCGGAAAAGTAATATGTATACGGATAGCAGAATCCAAGCGGAAATCGGCGTACCGTGAACACATCTCTTGGAAGAGCGGCTCTCCCGCTCTCCGAGAGGAGAAGGAGCAGCTCGCATGAGCACAAAGAATTATTACATCTTCGCGGTCTGCTGCACGAGCTCTCTGCGTTTAGTCATGCCACGTCCGAAAGTGACCGCTGTTGAAAAAAAAAAATCGACGCCGACCACCGTAACAGGAAGTCGGCTCGGATATGACGAAATAAACGAGATTTCCTTCTTATTGTAAATCTCTAACCCTCTTGGACCACAGGTAACTTTGGTGTTACACTTTTCTGCCTCAGATTGTCTCTGTGTGATAATTAAGAAATATATTGATAATTAAGAAATATTTAAAATTTTGGAAAACGATTTTGTAAATTAAAATTAGGCATGGGTAAGTGGGGAAGGAAAAGAATTAAGAGTATAGGGATTTTGGCAATAGTGACATTTAGACGAAAGCTATTAATATGGATAACTGATATTAACACGATTGTTATTAATAACTAGTATAATATAATCCAAAATATTATTAATACCTAATTTAGCCCTTACCACTCGAGAGTAGCTCATTTTTCTCTTATTTTGATAACTGAAAGTCACCTCTCGAGTGCAAAAAGATAATATAATCCAAAAATAAGATTAATAACAAATACAATATAATACAATTTAAAACTATAATAATACCCACGTGAGAATTTTCCTATATCATACATGACGACCCACCAATAAATATAAATGACCATATAAAACTAAACCATTCCAAAAAAGAATCGAATTCCCAATATTAACGATTAAAAGCGACAGCTTTTTTTCATCGGATAACCGTGTCGCGTCTGATAACGGACAAAGTTCGGCTACAACACGTATCCGCTAGTCCAGTTTAACGTTGCCTCTTACGATTAGACGCAGCATCTGCGCGGCCTCTTCTCGGCACCTGTGTACACGAAACAAGCATTATCTTCTCCCGCGAAAGAACACGCCTTTGTCATCTGCTCGACAAACTCGTAACTTGAGTGTATACGTATATCTTCGACGTATCTTTCTCGCTTTACGTGAAAGATATCCCGCGAGCGAGCGTCTTCGCTACGAGGGATATCGGAATATTCCGTTGTCTTTTTTTTTTCTTTTTTTATTCGACTCATCATCTTGGACCATCAGCTGTGTTATCAGATTGCAGCTGTTTGCTGCTATACGATTTTCATTTTTTTTTCTTAGTTTTTTTGTTGAATATTTTAAACCAAGACACTGTACAATTTTTTTTATGCGATGAAAATAGGAAAATTAACCCTAATGTTGATGGATCTGGTTGATGTGTGTTGGAGATTATTGTTAAAATTGATATTTTGATTGTGAGATTTTTCTTAACACGTTCGCGGACAGTAAAAGTTTCAGCGAGGTGCAAAACTTGACAGTGATTTTATTGTCACCGAATTTGCTTCTCTAAACAAATTTGAAAATACACAGGGAAAAAATGAGATATTACAGAAATACCTAAAGAATCAGTTAATCATTACCTTGGCAGGTATAACAATTACAATATAAAAACTTAAAGTTATGTTAAATTAAATTCAAAATAATTGGCTATAAAGTTTGAATGCTATAGCATTCACATCCGCGAACGTGTTAATCGATTATTGGGCTTTTTTAGAATCGTGAGAATTATATTTGTGGGTTAAATGGATTATTTCTAACAACCTTCGCGAGATGTGTTAAAATTTAATGGCGCGATAAGACGAGCTAATGCGATCTTTTTTAACAAGACCTTACCGCGGGCCCACGATAATTCTCGTGGCGAGATCGTAATTTGTAAATAAAGCAAACTGGCGAAGATAAGTCGACGCTAAAGGCAAATGGATCACAGATGTGCAAATATCTGACGCGTGATGAAACGGGAGAAATAGGGATACGCGACGGCATAACAATTTACTTTTGTAACTTTTTCACAATTACCGAGAAACAATGTATACAGTGTCTTTTAGAATAAATACAAGGTTTACAAATGAGAAAACAAAATTGTTACCTGGTCTCGTTTTGCAAGTTGATAAATTCAGAGGATTTAGAAATTTTCTATTAGATCCGTAACCCGTGGTTTGAAATTAATTGAAAATTCGTTATCAGAGAACGTATTTGATATAAACAAGAACACGTCCGTAAAACATTAAATAACAGTGTTAAAACATACTGCAGTGTCACTTGATTGTTAAATAAATTTCACATACATATGTAACTCAACTTGTATGTATTTTGTTATCGTGAGTGTGAAAATCTGATAACACAATATTACATTAATACAATTCGTAATGAATCATGCTAAAAGTACAATAGAAGATGAAGTTGTGGAAATGGGAAGGGGGTGACATAAAAAAGTGTAATAACTTTAATTAACAAATAGTATTTTTTTATACATAACAATCTCAGATCACGTTTCGTAGCATTCACCAATTTTATCAGCGATATCAAAACATCGGCGCGATAAAATTACTTCTAAATTATTGAGCCCGACGCACAGTGTTTCGTGTAATTTATCATTATTCTTAATTACTCGCTATTTTTATATCGCCGGTACTTCTTCCGGGAGTATAATTAAATCGGTTACCCGGTGACCTGAATTCGTAACCGATTTCAATTCTTATCCCAAATTTACATTAACATACACTATGCAATATCGATTCGAAATAGAATAATATGCATAAATTTATATCAAAGATTAATTAATTCACAATTAAATTACCCTCAACATTTAAACACTATTCCATAAAAAAAATGCCAAAAGAATTCCTTCGATTAATCCTCCAAAAATTAATCCAAAATATTAACATTTATCAACATTTCGTAGTCCCACTAACAAGTACCGTATATTTTCCAAAGAAATCTTCCAAACGAGGTGTCCCATTATCACAACACGCGCAACAGGAAGCGTTCTGAAAGACGTGGTGCCTTTAGAAATAAACTTCCTCGTGTTTTACATATTCGTCGAAAAAGCATAGAATCGTCGCCGACTATGTATCGGGGGGCCCGCCGTATAGATACACGTACGTACATTATTGTACGGGGATATAATGGGAATGCGGTTCTCTGTGCCATATAGTATCTCCTCGTAGTAATATACCGGCGAGTAGTAGCCCGTACAATGTTCCCCCGGCCACCGGAAGTGAGCTACCTGTCTCCCACGTGTGGATGCAGCCTCCCAACGCAACCGTGTTGTTCACCAAGAAGAAAGAATACAAAATTAATTTGTATTCATCGAATAGATTTTATTGTTTCGTCTCTCTTACACCGTGTATTCACGTGAGAACTTTGTGTGTGTGTGTGTGTGTGTGTTCTTTTTTTTGCATAAAAATGATTATGGTTGGAATAATGAATATATGAATATCGTACTGATTATTTATTGGTACTACAATTATAATTCTCGTAACGGTGATTAGTGGAGGAAACTATCGTCCAATGATTTTTTTTTTATTGTGGTAGGATAGGAATGGAAGCAATGGAAAGTAATGATAAATGTTGATGATTTTACAATAGACCGGGTGTCTCATTAGGTAGATATATGGATGTCCCGTGTACTTAATTAATGTAATTAATTATTTGAAGAAACTGGTACACTTTCTGTTGATAGGTTTTATGATATTTGGTTACACCGGTGGGAAAGTGGTTTTGCATATACATATGTTTAATTGGAAGTGTGGAAATAAGCGAGTACCTTGTTTATTGCTTTCTGCAGGTACTCTATGTATAGTACGCAGTTAGGTGAACGAGTCTCTAATCGTAAACTACAAAGATTTCTACATCTAACGCATATAATAATCCAATATATATTTAAAATAAGTGTCCTTATCTAATTAAATTTAAATCTATTTCTACAAAGATTTCTATATCTAACACCTGTAATAATCCCATATATAATTACAATAAGTGTCCTTATCTCATTAAATTTAAATTTATTTCTACAAAGATTTCTATATCTAACACCTGTAATAATCCAATATATATTTATAATATGTGTCCTTATTTAATTAAATTTAAATCTATTTCTAAAGATTTCTATATCTAACACCTGTAATAATCCAACATATAATTACAATAAGTATCATCTAATTAAATTCAAACCAATTTCCATTGAAAATAAAATTCTCGAACGCCCCCTTCCATTAAAAAAAATGTATCTTATAATAAAAAGTGGCATACGGGAAGCCACCCCGGCGTCTTTGTCGAAAGAAAACTCGTGAAAAGGAATTCGCGGCGATGCGCGGTGAACCATACAAAATTTCATACTGTGTCCGGCAAGGAAATCGCAAATTACACGATCCCGCCGAACCCACCGAGTGTGACACACATATATACACACATATACGTACACAGAATCTCCTCAAGGTATCATGTGGTACGTCTCTACATTTCGTGCATCCCGTATAATGGTCTCCGTCAACCGGAAGTGAGCTACCTGTCTCCCACGTGGGACGCACAGCCTCCCGACATAATGCGGTGCAACACAGCACCCATGGTCACGTGCACAAAAGCTATGTGGTACAAAGTCAAATACGATACATTCACACCTTCGAGGTGGAAACAAAATTACTTTCGCGCGAACATCTCGCTTCGGTGATGAAAATACAATTTTTACTGCAATTTCAGATCGTTTATAGATAGGGGTGATTGATAGGGGAATAGGGGTGGTTCTCGAACCTACCTTTTTGTTTATATATATATTTTTATATATATAATTCGTGCATTCGACTTATTATTTTTCTATACAATATATTAAGAACACTCTTTATTTGAAATAGTAAACGTATATCCAGCCTCTAGCATCAATAACACTCTATTAAAACAATAATTATTAATAGTATTAAACTTAAAACTTTGTAAAAAAGAAAATTTCTAAAATCCAAATTCTTTCGACCCTCAGAAATTTTTGGAAGGTGGGAATTTCCCTGCGACCAAAGTTTCCAGCGCAGAAATTTCCCTGCGACCAAAGTTTCCAGCGCAGAAATTTCCCTGCGACCAATGTTTTCAGCGCAGAAATTTCCCTACGACCAAAGTTTATAGCACAGAAATTTCCCTGCGATCAAAGTTTCCAGCGCAGAAATTTCCAAATTAGGAATTTCCAAAATTCCAAATTAGCAGAAATATCCAAACTCCACATTTATTTTCCCCTCACAAATTCCCATAAGGTATAAATTTCCCTACAACGAAACTTTCCACCACAAAAATTTCCAAATAACACATTCCACCCATCAAATACCAATTCCCATCGAATCAAAATTACCCGGTGAATTTCTATCACCTTTAATCGAAAGTAGCAAGTGTCCCATGACTTATGGGGAGTCTCGTATGAGACAGGTGAGTCGCAGCAGCCCGTTTCACCATACAACACAGACGCCCACTCACCTCGGCATAGATGGGGAGCAGATTACGGATCGTCTCGCGAGCTTTTTATGCCTCCCGTGTTTCCGAAGTCTCATTCATTTGTGAACGAGACGTGCCTGGGTTTACGAACAGGGGAACAGCGGCCATTGGTCCGTCTTGCCTCTCTACTCTCGTCTTCGCGTGTTTCAGCATCGAGAAAGACATTTCCTACGGGGCATCTTTATTTTTATTATTCAACCGTCTGGGCCCAGCTACATCCTCCTCGCAATGTATCTTGTATTTCAATTGAAACAGGGAGAAACTACTGTGGTTCAAATGATTTTATTGGACATTTTTAAATTTAGTTACTATTTGAATGTATTTAATTAGAATTATAAAATAAGGGAGGTGAATATCTTTAGAGATAACGAAAAGTGATTAGACTCTATTGTTATTGTTATTGGTAATTTTATAATAATAGTGGGTTGGTACATTGTAAGGAACGGAAGTATTTTGGACAGATGGCCTGCATCACCTTCTCTCGTATGGTTTCTCGTGTACAGACTCGCATGAATAGTTTCTTTATGGTGTACACACGTATTGGTGTGTGTTCTGTCGTCTACAGGTTTCCCTGGATGCTGCATACATCGAATTCTCTTAAATCTGTCTCATATCACTTTCTTTACATCCCATACTGAATTCCATCCTTTATATTTCAACTCCTTCAGAAGATCCAAGGTACAATATACATATGGTATACTGATCTAAATTTATCGGTCGTATATAACAATATAAGAAATTAAATAACTTATCTGGCAAAAATCGATCAATAATTTATTACAATATACATGTACGTATGCATACATATATATATTGTTTATTGTTTATATATATATAATTTCTGCGCTGGAAACTTTGGTCGCAGGAAAATTCCTACCTTACAGAAATTTCTGAGGGTCGAAAAAATTTGGATTTTAGAAATTTTCTTTTTTACGAAGTTTTAAGTTTAATACTATTAATAATTATTGTTTTAATAGAGTGTTATTGATGCTAGAAGCTGGATATACGTTTACTATTTCGAATAAAGAGTGTTCTTAATATATTGCATAGAAAAAATAATAAGTCGAATGCATGAATCCTATGTTTATAGGGACGTGTACATGTGCAAGCACAGTTCAGTGGCCTTTAGTAGACTCGGAGCAAAGTATACGCATTTAGCATACCATCGTAGTTAGTCATTACGCGACTCTATAGAATATCGAACCATTTCGTTTTTACGAATTCTCTGTAAACTCTTTGCCACGTGTGCAAAGTGTTTAAAACTCGTTTACACCGGTAATTGTCACGAAAACGTTTACGTCACTGGTTACGTAAGAATTGCGACACTGACGTCACAACGTCGAAGAAAAGGCCGATTCGATAACCGGAAACGATTTAATCGTTCTATTCGAAGATTTTTCTAAAATTGAGGAAATATCAAGCAGAAAATACTTGTACGTGGTTTTGTCTCTATAACGATTTTATGCGTCATTAAATCACTCGAATTACTCAATATTTTCCGGCTAATTAATTATTAGCGATCTACTGACGTTATAAATAATTAAAAAAAGATATTCGGTAATTCAAGTTAGAGGTACCGAACAGAAAGATATCGAACATTCAAGTCTCTGGACCATAAACTAATTAATTTATCTTCTCAAAATTGGATATTTCTGCTAATTTGGAAATTTCTGCTTTAGAAACTTTGATCACAGGCAAATTTTTGCACTGGAAACTTTGGAAACATTATTACACCTTATAACATATTGAAATTTTATCAAAATTCTTTCTTCAAATTCAATACCCACACAAACTACATAAAACCCTTTAAAAACACAGTTTTTCCTAATTCTAGCTCAAATAAAGCCATCAACACACACACATACATCACCCCCATATAATTTCTCTCAATTTTCCCCCAAAAATATAAAAGATATGGAAAAATATCGGAGAGGAGAGCAGTCAGGTCGAGAGAAAGCGAAAAGTTCGTCAATCCGTGGAAAGGTGGTGGGCCGTTAAGGGTGTGTTGCGTGCGTGGTGCACATTAACGACACATACATATGTTACAAAGTCGGTACCCCATGGAAGGTCGTTGATGAGCATATAATGGCGGGGGGAGGGGGGGGGGGACTGAAGGCTGCCTGTCGGGGTTAGGCTAGACAGGTACCCATATTTACACAAGTCGTCCAGACATCTGGAACGTACAGGTAGTGCACGCACACACTAACACGTGGCCACTCACACGGACGAGCCGTCGAAGACGAGGCGACGAGTTCGATTCGACGTCGATGTGTTGGTTGCAATGCAGGTCAACCTGGTAATGAACTGGTGGACGGAGATTTTATTTGTCTGTGAAAATTTGAATATTGATTTATGAAAGTGTAATTAATTGGTATGTAGAGGATTAGTTTGGAGGAAAATATTCTTAAAGAGTAGAAATGTGTGAAAGAGGGAAGCTTGAAAGGGTGGAAATTTGTAGATATTGGAAATTCCAAAAGGTGGAAATTTCTAGATATTATTGGATTCCAAGCACAGGAATTTGTGGATGTTTAAAGTTTCAAAGCGTTGAAATTTCTAGACGTTTAGTTTCGAAAATTATAGAAATGACGAGAAAAATACGAAAATCGCGAAAAATCGACAAATTATGACAGTTTTTCGGTCGTCATTCACTCAATTTTTGAGATAGCGACCTGAGACTGGTACCATTGTTTTAGTTGGAAAATTCTACGGCAGATCAATGTATAATAGTTGTACTTTTCGAAAATTTCATTTTTCGCAAAAATCTGAAGGGGGTAGGTCAGGAATTTTTGCGATTTTCGTAAATCGCTCGCCATTTCTACAATTTTTTAGATATCAAAATAATTCTTTCACTGTCTTATTCGGCTTCGGATTCCGCGTCCAAAACGCCCCGGATCGTTTTAATAGCTCAAAAATTACGGAAATGACGGACAAATTACGAAAATCGCAAAAAATCCTGACCTACCCCCTTCAGATTTTTGCGAAAAATCAAAATTTCGAAAAGTACAACTATTATATGTTGATCTGCCGTAGAATTTCCCAACTAAAACAATGGTACAAGTTTCAGATCGCTATCTCAAAAATTGAGCGAATGCCGACCAAAAAACTGTCATAATTTGATGATTTTTCGCGATTTTCGTAATTCCTTCGTCATTTTCGCAAATTTTTAGATATCGACCTGAATCTTTCACTGTCTTATTCGGTTTCGAATTCCGCATTCAAAACGTCCCAGATCATTTCGATATCTCAAAAATTGTGGAAATGATGGAGGAATTACGAAAATCGCGAAAAATCGTCATTTTCGACCAGTTTTTTGGTCGGCATTCGCTCAATTTTAAAGATAGCGGTCTGAAACTTGCACCATTGTTTTAGTTGGAAAATTCTACGGCAGATCAATGTATAATAGTTGTACTTTTCGAAATTTTGATTTTTCGCCAAAATCTGAAGGGGGTAGGTCAGGATTTTTTGCGATTTTCGTAAATCGCTCACCATTTCCGTAATTTTTGAGCTATTACAATGATCCTGGACGTTTTGGATGCGGATTTCGAAGCGGAATAAGCCAGTGAAAGAATCATTTTGATATCTAAAAAATTGTGAAAATGGCAGGCAAATTACGAAAATCGCAAAAAATCCTGACCTACCCCCTTCAGATTTTTGCGAAAAATTAAATTTTCGAAAAGTACAACTATTATACATTGATCTGGCGTAGAATTTCCTAACTAAAACAATGGTACAAGTTTCAGACCGCTATCTCAAAAATTGAGCGAATGCCGACCAAAAAACTGTCATAATTTGATGATTTTTCGCGATTTTCGTAATTCCTTCGTCATTTTCGCAAATTTTTAGATATCGACCTGAATCTTTCACTGTCTTATTCGGTTTCGAATTCCGCATCCAAAACGTCCCAGATCATTTCGATATCTCAAAAATTACGGAAATGACAAGAGATTTACGAAAATCGCTAAAAATCGTTAAATTTCTAGATCTTTAAAGTTTCAAATCATTGAATTTCCTAAATGAAACTTAGTACTGAAAGAGTATCATTTTTTCAAAAATTATATCAAACTACCCATTAAATTACAATGATAAATCTGAATTTCTATGTATCCCATGATTTATGGGCGGTCTCATAGATCGCAGAAAACAATACCGATTCGTCTCTCGCACGGATCCTCCTCTTGAAACAGTACTTCCAATTGCTGGTCATATTCTAACGGATAACCTACATTCAAAGCGAACTGATACGCTCATGGCCGTCCACGTGGATTACCTGGGTCCCTTTCGTATGCAACTTTCGTAGCTTCTTTTCCTCGTACACCTTTATTCACGTATCTACGTGAATGCGCGCGTGTTCGTACTCAGATATACTTTGTAAGTGGGTCTCGTACCGTTGTTTTATGTTAAGTTTAACCCTTTCTACTCGGATTTTCTGCTCTCCAATGTAATTTCTTCGACGGAATAAAATCGGTCCGATTAAGTGTACCATGAGATAAAATTTCGGATAAATTAATTTATTTATAGCAATTTATTCGAGGCAATTAAAAGATCTTATATTTACATATTTTAAGGGTAAATATTTACATATATTTATATGAAACTATAAGATTTTTATTTACTTGCCTTGGTTTGACTTTAATATATAATTATACAAACGTGTAATATACAGTAGACACGTAATTTTAGAGCTTTAAAGTTTCAAAGCATAGAAATTTCTAAATCGCTAAAGTTACAAAACGTTGCAATTTCTAGAGTTTTAAAGTTTCTTAAGCATTGAAATTTCTAAATCTCTAAAGTTACAAAACGTTGCAATTTCTAGAGCTTTAAAGTTTCAAAGCATTGAAATGTCTAAATCGCTAAAGTTTCTAAACGTGGCAATTTCTAGAGCTCTAAAATTTCAAAACGTTGCTATTTCCAGATCTTTAAACTTTCAAAACGTTAAGATTTCTAGAGCTTCAAAGTTTCAAAACGTTGAAATTTCCGTCATTTGGCTCCAGACGTGTTTCACTCGAATGTAATTGCGACTAATTGCCGGCGACGTTACGGGGACACCGAGATTAGCTTGCGAAAGTCACAGTTTACTGTTCAAAGGGCCGTGATCAGGGACGAGATACGCTTAATGGCTTAAACGCGAGCATCCGAGCAATTTTCCGAAAATCGCTGTCGCTATTACGATCGGTCCGCCGGGGAAAACAATTAACGGTGATTCCGTACGTAATGACTCCGGTGGTTTTTCGGATAAGAACCGTCTCATTTATGAAACAAGACTCTACACATTCACATGACACACTTTCCTTCCACGCTGCGCTACGTAATTTAACACGTAACGTGGTAATAATGAAAATTTATGTTCTTTATAAAATGTTCGAAAGTTATGGGAGAAATTACATCTTTCAATATTATTCTTCCCTCTTCCTAAGAAACATCTATACATATTATAACCTATCCCTTCGTCAACGTGATTTATCCTCTACACAAATTCAACTCGAAATTCGATTATTATCAAAAATATTATTCGTTCAAATTCAATTTTGATTAAACAAATCAAATAAAATGCCAATTTTTCAGTACCATAAATCGAATAAACCTTCATTTATGTTTAATATAATAACAAATTTGTTTACTATTAGTGAAGTGGTAAAAATAAATTAATCTTTCAACCGGAAATCTCTATTACGGGAAACACAGGGATCGGTTTCCCGACCCCCAGAAACACTGACCGCGACTTCCGGACGAACGACGACCCGGTTTCTTTTTTTTTCGCGGCGCTTCGACGAGTAATCGTTGAAAGTGAGGTCTCGATAAGGTGTTGTTCCCACAGGAAAAGCCCGGAATCAGTCCGGGCGCAGTCATCGTGATGCTGGAACGTCAATAACTTCTCGTTCCGTAAAACTTCGGGCTGATAAGTGACGCGCGATTAGATCGCTCTTGTTTGCTTCTCCTCGCCCATGTTTGAACGGTGATGTCACCGTTGGTCCATCCGGTCCGGGATTAGGTCAAAGTCTCGTCGGTGATAAAAATCGAACGTTACTTACCGATTTCTCGTTCGATCGTGATATCAACCAGGGGGGAACAACGTGTTTTACTATTTTTCTCCCGTTTCTCACGATTTTATTCAAACTCGATACGTATCAGTGTTAGAATTTCACTAATGTTTAATTTAATTATGTCTCTCACTATGGTTGGGAAATACTTTTCAAAAATATAACGGTTTATTAAGTGATAGTAAAAATATTTCCCATCGTGTTTCTATTATTCATATAATAATTAAACAATACTATTCTACCGTGTAAAGTAAGTGTTATGGTAGAATAGTATTGTTTAATTAAGATCCTTCTATAGCCAGATAAAGTTGAATATTATATGAATATAACGTTTTATATTGCAAAAATGTTAGAATTGGCAGTAGAAATTATATTTTTTTTTAATTCGACACGAGGGAACACTTTTCAACAGGATTTATGACGTTTCTTGATTCGAGTGACGATTGAAATAATATCTGCCACCTGTATCAAGCTCTAGATACGGATTCTGAATTCTCGATTTCGTTTCTCGATACATACATACTCCGTTCGAAATACACTTATCAACCGACCTGAAATAACTTAGCCGCGACATTACGGGGGAAAAAAATCACTCGGCGAAACGTTTCTCGCAATATCGATTCTTCGGTTTCGCATTCCTGGAAGCGGTTTATCATTCGCGAAGATCAGGATGGAATCTTCGAGGCCTCGCGCGGAGAGCGGACATTTTTATATCTCGCGTCTAGATAATGTTCTATCTCGCTATCACTCTATCGCTCGAAAGGAATAGTCATATTTTGTTTTCCTATCGTGTTCGTCGAATTAGATTACCTTCGCGTTATTCCCGGTAGATCGGGCGCTGAAACACCTGACCCAGAGTTCCAGGTGAAATTTCAATTTTTCGAGCAACTCTCTTTGAAATTTTAAAGATCTAGCAATTTCAATGGTTGGAAATTTATAGATCTAGAAATTTCAACGTTTTGAATTTTAAGGACCTAGAAACTTAAACGTTTTGAAACTTTAGAGATTTAGAAATTTCAATGCTTTAAAACTTTAAAAATCTGGAAATGTTAACGTTTTGAATCTTTAAAAATCTGGAAATTTTTACGTTTTGAAACTTTAGATCTACAAATTTCAATGCTTTGAAACTTTAAAGCTCTAGAAATTGCAACGTTTTGAAACTTTAAAGTTCTAGAAACTGCAACGTTTTAAAACTTTAGAGATTTAGAATTTTCAATTTTGATACTTTAGATCTAGAATTTTTAACGTTTTGAAACTTTAAAGATCTAGAAATTCCACCGTTTTGATACTTTAAAGATCTAGAAGACAACAAAGTATGTGACAAAACTTAAATGTCACATTAAAAATCCCATCATAACTAAAACCAAATATTAGACACTGATTAATATAAATATTTAAATCAACAATCAATTCTTTGCGAGGGGTGGAGGGGGAAAAAAGTACATTGCGCTAGAATTTCCCCAAAGTAACCGAAGAATAGAAGTCGTAGCATCGATTAGAAATGAGACAAATCACAATTCCGGGAAAGTACCTTCCGGAATTTTCTATGGGCCCTTATAGGGTGGTCCTTAAAACGACGACCGCAATAAAAGGGATTAACGAGTCCGGTACCCCGGGTGAATAAGTCACGACAAAGCTTGTTTAATCCGAAATCGCGTTATTAGGACGTCATAAACGAAACCTTGTTATGGAACCTTGGGTCTCCGACGATTTTCAGATGGACTAATGACGTCCGGGACTGCAGACGTGACGAGACGAACGTCCACTTGGCACCACGACGTCCCGACGCACCTTTGCATCCCAAGATACATTTCAGGTACGCCCAACAGATTTTTGTTAAACACATTCATTCTCTCTGGGTACATTTAACCTCGTTAATTAAAGATTTGCTGCATTTTTTAAAAATTTATTTCGCAAAAGGGTCGATTGGTATTTTATAGAAATGAAATAATTAATTTTGGAATTAATATAGAACACATTTATTTATCTCTTTATTGTGTTATTGGTACGAGATGTATGTTATGATAATAGTAATAACTATTTCTGTATTACAATTAAATATTACCTAATATTAAATATTATTTAATTAATTTCTTCGCATTAAAAATTTCGTCGCATCAATATATGTTGAATTAATGAATTAAATTGCATGAAATGTTTGTCATATTTCTGTTTATTCTGAATAGCGAATATAATGCGAATTACGAGAGGATCGGTTATTCGAATAATAATTATGACAAAAGTAGTGTGTGGTTCCCGAAGGACAAGGGATAAACAGCACGTAAAACCTAGATGACACCATAACCGAAGTGAATTCTATGAAGGCCAGATATTACCTGAGGCCTACTTATAAGATCAGAGACCGTAAACATGTTTTGAAGCGAGTAATATAGTTTCTAAAGGATTCTGTCGTTAGAATCCGTGATTACTAAGGCCGCTGATAATCATTCTCGACTCTCGTGTTTACAGAATTCGGGTGTTATTAAAGCATCTCAATTTCTCTAAATTCCAAATTCCGAGACACTAAGTAAACTGATTTCTAATTGGGTTACTAAATTTGGTTCGCATTTTCGAGCTTTTTTATATTAAACAATTATTCCACATAATTAATATTAAATAATCTATACAATTATTTGCGAATACTATAAAACTCCATAATTTTTGATAGTTTTATAATTAATAAATTCTTTGGATTATACATATATTTGGGAGTAATTGTTTTAATTTTAAAATTGTTGCTTGAAAAAGAAATAGATTACAAGTAAATACCAAACACATAAATATTATTACAAGTTCCGACCTGCACGTCAGGGAATCGTTTGGTGAATGACAGATTAATTATCGACTTAATTTACGGTATTGTGCCAGTAATCGTTCAGGTAGAATTGTCGGAAAACAGGTACTTTTATCCCTACAATAAAGAGGCGTCACAGGGCACGTATTTTCCACGGAGACAATTTTCCAATTTCAAGTCACTTACACATTTCCACATCTTATTTATCCATTTCAAATAATTGCCAATATTTTATCCATAAATGATACTAAAAATATTTCCGTTCGTATTTATATTGTTCATATAATGTTCAATTTATCATCTGGCTATAGAACGATCTTTCAATACTATTTTTCCTAATATCATGTTAGAATAGTATGATTTAATAAAGATTTTTCCTAATATCATGTTAGAATACTAATTACTTAAATTTTATCGATCGCGTGATAATATATGAAATAAATAAATATTTATCTGGCATAAACGATCAGATAAATGTTTATTTATTTCATATTATATCATGTTAGAATAGTATTATTTAATAAAGATCGTTCTATAGCCAGATAAATTGAACATTATCTAAATTTTATCCATAACATATATTTAAATTTCTATCACATTTTATACATCGTCCAATAAAAATTCGATTTTCACGAACCGTATAGGTCGAAAAATATTTGCTACAATAAAGACCGTGAAACACAAAGCCTTATTTTCGTCCGGGAAGATTAATTTGCCTCGCAACGGACAATTGTGCTTACCTGACCAGAGGAAAATCATCTCTGACCCCGAATTCGTAACATCTCATCCTTTGGCCAGGTAGACGAGGCAACGGTTAAAAGTCAACTGCTCGAACGATTTTTTTTGTTCATTCTAATTTGACTTCCGACAGGTCCAGACGGAAGATTTCGAATAACGAAGGGGGTAACTTCCCTTTCCGTTGTTTTTTTTCTTCATCTTCAGGTCACCGTGGACCATCTGGACATCGACGGTCAATTGGAACCCTTTCGTTAGAATCTTTATTCTCTCGGGCAAAGGAACTCTTTTGTCGCGTAACGAAAGGATGAATCTAATGATTACAGGCTGTAATTCGTTAGCTGTCTCCGCGTAGACATTACGCTGGCGATAGTGTGAGATACTGAAATTAGAAAATTACATGCTTGGTTCTAAGGAAGTGGAAATTTAGTTTTTAGCTTCGTTACTAAATCGTCTCTGATTCGCTCTTAGAATTTTCGAAATTGAAATACTAACGAAATATGAAATAATAAGGTTTAAATATTAAAGGTCGTGTATGAAAAATTCGTATACAGAAGCTTATCTGGCTAGAAAGATCTATATAAAACCTTACATAACAATATAAATTATATATAAATAATTATATATAAAACTTTATATATAAAATTATAAGCTTTATCTATATAAAACTTTATATAGATAGTTCTAGCCAGATAAGCTTCTCTGATTACAAAAATATGAAATTACATACACTGAAAATTCAAACGATAATTCTCTTCTCTACAAATCTCTAAAAATCCTTAACTTGACTCTATGGACAATGTCCACGAGACTTTACACAATATTACAAAACACTATAGCAACTCTCTATCGATAAAAAAAAAAGAATTTTGGCGTTTACAGTTGCCTCCGTAAATCATCCTCCTGCTCGCCATAGGAAACACTGTGCAAGAAAGGGTTTAAATAGAATTGAAATGGTGACCGTGCAGGAAAAATTTTCGATCCCGACACCCCGCGGGATAAAAGGGTTAATCGAAGGAAGTCACGTGGAGCATCTCAGGTAGCCGGAATTAACATACACCCCGGACACACCCGTCGACGTTATGGCTACTTTCCTCTTGTTTCCCTCGATGGTCCTAATGTCTCGGGATAATACCTGGAGTCAACTGTTTGTCCCGCGCTATTTTATTGGGTCCGAAGACGCGGCTGTTTAACCAACAGACGACAAAGATTATGCACTTTTTGTCGGTTACAGGTAGAAACGATCGTCTGACTGTGTATTGAGACTCCGAAGGGTTGAGGAAACCCTTTAGTGAGCGAATCTTTGTACTTGAGTGTTTTTGCTTTTTACTATAGAGATTACTAACATTTATAGGGACACTGGAAGTTCTGCGGAAAAGATGAGAACCGTGTAGATTGAATTTCAGAGGTTTCTGTTGTCATCTTCATAATTAGCATTTTTTTTCACCGGTGGAAAGGTGTTCTATAGAGATAATTTAAAAATTATCATTATATATAATTTTTAACATAATACTATTTCATATAACACTTTTTAAAAGAAATTCTAACACCCTTTCTCTATTACTACAACATTTTACATTAGTCTAAACAACGTGGAAGTAATCAAAATTATTAATTAACAATAATAAAGTACCTTAAGTATCGTTTCTAACGGGTGAATAAAGAAGTTATCGAAACTTCGCAGAATATTTTCATCGAAAATATCTCGTAACTGTTTTTTTCCGCTTATCGGAAATAGCATCCATTAATGACCGGTCACGTGGACAATTTTCAGACGAAATATTTCCGCGGACGATGTTTCCACGTGGAGAACCGAAGGAGGTTGGTTTTTATCGCTTATCGCGAATAGCTCGCTCGAGGCGTTGTTTCACAGTTGTCCCCTGTTATTCCGAAACTGACGCAAGTTCGAGCATACATTATCTTGCGAAACTCTAATGCTCGGTCATCTATTCAATGACGGTGGCCTTGCACTTTATCGTCGGGGACTATCGTCGACGATTTCCACCAGTCGAACGATGCACTATTGCAGATTCCGTCGCGGCGACGTCAGTGGATCCGAAATAATAATAATAATTCGCGGGGTTAAGGATTGATTAGGCTCTTTTTTACTGATTCTGGAAAAATTGTACTTTTGTTTGAATCGTATCAGGGTGAAACAGATTTTTATTTTTTTAAAGAATTATCACTGTGAAATTTGACTTTGAATATGATATTAAATATTAAATATCAACCTGCATAGAAAAAGTCTAATTTCACAATGATAATTGTTTGTGGTCTAAGTCCATTTTTAAAAACTTTGGGATTTTACCTTTTTTAAAGGTTTTGAAACATTTATTAACAAATTATCAAGACTTTCATTTTTTTTAAATATTGACTTAGACCAGTGTCATAATTCTAGGCACATTGATCGCTAATGTAACAACTACATATTTTTCATAAAGTTTTATTTAATCCTGTATCTTTTGCTAATAATTTCCCTAAATTATATAATTCGAAAGATTAAACGTTCCCGTCAGGGAGACAAATAACTCCGCAAAACATTCTTCCAATTTGTCACCCGAAACGCAAAACTCTCCTCGGAAACTTTCACTTATTCGCGTGTCCACCGTGAAGGTGCATCCAGCACCCGTAAAACTCCTTCATGGTGAACAAACCCATGGGTCCCACCCATCGAACGAGGGAGAGAACCATCGGGGCCCGGAGTGAGTAACGTGCACACGTGCGGACACACGTACACCCACACCGAGACGCGATCGAAAGTACGAGGTGGCAGAGAGATAGTGGTCGTCGTACTTAGGTGTGTGTGTGTGGGTGGCAGATGTGTGTCAACGTACACCCAAACCCTGGTACCGAGCGTTTGTATTGGTACCGTTGGCTGATGATATAGCGCCGTTGGCATAGGTACAGATCGAATAGTGGGGATAGATAGCCGGAAAAGAGAGAGAGAGAGAGAGAGAGAGAGAGAGAGGGGGGAGGAAGAGTTAGAACGCCTTGAAACGGAGGAAAGAAAATACGGGGAGAAACAGTGGAAAGGTAAAGAGAGAGGAAGAGAGAGAGAGAGAAAGACAAAAAAACCGGCGAGAAAACTAGGGGAGTTACGAACGAGAGAAAGAGAGAGAGAAACACCTGGACGACAACGCGTACGTTAAACAAACGTGGAAGACGTCCGAGCGGAGAGTAGGGAGAGAGAGAGAGAGAGAGAGAGAGGGAGGGAGAGGACAGCGATGAGAGGAGGACGAAGGTTCTCTTCGGTGAAAAACACGTAGAACCTCCGATGCAGACAGACGGGAGGAGGTTTAAATATCTGGTGGTGGGGATAACCGCAAGAGTCAGGAGAGTATAGAGAAAGAGGGACAGAGAGAGAGGGAGAGGGAGAGAGGGAACACATCTGGAAAGGTATAACACAGAAGAGAAACACAGGAGCAATAGAGAGAGGGAACTAGAGAACAATCCCGTACGATCCATCTATACAACACACTACAAAAATAAACAAATAAATATTAAACCAAAATAAGAAGAAACTATTGACTCAAATAAACACGTAATACAGGGAAAACGATGCACCGATGCTGCGAGTATGGAAAAAGTCTAAGAGTGAGATAGATAGATATTTAGTTTAATCAGCGTCCTAGGGATGGACCTTTTAAGGACAACAAATAATACAAAGATAAATAGTATTAAATCAAAATGAATTTAAAAATAAAACTAAAATTAAGAGACAGAGAGATAGATAGATAGATAGATAGATAGAGAAAGATAGAGAAAGAGAGAGAGAGGGAGTAAGAGGCGACCAGGTGAAGGGCGGGAGAAACGACGGAACGGAACGCGGAGAACGAGAAGGGCGGACTGCAGGACGGGAGGGGATGAATTAGAGAGAGAAAGAGAGAGGTAGGAGGGATGATGAGCCCGGCGCAGACTGAGAGAAATTGTCAGAAGCGCCGTGTCACTTCTCCGTGGTGAGTCGGCCCGTAGCGACCTGTTCCCATGGACCTCGTCTCCCGTGCACGTCAGTCTCTTCTCGTCTCTCGTAACGAACGGTACCCGGGGCGCCCTCTTTTTTTTTTGTTCGATTTCCACGGTCCCCGGACTGTGTGTGTTTTTTAGCACGCTCCGCGTGTCGGTGATAACAACGGTGTGCTAAAGGTGTGCTGATATTGCTATTGTTGTTTGCTGTTCGGTCGAAGAAGAAATATCTCTGCTGAGATATATATGGGACAAGAAATATTATTTAGTGCGAATTTCGTGAATAATAATAATAATAATAATAATAACTGGACATTATATCGTCTCTCTCTGGAATTGTTTGATTTGGTGAACGTCATGTATGATACGGACGGATAGAGAAAGAGAGAATAGAGGAGAGGAAACACTTTGCGACCAGCGTCGGTTGATCGAGATATATTTGTATCGGAGGCTGATAGAAGTGTTTGACTTTTTTTTGGAATAAGATTCTTAATGACGGAGTGTTGAGAGTGTTTTTGGATGTTCAGTGTCGGCACCGACCTTGGAACATCATCCATGACTCGACGACGCTGAGGAAAAGCATGGATTACTCGACGAAAGGTACGTCAACCTCGATCGAATGATTCATTTCGGTTGTATTTTCTTAGTTGAGACATTTGGACCGTGAGTGGTTGTTTAAGAAAGATATTTGGGGATTTATGGCGTTTTTATGGATGGAAATGTTGTTGGTTAGGGAGAAATGGGACAAATGTAGGATTTTTGTGGAGAAACGTGATAATTGATTTTGGGAATCGATCAGGTTGGGTTATCGTGATTCTTTTGCCGTGAAACTACCATCGTTTCGTTGATATGTGTAATCGCGCGTTTATACGTGTCTCATATACGTCCACCGTGACGAGAATACTGATTATTGATAAGATTGATCGATTTCATAACGCGTCTTATATATATTTTGAGGGAAACGTCAGTGCGAGTGATTTTAGCTTGTTCATAGAATATATAAAAAACTATTTAAACGCACAGTGGTTAATTAACAGGCTTTGTTCTCTGTTTGGAATTTATTTGGAAATGTTGGGAGATTATGTTACCTTCGAGTGCTTTCTAGAAACTCCTATTTTGAGAGAAACTCGGTGAATTCGTGAAATTCGACGAACGATTAATGGAAAGATTGATAATTTTTTGGAATCAAGTTTGTAAATAATGGAATTTCAGGTTGAGAGTTGCGACAATGAACCGCGCTGGACCAAACGATATATTTTTCTACGTACACGTCATTTATTACTAGTAGAATAATAAGTATTGACTCCACGCAAACTAATATAAGAAATTTAAAATCACACATTGGACACACCTGTATTTTATTTTATCTTAAAAATATCGAATTGACAATATCTGAATTCTTAGACAGATAAACCATTAATTTTCTTGAATTTTCCAACGACTATAAGACAAAGAATTTAATTCGCCAAGTTTTCAATTTTTTAAGCCAATTAATTAAAATCCAATTCCATTTTCTTTGCGACACTGAAATTTCTTTTCTTTATTTTAATACACCGTCGATCTTAAACGAATTCAACAGATCGTCGATATTGCTCGAACAGCATAAGTCTTGAGAATATATTTCTTTTTTTAACTAACACTTGATCATTTTCACATCCGAGAGACGATGGCTTACGAGATAACGAGATTACGCGGATCGGCGGTGACGCAATCAGGTATCCCACCAGAAGCACAGTTTCCAAGAAGCTCGTATCGATTTTTTCGCAGCCACTCGATAAAAGAGGCAAAGCTGTTTTTTTTCTTCTTTTTCTTCCTCCACTCTGAATTCGTCCGAAAAAACGGTTAGAAATGTCAAAGGTATCGCGTAGCAGGCAGTGTGACGCGTCTAAATTCTAATCTATCGACGGTTATTGAGAGAAACACACGGTAGCTCGAGTCCACCTAGATAAGGACCTTTTGTGCCTCCCCTTATCTGTAATGTCCACACGATTTCGTGAAAGCCCCCTCTCGGCCCCCTTCCCCCCTCGGTGGCAATGCACCGAAAATTCTCGTGGGAATTTTAAATCATCTAATTTTGTGGAAAAATACGGTTATATATATTAAGACTAATTAAACACACATTCGTAGCTATGTGTGTATTGTATAGTTATCTGTAACACTGGAATTATTTTTGGAATTGTAGAAAAAAGGATTAAAGTGATTTTTTTATATAATATTAAGATTTAGAGGGGAATCTGTTGTGATTGAGGATTTGTTTAATAATAAAATTTTGGGATTATATTTTAATGAAAGTAGATGATTGTAGATGTTTTTTGAATAGTTTAGATTTTCTGAGGGGGAAATTCGATGTTTGGAGGATTAAAGGATCTTTCGAGCATCTTTGAATGTTGTGTACTCAAGGAGTATCTGTGTGGGATAAATCACGTGTACACTATTTTCCTGGAAAACCTTATTTTATCATGTCTTAAAGACGAGATATTTACCATTCCTGAAGATTGCTTATCGATTTTGTCATTTTTTCGTGGTATCTGCTCTCAAGACTCTGTGTTAGACAAATTGATATCGATTCTTAAGCAACGGGAGGTTAATTAATATGCGATTGGAGAATACCTGATGGATTATTTAAAAAAATAACATTTTATCATAAACACTAAGCTTGATAATACAAATAATATTGAACTTTGTTTTATTTAAAAAGTATTTGACAAAAAATTGTAATTAATTCGTTTTTCGCCAATGTTTCTATATTCTATTCTAATTTTTCAAGTGGGAAAGATAGAGAAATTTAATGGGAAACTGTAGTAATCGTGGTAATTCGTTTTCGAGAGCAAGTAGTGGATTACACATCCGTAAAACCGGGATTAGGGCGTGGCGTGTAAAGTCAAACCGCTCCTTTTTCTGGCCCCCGAACTTCACCCCTCCACGAGACAAGGCTCATTAACAATATTATTATCACCGGCGAGCGAGCGTGTCTACCTCGTATAAAGATTTTTGAACCCTCCGTCTCTCGTTTCGTAAATTTGAAACCCCCTGTACAAAATCTGGCACACCTATACCACCGAACCCACCAGTGAAAATTACCAATTAAAATCCCTCCCAAGATTAAATTACATCAAATTTAATAACACCAACTATCAAGATTATTAATATAAAGATTAATTAACAAGTTCATCAAGTTTTTTTATATAAATCATTAAAAATGAATTATTTAAGAAATATTCTACGCTATTTTTAAAATTTCATTGATGAAATTTGAATTTGTTGGTTAATGATTTCTGCAAAGATCAATCTGTTAGTAATTGTTGGTAATTTCTTTTTTTTTCGTCCTTCTGTCCCCACGCGGAATTATTTTTTTTTCATGTAGCGTGGCTGTCACTGTAACGTCGATCTATACGTGTGGGGGTGGTAGGGTAGGTATGACAACGGTGTTGAGGTACATGCGGAAACACTCGGTTGGGCCACGTAGGTAGACAAGATACTTTTCCATGACATCCTTTGTGATGTCGTGTACAGAATTGTCCCACCATACCCGACCGATCGTAATTCCAATCCATCTCGGAATATTATTGTGGAATTTTCTTGGTTCTCTGGAATTCCGAATTGAGCGGAGAATTATAGAATTTTTCCTTTTTATTTGGAATTTTAATTCATACGATATTTACGTTAGATTTTTGTATCAATACTTGAAAATTGGAATATTTAATTTCTTTATGTTAATATGTTTTCTTTTTGTGAATTTTGTTTAACATTTTTGCATTTTTTAAAGGGAATTGGAAGATTCTCTGAGGAATCTGTTGAGTTTCGTGGTTTATTTGTATTTTTTTCTTAGTTACTGAGGGAGAAATAAAGTTAGAATAAACTGAAAGTGAAATAATCCTTATTTATAGAAAAGATGAGTTTAGGGACATTTTTTGCTTGCGAAGATGCTGTGTTTCTAAAATCAGAGGTCATTTCTTGTGTTTACACACAAGATCACTGTTTTCAGAGAAAATCTAAAAACTATCGCAATAATATAATAATCAAAATGTTCAGATCAGGCAGTCGCCATTTACGTCAGTAGTCTTAACGGTTATTCCATTCCACAATCTTTATTTCCATAGTATCTAAAAAAATGGAGAGTTAAAAGCAGTAAGCGCTGCAGAATTTTATTGTCGCGATACTCAAAATATATGTATTTCACCTGTCACCGTGAATTTCAACGCGATTCTAAAAAGAAATTATTGCCTTAAATATTCTAAAAGAACCAAACAAACATTCATATCGAAAAAATTGCAATTAAATCTCAATAAAGCAAGATTCATTACTAACATTTCTCTAACTCTACAAAATCCAGCTTCATCTCTCATTCCCTTACATTTCTACTATACTTAACGAGTAACAAACATTACTAATAATCCAAATAATCAAAATAATCATTATTAATTCCATTTAATCACATTTAATCAGATCCTATCACGAATTCCCTCGGTCACGAAATATTCTTTTCGCTTTTACTTTCTTTCCGCGTCCACGGTTTTAATTACGCGAAACGTTCGTTAGAAAAAGACTTTATTAACGAGACAGCGAGGGAAACAACGTTATTACTCATGGCTCTCCGGTCGGTTTTTATTTCTTCACGCATCGCCGGAGAAAAGGGAATAAATATTTTTCTGTCAACCATAGTGAACCCATGGCGAACCCATGGCGAACCATGGTCACCCATAGGCTGGCCCCACCGACGAGAGAGGGTGGCTGAGTGTTACGGGTGGGTAAGTCTAAGGTTGTCAGGGCTACGACTCTCGAAACACAGTAACCGCCCGCCATCTTTGCTTCTCCGCGAGCTGCGTGGGTGTATCCGAGCGTGAAAAGAGCGGGGATGAAAGGGAGCACAGGGAGGGGGAGAATACCGAGGGGAGAGAGAGAGAGAGAGAGAAAGGGAGAGAGAGAAGGATATCGGGAAATACTGGAAAGATACGGGGAGAGCAAATAGCTAGGGAAATATGAAACGTGGGTGGAGAGTGACGAGAGTCTGTAAAAATAGAATTCGGGAAATCTGGTTAATTAATTAATTGTTTGTTTCATAAGAGGGGATTTAATAGATTTTTTTTTGAGAGGAAGGGCGGGAAATCGATATCGTGGGAGTATCGATTAAATACAGAAGTGAGACGGTGGATCGATAAGATTATTTTAATTGTTTAAATGACTTTGTAATATGTTTTAAAGGGATCATGTTTAATGGGTGCGTAATTAGGAAGATACATTTTAATTTGAATAATATGACAATTTCCATGGTGGTACTATGACGGTTTATGCTAATTACTATGAAAAAAGTGTCTTTGGAGTCGCGAGTATCATTCAAATAAAACAATGTGATACCTGGGAAAAAGAACGTTACCCCACACTGTTATCCAAACAATCAAAATCAGAGAAAAAGATACCTTTCTATCATTAAACAACACTTTCAATCACACCAAAAAATCTTCATCCAATAAAAACTAGTTCCTCCACCCAAAATACCCTCTGTATATCACACCAACATTACCAAAATCCAAAAAAAAAAAATCATTTCACTTATCACCGGTTACGAAGCAGTGGGTGGGGGGGGGGGGTCGGGGGGGCGTATGGAGAGGGAACGAGACGGAGATAAAAGTTTCGACAGATGAGAGGCAGCCAATGGCGAGCTAGTCCCCCACCACCGGATTCAGCACAGCATCCTATCATTCGTAGGAGGCGCGGGTCGACGGAAGTGCGCATGTACGCCCTCGATGAACTGACACTGCTCCCTTTTCCTCTGCGACACGAGGTCTCCGGGGGTGCATTGCAGATATAGGCGTGGCGTGATTGCTCCTCCACTCCGTCCTCGACGGAGGGCGAAAACGACCATCCCTTCCGAAAAACGGTTTCCCAGCTCGTCGGAATTGGTTTCCGCTTTCGAAACGCGGATCGATTGGGGGAAATTTGGAGAATTTTTCGCGGGAATATTTGAATTGGAGCAGAGTTTTTTGTTACATTAATTGCTCTTGTAAAAATTTTATTTAATAATAATTCCATTTATAGAAAGAAATAGTGTAGTTAGGAGAAATTTGAGAATATTTGAATTGGAGCAGAGTTTTTGTTACATTAAAATTAATTTTTGTAAAAGTTGTATTTAATACAATCCATTTATAGAAAGAAATAATTAAGGGTGGGTGAATATAAGGGTGTTTAGGGAAGTGAGAGGGATTTTTAAGGGAAATTGTACATGTTTGATGCTGTGAGGTATTTGAATTTCTTCTGGATGGGATGATGATTTATAGAGGGGAAAATTTGTGTAATTTAGTAGAGATTCTGGGTCCTATCTAGTGAAAATCCGCTTTCCCGGTCGGTGCTTTCTATTTCTAACGATCGTCGAACGCCGGAGACCAATCGTTAGAAGGTTCCGCGAACCAGGAAAAACGATTTCTAGTTTTCTTACTCGAGTAACTAGTCCGCTCTAACGTATCAATAACTCCACTCACCACTTTAATCCAAATTATCTCTCACAATTTAAACTTTAAACCCCTACATCCTAAGTAATTTTTATCCCGAGCAAAACACAGTAATAACTATCATCCAATTGTTTTTCGCT
The DNA here is from genome assembly GCA_917499265.3 of Mimumesa dahlbomi. Lineage (NCBI taxonomy): Eukaryota > Metazoa > Arthropoda > Insecta > Hymenoptera > Crabronidae > Mimumesa > Mimumesa dahlbomi. The sequence goes on along the minus strand of OU824120.1, from coordinate 11,177,479 downwards.
ATTAATCAATGATCGGATAAAATATCATTACATAATAATCTCTCTCTCCCTCTCTCTTTTTCTTTCTTTCTCCACGTGGACAAGGGTCTCTGGTCGTCGTAAATCATTAGTATCGAATTTATTCCGGTCAGTACATAAAAGCGTAATGCGTGTTTTAAACGCGAACATAAACCGCAAGTTAAGCGAGCAAAAACCCGTTTCTCCGGCGCGAGGCGTGCGCGTGATTTACGCGCATGAATAAAGTCACCTGCCGGCAGGTAACATTTATTAGAGCCGCACGGCAATGGCAGGTTTATACAAGCCCATACGTTGCCACCTATGTAGTATTTCGATCGGTAGATCTATGATCTACAGTACTTACCAAATGATTCGCCTAACGCCAGACAAATTGGAAAAAAATGTGAAAATCATTGGGAAATTTGATAAAATTTAAATCCAGGTAAAATTAGGAAAATGAGTTTGAATATAGTTATTGGTATTTGATAACGATTATGATATAATATAATGTTATCTTGATAACGATGAACTAGGGAAAAGAATGATTTTTTTTAAAGATTTCACAGCAAGATGACTTGGAATTATTATGTGAAATAATTCTTGCGGATATTGAATATTGAGTCTTTCGATAAGAAATTAGAAAATCATTCTGATATTGTTTTATCATAATAAATGTGACGGAATAAAAGTTTATTGATGATATTGGGATATTGAAAATCACGTGGGAGTATTAATTACTCAGGATAATTGATGCAAAGAATTCTTTGTATGGAAGAATTTAAGAAAAATTCAAGTCTGATACTCGGAGACTCTTATCGCTAAAGACACCGTATCTCGCGTTAAATATCTCAATGCTTCAAACTTCCTTTCTTTCAGTTTCCGTTCAACTTTGAGATACGATGTTGTCTCGATTGAGATTTCTTGATCCAGTATTCAAAATACGATTGAATCTCTTTGTTTTTTAATTATTTACTTTTAATTATGAATAGATCTAAATGATCTATAATAAATATACCACTGACTTTCGTACATTAAATCCATCAATCAGAAATTTCCTCTTTTCTTCCTAAAAGAAAGAAAATTATTCGAATAAAATAACATCAATTTTCCTAATATAATAATTGTTAGAATAATTATTAATATTTTATTCGCGTTATACCCCGTCAGAAGTGAGTTTTACTTTGAAACGCGAACCAAGCGGAGAGTTATGATCTCGTGTAAATGATATTTCCTGTCAGAAAGAAAAAAATCAATACTCGTGACAATGATCTTAAGGTCAGTTAACCGTGGAACGTTGATAACGACGTAAGATGTTTTGTCTGCTTCCTGCTACGGATCGATAATAAGGATTACCTGTACACACTGTCAATACCGCGTCGCTTTAATCTAATTCCTTGTCGTGTGAGAAAATAATTTTTTTTTTCACAGATAAACTCGTACGAGATCACCTATATACGTTTCTTATACCAAATACATGTACAGCACAAAGGATGGTGTTTACAAATTTTACACAAAAAACACATTCTTTAAATAGAACATTTACGATATTTATCATATTATACTTTTGCGCTTATGGTGTAAATGATAATTAAATAATTAGATTGCAATTGTAATTTATTCTGTATTTTTTATTTAAGGTGTAGTTAAAAGTTTCTTTTTTATATGGAAAATATGTAGGTAGAGAAGTCTGTTTTATTAAAATCAATATGGGAAATGATAGAATCTCTCTTGTTGCACGATATTTGGATTCTTTGGATTTTCCTACATCGTCAAAAAAAAAAGTGTCTTATCTGTCCTTCGTTGATCGTTTATCTTGCTACCTTGTTCAGTCTCGGAATAGTATTTCCTACTTCGCAATTTTCTGAAATCTTCCTTTAATAAAAACGAACCTTAACTCCTTTGTTCACATGGTTCAAAAGGGAATTGAAGAAAGTATAAATAAAATCGTTTTTACCACTGTTCAGTCCGGTGTTAATTATTTCCGTATTTCCGTTGAAAGTTGTTCCTGAGTTCTGACGATTCTAAGATGCTTCGAGTCGGCTTCTAAAAGCTTGTAAATAAGGACGACTGCGGTTAGGACGTAGCACGAGGTCGCTGATAAATGTTATTGTCCCGGCTTCGTTCTGCTCCATCTGCGGTCTTCTATCAGCTTCCGGAGTACGTGTCAGATTTTTGCTCTATCCTGGCCTGCTTCTGTCGAACTGGAATACTTGTTACCAACATTTATTCAATCGACAGATTTCTATCGATTCAGGGAACACTGGAATAATTTATACATTATTTCTAATTAGAATGAACAAAGTATTTTTGGGAGAAAGGAAATTTTATTGAGATATATGTAATTAGTTCTTCTTAAATTTTATTCTCATTTCACTATGGAATTAAAAGGAAAATATTTATATCGTTTATTGCCAGATAAGTTCTCAGTTCTTAAGATATTTATATCATTTGTAAGAAACTTGAAGTGCTGATATATGAATGGAATTTTCAGAAATAATTAATTTACTAGAATCTGAATTTATTACTCTAGAATATTTATTTAATGAAATTTATTATATTTGGTCTGTTTATGTGGATTTGTGGAAAGATGAAAGGTTTTTAGTGGGAGATAGAATTTTTGGAAATTTGTAAATGGTGTTTTCCAGTGATCCGGTGTGTTTGAAATAATTCTTGAAACTGTGAGTGAAGACAGGAACTGATTAACCACGGATGTGTGGTCCAGAACCGAGTCTCCTGTTCAGTGGGTTTCCTCGTGTACAAGGAATCATTGAAATTAATTCCAGTGATGCGAAAGATTTCTACTAATTGCAAGACTATTTCAAAATACCTCTATTTATTCTTTGAAAATAGATCTTCGTAGTTAGTTTGATCTTTCGTTGGCGTTTTAATCATTAAATAATATAATTAATCAATATTTTGTTGGGGAAAGTGATACGTGCATATGAAAATTGTAATTCTTAATTGATTTTTATAGTAATCATTACGATATACGTGAGTGTAATACTTTTTCTCTGCCAAACTCTTAATTACGTGGCTGTCTGTTTACGTTCAGCAGTAATTACACGCGAACAGCTATATGTATACATACATATATGTTATGTGTACAATATATGAGGAGAGATTTAGGAAAAGAGACGTGTTGAATTACTATTCGACGTAATACGAGGATTATTTAGCATTGGGATATGGCGAATAGACAAAATGACTTAATTAAAAATTTACAATATCTTTAAAATCCATATCTAAATTAGATCTTGAAATATATTTCAAAATCTCTTTTCTCTGTTTCAGTTTCTGTCAAAAGCAGCCCAGATCGGGGACATGACAACGAAACGCAAGTCGATACCGCATCGCCATCAAGTGTAAGTTACTTTTCTTATTATCTATTGACTCATTTTCTATGAAATTCAAAAATTCAAAAATTATTCTTAACTAAAGTTGTTTAAATTTGATTTAAATAGTTCTTTAGAATGATTACAAAATTATCCTGCTTTAACACTAGAACTACCGAGGATTAATTCGGTGTATTTAGAAACATTGGATAAATATGTTTGAAACAAAGAAATAAAGGAGGATAGTAAATTGATCGATTTAATTATTTGCATAGAGTGTTATAAACTTAACCCTTTGCGGTCGGTGTCCTCTTAGCGGGGACACTTTTAAATCGTCGAATCGTCAAAAATTGCAAAACTGACAAAACACTATCGTCCCCTATGCCTCGTGGTTCAAAATCCGTTTCAACAAATTCGGTGTGTTTTAATATCCATATAGCTATTGATTTTAAATAGGTGTAAGCAAAAGTAACTGCGAAACGCTAGATTTGCTCCGACCTGCAGGTACTCCCAAAAGTGAAATCTACCGATCGCAAAGGGTTAAGCGATTCTTAGAAGAAATTCGGAATAAGTCATTTTGTCCCCCTTGGTAGTTCTAGGGTCGATCCAAGTTGATCAACCAACTCAGGAAAGTCAATAATAAAAAAAAAACACAATTTTATCTCTCCCAGGTCGAATTGGCCGAGAACGCACACCCCTGTCCAGCCTGTCCGTCGGTGCTGCCCAGTTCCCGGGACCTGACGAACCATCTCCGAGGACACAACTCCCCCCGCAGCACCGACTGCAGCGGCGAGGAGGACTACTGCTGCGGAGTCTGCAACAAGGTGCTAAGCTCCGCCAGCTCCCTGGACCGCCACGTCCTGGTGCACTCGGGCGAACGCCCGTTCAAATGCAAATACTGCGACATGGCGTTCACGACGAACGGCAACATGAACAGGCACCTCAGAACCGCCCACCGGGGTGTCTCGCCGCACAGTTGCACCGACTCCGAGAGCAGCAGCGACTCTGAAAAACCGTCGAAAAGACGACATATGGAAGAATACAACAACAACGAAATATCAACGAAGAGAAGCTCACCGGATTACATAGACAGACAGGAAAAGTCACCGAGTTTAACGGGGAAAAGAAAATGTTCTAGTTTCCTCAGCGATAACGAAGGACACAAAAGACATAAGATCCTTTTAAGTAACTCCAGGACGGAGATCAAACCTCGTCCTGATGATAATCAGAACGTCTATAGCTGTCCTGTTTGTGGTAGACAAGATTTCGCGACCAGTGCCCTATTAGAAGCACATCTGGAAAGAAGTCACCCGGAGTTCCCTGCAAAGTGTGACGCTTGTAATTTGTCGTTTAAAAATCACCGGGTGCTGAATCTCCATCGATTTATGATCCATTTTAATGAGCATTCCATTGGAAATACTGCGAGAAATCTGAGGAATTCTGTTGTGGGATTCAATGATTTAACATTTGTGGATTTCTCCTCGGATAAATTCCCAGCGATAGCTAGAGCTGTCTGTGAACAATCTCTGCATCGTCCTGCTTCCGGTGAGGTGGCCAGATTTCAATGTTCAAAGTGTCTGAGGGCTTTTCCCTGTAGATCAGCGTTGGACGCTCATGAAACGGACTGCGGGACGACGAACTCTCACCCCAGGGTGTTGGACGATAGTCAGTCGAGGCGGGACGACTTCTTCGCCGGCCTGGACCTGCAGAACAAGGCGGCGTTGAACGAAGCCAAAGAGGGAAAAGACCTGGCTGATATCCAAAGTATCATTTCAGTGACCTCTGGTCCCATTTTGCAAAATTTCCCGCGGTCAGACGCTAGTACACCTGAAAGTAATATCAAATTTAATCCAAGTATTGGGTCCTCTGGTTCCTCTGGGACTTTCTCCTCGGAATACCACGAGGAAGAGGCCCAGGATGCTTTCGCAGCGGAGTTCAGGAAGATGAAACTAAAAGGGGAATTCCCCTGCAGACTTTGCTCGGCGATTTTCCCCAATCTGCGAGCCCTAAAAGGTCACAATAGGGCTCACATGGGAGTTGGACCTGGTATGCCCTATCCCTGTAATATGTGTCCCTATACTAGCACAGACAAAGCTACGTTGGTGAGACACTTGAGGTCACACAACGGTGACCGACCTTACGAGTGTTCTTTGTGCAACTATGCGTTCACCACGAAAGCCAATTGCGAGAGACACGTGAGGAATCGTCACGGTAAACTCACCAGGGAAGACATCAAGAGTGTTTTAATTTATCATCCTAACGAGGACTCAACGAATGAGAACGTTGAGAGGAGTTCACCGAGGGTGATGAAGGAGGATGCGAGGAAAAGCTTGATTTACCCTAACGAGGATCATCATCCATCACAAATTCATTATTCTTCACCGATGCCAATGGAAGTTCGAGGAGAGATCAGAATAATAGAAGAAGCAAAGATGCATAACTCTGCGATGTCCGTTCATAATACCCCGGTGAGTCACTACGAGAAAACAGAGTCGTTCACCAGGTCCCTGGTTCAGCCATTGGAGTTGACACAAAGAAACCAGGACGAGTTGAACGGCCCCCAGGATCTCATGGTGAAGTCCGATTACACGAAACTCGACGAGGACTTCGAGTCAAGGTCGTCGGAGGGCAGCGTGTCTCTAGTCAGTGAAACCAAATCAGATTCGCACCAAAGAATACAAGCTAGTCCGATGAACCTGAAGAAGTCCCTGAACCCCACCTCCGTCGAGAATGTCGGTGAAGATGGACCCTTGGACCTTTCCATGGACGTCCTTGACCTTAGCAAAAAGTCCAAGGAGAAACAGGAAAACCTAGTGACGTCACAGGAACAATATGGCAAACAGAAAGAATTGTACAATGCGACCAGCCAACTTTTGCTGACGGAAGCTTTGCTAAAAGCTGGACAAGGTAGCGCCCCGTCTACCTCGCTGGAAACCCTCTACGCGAACGCTCATTTAATTTATCGCAACTTTGGAACGTTCCCCGGTGTAGGTGCTGGTATTTTACCATCGTATTTGTTTAATCCGCACGTTTTCGGTCAGGATTTCACGATGAAAGAGAGGCTACAGAAAGAACTGGTCAGGGGACTCCAGCTGACTAGCGGTGGCACCCTGGTGGAACCCTCTCTGACAGGGGCTGGGTTCGCCGCGTTTTCTCAAGGTCGCGAGATGAACTCCCAGACAGCTAATGAACAAAACGAATACGCTAAATTGATCTCGTCGAAAATCGCTAATAAGACCATGACCAGTCGTGAGAAGCCGGAGAACGTTCCTTCGTCGAATTCCGTGAAGATGGTCATTAAAAATGGCGTCCTAATGCCGAAACAGAAGCAAAGAAGGTATAGAACGGAGAGACCGTTCACTTGTGAACATTGTTCGGCCAGGTTCACCCTGAGGAGCAATATGGAGAGACATATCAAACAGCAACATCCTCAGCACTGGAGTCAGAGACCTAGGGGAGGACACTCTACCAGGGGAAGACCACCCTCGAGTCACCCAACGTTGTTACAAAATCTCGTTCAACCTGGTGCACAAGTGGCACCAACTTACCCGAGTATTTTACCAAAAGTTGAACAACCTGGTGGACAGGAGTACGGGAAACACGCCATCTCCGAGCAGGTGAAGTACGCCATCCTGGCACAGCAGCTGAAAGCGAATAAGATTGACGAAAATGACTCTGAAGAGGAGCTGGTGATCGACGAGGAACCCAACGACAAGGAAGAATCTCAGGAACGGAAAGAAAGATGTCCAAGTTTGTTAAGGGAACAACTTGAAGGGACGGAGAACTCTGTTAAACAGAGTTCAGTGAAACAGGAAGTTGAAGAAATCAACAAAGAAGTCCCTGAAGTGACTGACAATGAAAATTCGATGGACGATAATAATGGTCAGGACACCAGGGTGTCGGACACCGAGGTGGAGACAGAGAAAGATGAAAATAAACCTGGGAATCGAGTGTTGAAAACGGAAGTTGATGATGAAAAGTCTGAGAAACTTGAAGATGGGGCAACGGACCTGGCTAGTGTCTCCGAATTGCTGGACAACGCTTCGCAACAGTATCAACAGTTTCAACCACAATATTTAAGCGATGAAGAGGGTCTCGTGGCGTCCACTAGCGACTGCAATAATTCCGGAAGTGACGAAAAGTCTGACTCGGTGAATTCTTTGAATTCCGTGGGTGCGTCATCGAAGAAGAAGAAGAAAAAGAAGAAGAAGAAGAAGAAGAAATCTGCGTACTCCATGGCACCTAACAGGGTGATCTGTCCCTATTGTGAAAGACCTTTCCCCTGGACATCATCCCTTCGGAGACACATTTTAACTCACACTGGACAGAAACCTTATCAATGCGTCCATTGCTCTCTTCTTTTTACAACGAAATCCAACTGCGATCGTCATCTGCTGAGAAAACATAAAACAAATCCAAATAAAATGCGACGAGTTCGAAATTCCTCTTCTCCCGACTCTCAGGCTGTTTTAAGTAATAATAATACATTTTCCATGAGGAACGTCCCAGAAAGACCGTATAAATGTAACCAATGTCCCAGTTCAACTTTTTCAACCCTCGGGAACTTGAAAAAACACCGGTCGACGAAACACGCGAGGAAGATGAAGTCCAGGTCCGACACTCCGTCCAGCGAGCCCCAGAATAGTCCCCAGGAATGTATAAAACAAAACGAGCAAAGTGACTATGAAAGTCAGTCGTCCGAAAGTGTTGATAACTCTTCGGCAACTGGTCTGCCGAAATCCAACGTGAACACTTCACCCTCGACGAATGACACGCCAAGGTCAAGGAGACCGTCACCGAGATCCTCCCCAGGACCAAGTGACGTCCCGTTTAAATGTCATTTGTGCGATTGTGGGTTTGCGGAACGTCAGGATTGTCTGGAGCATATTAAATTGAACCATAAAAGGTCATACGAGATGCTGGTGGCCAAGGGTGCCCTGGACATGGACATCGACGCCGTGGAGGATCAGCAGCAACCACCTCCGCAGCATCCGAGCGACGGCGAAGAGAAAAGGGGACGATTCCCTGATTACAGTAATAGAAAGGTGAGGCTTCACGTTCCGGAGGCCAGTTTTTTGTAAGCGGCTTGTGTAAGTCGGTTTTTGTACTTTGGAAAGAAACGTCGAGACATTTTGTTGAATGGGAAGTTTAAATAGAGTCTTGGTAGGAATTTGTAATTTTTGAGAAACGTTGAGACATTTCGTAGAGTTTTCTAATTTTTATTATTTTTTTAATGATAAGAAGTATATAATTCTTCACCAATAAATATAATATCTACAATTATTCTTATAAATATAATATTTGAATATTCAGAAAGAGGAAGTATTGGTAATCTATTGTTAGTTACAAATTTTTTTAATTAATTTATTAATATCAGTTTAAAAGCAGCTATATATATGTATAAATGAAGTTTTAGACATATTTTGTTGGATGAAAGTTTAAATAGAGTCTTCGTAGCAATTTGTAATTTTCAACCCTTTTAGTGGTAAAATAACCGCAGGAATTTTACGCCTTATCGCTTATAGTGTATACAATGCTTCGGCACTAACAGCAATAAACCTAACAAACTATTCTAATAAACAATTTAATTGCAATGCAAGGAGTTTGAAAAAGTTATTTTGAAACACAACACTTTTGTGATATCGTTGTTGGCACTAAAAGGGTTAAAATTAATTACAGATCACCTTATTCCCTTAAAAATCAAATTCTACCAACAATTGCGAAAACCTATCTTAGAGCTTAATTAAAAAACTGCCTTACACCTTTAATTTTCTTTCAAAATCAATCTCTACAACCTAGCATAATTAAAAACATCCCTAAATCTCTATCTAACAATAAAAATCCTTTTCGCAGGTAGTCTGTGCATTCTGCATGCGAAGATTCTGGTCCGCCGAGGACTTGCGTCGCCACATGAGGACTCACACCGGCGAAAGACCCTTCTCCTGCGACATTTGCTGCCGGAGGTTCACCCTGAAGCACAGCATGCTGCGGCACAGAAAGAAACACGAGTCCATCGACTCGACCATGTACGTGGGTACCAGCGGCGACGAGGAAAATTCGCCGACGCAACCCGTCAGCATCGCACCACGTAGCCAACAACCGGCTCCGGTTTTGGTAGCCGCGAATTCCGGAAGTAGTCGGATCCAGGACAGAATCTCGTTGCCCACCGTAGCCACCGTTGCCACCGCTGACGCGGCACCTAGTGGACTGATGCGATTCAACCCCTACGAGAAACTGACCACCCTTACGGGAAAACTGGCCAGCATCCCGCAGAACGTGAATCCCGAAGTCAGCGAGAGCGCCGATAACGATTTGATCTCGAATTTGCTCGGAATTAGGGATAAAAGTTTCATCGATCGAGTATTACAGGCGTCCGCGGACGACGCGGCGAAATTGTTGGGGGTGAAACGTAGCCAGGAGTGAAACTATCCCACGGGTTTCTTTTTCTTTTTTTTTTTTCGCGTAAAAATGTCGTCGTGAATTTGTTGGAAATGTTCTCACGATCGTGCCTTAAGTCCCCCCCTCCGTTCTTTCGAGCACGTTTAGATAAATTCGAAGTCTGTTTATTGTAATTATATGATAATTCGATCGGGGCGTCGATGTTGAAAAGGAAATACGGTTGATACGGTTTTATTCACCGCGTTGTCGTTGAATTTGTTGTGTGTATCGTTTCTTTTTTTTCTTATTTTACATTTCTATGTCTATCGATGGTATATATATATATATATATATATATATATATATATATATATATATATATATATATATATATGTATATGTATGTATACAGCAGATTGATGTAAAAGTCAGAGAGGCTTTGTAAAAGACTGCGAAAGAGGGGAAAGTATTTTCTGATTACCGTATTTATTTCGCGTTTACCGTTTTGACGAAAGCTTTCTAGGTGTTAGGGATGAGCAGATCGATGGTACATTTGATTTTCTCATTTTTTTTGTTGTTTTTCGTCGGGTCATCTCGTTCGGGTGCACGAAGTTACGTAACAACGCGGGAAAAATGATGAAGAAAAGTATCTCGGAACCATTATAAATATAGTTCTTGATTACCATAATCGTTAATCAAAAACTAAATTTCGATTGGACATATTTCTCGTGAGATTTCACCAGTTACTTTTTTTTACCAATTTTTTTTATTATTACTCGCTTCGACGACACCGAATTCGATCTGAATCAGAGACAATGATCAAATAATAAATACTTTTCGTCGTTTGTTCCCTCTGTTACCACCTAAAACGAAATAATGTTTTAAACACGATACCTTTTTTCTTACGATTTTATTAGATTTACATCAACCTGCTGCACGCCAGCGTTCAGCTCCGAGTTTCCGAAGACACGCGTGAGACTTATATTGTTAACGAACAGAGAGTTCCACGGGAACGAGTGGACGTTACACACTTCTCTTCACATCTTAGTCTAGCCAGTGAGCATAGGGCCACTGTATATTTCTCTTCGTTGGTTGTGTCTTATCGCGACAATTCTCGCTTCCTCTGAACACAATATTCGTTTCGGGGTGCGAGGATATAAAACACGTGTACGTCTCTTTCTCTATATTATGTACATAAGCGAAACATTGTGAATCGTATGATTTTTTTGTTTAGTATAATGTGTAAGATTCGGCGTTCCACTGCAACAACAAAAAAAAAAGGATGCGGGGTAGCGTGTCGCCGATAAAAAATGAACGAAAATGTTAATATAAAAGGGCCCGGTAACGTCGAACGATACGATTAACGCGTGAACGTGTTCCAACGTGAACATTTCTCCGGCGAAACGGGCCCACGTTGAAATCCAAAGATGTTTTACACAACGAATTAAGTTAGCCATACGTACTTGCGATTCTATTTATTGTTAAATATGTTTTTTTTTTCGCGACGTTCCGATTCGCGATGCGCATCGAGATAATCGGAATTGGAAGGTTGATCGAGATCGAGATTCGACTACCGATGCGAATCAATCGTTCCGAGTGTGCTTGATACACGGGTATTTAACGGTGTTCAATGTAACGAACACCCCATGTATTTCGGTTGTGTTAGTTCTCTTTCTCTCTATCTCTCTCTCTCTCTCTCTGTCTCTCTCTCTCTTTTTCTTTGTACGAGCCGCGGATATAAAATTCACTCTCGATAATCAGTTCGGCCGAAAAAATACAAGTAGAGCAATATAGGAAAAGTTTATAATTATATATCGTCGATTTATATCTCGTTGCGTAATTATTACTGTATATAAATAGCCTAATCATATCGCTCTAGGGTCTATGTTCTCGTATTGTCGGTGCATAGTCCGCGTTTAATGAATCCATCGCGGAGGAAAATGATATTTAAATGCAATTTACCAAATAATTAGCTTAGGTTCGATCGTGGACCATAGTTCAATCTCTCGATTTAAAAAACCAATCGATCGAACCGGGCGACGAACATTTGTATCACTTAATTGTCATCTTTTTCTTTCTTCCTTTCTTTCTGTCTCTCTTCTTCTTCTTCTTCTATTTTCTCTTCTTTCTCAACATTTCTGCTTCTCGTCATTTCTCATTATCATCTAACTTTTTGTGTCACAAGATACACTTATACTTTTCTTCTTTCCTTTCCATCACTCGTCATCTGTCCCTTTTAAGCTCAATGTATTTATTCTTTTGTAGCGAAATGTGGCTGCGTGTGAATTCGACGTGCGCTCGACTTTGTTAAAACAGTCTGAGCCTGAAAACCGCTTACGACGCTTTCTGTTTAATCGAGACGATTTTTTAGAATGATGTAAACGCGTTTTCGTTTATCCTTTCTCAGTGCGGTCGTTGCGATATGTGCCTTGCTCGTCCTGCAAAATATCATAATCGAGATATAATTATTTATTGTAGGCAATGAATGTCACGAGGATGAATCGAAAAAGTTACGGAGAATCGCGTGGAAAACTTAGAGAGGATAAATAGTTAATCGAGGAGCGTAGAAAAAGGCAAATCGAAAATTATAGTTTAACCATCTGATTCGCGTGGGGAGCTTAGAATATCCTTGCTGCGAACTGATTTTATTCCCAGGATCGAATGCTTAAATTCAAACGCTGTTCCGTGTTCGCGAGAAGTATTGTTACGATGATATTATCATACTCGCAGTCGTATTGTAATGATCAAGATTAAATAATCGGTTTTGTTTATGATGCATGCGTGCAACGTAACAATGACAAACGAGGAAGGGAACCGGAACTACGTGTTTGAATGCATTTAACAAATTTTATTTTGGGAATAAACGAGAACTCTACGGTGTTTTTTTTCTAATAGTTTTAAGGCTGCGGAAAATATTTAAAACTGTAACTGGTTCCACGCCTTTTCCATAAAATAGCAATGCATTGGCAACCAGTGAAAAATGACATTGAACTCGCGACCGTCGAAGAATACGATTATTTATGTGAATTGTAAATTGTATACGTGTAAATATAGAGATATTGATAAAATAATCAATTGTGTTTATCCATAAGATCTCAACGTTCAGCTAACTCCTTCGTGAAGTAAGTAATTCAGTTCTGAAACCATAAACGTTCATCTACATACCTAGGATTTCGAACCAAAGAAACGTGTGATACAAATATATAAATACTTTTATTGTAAAAATACAAATTTCATACAGTTCACTTTTAACTCTGCATCGCTCTGCGGCACAATCGAGCCAAAAGACTGTTCATTTGTAACAAACTGCTGATACCATCAACTATTCCTAAATGCGTTATTCCGATTTCCTGGAATCATGAAACGGAGCTGTGAGGAACAAGTACGTAGCACAATCAAAAAGCAAATGTTCAAAGTCTTACTTTTATGAAATCCAATTTCAATGTTTCCTCGATAGAAAGATTTTTACAGACTCTGAAGATATTGCTGATTAAATCTTCTGCAGAGTATCCCATTTTCCACAGGTGGTCCATTACCTATTATAATGAGAATTTGAGTATCAACTTCAATTACATTTAATTCATGTTATGTAGCAATTAATTTCCTACCTTGTATGCTTTAGAAATGTTTCCCTTGGTACAAAATTCAAGCATCTCTTTCACCAACAGGGGATGTGGTTCATCGCATACTTTAAATACATTCTCTCCATTTACGTGACCAAAGCCATTGTATGTGGATTGTAAATTATTTAACGCTTGTCTCATGTCACCCTGTGCTGTGAATACTATTGCCTCTAAACCATCATCAGTGTGTGAGATCTGTTAAAACATTTTGATAAATATTCCATTAGGTTTACTGAAAAGGCAAAATCATTCAGGTATTTTGAAAAATAGATTGTCTTACATTCTCTTTTTCACAGACTTCAAGAACCTTTGCCAGAATCTGAGCATCTGATAGCTTTCCATATCTTAACATAGCACAACGTGATTGAATGGGCTCAATAATTTTCTCACTTGTGTTACAAGCCAACGCAAATCTTGTTGTATTGCTATATATCTCCATTGTTCTACGCAATGCCTGTTGCGCACCATCGGTCATACTGTCTGCTTCATCTAAAATGATTATCTTGTGTTTTCCTTTCGGAAGATTCACCTAGCGTTTTCATAACATGTATTAAATGGCTATTGTACAAGTAAAGACACAATTCAAAGTGTTTCATATGCTTACCTTCTTCTGCGCAAACATTTTAATTTTATTTCTAACAACATCTATTCCTCTATCGTTTGAGGCATTTAATTCCAGCACAGCGTCTTTGAAAGCTGGGCCCAAGAGAATACGTGCCAGGCACAGAATTGTTGTAGTCTTCCCGACACCCGGCGGACCGGCAATAATAATATTGGGACAATTTCCATGTTGTGCAAAGACAGCTAGTCTAGACACGGTATCCTCATTTCCAACAATATCGGTGAAAACTTGCGGCCGATACTTTTCTATCCTACGTGAATAATTTAAGATTTTTCGTCAGTAAGAAATTTAAATTCTGTTTGTGTTTCGCATCAATATAACCTACATAACCTTAAAAATGTATGTATACATTTAAACGAAGTATTCTTACTTTTTATTAACTTACCATGGCAAGTGAGAAGATCTGTTATCTTTCACATTAACTTTCACATTCGAACCACTGGTGGACGGAACAACATCAATTTCCATTGATTCTTCTGTGGTGCCGTCTCCCGCCATCCTCAATATTTAAGTCGACGAAAAAGGCGGGCTTTACAGGCGGCGATGCATGCGCTGTTGAAGCACAGGTTGTACGAAATTTGGAGTATAACATAGCGAACGCCACGTAAAGAAGTAGCTACCTTAAACCCAGGGGGAGGACACGACCATAGTAAAAGCTTGGTCGCCCGTTTTAGTTCCCAAAAACAAGGATAGTTTCTAGATGGCACCACTTTGTCTCACCACTACACGTAAGCTCTCTGTAGGTGAGCGTCAACACACATGCACTAATCCGTGTGACACTCACACAAATGCACAAACTGTGTGACACTCACACATAGGCACTAATCCATGTGCCCCCCCCCCTCATATATATATAGGTATGCTATTAAAAGAAATAACAGAAAATATATAAAATATACTAAATTTATTATCTCAAATAGTTAAAAAAAAACAGAAAAGGAGCACCATATTTAAAATTTCTTCTCAATTAAGGGCCTGGTGTATCTTAGCACATCTTCACATGATAGTCTATCCGGTGTTCATCAGAACTCTTCGGTGTTGGTTCCATAATTGTCCCTTCTTGAATTATAGCGGATGGAGTTGTAATCTCTGAAACAATCACGATCAATTTTGAATTAGTACACATTTTTTAAAATATTGATTCCATTGAGACTCCCCCTTAATTATTCAAAAATACTCCCTCTGTCCCATAATACTAGATAGTTTTCTCCTTTTGTCTTGTCCCATATTACTGAATGTTTCTTCAAAATTAATTTTTTGAAAAAAAAGTTAGTATATTTTTATTTCAGAGTAGTTTATTGTTCAAAAAATATTAAACTCCTAAGAAAAAGAAATATTGAAATTGAGCCATATATTATGATAAGTTGCTGCCATGAAACTAAAACTATCAAGTATTATGGGACAGTGGGAGTACATTATAACATATTTTGACATGAATAAACCTACTTCATTGCAATTTCTCCTTATTATCAGTTATAAACGAATTAAGTACTTCGAAGTGAATAAATTTATTCATTCAAACTTGCTTTATAATAATAAGATTCAAATAATTAATCTACCTGACTATGCCCATCCATTTCATTACATTTGCTTGCCAATCGATTAGATATGCGTTGAATCCCTATATCCCAGTGATCCTTATATACATCATCCAATCTAAAACAAATAAGATGTCTAAGGCATTCAAAACATATTAATTGAAGCAAAGATAAAACATTTATTCGCCCTCCGTACCATATTTCCCCTGCAGCTTCACAAAAGTTTCCTTTATATAATTTCTTCATATCTTTATTACTCAAGGTCCCTGTGTGATGCATTTTGAACCTAGTAAACTATGAACTTAAAAGTTAAAGGAGCAACTATATAAGAAATGAATATTATATTATGTTTTGTGGTAATAATACTAAAAGATGTTTTGATTTCTTATAATTCAGTATATTTATCTAAAATATTCAACCAAAGGTTTATTTTTCTCACCATTGTAACAGTATGCGTCCGTTTCGGCTATACCAAGAAATAATTTCGTCACTTATCCATTAGTGCAAGTGCTTTGTTCACTGTAACATTTATTTCCACGTAAACGAGGTAGTTTAAGGGATTTCCATTCTTTCCGCTACGCCATAACCAACTACAACCGCCATCAGCCGCCAAAAAACCCGGTTCCGACTGACCCTCAGTCATCCTAGACTCGAACCCATAATGGTAACGTTGCTACTCTTCACAATGGTAACATTATTAATACGCACAGACTATAGCTTCTCTACCCTCAGTCATCCTAGACTCGAACCCTTAATGGTAACGTTGCTACCCTTCACAATGGTAACATTATTAATACGCACAGACTATAGCTTCTCTAACCTCAGTCATCCTAGACTCGAACCCATAATGGTAACGTGGCTACCCTTCACAATGGTAACATTATTAATACGCACAGACTATAGCTTCTATACCCTGTCATCCTAGATTCGAACCCATAATGGTAACGTTGCTACCCTTCACAATGGTAACATTATTAATACGCACAGACTATAACTTCTACACCCTGTCATCCTAGATTCGAACCGATAATGGTAACGTTGATACCCTTCACAAATAAACTTTAAAGGAAATACTTAAACAAAATTTTACATAATATATGAAATTCAATGTTGCTATGTAGGGTGTCTTAAGGTTTCCATATATGACGAGTTAGTGTCCCTTGGAAAAAGGCAGGTATATCGACTACCTGCTATTACGGGTCCCATCCTCCACCTCTCAAACGAAAGGTAAATCAATTAGGTAGTAATAATCCCCACTAATAATCCCCACTGGGAGACGTGAGCATTATTAGTAGATACTACTAATAATAAATTAATTTGAAAAGAAATCTAAAAAAAGTAACGTGAAATTTCTATAAAAATGTTCACACCACAAATTTCTCCAAACATTAAAATTAACGTTGTTACCCTTCACAAATAAACTTTAAAGGAAATACTTAAACAAAATTTTACATAATATATGAAATTCAATGTTGCTATGTAGGGTGTCTTAAGGTTTCCATATATGACGAGTTAGTGTCCCTTGGAAAAAGGCAGGTATATCGACTACCTGCTATTACGGGTCCCATCCTCCACCTCTCAAACGAAAGGTAAATCAATTAGGTAGTAATAATCCCCACTAATAATCCCCACTGGGAGACGTGAGCATTGTTAGTAGATACTACCGGTGGATCGGACATCTGCTCAGTTGCTTTCGAGTCATTGTTTAAGAACGTTGTCGGGTAAGTTTCCGCGGACGGGTTGTTTGATTACGGTACAGACGCGAATTCTTCGGTCGAGTGATTGTAACAGTAGAGTTTTCATTCTACGGGAGGTTCGATTACAATACAGGCGCGAATTCTTCGGTCGAGTGATTGTAAGTAACAGTAGAGTTTTCATTCTACGGGAGGTTCGAGAAATAATTATGCAACAACTTTAACGTGTACTTTTCAACGGCATTCGTTTATTCAATTTATCCATAACTAGATACGTACGTTACACAAGTAAGTAAAATACATTTGCATTTATTTAACAATGCAAACTCAGAGTGCGGCACGTTTTGTACATACCTCCTTCCCACTGGGAGGAGTGGGGATTATTAGTAGATACTACCGGTGGATCGGACATCTGCTCAGTTGTTCTCGAGTCATTGTTTACGAACGTTGTCAGGTAACTTTCCGCGGACGGGTTGTTTTATTACAAAACAGACGCGAATTCTTCGGTCGTGTCATTGTAAGCAACAGTAGAGGTTTCATTATACGGGAGGTTCGAGAAATAATTTTGCAACAACTTTAACGTGTACTTTTCAACCGCATTCGTTTATTCAATTTATCCATAACTACATAGTACATTACACAAGTAAGTGAAATACATTTGCATTTATTTAACAATGTAAACTCAAAGTGGGGCACATGGTGGTACCTCCTCGCGGTGTGCCCTGGGAGGACCTTGACGTCTCGCCCCCCTTTAACCGGGGGGGTTGGACGACGGGGTCCTGCTAACACCACCAAGGCGTAGGGAAGTTGGCGTGCCCATCGCCCAAGGAATTCATTCCTTGCAATAGCCAATTCGTTCCAGGGTGTGAGCGCCGTACACTGGAATGAATTTAGGCAGTGTCCCTTTTGTGACACTGCGCGGTTTACGGCCTCTTCGGGAGAATTGGGCGCTCTCTCGTCGCATCAAGCCTGGAGACTTTGTCTTCTCTTCGGGGATGGCAGTCCCGGTGTTCGTCACCGATGATAGTCATTCTCGAAGAGCGGGAAATGTCTTCGCCTCGTACATGGGGCACGTGGTGGTACCTCCTCGCGGTGTGCTCTGGGAGGACCTTGACGTCTTGCCCCCCTTTAACCGGGGGGGTTCGACGACGGGGTCCTGCTAACACCACCAAGGCGTAGGGAAGTTGGCGTGCCCATCGCCCAGGGAATAAATTCCCTGCAGTAGCCAGTTCGTTCCAGCGCGTGGCGCCGTGCGCTGGAATGAATTTCGGCAGTGTCCCTTTTGTGACACTGTGCGGAATACGGCCCTTCGGGAGGAGTGGCGTCCTCTCGTCGTGATCGTGCCTTACCCCGGGTCTGCTGGGGCGGACAGTCTTCGTCCTCTCTTCGAGGATGACGACCACGGTGCGGGGGCACCCGGTCCCTCACCTTGGGTAGTCATCTTTGAAGAGTGGAAGGAGAGGCTTGGGAGATGCCCAAGCACGGTAGGGGGCTTGCCTCCTACTTGACTTGGACATCTTCCGAGCCGCCTCCTTCCTCTCTTCGGGGATGGCTATCCCTGGTGAGAGTGCCAGTCCCCTCATCGGTGGTGGTCATCTTAGAAGAGCGGGAGGAAGAGGCCTGGGGGGCCTCACTCCCCGGGCTGATTCCTCCCGCTCTTTAGGGATGACCACCACTGGTGGGGGGACAGGGGCACTCACACCAGGGGTAGCCGTCCCTGAAGAGAGGAAGTTCAGAGCAGGGGGGCACTACGTCCGTTCAGATCATGAAAACAACCGACGTGGGTTGGGACCCTCTCCCCATTTCGAGTGAGTCCCAACCCCGGGCCGGGGGGCCTATCCGCCCCCCGACCCGGGGAGTGGAGAGAACCACCTCCGGAGACGGGGACCCCGGTGCTCCCAGAGGACCTCGGTCCTCCGGGAGCCCCCGGGCCCCCGGCCCCAAAGGACTCCGGCTGTGGCTCTCACCACCCCCGAGTCCCCCCACCCCCCGTGGATTGCGAAAACCGAACCGGGCAACCGAGCCGGCTCCGGCTCCCCACCCTTGGGGTCTCCAGGGCTCCCCCTAACCTCCACGTCGAGGGTGGCTGACCGGGCAAGCGAGCCACCCCCCTCACCGCCGGATCATCCCCCGAAGGGAAGGGGAAGGGAACCTGGAGGTGCCCAAGCACGGGAGGCCATGGGGTTCGCCTTCTGTTGGACCCACCCGTGCATCCCTGGGGCCCCGGGATGCCAGAAGGCGCCCCCCACGTCCCCCCGCGCTCGGACACCCCTCGAGCACCCGCCACCCGTCCCCGAAGAGGTCCATCCCTTCGGGGAAGGGTGGCGGGGGCTCGCGGGAACCGTCCGAGTTCGGCTGGAGCAAAGAGGAGCCCCAGCCGCCCTCGTCCGGCTCCCCAGGTCCCTCCACCTTCGCCTCGGGGAAGACCAGCGGTGAGAGGTTGGTGACCCCTCACCACGGCCCACCATCCCCCGAGGGAGGAAGGGTGAGGTCCCCAGAGGGTCCCCGCGGACGGGTGAGCTGGAAGACCGACCCGACTGCGTCGGAGCGGTCTTCGCAACCGAGGAAATGTTGCGGTGCTCCTCCTTATATAGGGCGAGCGCAGGCTGGGCGTGGTGGGGATGCCAAATGTTGGCGCAGTGGTGGGGAGAATTTTTGGACTTGTCGGCAAAAATTGTTATAAATGACAATTGAGTTTATACCCGGAAAAGGATGTTTTTATTGAATTTTGATCGATGACCATTTGGATCAACGGCCAGCAAACGCAGTGATTCTATTTATGTGATTAATTATTTAAGATGTTTAATTTGTAAGTTATACTCTTGTAAAATGAAGTCTTTCAATAAATTTCATTTATGATAAATCACGAGTTTCTTATATTAAAACCTATTCCTCAATTTTTATATCAACAAACTTCGAAATGTTAGACTTCTCTACCAAAAGAATAAATCACAAGATGTGGCAAGATTTCGCTTCCGTGAACGTCATTTAATGGAAAAGATAGGAATAATTATTATAAATAAAAAATTCAGTTTATTTTATCCAAAAATAGACTGTTTATTCATTTTGCAACACGTATAATATACAACACAAGATACTGTATATAATAAAGTATTTCCGCAAGCTAGTAGTACAGCTTAACAATTTTCTCGCAATTAAGTAGTCAGTCCACGTCGTCGCCGTCCCCCAGGAAACTGCGTGGAAAAGATCTGTTAAACATACAAATTAACTATTAATAAATTTTGAAATTACTAAAATAAATAATTAATTCTAAAATAATTCTTTTTATTTATATTTCTTTTTATAATTGTGGCACACTATACTCTATTCAATGCCATGTCTACTCTTATACCGTGTCTGCGATCGACGTTGTCCCGTTTAGAAACTCTATCTGGTAATTAGCCGAGTGATTAGCAACTAAAAGTTTCACGGAAACGCGTGTCAAAGTTTAATGAGAAGCGATTACCACACGCGGTTCGTCCAGAATCACTTAGCTCATCACTCACGACTTAACATCTTTAGTCAGTGGCGGTACAGGTAGTCAATTACAAGGAAACTACTATTTTCTTTCAATGGAATTCAAGTGTCATTATAATAACTATCGCTCTTATCAAATTAATATATTTAATAAACACATATTATAATATTTGCAAAGTCCAAAGACAGACTAAAAGTTTACCTTTATCAGTCATAAAGAAATATCTCATTCTTAAATAACATAAATAAATTAATTTGAAAAAAAATCTAAAAAAAGTAACGTGAAATTTCTATAAAAATGTTCACACCACAAATTTTTCCAAACATTAAAATTCCCATAGCTCGAAATCTTAAGACACCCTACATAGCAACATTGAATTTCATATATTATGTAAAATTTTGTTTAAGTATTTCCTTTAAAGTTTATTTGTGAAGGGTATCAACGTTACTATTATCGGTTCGAATCTAGGATAACAGGGTGTAGAAGTTATAGTCTGTGCGTATTAATAATGTTACCAAAGTGAAGGGTAGCAACGTTACCATTATGGGTTCGAGTCTAGGATGACTGAGGGTATAGAAGCTATAGTCTGTGCGTATTAACAATGTTACCGTCGTGAAGAGTAGCAACGTTACCATTATGGGTTCGAGTCTAGGATGACTGAGGGTAGAGAAGCTATATCCTGTGCGTATTAATAATGGTACCCTTGTGAAGGGTAGCAACGTTACCATTATGGGTTCGAGTCTAGGATGACTGAGGATAGAGAAGCTATAGTCTGTGCGTATTAATAATGTTACCATTGTGAAGGGTAGCAACGTTACCATTATGGGTTCGAGTCTAGGATGACTGAGGGTAGAGAAGCTATAGTCTGTGCGTATTAATAATGTTACCATTGTGAAGGGTAGCAACGTTACCATTTTGGGTGCGAGTCTAGGATGACCGAGGGTATAGAAGCTATAGTTTGTGCGTATTAATAATATTACTTAATTTTAAGGAATTACTTGAATTATACCACAGACCACACATAAGAGTAGACAGGACATGCTGTGCAAATTTTACAGATAGCGAGCTGAAACTTGTGCCACTGATTTAGTTAGGAAATTCTACGCCAGCACAATGTATAATAGTTGTACTTTAAAACCAGAAATTGTGAGTAATAAAACGTATGCTCTGGCGGCCATATTGTCGGCCGTCAACATGGCCGCCAGAGTATACCTTTCACGGTCGAAAATGAATATTTTCGGAGCACTGCCAGCGACGTACAATTGAAAATATAGGAAAACTAGCGCATAGGGAATGTAAGGCCAACTCTTACGAACATTAAAGGACCATTAACGATCGAGATATAATGAAAATTGCTGAGTAATAAAGTAAAGCGTAGGCCCATGTTTTACACTGATCTTACGCGTAATCTGGGTACATGCTGTGTGTCAATTGCTAATTTTCCTTAATCTCTTGAAATTTTACGAGTTCTTTCGTGTTTTCCCATATATTTGCATATTCCTTTGCATTCTTTTGGCAGAAATTGGCACGTATGTCGTCTAATTTCACTGAACGAAGCGAGCATGTGCCCAGATTACTCGTAAGATCTGTGTAAAACACGGGCCTACGCTTTACGTTATTACTCAGCAATTTTCGTTAAATCTCGATCGTTAATGGTCCTTTAATGTTCGTAAGAGTTGGCCTTACATTCCCTATGCGCCACTTTTCCTATATTTCCCATACTAAGTCGCTGGCAGCGCTCCGAAAATATTCATTTTCGACAGTGAAACGTATGCTCTGGCGGCCATGTTGACGGCCGACAATATGGCCGCCAGAGCATACGTTTTACTGTCGAAAATGAATATTTTCGTAGCACTGCCAGCGACGTACAATTAAAAATATAGGAAAAGTGGCGCATAGGGAATGTAAGGCCAACTCTTACGAACATTAAAGGACCATTAACGATCGAGATTTAACGAAAATTGCTGTGTAATAACGTAAAGCGTAGGCCCATGTTTTACACTGATCTTACGCGTAATCTGGGTACATGCTGTGTGTCAATTGCTAATTTTCATTAATCTCTAGAAATTTTACGAGTGTTTTCGAGTTTTGTCGTATATTTGCATATTCCTTTGCATTCTTTTGGGAGAAATTGGCACGTATGTCGTCTAATTTCACCGAACGAAGCGATAATTGTCCAGTGTCGTCGTATTGTTGGTTAAATATGTCAAGTAATGTGTCCGTAAATTGCTAATTTTCCTTAATCTTTCCGAATTTTATGTCTGTTTTCGAGTTTTTTCGTATATTAGCATATTCCTTTGCGTTCTTTTGGCAGAAATTGGAACGTATGTCGTCTAATTTCACCGAACGAAGCGATAACTGTCCAGTGTCGTCGTATTGTTGGTTAAATATGTCAAATAATGTTATGGCCGCAGACCCATTGCGCATGCGCGATCAGGGAATACCTCTTGCATACCTCCTATGCTATCCTGTGCTCCTGATACTCGAGTCGATTTTTCGAAGAATTTTCGCCGAATATTTCTCGAATATTCCACCTCTTACAAGCAGCGAAACGTCGTTTGAACGCGTACCACTTACTCACAATTTTTGGTTTTATGTATATTGGGGTTTATGCTTATTTATAAAATCCAACAATTAGCCAAATGAAAGCGCAATAGGGTAAATGTTTTAAAAATTTGCGGAAACGGCCAGCGAATTCCGAAAATCGCGAAAAACCTTCAATTTAGAGCAGTTTTTCGATTGCCTTTTGCTCAATTTTAGAGATAGCGAGCTGAGACTTATACCATTGTTTTAGTTGGGAAATTCTACGGCAGATTAACATATAATAGTTGTACTTTTCGTAAATTTAATTTTAAGAGGCGGAATATACGAGAAATATTCGGCGGAAATTCGTCGAAAAATCGACTCGAGTATCAGGAGCACAGGATAGCATAGGAGGTATGCAAGAGGTATACCCTGATCGCGCATGCGCAATGGGTCTGCGGCCATAACATTATTTGACATATTTAACCAACAATACGACGACACTGGACAATTATCGCTTCGTTCGGTGAAATTAGACGACATACGTGCCAATTTCTCCTAAAAGAATGCAAAGGAATATGCAATTGTACGACAAAACTCGAAAACAGTCGTAAAATTCGGAAAGATTAAGGAAAATTAGCAATTTACGGACACATTACTTGACATATTTAACCAACAATACGACGACACTGGACAATTATCGCTTCGTTCGGTGAAATTAGACGACATACGTGCCAATTTCTCCCAAAAGAATGCAAAGGAATATGCAAATATACGACAAAACTCGAAAACACTCGTAAAATTTCTAGAGATTAATGAAAATTAGCAATTGACGCACAGCATGTACCCAGATTACGCGTAAGATCAGTGTAAAACATTGGCCTACGCTTTACGTTATTACACAGCAATTTTCGTTAAATCTCGATCGTTAATGGTCCTTTAATGTTCGTAAGAGTTGGCCTTACATTCCCTATGCGCCACTTTTCCTATATTGTTAATTGTACGTCGCTGGCAGTGCTCCGAAAATATTCATTTTCGACAGTAAAACGTATGCTCTGGCGGCCATATTGTCGGCCGTCAACATGGCCGCCAGAGCATACGTTTCACTGTCGAAAATGAATATTTTCGGAGCGCTGCCAGCGACTTAGTATGGGAAATATAGGAAAAGTGGCGCATAGGGAATGTAAGGCCAACTCTTACGAACATTAAAGGACCATTAACGATCGAGATTTAACGAAAATTGCTGAGTAATAACGTAAAGCGTAGGCCCGTGTTTTACACAGATCTTACGAGTAATCTGGGCACAAGCTCGCTTCGTTCAGTGAAATTAGACGACATACGTGCCAATTTCTGCCAAAAGAATGCAAAGGAATATGCAAATATATGGGAAAACACGAAAGCACTCGTAAAATTTCAAGAGATTAAGGAAAATTAGCAATTTACGCATGTCATGTGCCCAAATTACGCGTAAGATCTGTGTAAAACATGGGCCTACGCTTTACGTTATTACACAGCAATTTTCGTTAAATCTCGATCGTTAATGGTCCTTTAATGTTCGTAAGAGTTGGCCTTACATTCCCTATGCGCTAGTTTTCCTATATTTTCAATTGTACGTCGCTGGCAGTGCTCCGAAAATATTCATTTTCGACAATGAAGCGGATGCTCTGGCGGCCATGTTGACGGCCGACAATATGGCCGCCAGAGCATACGTTTTATTGTCGAAAATGAATATTTTCGGAGCACTGCCAGCGACGTACAATTGAAAATATAGGAAAACTAGCGCATAGGGAATGTAAGGCCAACTCTTACGAACATTAAAGGACCATTAACGATCGAGATTTAACGAAAATTGCTGTGTAATAACGTAAAGCGTAGGCCCATGTTTTACACTGATCTTACGCGTATTCTGGGTACATGCTGTGCGTAAATTGCTAATTTTCCTTAATCTCTTGAAATTTTACGAGTGTTTTCGAGTTTTTTCATATATTTGCATATTACTTTGCATTCTTTTGGCAGAAATTGGCACGTATGTCGTCTAATATCACCGAACGAAGCGATAATTGTCCAGTGTCGTCGTATTGTTGGTTAAATATGTCAAGTAATGTGTCCGTAAATTGTTAATTTTCCTTAATCTTTCCGAATTTTACGTCTGTTTTCGAGTTTTTTCGTATATTAGCATATTCCTTTGCGTTCTTTTGGCAGAAATTGGAACGTATGTCGTCTAATTTCACCGAACGAAGCGATAACTGTCCAGTGTCGTCGTATTGTTGGTTAAATATGTCAAATAATGTTATGGCCGCAGACCCATTGCGCATGCGCGATCAGGGAATACCTCTTGCATACCTCCTATGCTATCCTGTGCTCCTGATACTCGAGTCGATTTTTCGAACAATTTTCGCCGAATATTTCTCGAATATTCCGCCTCTTACAAGCCGCGAAACGTCGTTTGAACGCGTACCACTTACTCACAATTTTGGGTTTTATGTATATTGGGGTTTATGTTTATTTATTAAATCCAACCATTAGCCAAATGAAGGCGCAATAAGGTAAATATTTTAAAAATTTGCGGAAGCGGCCAGCGAATTCCGAAAATAGCGAAAAACCTTCAATTTAGAGCAGCTTTTCGATTGCCATTTGCTCAATTTTAGAGATAGCGAACTGAGACTGGTACCATTGTTTTAGTTAGGAAATTCTACAGCAGATCAACATATAATAGTTGTACTTTTCGAAAATTTAATTTTTCGCAAAAATCTGAAGGGGGTAGGTCAGGATTTTTCGCGATTTTCGTAAATCGCCTGCCATTTCCGTAATTTTTGAGCTATTAAAACGATCCGGGGCGTTTTGGACGCGGAATCCGAAGCCGAATAAGACAGTGAAAGAATTATTTTGATATCTAAAAAAATGTAGAAATGGCGAGCGATTTACGAAAATCGCAAAAAATCCTGACCTACCCCCTTCAGATTTTTGTGAAAAATTAAATTTTCGAAAAGTACAACTATTATATATTGATCTGCCGTAGAATTTCCTAACTAAAACAATGGTACAAGTTTCAGAACGCTATCTCGAAAATTGAGCGCATGCCGAACGAAAAACTGCTCTAAATTGATGAATTTTCGCGAATTTCGTAATTTCTTCGTCATTTCCGTAATTGTTGAGCTATGCAAATGATCCAGGGCTTTTTCGGCGCGTTATTTAAAACGAAATAAGACGGTGAAAGATTCAGGTCGATGTCTAAAAAATTGTGCAAATGGCGAGCGAATTACCAAAATAGCGACAAATCTTCATCTACACGGTTCAAACTTTGCCGAAATGTCTACAAATTTTGGCCTTATCATACCGAACGAAGGAAAACCAACTCAATTTCTATCACCTCCCCCCTTTAAACGAACCTTTTGTCACGAATCTGCAGAAAACGCGTCCCTATTAGTCGCCTCGTACGACAGGCAGGGAATACCGTGGGTATATTCTTTCCCCAACCCACAGGGGAATGTATTTTAAACAAATCCTGATTTACGATAATACTTTATCACATACTAGTGTTATTTCTTAAACGTCAAAGTACTAATCTGATCCACGAAGATCTGTAATTGCAATAGGAAAAGGAAAATGAAACAAATGCTTAGAATTTATTGATAACAGTTTAATCAATAAGTTATTTCCGATATTTTACAGTACTTTCAAATGTATGACACAAAGTCATTATATTTGCAAAACATATTAAAGTATTGTATTATCGTTTGATTAAAATTTAACCACATCCTTATTTTTAAGACTATGCTAATTATACTTAAAAACTATAATCTCAAAGACACGTCTGTCAATGAGATCACGATATAGGCGGTATTGAAACACGTTTCAATATTACTAAAACTAATTATCCCCATCATACGCCAATTAATTATTCGCGGGACAGAAAAAGAACAAACATGCCATTTCCCTATTACGGATAATACGAATTTAACACTTTACCTACCGCTACCGGTAGGCAAACTGTTAATAACGCGGAACAAGCAAATCAGTCGCGTTCTTTAGATTATCGATAAAAAACAATTTTTAATTGGCGAATGATAACCCCCGCGTTTTGTCACCGGAGTGCCAAAACGACTCTGTTAGTCGCCTCTTACGACAGGAAGAGATTACCGTGGGTGTATTCTTTCCCCGACCCACAGGGGACTAATTAATCTACTAACATTTAATCAAAATTAAAGCTTACAAATTACTAACATTTTATCAAAGTCCGTGATATGGTAGTAAAACAATGATCACTGGACTATATCATAGACACAGACAATTTGTACCTATGCTTCATTTACGCAATCGATGCGAGTAAAAGAGTAAAAAAAACTTATAACGTTTCAATATTACTAAAACTAATTATCCCCATCATACGCCAATTAAGTATTCGCGGGACAAAAAAGAACAAACATGCCATTTCCCTATTACGGATAGTACGAATTTAACACTTTACCTACCGCTAGCGGTAGGCAAACTGTTAATAACGCGGAACAAGCAAATCAGTCGCGTTCTCTAGATTATCGACTTCGAAACAAATTTTAATTGGCGAATGATACCCCCCGCGTTTTGTCACCGGAGTGCCAAAACGACTCTGTTAGTCGCCTCTTACGACAGGAAGAGATTACCGTGGGTGTATTCTTTCCCCGACCCACAGGGGACTAATTAATCTACTAACATTTAATCAAAATTAAAGCTTACAAATTACTAATATTTTATCAAAGTCCGTGATATGGTAGTAAAACAATGATCACTGGACTATATCATAGACACAGACAATTTATACCTATGCTTCATTTACGCAATCGATGCGAGTAAAAGAGTAAAAAAAACTTATAATCTATTCGCGGAAAATCTGCTCGATACCATTTGTATCGAAGCCAAAAAGGTTCGATGCAAATAATTTCGACGCAAATCTCACCACGGAAAGTTTCTGAGGATGGAGGCGGAATCAAACCACTACCTCCATCCACCCCCCTCTTTTAAACTAATTCAATTAAAGAACGATCGTCTCATAGACACGTCTATCGATGAGACCGCGACTAGAGGGGTGTATTGAAACGTGTTTCAATATTACTAACGCAAACCATCACCATCACGCGCCAATTATTCGCGATATAAAAAAAGGAAACAAAAAGAGAACTATAGAAGGAACGACTCAACGAGAAAAGCAACTCCATAATCAAAATCTGAACGCGGGTGATTCTAAACGTTTACCATAACGCGGCGAAAAAACAATTTACACACTTACACAGTGGCTCGTACAACGATCTTGAGAAATACCCGTTTCACACGACTTTCCCCGAATCATGGTCCACCGATACAAAGAGATTCACCTAGGGTCGATTTACAGGAAAGAAATCTCAACGAAATTCGGTCGAGGATCACTTCAAAGATGAAACAAATAAAACGCGAAACTATAGATAATTAAGACGAACTCTACACAGATTAAGTCGAATAAGCCTTGTCGGTCCGGCCGCTACCGACAAGCCTGATACGACTAATCCGAATCAGAATGGAAATTTATTAATATTAATTAAGAACGGTTTGCCCGTCTATGCGATCCCAGATCGAACCCGAGAGTTCGACTTTCCAGACAACGCTAGGCCACCCAAAGTACCGATGGAACCATGATTTGACGAAAGCCACGCTCCACGATTACATCGCAAGATCGCGGTTTAACCAAATAGCCGTGAGGCTATTAGGCCGACTACACGGTTTATCGTGTTGTTTTAACGCCAGGGGTATGACAAACGTGACAAATAACGAACAAATGATTCTACTTTAAACATGAAAAATTCCAGATAAAGATCTATTCCAGATAAACTGAAGCTAAATACTGCAGCCTGAAGATCAAAGCTAAGGCTGAAAATGAATTTAATTACGCGGAACGATAAAAAAGAGTCGCGTTTTCTTGATGGTCGATGAAATACGAAGTGGAATTGGCGCGTGATATCCCCTTAAACTATATCGTTTTGTCACCAGAGTGTCCAAAACGATTTACAAGCGATTACACTTTGTGTAATAATGAATACAATAATTAACTTATTCTAGTTCCTCGGAGTTGGAGAGAAAAATCCTAGTTGTCAAACGTAATGAACAATTGCTGGCCATGGGTAATTGCGTCAGAGTTTAAATCATTGTTAGTAGGGCTCAAGTTTTGGTGATTTCCACTCTCATCCGTTTTCGACAAATGATTCAAAGCTGATGAGTGGACCCAATGGCAGTCTTCTAAAAGTTCTCTTCAGTCTTCTAAAATTCTTCTTCAGTCTTCTAAAATTCTTCTTCAGTCTTCTTCAGTCTTCTAAAAGTCTTCTAAAATCTTCTAAAAGTCTTCTAAAATCTTCTAAAATCTTCTAAAAGTCTTATAAAAATCTTCTAAAAGTCTTATAAAAATCTTCTTCAGTCTTCTTCAGTCTTCTAATAGTCTTCTTCAGTCTTCTTCAGTCATTTGTCAAGTTCTTTGACACGCTGCAGTTTCCACAACTTCGTATGTTTTATCGTAACGAACTAGTCATCGTGTGATTACAAGTTTCATCTTTAAACAATTCGAATTTCGCACGCGAAAATATGTTCCTTGTTTCACGGTCATGAACATTTTTACAAAACTGATGTACTAAATTGAAAAAATTCCGCGTTGATCGCTTCCACCGATTTAACTGATCATAGTGTATTGTATTTATTATATAATATACTTGATGAAATGACTCGAAATCAGTTTGAAGTATCATTAAAAAAGTGAAAAGATTATTTAAAAAATATTTCAAAACTTTGAATGTATATATTGAGAAATTTTCAATATTAATATGTAAAAAAGTATATGTATATTAAGAACCTATGAAAATTCATGTATTGAAAAAATATATATATGTAAAACTTTAATGTTTAATATGGTTTTCAATATTATTAATATTAAACATCCCCATCACACGCCAATTATTCGGTAGACAATTAAAGGCAAACAAAAAGTGAAAAGTGGAAATGTCTGGTTACTCATCGAGACAACCAACTCCATAATCAAAATCTGAACGCGGGTGATTCTAAACGTTTACCATAACGCGGCGAAAAAACAATTTACACACTTACACAGTGGCTCGTACAACGATCTTGAGAAATACCCGTTTCACACGACTTTCCCCGAATCATGGTCCACCGATACAAAGAGATTCACCTAGGGTCGATTTACAGGGAAGAAATCTCAACGAAATTCGGTCGAGGATCACTTCAAAGATGAAATAAATAAAACGCGAAACTATAGATAATTAAGACGAACTCTACACAGATTCAGTCGAATAAGCCTTGTCGGTCCGGCCGCTACCGACAAGCCTGATACGACTAATCCGAATCAAAATGGAAATTTATTAATATTAATTAAGAACGGTTTGCCCGTCTATGCGATCCCAGATCGAACCCGAGAGTTCGACTTTCCAGACAACGCTAGGCCACCCAAAGTACCGATGGAACCATGATTTGACGAAAGCCACGCTCCACGATTACATCGCAAGATCGCGGTTTAACCAAATAGCCGTGAGGCTATTAGGCCGACTACACGGTTTATCGTGTTGTTTTAACGCCAGTGGTATGACAAACGTGACAAATAACGAACAAATGATTCTACTTTAAAAATGAAAAATTCAAGATAAATGTTTAAGTTAAAAATGAAAGTTGTACATTGAGGATAATAATTAAAATTGTTTAATAACGCGGAGCGAGCAAAAATGTGATTGCCTTGATTGTCGACGGAACTTGGCGCATGATATCCCAATACCAATGATATCCATTTATTTGAGTCACTTCATAAAATTTCATAAAAAATATACTTGATAAAATGACTCGAATACTGATATTTAAATCATTGAAAAAGAGAAGAGAATATAAATTTTTTTCAGACGAATTTCAAAGCTTTTAATGTATGTATTGAAAGTTTCTCAATATTAATGCATAGAAAAGTATACATTGAAAACTTGAATGTTGAAGACTTGCGTAACATTATACGATATTGTACAAAATAATATTGTTTGATGTAAAATGCAATTTATAAATCAATTTATGGCAATATTCCCTTCAACAAACGCTTGGTCCTAATGGTTTTAAATAGCATCGTACCAAGCCGGCGATGTACGATGCGGTTCGCGAGTCACATGGCCGCATTAGATTATAGAAATGATTTGTATTAAGAAGAAAAGAAATCGCGTGTGTCTCGTGGAGACAGTTTCGGACATTTAATTAATATATATATGTATTATAGGATAAAAACCACGTGTGTCTCGTGGAGACAGTTTCGGACATTTAATTAATATATATATGTATTATAGGATAAAAACCACGTGTGTCTCTTAGAGACAGATTCGCATATTTATTGAAAAAATTGGTATAGTTCCTGCACGGTATTAAAAATGTACCTCGGTGAGACACTCTGGGATGATCCATTTCGGATTATCAGTAATTTCGCGAAGCTAAAGGTGCAGCCAGCGGTGACAAAAAAACGACCCGACGCGGATGGCAAGTGTGCAAATTTCTTCTATCTGCACACTGTTTCACACTCTACCCCTCTGCTTTTTCCAAAAATTCAATTTATCAAATTTACTCGAATCAAACTCTGGACTTTATGAATTATTAAAAAACTCGCAAAATATACTGTTTGTATTCTTAAAACTCAAGTCAGAAAAGTACAAAAAATATCTCAGTAATTAATTAAATGACTTTAAAAATCTTTGTAATTATAAAAAACAAATTAACGACTCTATTAGAAAACAAGTCAAGTGCAGCAAATATTCTAATATGAACACTTTTGAGAAATATTGAACATGAAAAATGACTCGAAAACTTGAATGCAGATCGGGGCAGAGTCTTCACGGGGAGCTCACCTCGACCCGTGGAACAAACTACTTCTAACTACTGCACACAGTATCACACTCTACCCTTCTGCTTCTTCTCAAATTTATAACAATCAAAAAACTGAACTTTAGAAGTGACAAAAATATGAATTTTTAAAAATGAACTCTCAGAAATTTTAAAAAAATATCTCAATAATGAAAAACTTTAGGTGTCTTTGACAGTAATCAACAAAATATTCTAATAACTTAGTTTGAAAAGACTTTAATATGAAAATGACTCGAAAACTAATGCAAAGTTCTATTAATAAAACTTGAAATATATTATTTAATAGGAAAAATGACTCGAAAACTTTAATGCAGACCAGGGCAGAGTCTTCACGGGGAGCTCACCTCGACCCGTGGTACTAACTACTTCAAATTACTACAACTATAATTACTCTACAACTACTGCGAGCATAGTGACTTAGTAGTAACAGAATGACCACCCATTCTGGAAGTGTGAAAATTCAACACTCCAAAATGGGCAGCCATTAGTTGCTGCCCTCTTCTAGACAATTTGTCGGGCCTCTTCGGCATTTAGCCTCTTCTTGCTTCAGGCCGGAGCCCAACCTGTTTCTGCAAGAACATTCGGAACCAAAATATAAGAAAACCCTAAGACGCGCCTAATACAGACAAACGATGAGGCTAACAACGTGTGGACAAGTTAACAGCTTATTCTCAGAAGAATGACAACTGCAGTCCGTGCAAACGTGTTAGCCAGTAGAAGGACGAATGTTCAAGCAGAATTTACTTAATATTAAAAAGAAAAGATTATTAGCCTGACTTCCAGAAGCAGAACACCACTGGTTTCTTACAGTCGAAACAGTGATACCTGCCCTGGCCCTTCCTACTTAAAATTAATGCACACATTCCAGAATTTAAGTTACCTGCCTACCTATCACCTATATTTAAAAAAAGAATGGCAAAAACTCAAGCACACCAACACACTCTCTCCACGATTCTCAAGCAAAGTCAGTGCGGCCCCCTACGAGAGACATCCCGGGACGTCTCCGACACCGACTCGAAAAACAATGCACACCTTAAAGTACGTACCTTTTTGCTGAAATCGACTCACAAGGCCAGCGATTATTGCGATTTATGTAGACTTTATTAGAAATTAGTCTTTATTGGGAAAAATGTAAAGAAAAGATATTTACGTAAAATATGTGAATAAAAAACGGCAATTAGTTCGTAGCTCGAACAATTACTACGTTTAACAATAATGCTTCTACGTGTTGACTCAAATTGTATATCAAATAAATTGTATATTGTGAAATTCGCGAGAAAATTGAACATGAATTGAATAATGTAAAATTGTCAAGAAATTAAGGTTTAATTCAATTGATAAATTGCAAGAAATATTTGACTTTCAACCGACGCACGATCCACGAAATACTTAATTACTATACACACACTCACACACGTGTGGAACCGTACGTCGTGCACAATCGCTAACGCTTGTGAGCCGCCACAATAGTATTATTATAATTAATCAAAAAATCAGCCACGTTCACCGCCATCACCCATTCGTGCAGCACCTGGGCACACGAATGAGTTCAAGCCAAATAGGGACATGAACGTGGCAACTACATACTAGGCTTGATGTGTGCTGAAAATCCTGAGCTATAAAATGATTATTGAAATAGATCTTCTAACGAGCTAGTAATCGTTACTTTGACTTTATAGAATTTACTTGAAAATATACTTTATAAAATGACTCGAATATTGTTTATTTAAATCACTCAAAAAATGAAAAGATTATTTAAGAAATATTTCAAAACTTTTAATGTATATATTGAGAAACTTTCAATATTAATATGTAAAAAAGTATATGTATATTAAGAACCTTTGAATATTTCATGTATGGAAAAAAATATATATGTGTAAAGCTTTAATGTTTAATATGGTTTTCACTATCATTAATATTAAACATCCCCATCACACGCCAATTATTCGTTAGACAGTTAAAGGCAAACAAAAAGTGAAAGTGAAAAGGTCTGGTTACTCATCGAGACAACCAACTCCATAAACAAAATCTGAACGCGGGTGATTCTAAACGTTTACCATAACGCGGCGAAAAAACAATTTACACACTTACACAGTGGCTCGTACAACGATCTTGAGAAATACCCGTTTCACACGACTTTCCCCGAATCATGGTCCACCGATACAAAGAGATTCACCTAGGGTCGATTTACAGGAAAGAAATCTCAACGAAATTCGGTCGAGGATCACTTCAAAGATGAAATAAATAAAACGCGAAACTATAGATAATTAAGACGAACTCTACACAGATTAAGTCGAATAAGCCTTGTCGGTCCGGCCGCTACCGACAAGCCTGATACGGCCAATCCGAATCAAAATGGAAATTTATTAATATTAATTAAGAACGGTTTGCCCGTCTATGCGATCCCAGATCGAACCCGAGAGTTCGACTTTCCAGACAACGCTAGGCCACCCAAAGTACCGATGGAACCATGATTTGACGAAAGCCACGCTCCACGATTACATCGCAAGATCGCGGTTTAACCAAATAGCCCTGAGGCTATTAGGCCGACTACACGGTTTATCATGTTGTTTTAACGCCAGGGGTATGACAAACGTGACAAATAACGAACAAATGATTCTACTTTAAACATGAAAAATTCCAGATAAATGTTTAAGTTAAAAATCAAAGTTGAAAATTGAAGATAATAATTGTAATTAAAAGTTAAAGATCATTATGTCAGCTTAAAATTGATTAATAACGCGGAACGAGCAAAAAAGTGATTGCCTTTATTGTCGACGGAATTTGGCGCATGATATCCCAATCCCAATGACATACATTTATTAAATCGCTTTGCAAAAATTCATTGAAAATATGCTTGATAAAATGACTCGAATATAGTTATTTAAATCATTGAAAAAGTCAAGAGAATATAAATTTATTTAAGACGAATTTCAAAACTTTTAATACAAGTACGTATTGAAAGTTTCTCAATATTAATATACAGAAAAGTAGATGTATATTGAAAACTTCAATGTTTTAATGGAAAACCCTTGTTTGATTCCTTATTCAAAGGAGGTGTTCTAAACAATGATAAATGTGTTAAAAATAATCCTTTGAAACCAGAATCTAAACACCGCGAATTGGTCTTCTTGGGTACATTCATAAAATAGAACGATTAATATGAATTTCTTCCGTTATCGGAAGTCATGTTACGAAAAATATAAATCACATGAAAACTTTAATTCAATTTAATTCGTATGAACCTCATACGTGAAAATATCAAACTCTTTTCTCGAAAATATATTCCGAGTATAGTTTTATTGCAAGTACTTTACGCGAATTCAAATACAATTAAGAGCAGCTTAAGGATATGAACATTTTAATCGAATTACGAAAAAACGTACGTGAAGCTAAAAGCCACAAGAAGACCCCTGCCTGAGCTAATTAAATATTCACAAGTAAAAGTGGTGTGTTACTACCCACAAGCGTAAAGTATCAAATACTTTACACTCGCGGTCACTATGCTCGCAAACTCAAATAAAATACAACCAATACACTCGTGCCGCTTCGGACCTTTATGTCCTACGACATGATTGAGTGATCGGAGGAACCAAAAATTTTTCGACTCACCGGCCGTAGAGTTCTTCTGCGCCTTCTAGAGTTGATACTACGACCGGTATATCTGCCGATGATCTCTGTAACGTAACAAGAAGATATTCTTTATAATTCAACTGTATTTCATTTCGCAATTTTGGTAGAGTTGGAATGGAAAGATTCCACTTTCGCTCGATCTTCCTTTTCACAAATTTAAACAGGAATACAATTTTGGCGATATTTACCTGCTGCCTGATGCGACGACGCCCGATGGAGGTCCTCTCCGCAGCTGCTGCGTACCACTACTATATCGCGACGCATTTCAACAAACAAATAGAAAAATAAAGAGACTACACTCCCGACCGTAATTATTTCCGGCGAGCAAACTGACTCTACTCTCGCGATTCAAAGTATACAGGAATTTCGCGACCGAATATGTTACGTTGTAGCAGTCCATTTCAATTCTTTCGGCGGTTTTAAATACGCGGTTATCGAACAAGCACAATTTTTAATAGCGCAACAACACTGACTCTATTTCGCGAAATACTGTCTCTCGGAGCAAGTGACTCTAAGACCGCATTGCGCGCGATCACACAAGCTGAAAATAAAGGGGAGGGTGCACACAAATATACCATATATCACGCAGAATGACACAGTTGTTGGTTTTGTAAGTCTTATTTTTTTTATACCACGCGCTGTTGTTAGGAATATTGCCTTTGTCCTACTGTTTCTTGTAAATTAAAATTTAAAACGTAATCATGAATTTCTTCATATAGCAGTCAAGTATATTCTTCACTCTAAAATTTCTCAACATTTATTTTATGTTTGAAATAGCGTGAATTTTTATTCACTAAGAAAAGATTTAAAAATGTAAATATGATCAGTCAAACCGGTTGTCGATACGTAAAACAAATACGAGATTTGAATAAATCAATGCCAAGTTTTGTGGAAACATTCTCACACCCTTCGCAAGGAAAATATTTCTTATATCCGGTTCGCGAATAAACAGTGCGACGATGACTCGATTCGATTCGATGAAACTCACGGAAAATATAAATTCCCGTTGTAGTTCAAACGACGACAATGGTAGTTCCGACCAATGTCAAGGTCGGTAGCAAGTAAGGTGTGACCGCTGCGATGCCCAGATTTTCTTCTTTACGTATACGTCACAAGACCGCGACGTAGTTATCTGCTACCCTCCAAGAGAATTCACCGGTGCGAACTGGATTTCTCTTTGTTGGTTGAATCTGAAATTACAGACAAAAATACGATTGGAATTATGTTCTTAGAATTTAAACTGCAAAAAGTCAAAGTATGAATAATAATGTTATGCACATTCCAACTATAAAAACAGTGAAAATAAACATTAAATATTATGAAATTACGATTAATAGAAAATAAGGCCAAAAATGTAATGATATAAACTGTAAAGTTTGTCGAGTTGAGAAATGAATTGCAAGTATAGCTTTGATTAAGCAAAGGTAAATTTAGAGGAGTGCGATGTACCTTAGAGAGCACCAGGAAGCACCCAGGAGGAGGTCTTGACACCGCCACAGTTCACCGATAACTGATGCGTGTCGATGTAGGTAGTAGGTGACAAAGTCATGTCGGACAAACTCGGTGTTTTCCCGGGGGTTGGTGGGGGGCAGGTAGCGGAGCGTGCACATGCCCCCGGCGTCGAATATTTTCGATCTATTACAACATAATAAAACTTGTACAAAACTGGAACCATTCTTAATAAAACCCTACTGTCTTGATAATTTATAGCTAGCAATAAAATAATTTAACAAAATTGTGTATAAAGAAAGGGTATCGACCTTTACCAACTTCGCGCAAACTCGAAAAAGATTTTATAGCTTCAATATAAGACACCGCGTGGTAAATCACGGTTGAAAATTTATAAAAATAAATACCATTTTTCATTAATTTGTATATTTTAAATATATAAACTATTTCTCAATTAAGCGAACCGAAGCGAATCAAAAGTTATGCAAAAATTATTGTTAATAATTTTATAGTAACTAATTGTAACCGAGGGATATGTCGTACTGTATCAGTAATGTATAAGGAGTACATGAAATATAATGTAAATGATCGATACATAATGGATAAGCTTGAAATTAAATGAATTATACCCGAGGGAGTCGTCCGGAGCGAGTTGGGAAGAGTAGTTTACGCCAGGACGTTCTATCACGGACTAATGGTTATCCGTGTACTTGGCAATGTCAGGTAGAGTATGTTTGAGTTTGGCCGTACTGGATCCGCTCGAGCGGAACAATTAACGTGAGAATAACAGGTAGGGATTTCCCGGGCAGGTACGGACGGTACCGGCGGCTACGAAAAATTCTAAAAGAGTAACTTATTGATAATTTCGCGATATTTTTCATACTCGCGACCATGCATGATTACTTTGGCTCATTATGAATAAGTATCGGTAACATTTTAATCAAATTTGTAATTTATATTGCGCTACTTTATGACAATTACGATTTTCATTTTGTACTCGTCATTTTCGCTTTCTTTTAATTATCCATCTGAATCTTCCATCACCTTATTAAGGTTCAGAATGCGCATTCGAAACATATTCGATCATTTTTATACCTTGAAAATTGCGCGAATGGCGAGCGATGTATGAAAATCGCGAAAAATCGTCAAATTATGGCAGTTTTTTGGTCGGCATTCGCTCAATTTTTGAGATAGCGACCTGAAACTGGTACCATTATTTTAGTTAGGAAATTCTACGCCAGATCAATATATAATAGTTGTACTTTTCGAAAATTTTATTTTTCGCAAAAATCTGAAGGGGGTAGGTCAGGATTTTTTGCGATTTTCGTTTTTCCCCCGCCATTTCCACAATTTTTGACATATCAATCTGATTCTTTCACTGTCTTATTCGGTTTCGGATTCCGCATCCAAAACGCCCTGGATCATTTTAATAGCTCAAAAATTACGGAAATGGCGAGCGATTTACGAATATCGCAAAAAATCCTGACCTACCCCCTTCAGATTTTTGCGAAAAATTAAATTTTCGAAAAGTACAACTATTATACATTGATCTGCCGTAGAATTTCCTAACTAAAGCAATGGTGCCTGTTTCAGATCGCTATCTTTAAAATTGAGCGAATGCCGAACGAAAAACTGCTCTAAATTGATGAATTTTCGCGATTTTCGTAATTTCTTCGTCATTTCCGTAATTTTTTAGCTATTAAAGTGATCCAGGGCGTTTTGGACGCGGAATCCGAAGCCAAATAAGACAGTGAAAGATTCGAGTCGATATCTAAAAATTTGCGCAAATGCCGAGCAAATTACGAAAATCGTGAAAAATCGTCAATTTCAGCCAGTTTTTTGGTCGGCATTCGCTCAATTTTAAAGATAGCGATCTGAAACAGGCACCGTTGTTTTAGTTAGGAAATTCTACGGCAGATCAATATATAATAGTTGTACTTTTCGAAAATTTAATTTTTTGCAAAAATCTGAAGGGGATAGGTCAGGATTTTTCGCGATTTTCGTAATTCCTTTGCTATTTCCGTAATTTTTAAGCTATTGAAATGATCCAAGGCGCGTTGGACGCGGAATCGGAAACCGAATAAGATGCAGAAAGAATCAGATTGATATCTTAAAAACTATGGAAATGGCGAGCGATTTACGAAAATCGCAAAAAATCCTGACCTACCCCCTTCAGATTTTTGCGAAAAATAAAATTTTCGAAAAGTACAACTATTATATGTTGATCTGGCGTAGAATTTCCTAACTAAATCAACGGTACAAGTTTCAGATCGCTATCTCAAAAATTGAGCAAATGGCAATCAAAAAACTGGTTGAATTTAGGTTTTTTCTGACTGTGGTAAAAGCAAACACGAGATATACATACATATACTACTCGTAGCCAATTTGCTCGATACCATTTGCATCGAAGCGATACATTTCAATATAAACGACTATGGGTCATCGCACTTACAAAAAAATATTGATAAATTTCATTATCGATCGATGCAAATAATATCGATCCAGGTCTCACCACGTGGAGGTTGCTACTAATGGAGACCCACCCTATCCACGGCTCCCATCCTCCCTCCTTTAAACGATAACGAACATAATCTTGACTTTCAGAAGGAAAGTAAAGATATCACGCGACCGCGATCGCGAAGCTAATAACCACGATCTCAAAGATACGTCTATCAATGCGATCGTGGCCGAAATATTGAAACCAGTTTCAATATAACAAACACAAACCCATCACCATCAAACGCCAATTTCCCGCGAGACGCGAATAAAACAAATAACATAGACGAGAATGAAAATGTCGACCAAACCAGAAAAGCAACCTCATGGTAAGACTAACGCGGGTGACTCTAGACGTTAACCATAACTCGACGGAAAAACAATTTACACACTTACGCGGTGGCTCGTACCACGGTCCTGAGAAGTACCCACGAACCGGGACTCCCGCCAAACCATGGTTAACCGATACGATGGGATAAACGTAAGGTCGATTTACAGGAAAGGGCCTCACGAAAGATCCGAACCAGGGACAAATCGAAGATGAAATATATCCGAAGATATAGATCATCAAATCGAACTGTACACGGGTTAAGCCATATCAGGCTAATCGGTCCGGCCGCCACCGATAAGCCTGATACGTCCCATACCCCGCCAAATAGCAGTCCACCCGTGTACAGGTCCCCAGAACGAACTCGGGCTCACCTTTCAAGACAACCTTAGGCCACCCAAAGATACCGGCGGAACCATGATCCGACGAAAGCCACGCTCCATGAATATATCGCAGGACCGCGATTTAACCAGATAGCCGTGAGGCTATGTGGCCGACTACACCGTTTCTCGTGTTGTTTTAATGTAGGGGTATGACAAACGCCACAAATTACGAGCAAGTGGCTCTACTATTAAAATGAGTTTAAAAAACTGAAGCTAAAAATTGAAAGCTGAAGCTAAGTATTGAAAGTAAAAGTTGAAGTTAAAAGTTAAAAGTTAAAAACTGAAACTATGTAATTGAAGGTAAAAATGTTTAATTGATAAGAAGCTAATAACGCGGAACGAGCAAAGAAGTCGCGTTTTCTAGTCGATCGACGACAAACGAAGTGAAATTGACGTATGATATCCCCTTAAACTAACGTTTTGGTCACTATAGTGTCAAAACCCTTTTAGTCGCCTTTTACGACAGGCAGGGAATACCGTGGGTCTATTCTTTCCCCGACCCACAGGGGATCATGTTTTACATTTTTGTAATTAATTGGAATACTATAAGCTAGAAGTTACTTTGCGAGTTTACATAGAATCGAGAAAAATGCGAGCGCGGCGCAAAAAAGATTTCTCGCCATTTAACAAACCATTCAAGGTGAGTAAATGGCGATTTCTCTAAGTTAACGCGACTCTAAAAGCAAAGCTGGAAGAAGAGTGATTAGCTCATTTTAGTTATTGTAATTTTGCCGTATCGCAATCTTGAGTCTATAATTAATAAAGGGAGAAAAGACTACATACTTGTCACGCGCGGTCAACATTGGTCGGTATGGAAAGAAACGACCGAATTTACATAATTTTCGCAACACTAAATTTATTTACAATTTCCGTGGGTTTCGTCATAAAGAATAAGTGATCGCATGACTCTAAAATTCATTGAAAGAAAATACGCGATACGCGCGCGAATATATTTTTCTTGGTCCACGTTCGCGAGTATTTCCGCAAAACTAATACACTAAATTACGAAAATTCCTCGCGAAAAACCGACGCGCAAAAATAATGTTTCGTAGTTCCACGACCGCTTTGACTGATAATACGCGAAAATAGAAATTAATTGCAAACGCGAAATGATCTTAAATAGATCCAATTTAGTTACGGCTGAAAAGAATTTCAAGATAAGACATCCTAATATAAAATGCAATTTATGCATACAATTATGGCAATATTCCTTCTAACAAATGCTTGGTTCAATGATTATTTTTAAATAGATTCGTACAAAGACGGCGATGTACGACGCGATTCGCGAGTCACTTAGCTGCTTTAACTTTTTGATTTTATATTAGATAATAAAATTCCTATACGGCATTAGAAAACGTGTCTCCGAGACACACAAAGATAATGAATTTTAGATTATTAATAAATTCGCGGAACTAGAAATGCAGCCAGTGGTGACAAATATTACGACCGGCGCGGATGGCAGTGTGCAAACTTTGCACACTGAATCATACTCTACCCCTCTGCTTTTATCAAAGATTCAATTTCTCAAATTGGGAATAATCAAAAACTCGACTCTAGTAATGACAAAAATATATATTCTTAAAAATGAACTCTCAGAAAATATCTCAATAAATAAAATCTTTAGGTTTCTTCAACAATAATGAATAAAAATGACTTAGATTGAAAAGTCGTGAAAATAATTAAATAAGAAGAATGACTCGAAAGCTTTAATGCAAAATTCTTTGAATAAAACTTGTGAAAATAATTTAATAAGAAAAATGACTCGAAAACTTTAATGCAGATCGGGGCAGAGTCTTCACGGGGAGCTCACCTCGACCCGTGGTACTAACTACTTCAAATTACTACAACTATAATTACTCTACGACTACTACGAGCATAGTGACTTAGTAGTAACGGAATGACCATCCATTCTGGAATTGAACACTCCAAAATGGATAGCCATTAGTTGCTGCCCTCTTCTTGACAGTTTGTCGGGCCTCTTCGGCATATAGCCTCTTCGGCGTAAAGCCTCTTCTTGCTTCAGGCCGGAGCCCAACCTGTATTCTGCAAGAACATTCGGAACCATAATATGGTATAACCCTAACACGCGCCTAACCAGACAAGAGAATGCGGCTAACACGTGTGGACAAGTTAACAGTTTATTCTCAGAAGAATGACAACTGCAGTCCGTGCAAACGGTTAGCCGCTAAGGACGAATGTTCAAGCAGAATTTACTTATTATTAAAAAAGAAAAGATTATTAGCCTGACTTTCAGGTACAGGATACCACTGGTTGCCTACAGTCGAAACAGTGGTACCTGCCCTGCCCTTCCTACTTAAAATTAAAGCACACACACTCCAGAGAATAAATTACCTGCCTACCTATTACCTATATTTAAAAAATGGCAAAAATCTCTCGCACACCAACACACTCTCTCCACGATTCTCAATCAAAGTCGGTGTTTCCCCCTACGGGAGACGTCCCGGGACGTCTCCAACACCGACTCAAACCCCACACATACATTCAGGTACGTACCTTTTTGCTGAAATCGACTCACAAGGTCAGCGATTATTGCGATTTATTTAGACTTTATTGAAAGGAATTTAATGAAAACTTGTAGACGTAAAATATAGAAATGAAAGACTTGTAATTAAATCGTAGTTGAAATAATTACTACGTTCAAAAATAATGCTTCTGCATTTTGACTCTAATTGAAAAGTAATTGAATATAATAATCTGAGGTTCGAAATACAATCGAACTTAAATTGAATAATGTAAAATCGTAAAAATATGCAAGTTGAATTTAATCGCGATTTTGCAATAAAAACGATTGTTCAAAACCGACGCACAATCCACGAAATATTCAATAAATTTATCTCACACACACACTCACACGTGTGGATCGTACGTCGTGCACAATCGCTAACGCTTGTGAGCCGCCACATAATTATAATTCTTAAAACTATAAGCCACGTTCACCGCCATCACCCATTCGTGTAGCACCTGGGTACACGAATGAGTTCAAGCCAAATAGGGACATGAACGTGGCAACTACATACTAGGCTTGATGTGTGCTGAAAATCCTGAGCTAGAAAATGATTATTCAAATAGATCTTCTAACGAGCTAGTAATCGTTACTTTGACTTTATAGAATTTACTTGAAAATATACCTTAGAAAATGACTCGAATGTAATATTGAATAATAATTGAAAAAGTGAAAAAATTGCATCTCGTGCAAGAAAACTTTGAAAACTTTAAAAATATATATATTGAAAACTTTAAAATATTGAAATTTATTTGAAAAAAATATATATCAAACTTGAATTTATAATTGAAACCCTTGGTTGATTCCTTATTCAAAGTTATATTCTAAACAATGCAAATATGTTCAAAATTAGCCTTTGAAACCAGAATCTACCCATCGCGAATTGGTCTTCTTGGGCATTTCAAATACAAAAATTTAAAGGACTTTACAAGTGAAAGGAAACGCGGCCACGAAAAATATGCAAATTCTGACTGAATTTAATTCGTATGATTTCATGAAACTCGAATAAATATTCTTATCTTTTTTAGTCCTTTTTCAATCTTCCTATTCTGTTCTTATCTTTTTGATCTTTTCGCTTATTTTGGCCCTGTTTTTATCTTTACTTATCTTTACTATTCTTATCATTTTGATCTTTACTTGTCTTTCTATTCGTATATATTCTTTCTATCTTTTCTCAATGCTCTATGGTTATATGAAATTCATGCGAACGCGAATGTAATTAAACGAAGGCCGAGGGTATCGAACCTTCAAATTAATTACAACAA
Source organism: Mimumesa dahlbomi (assembly GCA_917499265.3). Taxonomy (NCBI): domain Eukaryota; kingdom Metazoa; phylum Arthropoda; class Insecta; order Hymenoptera; family Crabronidae; genus Mimumesa; species Mimumesa dahlbomi. The sequence continues at coordinate 11,133,321 of OU824120.1, read as the reverse complement.
AATCGCCCGTGAAGCTAAGCCACAAGAAGACCCCTGCCTGAGCTAATTAAATATTCACAACAATGGGGTGTTACTACCCACGAATGTAAAGTATCAAATACTTTACACTCGCGGTCACTATGCTCGCAAACTCAAATAAAATACAACCAATACACTCGTGCCGCTTCGGACCTTTATGTCCTACGACATGATTGAGTGATCGGAGGAACCATAAGTTTTTTGACTCACCGGTCGTAGATTTCTTCTGCACCTTTGATTGTAGAGATGATACTACGACCGGCTCTGCAGTTGCGAAGTCATCTGTAACAGAAAAATAGCAAAGTCTTTATAGTTTAACCGTCTATCATTCCTCGAATCGTTCGTATTTACTTCTGACTCAAGTTCGATATTTCAAAATGTAATTTCACTGTGGATTAGAAGTAAAAGTAAGTAGAACATTTTGACGATATTTACCTGCTGCCCGATGCGACGGCGCCCGATGGAAATCCTTTCCGCAGCTGCTGCGTACCTCTACTTCATCGCGGCGAATAATTCAAAGAAAAAAAAGAAAAATAAACAGACTACACTCCCGACCGAAATTATTTCCGGCGAACAAACTGACTCTACTTTCGCGATTCAAAGTATACAGGAATTTCGCGACCGAATATGTTATGTTGTAGCAGTCCATTTCAATTCTTTCGGCGGGTTTAAGCACGCGTATATCGAACAAACATAATTTCTAATAGCGCAACAACACTGATTCTATTTCGCGATATACTTTTTCGGATCAAGTGAATCTAAGACCGCATTGCACTCGGCCATCTAAATCGTTGCGATGTCTTCTGTAACAGAAAAAGAGAAAAGTCTTTATAGTTTAACCGTCTTTCATTCCTCAAATCGTTCGTCTTTAATTTTGACTCGAATTCGATATTCCAAAATGTAGTTTCATTGTTAATTAGAAGAATTTAAAGTAGATTTTGCTGATATTTACCTGCTGCCTGATGCGACGACGCCCGATGGAAATCCTTTCCACAGCTGCTGCGTACCGCTACTTCATCGCGACCGAAATAATGTCCGGCGAACAAACTGACTCTACTCTCGCGATTGGAAAAATTAAGAGAATTTCGCGACCGAATTTCATTTCTTTCGGCGGTTTTAATCACGCGTGTATCGAGCAATAATAATGTATTAATATCGCAACAACACTGACTCTATTTCGCGAAATACTTGTCTCGCAGAAAATGATTCTAAGACCGCATTGCGCGCGGCCACAAAAGCTGAAAATAAAATACATCGCGAACGCGTATACCGCGGAAAATGTCGTAGATATTCGGTTAAAGTATTTTTCAATTTAATTACCAAACATTGTTATTAGGAATATTGCCATTGTCCTACTTTGGTGTAAAATGAAATTGTGAACGCAATAGTCGACGCGAAAAGATGTATACTTTAATAAACCGGCGCGAAGTTTCGTAGAAATATTCTCAAACGTTTCGCAAGAAAAATATTTCTTATATCCGGTTCACGAAAAATAAACGGCACGATGACTCGATCCAATCTAACGTAACTCACGGAAAATATAAATTCCCGTTGTAAATGTACCGCGAACAATGTTAGATACGACCAATGTCAAGGGCGTTAACAAGTAGGCTTTGATCGCTGCGATGTTCATTGTGTTCTTGTTTACGTCTCAAGTAACCGGGCTTCTTTGTATAGTGGGTACCTGGAATTAGAAACCAAAACACGATAAGAATTAACAGTCACAAATTTATCCAAATTCTAAGTACAAACAGCGAAATTCATAAGCAAAACTAATGAAATTGTGATAATATAGTAAGCAAGAATTAATAGAAATACAGAAGGTATTTTCCAAAAAGTTGAAAAATTATTTGTTTAAATCATACTGAGAAAAGTGGACTCGATTCATGATTTTAAATGTAATGTATTGAATGTGTATGGTACAATCGTATATATTATGATAGGATATAGAATATAAATGAATTGAACAAAGATAAATGTTCTAAAACGATGTCACATACCTTGGAAACCACCCCGGACCTCCTATGAGTATGTACGTCCTCCCCCCCCCATCGCTGAGCAGAGACTGATGCGTGCCCGTGTCAAAGTCACGCCAGGTAAACTCGGGAGTCGGCCGGTCACGGTCGGTTGTACTCGTACGTAGGTACCCGCCGGCGAATTTCTTCGATCTATTACGACATAATAAAATCTATGTTAACCTCGAGCGGACCGTTATTAAACCGTAGCATTTTCAGGATTTATTGCTAACAATTAAACAATTATATATTTTGCACAAATACAGAAAACTTTTGACTATAACATCGTACAAATTCGAACTATATTTTATAAACTTGATATTAAATATTAAGTTGCAAATCGCGATTGCAAATTAATAACAATAAATATAATTATTTCTAAAATTTGAATATTTAATATATTTCTACTGCCTCTATTAATTAATGCAATTGCAATCAATCGGTGTGTTACTCAGTACTAATAATGTATGAGTAATAACTGAATTTTACTTCGGGAGGTTGACCGGAGCGTGTCATGAAGAGGTATTGACTCCAGGACGTTTTATCACAGACTAAAGGTTAATGGCGTACTTGGCAATGTCAGGTCGAGTGTATTTTGAAGTTTGGTTGTACTTGGTCCGTGAAGCCTCATCAATAAAGATGGAAATAACAGGTTCAGTCTAATGCACCTATGAAAATATTACATTTCTGTGTTTTTATTCACGAAAGTTTTATTAACATATTCGTGACGTTCCTCTGGTTAAAATGATACCAAACACTATAACATTTATATAACATAACCCGTCATTTTACATACTTTTATGAATTATAAATAATGCAAATTTTGTTACATTTGATATCATATTAATAAGAAACAGCTCAGTAACATGTTAACTGTTGACGTAGACTGTATTATGTTTCACATTATCGGAAAAGATTTGAATTATTGGTACCAAATAGAATGATAATGGTTTTAAGAAAGTACAATTGTTTATAAGAAATAAAGAAAAATAGTGGAAAATGTCAATATTCATAACTTTCGTATGTATTCCGAAAAACTGAATATTCTTCTCTATAAAACAACTTACTTTTGCTGTGACTTACAGTTGTATACCTGTTTATAAACAGAAATTTAGACACTAAATTATAATCAGTGATCAATCTTTACTATATCATTAAATAATTATTTCCTTAGAAAAAGGATTAACAGAAAAAAAATGAAACCTTGAAAATGCCATTTAAATTCTATCAAATTATATTATCCGGTATTGCGGACAAGTGATCTTTTCTTCGTTATTCTCTATCCATTAAGATGTTTCTGTTTTACAATCAATCGAGCTCAGCCTGATGGAAGCGCGTTTCGGCAATTAATTAGCGAACGCAATTAAATAAACCGTGCACGCGGATGCTGCGATCTCGCGCGTCGTAAACGACGTGGTCGATGTAAACGCAGTCTGATAGGCAGAGAGACAGATTCTTCGTGGAATGCGGTCAGGTTAGAACCGAATGTGGGAGAGTCGCGCGAAAGAAAAAGATTGCGTGAGTCAGAAAGAGACCAGCGTCGAGGATGTAGACGTTTTGCAACGAAGATATCATCCCGGTGGTTCCACGATACCGTTCGCGAAATTCCCCCGATTTATCTGGGAACTTTTAAACGGCAGGCGAATTAAAAATTCCCCTCTTCATTCAAGAATTATGATTATAAGGCTCGACGAGTCACGCTTCTAACGCAAGATGCTTCCAATGTTGCACCGTATTACGATATTATCAGCGACGTGTTTAGCTTACAGACATTGTACGTACCAGAGAATTAAATATTTGTACAATACAAAGTTTTCTACCCTGATATGGGAGGGTATTTTGTCATCTAATAAATTATTTCTCTTCTCGTTTAATTTCAGCATGAAATACTCTATCGACCAATTCGAAACCGAATGAGAGAGTGAAGGATTTAAGTCGATATCTAAAAATTTGCGGAAATGACGAAAGAGTTACGAAAATCGCGAAAAATCGTTAAATTATGAGAGTTTTTTGCTCGGCATTCGCTCAATTTTAAAGATAGCGGTCTGAAACTTGTACCATTGTTTTAGTTAGGAAAATCTACGCCAGATCAATGTATAATAGTTGTACTTTTCGAAAATTTTATTTTTCGCAAAAATCTGAAGGGGGTAGGTCAGGATTTTTTGCGATTTTCGTAAATCGCTCGCCATTTCCATAGTTTTTAAGATATCAATCTGATTCTTTCTGCATCTTATTCGGTTTCCGATTCCGCGTCCAACGCGCCTTGGATCATTTCAATAGCTTAAAAATTACGGAAATAGCAAAGGAATTACGAAAATCGCGAAAAATCCTGACCTATCCCCTTCAGATTTTTGCAAAAAATTAAATTTTCGAAAAGTACAACTATTATATATTGATCTGCCGTAGAATTTCCTAACTAAAACAACGGTGCCTGTTTCAGATCGCTATCTTTAAAATTGAGCGAATGCCGACCAAAAAACTGGCTGAAATTGACGATTTTTCACGATTTTCGTAATTTGCTCGGCATTTGCGCAAATTTTTAGATATCGACTCGAATCTTTCACTGTCTTATTTGGCTTCGGATTCCGCGTCCAAAACGCCCTGGATCACTTTAATAGCTAAAAAATTACGGAAATGACGAAGAAATTACGAAAATCGCGAAAATTCATCAATTTAGAGCAGTTTTTCGTTCGGCATTCGCTCAATTTTAAAGATAGCGATCTGAAACAGGCACCATTGCTTTAGTTAGGAAATTCTACGGCAGATCAATGTATAATAGTTGTACTTTTCGAAAATTTAATTTTTCGCAAAAATCTGAAGGGGGTAGGTCAGGATTTTTTGCGATATTCGTAAATCGCTCGCCATTTCCGTAATTTTTGAGCTATTAAAATGATCCAGGGCGTTTTGGATGCGGAATCCGAAACCGAATAAGACAGTGAAAGAATCAGATTGATATGTCAAAAATTGTGGAAATGGCGGGGGAAAAACGAAAATCGCAAAAAATCCTGACCTACCCCCTTCAGATTTTTGCGAAAAATAAAATTTTCGAAAAGTACAACTATTATATATTGATCTGGCGTAGAATTTCCTAACTAAAATAATGGTACCAGTTTCAGGTCGCTATCTCAAAAATTGAGCGAATGCCGACCAAAAAACTGCCATAATTTGACGATTTTTCGCGATTTTCATACATCGCTCGCCATTCGCGCAATTTTCAAGGTATAAAAATGATCGAATATGTTTCGAATGCGCATTCTGAACCTTAATAAGGTGATGGAAGATTCAGATGGATAATTAAAAGAAAGCGAAAATGACGAGTACAAAATGAAAATCGTAATTGTCATAAAGTAGCGCAATATAAATTACAAATTTGATTAAAATGTTACCGATACTTATTCATAATGAGCCAAAGTAATCATGCATGGTCGCGAGTATGAAAAATATCGCGAAATTATCAATAAGTTACTCTTTTAGAATTTTTCGTAGCCGCCGGTACCGTCCGTACCTGCCCGGGAAATCCCTACCTGTTATTCTCACGTTAATTGTTCCGCTCGAGCGGATCCAGTACGGCCAAACTCAAACATACTCTACCTGACATTGCCAAGTACACGGATAACCATTAGTCCGTGATAGAACGTCCTGGCGTAAACTACTCTTCCCAACTCGCTCCGGACGACTCCCTCGGGTATAATTCATTTAATTTCAAGCTTATCCATTATGTATCGATCATTTACATTATATTTCATGTACTCCTTATACATTACTGATACAGTACGACATATCCCTCGGTTACAATTAGTTACTATAAAATTATTAACAATAATTTTTGCATAACTTTTGATTCGCTTCGGTTCGCTTAATTGAGAAATAGTTTATATATTTAAAATATACAAATTAATGAAAAATGGTATTTATTTTTATAAATTTTCAACCGTGATTTACCACGCGGTGTCTTATATTGAAGCTATAAAATCTTTTTCGAGTTTGCGCGAAGTTGGTAAAGGTCGATACCCTTTCTTTATACACAATTTTGTTAAATTATTTTATTGCTAGCTATAAATTATCAAGACAGTAGGGTTTTATTAAGAATGGTTCCAGTTTTGTACAAGTTTTATTATGTTGTAATAGATCGAAAATATTCGACGCCGGGGGCATGTGCACGCTCCGCTACCTGCCCCCCACCAACCCCCGGGAAAACACCGAGTTTGTCCGACATGACTTTGTCACCTACTACCTACATCGACACGCATCAGTTATCGGTGAACTGTGGCGGTGTCAAGACCTCCTCCTGGGTGCTTCCTGGTGCTCTCTAAGGTACATCGCACTCCTCTAAATTTACCTTTGCTTAATCAAAGCTATACTTGCAATTCATTTCTCAACTCGACAAACTTTACAGTTTATATCATTACATTTTTGGCCTTATTTTCTATTAATCGTAATTTCATAATATTTAATGTTTATTTTCACTGTTTTTATAGTTGGAATGTGCATAACATTATTATTCATACTTTGACTTTTTGCAGTTTAAATTCTAAGAACATAATTCCAATCGTATTTTTGTCTGTAATTTCAGATTCAACCAACAAAGAGAAATCCAGTTCGCACCGGTGAATTCTCTTGGAGGGTAGCAGATAACTACGTCGCGGTCTTGTGACGTATACGTAAAGAAGAAAATCTGGGCATCGCAGCGGTCACACCTTACTTGCTACCGACCTTGACATTGGTCGGAACTACCATTGTCGTCGTTTGAACTACAACGGGAATTTATATTTTCCGTGAGTTTCATCGAATCGAATCGAGTCATCGTCGCACTGTTTATTCGCGAACCGGATATAAGAAATATTTTCCTTGCGAAGGGTGTGAGAATGTTTCCACAAAACTTGGCATTGATTTATTCAAATCTCGTATTTGTTTTACGTATCGACAACCGGTTTGACTGATCATATTTACATTTTTAAATCTTTTCTTAGTGAATAAAAATTCACGCTATTTCAAACATAAAATAAATGTTGAGAAATTTTAGAGTGAAGAATATACTTGACTGCTATATGAAGAAATTCATGATTACGTTTTAAATTTTAATTTACAAGAAACAGTAGGACAAAGGCAATATTCCTAACAACAGCGCGTGGTATAAAAAAAATAAGACTTACAAAACCAACAACTGTGTCATTCTGCGTGATATATGGTATATTTGTGTGCACCCTCCCCTTTATTTTCAGCTTGTGTGATCGCGCGCAATGCGGTCTTAGAGTCACTTGCTCCGAGAGACAGTATTTCGCGAAATAGAGTCAGTGTTGTTGCGCTATTAAAAATTGTGCTTGTTCGATAACCGCGTATTTAAAACCGCCGAAAGAATTGAAATGGACTGCTACAACGTAACATATTCGGTCGCGAAATTCCTGTATACTTTGAATCGCGAGAGTAGAGTCAGTTTGCTCGCCGGAAATAATTACGGTCGGGAGTGTAGTCTCTTTATTTTTCTATTTGTTTGTTGAAATGCGTCGCGATATAGTAGTGGTACGCAGCAGCTGCGGAGAGGACCTCCATCGGGCGTCGTCGCATCAGGCAGCAGGTAAATATCGCCAAAATTGTATTCCTGTTTAAATTTGTGAAAAGGAAGATCGAGCGAAAGTGGAATCTTTCCATTCCAACTCTACCAAAATTGCGAAATGAAATACAGTTGAATTATAAAGAATATCTTCTTGTTACGTTACAGAGATCATCGGCAGATATACCGGTCGTAGTATCAACTCTAGAAGGCGCAGAAGAACTCTACGGCCGGTGAGTCGAAAAATTTTTGGTTCCTCCGATCACTCAATCATGTCGTAGGACATAAAGGTCCGAAGCGGCACGAGTGTATTGGTTGTATTTTATTTGAGTTTGCGAGCATAGTGACCGCGAGTGTAAAGTATTTGATACTTTACGCTTGTGGGTAGTAACACACCACTTTTACTTGTGAATATTTAATTAGCTCAGGCAGGGGTCTTCTTGTGGCTTTTAGCTTCACGTACGTTTTTTCGTAATTCGATTAAAATGTTCATATCCTTAAGCTGCTCTTAATTGTATTTGAATTCGCGTAAAGTACTTGCAATAAAACTATACTCGGAATATATTTTCGAGAAAAGAGTTTGATATTTTCACGTATGAGGTTCATACGAATTAAATTGAATTAAAGTTTTCATGTGATTTATATTTTTCGTAACATGACTTCCGATAACGGAAGAAATTCATATTAATCGTTCTATTTTATGAATGTACCCAAGAAGACCAATTCGCGGTGTTTAGATTCTGGTTTCAAAGGATTATTTTTAACACATTTATCATTGTTTAGAACACCTCCTTTGAATAAGGAATCAAACAAGGGTTTTCCATTAAAACATTGAAGTTTTCAATATACATCTACTTTTCTGTATATTAATATTGAGAAACTTTCAATACGTACTTGTATTAAAAGTTTTGAAATTCGTCTTAAATAAATTTATATTCTCTTGACTTTTTCAATGATTTAAATAACTATATTCGAGTCATTTTATCAAGCATATTTTCAATGAATTTTTGCAAAGCGATTTAATAAATGTATGTCATTGGGATTGGGATATCATGCGCCAAATTCCGTCGACAATAAAGGCAATCACTTTTTTGCTCGTTCCGCGTTATTAATCAATTTTAAGCTGACATAATGATCTTTAACTTTTAATTACAATTATTATCTTCAATTTTCAACTTTGATTTTTAACTTAAACATTTATCTGGAATTTTTCATGTTTAAAGTAGAATCATTTGTTCGTTATTTGTCACGTTTGTCATACCCCTGGCGTTAAAACAACATGATAAACCGTGTAGTCGGCCTAATAGCCTCAGGGCTATTTGGTTAAACCGCGATCTTGCGATGTAATCGTGGAGCGTGGCTTTCGTCAAATCATGGTTCCATCGGTACTTTGGGTGGCCTAGCGTTGTCTGGAAAGTCGAACTCTCGGGTTCGATCTGGGATCGCATAGACGGGCAAACCGTTCTTAATTAATATTAATAAATTTCCATTTTGATTCGGATTGGCCGTATCAGGCTTGTCGGTAGCGGCCGGACCGACAAGGCTTATTCGACTTAATCTGTGTAGAGTTCGTCTTAATTATCTATAGTTTCGCGTTTTATTTATTTCATCTTTGAAGTGATCCTCGACCGAATTTCGTTGAGATTTCTTTCCTGTAAATCGACCCTAGGTGAATCTCTTTGTATCGGTGGACCATGATTCGGGGAAAGTCGTGTGAAACGGGTATTTCTCAAGATCGTTGTACGAGCCACTGTGTAAGTGTGTAAATTGTTTTTTCGCCGCGTTATGGTAAACGTTTAGAATCACCCGCGTTCAGATTTTGTTTATGGAGTTGGTTGTCTCGATGAGTAACCAGACCTTTTCACTTTCACTTTTTGTTTGCCTTTAACTGTCTAACGAATAATTGGCGTGTGATGGGGATGTTTAATATTAATGATAGTGAAAACCATATTAAACATTAAAGCTTTACACATATATATTTTTTTCCATACATGAAATATTCAAAGGTTCTTAATATACATATACTTTTTTACATATTAATATTGAAAGTTTCTCAATATATACATTAAAAGTTTTGAAATATTTCTTAAATAATCTTTTCATTTTTTGAGTGATTTAAATAAACAATATTCGAGTCATTTTATAAAGTATATTTTCAAGTAAATTCTATAAAGTCAAAGTAACGATTACTAGCTCGTTAGAAGATCTATTTCAATAATCATTTTATAGCTCAGGATTTTCAGCACACATCAAGCCTAGTATGTAGTTGCCACGTTCATGTCCCTATTTGGCTTGAACTCATTCGTGTGCCCAGGTGCTGCACGAATGGGTGATGGCGGTGAACGTGGCTGATTTTTTGATTAATTATAATAATACTATTGTGGCGGCTCACAAGCGTTAGCGATTGTGCACGACGTACGGTTCCACACGTGTGTGAGTGTGTGTATAGTAATTAAGTATTTCGTGGATCGTGCGTCGGTTGAAAGTCAAATATTTCTTGCAATTTATCAATTGAATTAAACCTTAATTTCTTGACAATTTTACATTATTCAATTCATGTTCAATTTTCTCGCGAATTTCACAATATACAATTTATTTGATATACAATTTGAGTCAACACGTAGAAGCATTATTGTTAAACGTAGTAATTGTTCGAGCTACGAACTAATTGCCGTTTTTTATTCACATATTTTACGTAAATATCTTTTCTTTACATTTTTCCCAATAAAGACTAATTTCTAATAAAGTCTACATAAATCGCAATAATCGCTGGCCTTGTGAGTCGATTTCAGCAAAAAGGTACGTACTTTAAGGTGTGCATTGTTTTTCGAGTCGGTGTCGGAGACGTCCCGGGATGTCTCTCGTAGGGGGCCGCACTGACTTTGCTTGAGAATCGTGGAGAGAGTGTGTTGGTGTGCTTGAGTTTTTGCCATTCTTTTTTTAAATATAGGTGATAGGTAGGCAGGTAACTTAAATTCTGGAATGTGTGCATTAATTTTAAGTAGGAAGGGCCAGGGCAGGTATCACTGTTTCGACTGTAAGAAACCAGTGGTGTTCTGCTTCTGGAAGTCAGGCTAATAATCTTTTCTTTTTAATATTAAGTAAATTCTGCTTGAACATTCGTCCTTCTACTGGCTAACACGTTTGCACGGACTGCAGTTGTCATTCTTCTGAGAATAAGCTGTTAACTTGTCCACACGTTGTTAGCCTCATCGTTTGTCTGTATTAGGCGCGTCTTAGGGTTTTCTTATATTTTGGTTCCGAATGTTCTTGCAGAAACAGGTTGGGCTCCGGCCTGAAGCAAGAAGAGGCTAAATGCCGAAGAGGCCCGACAAATTGTCTAGAAGAGGGCAGCAACTAATGGCTGCCCATTTTGGAGTGTTGAATTTTCACACTTCCAGAATGGGTGGTCATTCTGTTACTACTAAGTCACTATGCTCGCAGTAGTTGTAGAGTAATTATAGTTGTAGTAATTTGAAGTAGTTAGTACCACGGGTCGAGGTGAGCTCCCCGTGAAGACTCTGCCCTGGTCTGCATTAAAGTTTTCGAGTCATTTTTCCTATTAAATAATATATTTCAAGTTTTATTAATAGAACTTTGCATTAGTTTTCGAGTCATTTTCATATTAAAGTCTTTTCAAACTAAGTTATTAGAATATTTTGTTGATTACTGTCAAAGACACCTAAAGTTTTTCATTATTGAGATATTTTTTTAAAATTTCTGAGAGTTCATTTTTAAAAATTCATATTTTTGTCACTTCTAAAGTTCAGTTTTTTGATTGTTATAAATTTGAGAAGAAGCAGAAGGGTAGAGTGTGATACTGTGTGCAGTAGTTAGAAGTAGTTTGTTCCACGGGTCGAGGTGAGCTCCCCGTGAAGACTCTGCCCCGATCTGCATTCAAGTTTTCGAGTCATTTTTCATGTTCAATATTTCTCAAAAGTGTTCATATTAGAATATTTGCTGCACTTGACTTGTTTTCTAATAGAGTCGTTAATTTGTTTTTTATAATTACAAAGATTTTTAAAGTCATTTAATTAATTACTGAGATATTTTTTGTACTTTTCTGACTTGAGTTTTAAGAATACAAACAGTATATTTTGCGAGTTTTTTAATAATTCATAAAGTCCAGAGTTTGATTCGAGTAAATTTGATAAATTGAATTTTTGGAAAAAGCAGAGGGGTAGAGTGTGAAACAGTGTGCAGATAGAAGAAATTTGCACACTTGCCATCCGCGTCGGGTCGTTTTTTTGTCACCGCTGGCTGCACCTTTAGCTTCGCGAAATTACTGATAATCCGAAATGGATCATCCCAGAGTGTCTCACCGAGGTACATTTTTAATACCGTGCAGGAACTATACCAATTTTTTCAATAAATATGCGAATCTGTCTCTAAGAGACACACGTGGTTTTTATCCTATAATACATATATATATTAATTAAATGTCCGAAACTGTCTCCACGAGACACACGTGGTTTTTATCCTATAATACATATATATATTAATTAAATGTCCGAAACTGTCTCCACGAGACACACGCGATTTCTTTTCTTCTTAATACAAATCATTTCTATAATCTAATGCGGCCATGTGACTCGCGAACCGCATCGTACATCGCCGGCTTGGTACGATGCTATTTAAAACCATTAGGACCAAGCGTTTGTTGAAGGGAATATTGCCATAAATTGATTTATAAATTGCATTTTACATCAAACAATATTATTTTGTACAATATCGTATAATGTTACGCAAGTCTTCAACATTCAAGTTTTCAATGTATACTTTTCTATGCATTAATATTGAGAAACTTTCAATACATACATTAAAAGCTTTGAAATTCGTCTGAAAAAAATTTATATTCTCTTCTCTTTTTCAATGATTTAAATATCAGTATTCGAGTCATTTTATCAAGTATATTTTTTATGAAATTTTATGAAGTGACTCAAATAAATGGATATCATTGGTATTGGGATATCATGCGCCAAGTTCCGTCGACAATCAAGGCAATCACATTTTTGCTCGCTCCGCGTTATTAAACAATTTTAATTATTATCCTCAATGTACAACTTTCATTTTTAACTTAAACATTTATCTTGAATTTTTCATTTTTAAAGTAGAATCATTTGTTCGTTATTTGTCACGTTTGTCATACCACTGGCGTTAAAACAACACGATAAACCGTGTAGTCGGCCTAATAGCCTCACGGCTATTTGGTTAAACCGCGATCTTGCGATGTAATCGTGGAGCGTGGCTTTCGTCAAATCATGGTTCCATCGGTACTTTGGGTGGCCTAGCGTTGTCTGGAAAGTCGAACTCTCGGGTTCGATCTGGGATCGCATAGACGGGCAAACCGTTCTTAATTAATATTAATAAATTTCCATTTTGATTCGGATTAGTCGTATCAGGCTTGTCGGTAGCGGCCGGACCGACAAGGCTTATTCGACTGAATCTGTGTAGAGTTCGTCTTAATTATCTATAGTTTCGCGTTTTATTTATTTCATCTTTGAAGTGATCCTCGACCGAATTTCGTTGAGATTTCTTCCCTGTAAATCGACCCTAGGTGAATCTCTTTGTATCGGTGGACCATGATTCGGGGAAAGTCGTGTGAAACGGGTATTTCTCAAGATCGTTGTACGAGCCACTGTGTAAGTGTGTAAATTGTTTTTTCGCCGCGTTATGGTAAACGTTTAGAATCACCCGCGTTCAGATTTTGATTATGGAGTTGGTTGTCTCGATGAGTAACCAGACATTTCCACTTTTCACTTTTTGTTTGCCTTTAATTGTCTACCGAATAATTGGCGTGTGATGGGGATGTTTAATATTAATAATATTGAAAACCATATTAAACATTAAAGTTTTACATATATATATTTTTTCAATACATGAATTTTCATAGGTTCTTAATATACATATACTTTTTTACATATTAATATTGAAAATTTCTCAATATATACATTCAAAGTTTTGAAATATTTTTTAAATAATCTTTTCACTTTTTTAATGATACTTCAAACTGATTTCGAGTCATTTCATCAAGTATATTATATAATAAATACAATACACTATGATCAGTTAAATCGGTGGAAGCGATCAACGCGGAATTTTTTCAATTTAGTACATCAGTTTTGTAAAAATGTTCATGACCGTGAAACAAGGAACATATTTTCGCGTGCGAAATTCGAATTGTTTAAAGATGAAACTTGTAATCACACGATGACTAGTTCGTTACGATAAAACATACGAAGTTGTGGAAACTGCAGCGTGTCAAAGAACTTGACAAATGACTGAAGAAGACTGAAGAAGACTATTAGAAGACTGAAGAAGACTGAAGAAGATTTTTATAAGACTTTTAGAAGATTTTTATAAGACTTTTAGAAGATTTTAGAAGATTTTAGAAGACTTTTAGAAGATTTTAGAAGACTTTTAGAAGACTGAAGAAGACTGAAGAAGAATTTTAGAAGACTGAAGAAGAATTTTAGAAGACTGAAGAGAACTTTTAGAAGACTGCCATTGGGTCCACTCATCAGCTTTGAATCATTTGTCGAAAACGGATGAGAGTGGAAATCACCAAAACTTGAGCCCTACTAACAATGATTTAAACTCTGACGCAATTACCCATGGCCAGCAATTGTTCATTACGTTTGACAACTAGGATTTTTCTCTCCAACTCCGAGGAACTAGAATAAGTTAATTATTGTATTCATTATTACACAAAGTGTAATCGCTTGTAAATCGTTTTGGACACTCTGGTGACAAAACGATATAGTTTAAGGGGATATCACGCGCCAATTCCACTTCGTATTTCATCGACCATCAAGAAAACGCGACTCTTTTTTATCGTTCCGCGTAATTAAATTCATTTTCAGCCTTAGCTTTGATCTTCAGGCTGCAGTATTTAGCTTCAGTTTATCTGGAATAGATCTTTATCTGGAATTTTTCATGTTTAAAGTAGAATCATTTGTTCGTTATTTGTCACGTTTGTCATACCCCTGGCGTTAAAACAACACGATAAACCGTGTAGTCGGCCTAATAGCCTCACGGCTATTTGGTTAAACCGCGATCTTGCGATGTAATCGTGGAGCGTGGCTTTCGTCAAATCATGGTTCCATCGGTACTTTGGGTGGCCTAGCGTTGTCTGGAAAGTCGAACTCTCGGGTTCGATCTGGGATCGCATAGACGGGCAAACCGTTCTTAATTAATATTAATAAATTTCCATTCTGATTCGGATTAGTCGTATCAGGCTTGTCGGTAGCGGCCGGACCGACAAGGCTTATTCGACTTAATCTGTGTAGAGTTCGTCTTAATTATCTATAGTTTCGCGTTTTATTTGTTTCATCTTTGAAGTGATCCTCGACCGAATTTCGTTGAGATTTCTTTCCTGTAAATCGACCCTAGGTGAATCTCTTTGTATCGGTGGACCATGATTCGGGGAAAGTCGTGTGAAACGGGTATTTCTCAAGATCGTTGTACGAGCCACTGTGTAAGTGTGTAAATTGTTTTTTCGCCGCGTTATGGTAAACGTTTAGAATCACCCGCGTTCAGATTTTGATTATGGAGTTGCTTTTCTCGTTGAGTCGTTCCTTCTATAGTTCTCTTTTTGTTTCCTTTTTTTATATCGCGAATAATTGGCGCGTGATGGTGATGGTTTGCGTTAGTAATATTGAAACACGTTTCAATACACCCCTCTAGTCGCGGTCTCATCGATAGACGTGTCTATGAGACGATCGTTCTTTAATTGAATTAGTTTAAAAGAGGGGGGTGGATGGAGGTAGTGGTTTGATTCCGCCTCCATCCTCAGAAACTTTCCGTGGTGAGATTTGCGTCGAAATTATTTGCATCGAACCTTTTTGGCTTCGATACAAATGGTATCGAGCAGATTTTCCGCGAATAGATTATAAGTTTTTTTTACTCTTTTACTCGCATCGATTGCGTAAATGAAGCATAGGTATAAATTGTCTGTGTCTATGATATAGTCCAGTGATCATTGTTTTACTACCATATCACGGACTTTGATAAAATATTAGTAATTTGTAAGCTTTAATTTTGATTAAATGTTAGTAGATTAATTAGTCCCCTGTGGGTCGGGGAAAGAATACACCCACGGTAATCTCTTCCTGTCGTAAGAGGCGACTAACAGAGTCGTTTTGGCACTCCGGTGACAAAACGCGGGGGGTATCATTCGCCAATTAAAATTTGTTTCGAAGTCGATAATCTAGAGAACGCGACTGATTTGCTTGTTCCGCGTTATTAACAGTTTGCCTACCGCTAGCGGTAGGTAAAGTGTTAAATTCGTACTATCCGTAATAGGGAAATGGCATGTTTGTTCTTTTTTGTCCCGCGAATACTTAATTGGCGTATGATGGGGATAATTAGTTTTAGTAATATTGAAACGTTATAAGTTTTTTTTACTCTTTTACTCGCATCGATTGCGTAAATGAAGCATAGGTACAAATTGTCTGTGTCTATGATATAGTCCAGTGATCATTGTTTTACTACCATATCACGGACTTTGATAAAATGTTAGTAATTTGTAAGCTTTAATTTTGATTAAATGTTAGTAGATTAATTAGTCCCCTGTGGGTCGGGGAAAGAATACACCCACGGTAATCTCTTCCTGTCGTAAGAGGCGACTAACAGAGTCGTTTTGGCACTCCGGTGACAAAACGCGGGGGTTATCATTCGCCAATTAAAAATTGTTTTTTATCGATAATCTAAAGAACGCGACTGATTTGCTTGTTCCGCGTTATTAACAGTTTGCCTACCGGTAGCGGTAGGTAAAGTGTTAAATTCGTATTATCCGTAATAGGGAAATGGCATGTTTGTTCTTTTTCTGTCCCGCGAATAATTAATTGGCGTATGATGGGGATAATTAGTTTTAGTAATATTGAAACGTGTTTCAATACCGCCTATATCGTGATCTCATTGACAGACGTGTCTTTGAGATTATAGTTTTTAAGTATAATTAGCATAGTCTTAAAAATAAGGATGTGGTTAAATTTTAATCAAACGATAATACAATACTTTAATATGTTTTGCAAATATAATGACTTTGTGTCATACATTTGAAAGTACTGTAAAATATCGGAAATAACTTATTGATTAAACTGTTATCAATAAATTCTAAGCATTTGTTTCATTTTCCTTTTCCTATTGCAATTACAGATCTTCGTGGATCAGATTAGTACTTTGACGTTTAAGAAATAACACTAGTATGTGATAAAGTATTATCGTAAATCAGGATTTGTTTAAAATACATTCCCCTGTGGGTTGGGGAAAGAATATACCCACGGTATTCCCTGCCTGTCGTACGAGGCGACTAATAGGGACGCGTTTTCTGCAGATTCGTGACAAAAGGTTCGTTTAAAGGGGGGAGGTGATAGAAATTGAGTTGGTTTTCCTTCGTTCGGTATGATAAGGCCAAAATTTGTAGACATTTCGGCAAAGTTTGAACCGTGTAGATGAAGATTTGTCGCTATTTTGGTAATTCGCTCGCCATTTGCACAATTTTTTAGACATCGACCTGAATCTTTCACCGTCTTATTTCGTTTTAAATAACGCGCCGAAAAAGCCCTGGATCATTTGCATAGCTCAACAATTACGGAAATGACGAAGAAATTACGAAATTCGCGAAAATTCATCAATTTAGAGCAGTTTTTCGTTCGGCATGCGCTCAATTTTCGAGATAGCGTTCTGAAACTTGTACCATTGTTTTAGTTAGGAAATTCTACGGCAGATCAATATATAATAGTTGTACTTTTCGAAAATTTAATTTTTCACAAAAATCTGAAGGGGGTAGGTCAGGATTTTTTGCGATTTTCGTAAATCGCTCGCCATTTCTACATTTTTTTAGATATCAAAATAATTCTTTCACTGTCTTATTCGGCTTCGGATTCCGCGTCCAAAACGCCCCGGATCGTTTTAATAGCTCAAAAATTACGGAAATGGCAGGCGATTTACGAAAATCGCGAAAAATCCTGACCTACCCCCTTCAGATTTTTGCGAAAAATTAAATTTTCGAAAAGTACAACTATTATATATTGATCTGGCGTAGAATTTCCTAACTAAATCAATGGTACCAGTCCCAGATCGCTATCTCAAAAATTGAGCGAATGCCGTTCAAAAAACCGCCTGAATTTGAGGATTTTTCATTTGATATCATATTAATAAGAAACAGCTCAGCAACATGTTGACTGTTGACGTAGACTGTATTATGTTTCACATTATCGGAAAAGATTTTAATTATTGGTACCAAATAGAATGATAATGTTTTTTAAGAAAGTACAATTGTTTATAAGAAATAAAGAAAGATAGTGGAAAATGTCAATATTCATAACTTTTGTATGTATTCCGAAAAACTGAATATTCTTCTCTATAAAACAACTTATTTTTGCTGTGACTTACAGTTGCAGTACAAAGGTCAATTATTAATACGTATAAACTATAACTTCTATATCGTATTCTTACTAATAACCGACGGACATCCTAGATTCGAACCGAAAATGGTAACGTAGCGAGTGACACTAAAATAGCCCTCCAAACCAGTGACATCGAAAAGCATGGGGATGATCGGTCTATCGGATAGAACTTTAAACTTTAAACTTTAAACGACGTTTCATGTCTCACAAGGGGCAGATTTATGAGAAGTATCCCTTGGTTGCGCATGCGCAGTGCTTCTGCGTCTGATACGTTTTTCAACTTTTGTAACCGACAATTTGGCATCCCTTAACAATTACCACTTCGTTCAACACAACTAGAGGATAGACGTGGCCGTTTGTACGAAAAGAATGCAAAGAAACATGCAAAAATATGGTAAATATCGAAAACATTTACAAAGTATGCAACGATTATGCAAAACTAGTAATTCACGCGTAAAATCTATGTAAATCACAGACATACGCTGAACGTGATTACACCTGTAATTCTCGTTTAATCGCGATTGATATTGGTACTTCAATGATCGTGAGAGTTGGCTTTACATTCTCTAGCTATCATTTTTTCCAATATTTCCTACTTTATTGCGCTAAGAGTGCTCCAAAAATAGTCATTTCAGTACGTGAACGTACACGGTGTCGGCCATCTTGTCGGCCGACAATATGGCGTCCACGACTCCATCTTTGAATTACCGTGAATTAGCGAACATTAGCAATGTTATCTGGCAATGCGTGATTAAAAACTAACTCTTATGCGTGGTTTGTGCTTTAATTCTTTCAGATTATCACAGACGAGATGCCTGTCTGTGATAACATACTCGTGTCGATATCTTAGCTCGCGGAGGCGATACTCCAATGGTAAGTGCCTGAAATATTTCGTCTATGTCCAGACTAGTAAATGTCAAACTGTGTCGAACACATAACCTAACAAATCCTGTTGTGCAGACCGAACGGTTTGCAAACAAACATTGTTTTCGCGAAATTGTTCATCTCGGTGCAAAAATGAACAACGTTGAGATTGAAGACTTTTACCATCACGATTTTACTACGGCCTCGGAATGGGAAGTGTTTATAGCGCGACTAGAAGAAATTATGCATGAATGGAAGTTACCGAACAAAAAAATTGGCCGTTCTTTGAAACCTGGCGATTTCGTCAATTGTCAATGGGTCGAAAATGCGGAGAAACTGCATTTCGCTGGTTCGTACGAATATCTAGTTCATATTTTTATATTATCTCATGTTTTATAATGTTAAATGGTGAATGATAATGAATCATTGGGTACAAACATATGTTAACTTTGTATAAACATGACTGTCCATTTCTTTCATTTGATATATTTCTCTTAGATGCCGAGTTTGTACTGAAACATTTTAAGCTGAAGCTAGACGAAGATGAAGCAGAGTGTCCTAGTGAAGAATCTGAGGAAGAAAGAGTACAGTGTCAAAAGGATGCGTTAGATGTATCCAATGACTTTGCCAGGCTTAACGAGAATCACTTGGAAGTAGCTTCTTATTATGGAATCAGAGAATTTCTTGTTTTAATACCAACAAAAAGGGATTCTGCTACAGATGAGACTAGAATCAAAATATTAATTAGTTCCCTTACAATTGCAGCTACTAATGCTAATTGGTAATTATAGTATTCTGTTTGTTGTTGCAGAAAGAGTCAATGAGTCATACTGAATTTGTTTCTTTTGTTTTAGTGATATACCAACATTAGTGCAAGTACAGGAACCATGGCAAAAGATGTACCTTGGTATGAGTGTTGGAAAAGGAACCTGTACTCATTTCGATATGGTGCATTTAAAAAGAATACCGTTGCATTGCAAATATCTGACTGGTACGTATGTATTTTATAAAGTAAAATTAGTCCTCATCAGGAAATTATACTTATGATATAGTTCTTGGGTAAAGATAATACGATATGTAACTTTTACATGTCTAAACTATTTTCCTTTTTTGTCGACAACAAAAGGTAAAGAATAACACGCGATAATTATTTTACAGATAGGGATTGTTTCCAGGTTTGCTTGCTCTGTTCAAACAAAAGATTGGTGAGGGTTGCGGGGTACGACTGGATCCAGTCATGATATCTGCACGATTCTCGTATTTATTGAAAGATTGGACAAACAGTACATGGACTCAAGAACCTCCAGATTTTGATTTCATGCAAGGTGAAACCTTGGGTGTCGTTGAACTCGGAAAACTTCCATTCGGTGCTACATTTGACCCTGTCGGGTAAGATAAACACATTCAATGAATCAAGGAAGAAAATACTTGCCGCCGTGATGTGACAATTAACCTTTTCTTTCAGAGAACTTCATTTGTTCACGACCTGGCCCGAAATGTCCGAGAATGTCGTCGTAGACAGTGAAGGTTTCACGGATCTAGAGCCACAATTAGCCCCGCAGTGGTCAGTACAAGTAAAAATGGTCACCTCGCCGGCCTGTTTGCTTGGAGAGTATCTAACCGATTTTCTGCACCTTTGCAACAATCAGAAAACATTGATAGACTTGCTCGGGGACGCTGTAATTTATGCTCAAGACGAAGATCAATCGTTGAGCTCGGCTTTGAACGTGCTGACCGAATCTAGGATACCAACGATTTCCACCGTAGTTAGCAAAGCGACTACGAAGAAAAACAAGAACGTAGAGGGCCCTATCTCGGAGCAAATACTGATCCCCATTCTTTATTTTCTTTTCCCTGATGCGGACGAGAACAGCGTAAGTGTTTTAGAAGTTTATTCTAAAAGATTCTTCTTTTTTCTATGGAACATTAATATTTCACTATTTAATGAGATACCGAATATTTTCCATGTTTAAAGGAACGTAACAAAATTAAATACATCTATATCGTTTCAGAAAACACCCTACGGTGATCTCAGCACCTACAGCGTTGATGATGATCAGTGGAAAGGTGTGAAAACCTGCGCGATGGACAGCTTAGTGTGGCGTTTTGCCATAGTTGCGGCACATTGCACGCATAATCTCGGCGGTGCCACGGCCTTAGCTCAATTGTGGTACGAGTTCGTGCAAGAAATCAGATTTCGGTGGGAAAGGAGCATCCTGATACCCGGGTAAGTACTGAAACTTCTTTATTAATTAGTCGAACGACAGAGTAACGCACCTTGTATTATACAGTGCGGGGGAATTACGTACGAATACTGTGATGGTTAATCGTTTAATATGTTTTGATCGAAAATTAATGCTCTTATAATGATATTATTATTATTATTATTATCATACTATATATGTATACGTGTATATCAGTACATTCGCCGCATTAATGTGTATCTAGCAACGGAAAGGTCCGAAATTTCACGTGAAACTGAAAAATGATGTTTCCCTTCTGTGTTTTGTTAATGCAGTTCACTTTCTTTTAGTGATACAGTCTTTGGGTAAAAAAAAACACGTCCACCACGTCGTACATTGTATACTTATGTACGATTCGTTAAAATTAAGTCACAGTGAGGCACCGTGGCTGTGATCAGGGCCGTATCGGCACGATGAGGCCCAGAGTACTTATTTAATATTCACCAGAACGTATCGGGACACACTAGGAAATTCCAAAACCTCGAAATTTCTCCGTTGAAATTTCAACGCTAGGAAATTCTCCGACAAATTAAATTTTGTCTAAAAACTGAGTGCCATTTGTCTCGTTCTCGACACGGCCCTGGCTGTGATTGTTTTCAGAGATCGCGTGCACCGAGACAAGATCGACGATTATACACCGTTCGAGTATGTTTTTTTGTATATTTTTTCAGCCGCACACAGGTTCATTAGTCCTAAACGAACACTTAAGAACACTCTTACGTCAAACAGCTTAAAACTACGCAAACCTATCTAACTCCGGCGACGCTATTCCATCCGCGTTGATACATCTATTACACGGTAATACCTGTACTAACGCGGAAACGTTGAGTCGTACGATTACATGTTAATCCCTGGGAGAGAATCTCTACTCCGCGTGTTGTCTGATAAAAAAAAGAAACGTCATATGATACACATACGTTCACCGAGAAAGATCGATCCTCGGTCGCTACCAGGGTGAAGTAATTAACAAGAACGAGAGTTACGCCACTAATACACGCTTGAGCAAAATGGTGAGCACACGTGCTAAGAATCAGAGGGGCACGAGACCGCTTCTCGTCGTGGGGTTGCGCGCCATGTAGATGTCCATGTCGTGATCGGTCCAGTTGTTCTCCTCGTAGTTGTTCAACGTGTGCGTCGAGTCCGCCAAGCTGTAACGACTTCCCGGTCGCGGTGGATTCTGCTCCAGGGTGCGGTTACGCGATCTGGGTCTCTGTCGTCGAGAGGAGGCGTGCGGTGGCATGTGACTGGGCGAGAAATTCGTCCGGGACATCCTGTCCGACGCTGCCGCCAGGGATTGTCGAGATTGTCGTAGCTCTGAAACGAAAAAATAGGAATTTAATGTCTAATTACGAGGGGAAATGATAAATTTATATTGTATAATAGATACTGTAAATTTTGCAGGATAGGATGAGAGGGAAACGTACCTGATCTCGTGTTCACCAGGTTCGACGCCAGGGCAGTGTTCGTAAAGTACCGGGTAGAATTGTTGGAGAAACTGTGCTGAGACTGTCCGTCGGCTACAGACCTAGTGGACACTTTTCCACTGTAGTGACCGGTCTGCGATCTAACGTCGTCGATGCAGGAAGCCCTGGTGATCGAGCCTGGAAACGATTGATCGTTGATACAAACGCTAAAATTTCACACGTTCAGTGTCACGTGTACCACTGATAGTACATGCTAACATATTTACTTTAAAGTAATAACTAAGTAAATTTATCGATCGTATAACAATATTAGAGATTAATTAACAATTCGTTTTTGCCAAAACGAAACATATATTTTATAACAAATTTAACCTTTGCACTTCATTGTCCCCTCTAAGGGGACAAAATAAGAGGAACATTAAAGATGCGGAGTGCAAAGCGTTAAAGTTTGCCAAATGAAATAAGTATTCGAAAAAAAACAATTGTATTAGGACCTTTAAACTATCAGAATCTCTTTAGGGTTCAATTCTACATTTTAGCGATCGTTAAAATTATTCTAAGAAATGAAATTAGTGTCCCCATAGGATACTATCATACCTTGTCGATCTATGGGGAAAATCCTGGGCCTCGGAATGCTTCTGTTGCTATACGCGGAGACCTGGTCCCATTCCTTCTGGGCATTATAGGCACTCAGGGTAGCCATAGAGGACAAAGGTCCACCAGGACTCGGTGTAGGTCCGACGTTCGAGCAACAATTCACCGGGAGTCCGGCGATAGGTCCTCCCATCTTCGTCTGGTCGATACTGTGCAACGTGTGCAGCTTCCTGGCCCTCCTCCTGTTCGCCACGACGAATATTATCACCGCCACCACTATCGTGGCGCAGATCGCCGCACTCGCGGCGATGGTGATTTTGTCCATGTTCGACGTGGGCGAGTTCTCCGTCCTCACCTCCCTGCACTGGTTGTAGGGAACGTTCGCGGGTGTCACGTTGGTTTCTTCCAAGGACACCACGCAAACTACGATGCATTCCTGAAATTTGGACATGGGATATATCAGTGATAGGGCCCTGGGTGTTTTTGAAGTTTAAATTTCAAAGACTTGACGAAAATGAGAGCTTCTCAGTGATATTTAGATGTTAAATTAGTTTAACAATTAATTATTGTTCGAAATTTGACTGCAGCATAGTTTTTGATGTTCGTATTTATATTTATCTATATTTTCTTATCTATATTTCCAAAGTACATTCTGATTTGCAAATTAACAAGGCTTCGATTACTTCTTTGTTGTATATAACACTTGTAAATTGAAATTTAAGGGATGATCCCTTCTTCATTATTGATGTGATAGCAAAGATACTAAATCTTTCTATATAAAGACTAATGACACACAATCCCTAGTGTCCAGTTAGGTCTGGCTAGGCTCTAGTTAGGCTCTGATTAGATTTTGATTAGATCTATATTGGATCTCAAAACGTAAACATCATTTACCTGTGAAGGGACGTTCTTTATCTTAAACTCCCTCTCGCTAGCCTCCAATGGGGGTGCCTGTTTGAAACTATTATCCCCAAACAACCTATAGATAACCCTAAATCCAAGTATATTCGCCGCCTCGGTGTCCCAGTAGATGATCACCGCGTTGTCCTGTCGCAGCACGTCCTTCACAATAATATCTTTCTCGTTTGATTTGGATTTATAAAGCGGTGAACCCAGCACCAATGGTGGTCGAGGTTGATGTTGCAATTGGTCCACGTGTTTAGGTGGGGACGGGGTGGTCCTCATTATCACCACGTTCCCCGTCCTCGCGGCAGTTGGTCTGTTCGTCGTGGTGGAGATCGCAGTCGGTTCTAACCTCCTCTGGGTGGTGGAGACAGCGGTGGTGCTGGTAATGGTGCTGGTTGGTTGCGTGGTGGTTGTGGGTCGAATTGTTGGGATTGGAGCACCGACGACGCCGGCTACTGGACCAGTCGGATCCCGGGTGTCGACGCTCTCCACTGTCCCGATTCCGATTATCTCGGGGGTCCTTTCGCAGGTCATTTCTGTCGAGTATTGGAAAATATTGATTATAAATTAATTAAATTTCGTTGGAATTAAGTTTTTACGCGTAGAAATTTCTGTGAATTGAAATTCATATATGTAGAAATTCCTGCGAAATCAAATTCCTATGTGTAGAAATTCCTACGCGTAGAATTTCCTACGCGTAGAAATTCCTACGTATAGAAATTCCTACGCATAGAAATTCCTACGCGGAGAAATCCCTGCGAATTGAAATTCCTACGCGTAGAAATCCCTGTAAATTGAAATTCCTACGCCTAGAAATCCCTGCGAATTGAAATTCCTACGCGTAGAAATCCCTGCGAATTGAAACTTTCCCAGCCTTGAAATTTCTGCGCCTTAAAACTCTACGCCCTGAAATTCTAACGAACCCAAATTTCTACGCTTCGAAATTACTGAAAGTGTGAAATTCCAAAATATTTAAATTTATACGCGTGAAACTCTTAGAGCCTTGCAAATTTCTTTGCACAAAAATTCCGAGCATTTCAAACTCTCTAAAGTGAATATTCCTCATCAATTCGATACTCACCTTCGGGGTCCAGGTTGTAGAAGCTCTTCTCCTGCAGCTTTTGCGGACTTCCGCAGAACTGCGGTTTCCGTTCCCGACTCGTCACCTGTAGATCCCTGGTTTTTATCCATTCCACGATCCATCTCAGTCGGCAATCGCATACCAGGAACCTGCCACCGAGACTCAATCCCCGGAGGGTTCCGTTCAACCGGGACAGAGCTTCCTCTGGAACGGTGGACAGGGGATTCCCGTCGATCGCCAGAAGGGTCACCGATGGGTTCTTCTGGAATGCGTTCACCGGGAGCTCGGTGATCAGGTTGAACCCGATATCCAGTACCTGGTGAAAGGAAATCACTTTTGAACCGCGTGAATCATCGCCACGACTTGTTTTTCTCTATCAAAATACTTTGCAAGTTCTCAACAATATGTGAATATAGTAACAATTAATTAGTCTATCAGGAAGGAAAATATTATCGTTGCAAATATTTGGGATATGGTATAATAATTTTGTTTTAATAATCGTTTTGTTTCTATAATTGATTTCAAAGCCAGATAATATTAATGTTAATATTTGCCTTCCTCATCGGATAAATCTTGTCTATCCATAATCTATCTTTTATATAAACAATGATTTATTGTCTAAAACATTACCATCGCTTTCGAAATTACATAACCACGCATCTATATTTTCAATACCCATTACAATTCATAAATTACCCAGTTTTCACTTCTTCTTCGTTATATAAAACCTTTATAAATTGAAATATAATTAGCGATCTCTTCTCCACGATTGATATAATATCAATGAAGACAGACACTCTTCCATCAACAAGACACATCAATTATCAAGGAAAAAGCAATAAAAAAATCAACCTACCCTAAGATCGTGAACACTATTGATAGCAACAGTGGGGAAATCCGGGATGAGATTATTCAACAAGCTCAACGAGCTCAACGTGTTCCTGATCCCATGGAAAGCATCCGGTCCGATATTCTGAATCAAGTTCCTCTCCAGATTCAATCCCGTCAACGAGTCCAAACCCTCGAAGGCCCTCGAACCAGCAGAACCAGGAAGTTCCCGAATACTATTTTGCGACAAATCCAAGAACGCCAGGGTTTTAAGTCCCCTCAACGCATCAGGGACCTTTTTTTGCCTGGTTCCTTTCAAATTCAAATTCTTCAAGGACCTCTCCAATCCCCTGAAGGCACCTGGTGATAGGGTCACCTCGTTATCGGACAACTTCAACGTGATCAGCTTGAGTTCCCCGAAAGCGTTATCGTCCACCCTGGCGATCTTGTTCATCGAGAGATCGAGGACGGTGAGGTTCTTCAGGGTCTTCAACGTGGTGCTAGGAACCTCCACCAGGTCGTTGTCCTTCAGGTTCAGACTCTTTAACGAGTTCTCCTGTCCCCCGAAGGCGTCCTGCTCGACCACCCGGATCCTGCAGCCGGATAGTTGCATGTTGTTGATCCTCAAGGCGGCCAGGGAGCCGTTCCTCAGGGTGCCAATGGTGCTGTTGTTCACGTAGAAGAGGTCCACGGTGCTCTTCGACGCGTAACGTCGCATCGCCGAGAGCAGTTGATCGTAGTCGACGATGTCGCATTGGACCGAGAGCTCCCTGGCCAGGTTGTAGTCGCAGATACAGGAGCTCTCGAGGTCCACCACGTGCTGCGCCCAGGGACAGCTCGAGGTCGCCGTCGTGGACACGATCACCGCGGCGAGCAGCAAAAGGGATCGATGGACAGCTGGAAATTGGTCGATTGTTAGTGGAATTCGTGATGAAACGTTCTGGGGAGAAGTAATTGGTGATTGGAATTGATTATTGGGTGATTAGGATATTTGTTGGAGGGGGAAAGTTTCTTGGTTTTAAGGAAAGAGGAATTAGGATGGGGAATGTATAAATATGTATTTCTACGCGCAGAAATTTCATACGCCCCATATTTCCACGCGTTGAATTCTATGCGTAGAAATTTGGGAGCGTAGAATTTCCAGCGAATTGAAATTTTTACGTATAGAAATTCCTGCGAATTGATATTCCTACGCGTAAAAATTCCTGCGAATTGAAATTCCTATGCGTAGAAATTCCAGCGAATTGAAATTTCTACGCACTGAAATTCCTACGCGTAGAAATTCCTGCAAATTCATATTCCTACGTATAGAAATTCCTGCGAATTGAAATATATACAAAACCAGAAATCTATATATATGGATTTTAATTTAATTTGATTTTAAATTTAAATCTATATACATATATAGATTTCTGGTTTTGTGAAAAATGTGGAAAATCAAGTAGTTTATGTGTGTGAGTAAATAATCCAACGATGTGTCGAGTGTAAAGAAAATTATTGATATTCTAATGATATTTTCACAAATGTTGTCTTTCTAATCGTATTTCATCGCTTCCACGTGTTTCCATTATCCTTGGGATATAATCGATGGATACCTTGTATCGACGGGAAATGGAAGGGAAAAAAAAATCATCATTCAGGGATATGAATTTTTTTCTGCTTAATGAAAAGGGTAAATTGTTAGAGAAAGTTGTAACCTGTTTTGCACACGTGAGTACATGGGCATACGTGATTTCGAAACGTGGCGCAACATCGGTTCCCGCAATTATGTCGGTTTTCATTACGGTGTGCGTGCTCAGCCTTGGGACAGGCCATTTCACAAACAGTGAAATGCCATCTCGTCGGGCTTACGATAATATTTCAGCTTAGATTTCTTGTAACGTTCGCGTTACACTGTGTAACTTGCATCAGAGGTTTTTAAAGTGACAATATTTTAAGATGTTCTTAATTTTAATAACTTTTGGTGGTATCTTGAATTTATTATATTTTGGCGAGTGTAAGGGTTTATGAAGAGACTTGTGTGGGGTGTAATTTGAAGGGTTAATTTGGAAATATTGAAATTTCTACGCATTCAATTTTCTGCGCGTGGGAATTCTTTCATATTGAAATTTTGGCGCGTGTAATTTTCAGCGCTTTGATATTTCTGCGCGCAGAAATCTCCTGCGCCCTAAATGTCATCGCACTGAAATTTCTACGCGTAGAATTTTCATCGAATTGAAATTCCTACGCGTCGAAATTCCTACGCATCGAAATTCCTACGAATTTGAAATTTCTACGCGTGGAAATTCCTACGCCTCGATATTCCTACGAATTGAAATTCCTACGCGTGTAATTTTCAGCGCTTTAACATTTCTACGCATAGAAATCTCCTGCGCTCTAAATTTCTACGCGTAGAATTTTCATTGAATTGAAATTCCTACGCGTGTAATTTTCAGCGCTTTGACATTTCTGCGCGCAGAAATTTCCTGCGCCCTAAATTTCATCGCGCCGAAATTTCTACATTTTAATTTCCATCTAATTGAAATTTCTACGCACCAAAATCCCTACGACTACAAATATCAAAGAATTCCCCAATTAAAATGTCACCACTGCTCCAAGTAGATAAATCTTCGAAATTCCTACGCTCACAGACGTTTCCACCGACTGTTCTTTTTTTTCTAATACCGACTGTTGCTCGTCACAACGAATCCATCTCGGGAAATCACGACATACGTGGAAACCGAAGGTGTGCAGTCCCGAACAAGTCGCAGACCGGAGTCCATAGACCGAACCCGTTACGAGTCAATGGCCGAGGCGTACGCGTGTCCTCACGGCTCTTCCTATCGATGCCAGACTGTAACAAACGGCGTACAAATACCTCCCGAGACAAGTAGAAATCATTTTACGATTGATCCTCGTCGATTATGAAAAATCCCAGCCGCTGATCTTTCGCGAATTATTTTTATCTTTTTATTCAATCATTTTTTCAAAGATCCTTTTAATATTCGATACATAAATTTCTATATTGATTAATAATCATTTTATGTGGTGCAAAGTGTGATGATTATAAGTAGAAAATCATTCCTAATGATCTATATCGATTATGAAAAATTCCAGTTGAAATACCAAGAATTTTCTTCTTTTTTCCATTTAAGGGTTTTCCAAAGATCCTTTTAATATTAGACAAATGAATTTCTAGGTTTATTAATGATCATTTTATATTGTACAAAGTGTAATGATTATGAGTAGAAAATAATCCATGTCGATTATGAAAAATCCCAGTTGAAACGCCAAGAATTTCCTTTTCTTTCCATTTAAACATTTTTACAAAGATTCTTCTCATATTTGCACGCGAGTTTCCGGGCCGATTAATTATCATTTCATGTCGTGCAAAACTCTAATGATGCGAACCACTCCGACGAGACAAAGAGCGAATCATTTCTCCGCGTGCCCCGAGAATTCTTGCGTCGCTGTTCCACTCGTTCGTCGGTGGGAAGATTGCGTAACGACGTGTAAAAGAATCTGTTTAGAAATTTAAATGGAAATATTTAACGTACTCGCGGTTTTCTCGTCGCTGTAACGAAAAGCATAGTTTACGGTTAAAATCCCCGTTTGTTTCCATTTATTCATTTATTCCCAAGAAAATAACGACAATCTTTTACCTAACAGTTATATTTATATTTTAATATTTTTTCATTTTCGTAACAATTAAAGATTTACAAATTAGAAAATGTTTTAACAGAAAAATATTAATATTTCTCGGAAATCAAGTCGACTGGGTGAAATATTTTCCAACGTTTACGTTCCGCTTTTCCACGATTATTAAATTAAAGTGAAAGAAATAATTTTGTTCACAAACAATAATTCGATTCGCTTCGATACGATCGCGCAGTGATTACGGTTTATTTCCAATCGTAACTCGCGCAAACGGGAAGGTCTACCGTGAAAGTACAATTCCATAGAAATCTTTCTTTTCCCGGGACCGTTTATCGTCTAATACCATAAGTGAAAGTCTATTAGTCCCATAAACTTACAATAATTTGCTCCAAACATCCCTTCAAACAAATTGATTAATTATTAATCAATTATTTCTCATCCAGTAATTTTCAAATTTACAAATTTCTTCATAAAATTGTTTTTTATTAAAAAAAATAAACAATGGGGACCGTTAGACTTGGAATAAATATCCACGTGGTTCTAATGGGCCTTAAAGGTGGGTCTTTGGGCCCGTTGGAAAAAAAATTGGCAATTATAATGGCTGCACCGTTGCTGCCTCGTAATAAATAATGCATAATACAACGCTTGTTGTATGTACCGTGAAGTTACGGCGGTACTTATAACTGTTTAATATTTCCATTCTGCTGCCTTCGCTGTTTGGTGGAGGCAGACGTACCGTTTAGACGAGAATTTTAATTATCGAAAGAAATATGCCGGCCTAACGAGTATGTTCTCCATTACGGGCAGTTTGGAGCATGGTAATTTACGACGATGCTTCGTTTTAAATGGAAAATTACGCGCGGTGAACTTTGCAGGGTGTCTAAACTTCCGAGTGGTAACTTTCCATCGGGTGAAACTTTCCTGATTTTAAAATTTCTCGAATTTAGAATTTTTCCACGTTTTAAAATTTTCTACGTTTGAAATTTTCGATCTTTAAAATTTTGTCAGATTTAAAAAAAAATATAGGATGAAATTTTTACATTTTGAAATATGAAATTTGTGAAAAAGTCTTTTTTAAGTTATCGTTTCGATTGTTGTAAAGGTCGATTTGTAATTCGTGGCAATTACACGGCCGCAGGAACACACAGATTGTAGATTTTTAATTAGCCTGAGATTCCAGTCGGACGGTTAATAATTAGTCCGATTAAATTAGTGGTTCCAGGCTTAATTGGAACGAATCTTTCCGACGCAGACTAAAAGATAATATGGTTCGCGTAATGATCATTCGACTCGAGTATTTAAATTAAAGTATGACTCGTGGAAAAGAATTAACCTGCTAA
The DNA here is from genome assembly GCA_917499265.3 of Mimumesa dahlbomi. Taxonomy (NCBI): domain Eukaryota; kingdom Metazoa; phylum Arthropoda; class Insecta; order Hymenoptera; family Crabronidae; genus Mimumesa; species Mimumesa dahlbomi. The sequence continues at coordinate 11,102,409 of OU824120.1, read as the reverse complement.
TCAGTCGGTGTATTGTTAATTAACCGAAATTCGCGGATATAAAATTTCCGAATTAAAAGAACATCGCGGACGGTAAGTTACCGGTATGGGGTGGAAACGAATGAATATAATTCGCATTCCTTTTCGCGAGGCCGACGAAAGGAATTTTGCAAACCTTTCACTCGCGATCCGATTGTTTCCCCCGTCAAAGATACCTACTGGTTTTCCATTCATTTTCATTTAAATTTCACACTTCACAGCGTGATACCTCGTATTCGCATGAACGCCATCGTAAACTATTAATTTTCAATATTAAACAACCAAGAAAGTTGTATACAATAACTTAAAATTAAAAAAAAAATGAATTTATCTTCAATGGATTTATTTCCAAGAAAATCATTTCACTATTCTTTTATAATATCTTATAAAAAATTAAAATATAACCTTCTAGTTAAGACAGCAAAGTAATTAGCGTTGCAGCAAGTTGTTTAAAATTGAATTGATCACATTTTTTTCATTTACCATTTTTCCAAGGAAATCATTTCACTTTTCTTTTATAATATTTTATAAGAACTTGAAATATAACCTTCTAGTTAAGACAGCAAAGTAATTAGCGTTGCAGAGAGTTATTTAATACGCTCGATAAGTGTCTGATTATCCATTTGTTGTATTTATTCGGTTACGTAATAACCCGGGAAATAAGTCGACCCAGCGTTGATAAGAACTTTCGAATTAATCTCGTTATGTTACGGATCAGCGAATTACACCGTAATTCGTAATACGTGTTACGTGTTCTAATAGGTCGTACACGTTGCACGGCTATCAACGCCAATTACCGACGCGTTTTTCTTAATTTCTCATTATTTCCTCGTTTTTCGTTCGCACGACAGCCGCTTTGTAATTATCGCGCATCCCTTGTAATGAGTTTACATGAAGCGTTGATGGATCGTCGCGTATCGCGCGCGGAAACACTTTCCATTAATTAATCGCACGGTAATTAGAACCGGAACTGTTCTAAACATTTTATCGTGCTCGAGAATATATGTATGTATTTGTGTGTGTATGTGTGTCTTTTCATTCTATTCTTCTCTTTGTACCGTGCAAACAAAGTGTTTTAGTTTCAGCAGGATTTAATTGTCACGGAAAAATACGTGGAAATCGTGATTTGAAAGCAACCCATATATTTCCATGGTTGGAAATTTCTGGATGTTTGTATATTCCGCGGCAGGAAATTTCTGGAGGTCCTTTATCTCCGCGAGAGGAAATTTCCAGAAATTTACTATTTCTACTGCTTGAAATTCCCTGGTTTTTTCATATATTTCCACCGCTGGAAACTTCTGGATGCCCATATATTTCTGTGGTAGGAAATTTTTGGGCCTGCTTTATCTCTGCGAGAGGAAATTTCCGTAATTTACTATTTCTACTGCTTGGAATTCCCAAGTTAATTCATATATTTCCGCGACCGGAAATTTCTGGGGTTCCTTTATCTCCTCGCGAGGAAATTTCCACGAATTTAATAGTTTTGTGGCTGGGAATTTTTCGATGTTTGTTTCTCGCGAATGGAAATCACAGACGAGATTTTTCGGCGTGTGTTACGTAAAGGATTAGCGGCGAAATAAATATATGCGCTTCGTGCTTGTTTAGAATTCAAGGTGGACCGCTTACGACAGACCCAAAAAAATATGAGATTCCAGATGCGTCATGGGACGAGATTAATTTTGCTGGTGATAAACGTTTGAAATTCTTGCTACAAGATTACGTGACGAGGACCACGAAACTTGATTACTAACTTCTCTTTTTTTAAATTTTTAAACGGAGACTTTGCTGCACTTTGCTGAAAAGTTCATTTTTTTCATAATGCGATAAATTCGTAAATAATCTTCAATTTCTCTAGAATCTAATTTTCAAAATCTGGTTTCTGTTTGATATTATATATTTGTTTATCATATTATATCACAATTTTCCTACTTTTCCTCTCCCCTTTTTTCCTGTATAAATGTAGTTATGTCATTCGATTTAATACGTATAATTTCTAATTACATAAACACAAAAATAAAAGCTTTCCCCGAGAAACCGTCTATCGTCCAGCTTAAAAAACATTACGTAACGAAATAAAAAAATCGACAGTACTTTTATACTTTTATACTTTTTTACGTGGTCAATCGAATTAAAAGCTACGAATCGATTCGCAGAAAAAAAAATGAAGGAACTCCCCCGATAAATAATTCGATTAAACCGGAAGTCGAGGAGCGCCCGTCGAATTTCTAGAGCGGAGTCAACGATTCCTCGTTACGAGTCGAGGAAAAAATAAGAGCAAACTAGTATACTTAATTAATTACTCGGGCCGTCGTCACGGCAACGGATCTCGGAACACTTGTTAATGGGAGCACACGACCAGTTACCATGGCGTACGTTATTATCATTAACTATCATACGGCAAACCTCCGGCTAATTGCCCACCTTGGCAGTCACGAAATAATTCCATAAAAAAAAATCGCCGGAATAGGAATCCTGTCGTGGTTAAAATTTTGTAAACGACCGCGGGAAAGTTAACGAGTGCCGAAGAATCGAGAGTTAATTGGAATCGACGGAGACAAGTTCTATTTTTGGGGAAATTCACGAAAGATGAAGCAAGATACTGTTTTTGTTTCTGGAGAATGTTTGAAAATTGATTTTAATCAGATTTTCTTGGATTTTTTTGTAGGGTTTTGGAAATAATAAATGATGACTTTTATCAATTTTTTGTGCATGCAATTTTTGGGTTGAAAGTATTTGAAATGTGGGAAATGATGATCCTGTAAGGTTCTGATTACTCTTTTTTATGATAAAGTCAATGGAATTCATTTTCTAGAATTTTTTATTCAATTTTGATGAAATTGATTGATATACTGTGATTTTATTTCAAGACTTTGTTTTATTGATTTGTTAGACAATGGTAACACTTGTTAGTATCGATCGGATCGCTAGATCTAAATGGAGATCAATGGTCGCCATTATCAAAGTATGACAGGACAGTGTTTTTCACCTTGTCACTGTCACTGACCTTCTGTTGAGTGTCTTTTACGTAATCCGGTCTACCGAGTAACACGATACATATCGTACACGTCTGAGCAGTGTCAAGTTTTACTTCCGCGGATTCGAATTTTCGATCGGAAATATTCGATTTCCCACGAATCCGGGAGGAGGAATCATCGAGGAAGCTGGAAATGAAACGTCGCGATTGAGACTTTGGTATATTCGAATTTCTGCGCCGAGACATTTTTTTCGCCTTGAAATTTTCGAGTTTTTAAATTTCTGCGCCCTGAAATTTGTACGCTTTGAAATTCCTGCGCCTTGAAATTTTTACGTTTTGAAACTTCTGCGCTCCGAAATTTGTGCCTTTTGAAATTTCTGCGCCTTAAAATTTTTACGTTTTGAAATTTATACGCTTTGAAATTTCTGCGCCTTGAAATTTGTACGTTTTGAAATTTCTGCGCCTTGAAATTTATACGTTTTGAAATTTCTACGCTTTGAAATTTCTGCGCCTTGAAATTTGTACGTTTTGGAATTTCTGCGCTCTGAAATTTGTACGTTTTCAAATTTCCAAAGCCTGGAATTTTCACGTTTAGAAATTCCTGCGCCCCAAAATTGTTTCGTTTAGAAATTTCTGCGCTCTGAAATTTCTGCGCTTTGAAATTTCCCGAGCCTCAAATTTTCACGTTTAGAAATTCCTGCGCCCCAAAATTGTTTCGTTTGAAAATTTCTGCGCCACGAAATTCTCCACGTAATTCAGATTACCCGTGACATTAATCCTGAACCACGTGAAACTAGGATGTGGGCGGGTAAAACTTTAATTATTCGATATATCGCGGCTTATCAGCGCGCACCGTAAGCCGATTATCAGACTGTGACAAACCATGGTTCCTGCGGAATGGTTTTTACCTTGCCAATGACCTTGGTTACCCGAGATCATTGACTCCAGGGGAACGATTACGGTCGTCTACGGTCACGGATCTGCCTGAAAATTATTCCTTCCCGCAAATCGTTCCTTTGTGGACGCCGTAATTAATAATAATGGACAATAATCATACCGAGGCTCCTCAGTGAACATACTTTTGAACGCTATATTCTCCACAGGACAACGAAACGGAAACCGAAGAATACAGGAAACAGAAAAAAAATCATATTTATTAGATCGGTGCTATAATAACTGTGATTTTTATCATTCCTCACATTTTTGTCGGTTTTTCTAATTACTTTCACCACTGATTATAATCTATAATAAACATTACATCATAACTACTTGTGAAGTTGTATAAATACACGAAAAACAATGATTTATATTTCGATTAACTAAATAATATCGATTTTAAATTCCCCGCGTAAAATCTTGATTATTTTTGTTAATAACATAACAAACGAGTGGCTCGTCATTTAATGAATTAGTCATCAAACGAAAGCTGCTGACTTGAGATCATTCCGCGTGACAGCATTCCGCACGTCGGAATGACTGGCTAACCTTTCATCGTGGAATGTCATTGATTATCGGTGAAATCAGTTGCCGCTGGCAAAATGCGGAATTTTTGCAAAATACTTTGCCTCTGCTAACAATTCTCCGTCGGTTTTTCCGCGGAAATCGTTTTAATTACCCTGACAATTAAACGTATTTCCAAATCACGAGAAACACCTGTGATTTACCTTGTAACGTGTCTTTCGTGTGGATTTAGCAGATCTATGTGTGTGTGTGTGTGATTGCGAAAATCACGCCGCAACGTTCGATCGAATTTTGCAACGGTGAACAGGAGAATTTGTAACACTTACAGCTGTTGCGCCTGGGAAATTTGTGTACGTGCAATGTAACCGTCATTTATCTGTACATTGTTCGTAAAAAAGTAATTTGGATCGCTCAGATTTTTATTTGGAATTTATTTGGAATTTATATTGAATTTATATTGAGTTTATATTGAATTTATATTGATTTTATATTGAATTTATTTGGAATTTATTTAGAACTATATTTCAAAATTTGACATTTTTACCTAAAACTTTAAACAAATCACAAACCATTATTACTCTCACACACACATTTTTCACATCCATACAAACTTACAGAGCAATTATCAACGCCCTATTTGCAGCTCGATATCTTTCCCCTGCACACACACATTACCATAATTAAATTAAATTGACATCAAAAAATCCCTAAATCTCCTTGGAAATAATTTCAAAAAACATTTCTTAATTCCAAGAAAAGAAATTTCCAAAGTTCTTAAAAAAATCTCCGTTTCCAAGATCCTTACTTTTCGCATAATTTGTCATTTCCTGCGGTTCGGCACGTGTAAACACAAACACACACACACACACACACATATACAGGTTCGCGCACGTGGACCGTACACACGTGTGGATGAAACGGAATCCGAGCCTTTCACTTTCGTTCTCTTTCGGCTCTCCGCCGTCTCTTTCGCTCGAAATATCGGGCCACGTTATTAACCGCGAGATTTATGCGAGATAAAGACAGGATTAGAATGCCGATACTTTGCGGCGATTAATCGCCACGGGTCTCGTGTCAATGTTTATCGGTGATCGACAATTGGTTCTCACGGTAAGGCCCCGGATTTTTTTTTTAGACCACTTAAGGGGCCTTACCGCCCAAGAAATTGCAATTATTTCGCTCCTGAACTCTCACATACACATTTTTTTATCTGATTTTAATAAACTTGGAATTATTTAAAAGATAAAAAATGAATATTTGAGATGACGAATGTTAATTTTGGAAAATAGTGTCTTTTTTTCTATTTTGATAATTGATTTTTTATTGTGAAATTTGGGGACAAGATAACAGAGTGTGATAAATGGTGAAAAATGAAAATGGTGTTTGAAAATTCTGGGGAATAATTAACTGGTTGTCATTGGCAGGGAAAGTCGATGAATAAAGAGGAAAGACTTTATCCTCGCTCCAATTTAGTATCTAACAATCGCATGTAAATATAAAGGTGCCGGACCTTTGTTGCGTGCAAGTTTTCTCACGTATCATTCATCTCGCCGCTTGTGAAAGCTGTAAGAGATCGTACGTGTATGTTAAGAATGTTACATTTTCCCCCCCGTTGAACCATTTAAATCCTTTTACAGATATCAATGGCAATGAATGCTCGGTAACGGAAACTCGATGCTTACACGTTCACAGTAATAAAGTATTAATTTACATGCACGCACCGTTAAATACCACTTCGGCCATTGGACGATGGGGAAAATTGCAAGTTACCGCGGTGTGTAAAAGGAAACCGATATTTGCATGTGCTAACGTTATCGCGTAAATATATTGTGATTATGGACTAGGCTTATTCTATGTGGATATTTCTGCGTAAGGAAATTTAGAAGAATTGGAAATTCTATGTAGGGAAGTTTCCAAGGGTTGGGTACTGTTCGTAGGGAAATTTCTAAGCGTTGGAAATTTTGCGCAGGGAAATTTCCAAGCGTTGGAAATTCCATGCAGGGAAGTTTCCAAGCGTTGAAATTTCTACGCAGGGATATTTCCAAGCGTTGAAAATTCTACGCAGGGAAGTTACCAAGCGTTGAAAATTCTACGCAGGGAAATTTCCAAGCATTGAAAATTCTATGCAGGGAAACTTCCAAGCGTTGGAAATTCTACGCAGGGAAATTTCCAAGCGTTAGAAATTCTATGCAGAGAAATTTCCAAGCATTGAAAATTCTTTGATTTGAAATTCGTACGCGATGAAATTCCAGAGTATTGAAAACCCTACTCAAAGTAATTTCTAAACATTGACAATTCTACACTTTAAAATTACGTGACACATTAAACGCAAACGATGAACTGAATCGATGCATAGAAATTCCCGTTTGATATACGAAAGAATTTGTATTTCACCATGTTTCCTCTGCGACATGCGAAATACCATAGTTTCTTTTTAAATGCGTTTCAAGTTTGAACTTAGAAATCGCGCAAAGTGTGCCACGATTGCAACGTATCTCGGAAATTAATTAGGCGATCCGTTGCCATGACGACTAAATAATTGACGCGTTAGAATTGCTAACTACAATTATTCCGTATCAACAGGGAATACGAGATTTAAGTTGAAATATAAAACCATGGAAGCCGGGTATTTTTCATAAAAGTCGTGCGACCTGTAAACGTGCGAAAGTTGTGCAATTTTCCGCATTTTTCGCACACGTGAAAATGTAGTTCACGTCCTTTCCGCGATTGGACTTTAGAGAAATGTAAGTTGGGAATCGAAGGCCAATGTTAAATATTTTCATTTAGGATTTTACATTCGTGTAAACTTGTATTCCTACTGGCCTATTAAATACCATAGATAACTGTAAACTGCGTGAAAAGTGAACTAACTCAGCGAATAAGTCGCCACTGACCTTTCGCCACGAGTCAGCAAATTTATGTCACTTTGTTTATTCCAATTTGAAAAAATAAGAAATTTGGGGCGCAGAGATTTCGAAATCTAGGAAATTTGGGGCCCAGAAATATCAAAGCCTTGGAAATTTGGGGCGTAGGGATTTCAAAGCCTTGGAAATTTGGCGCGTAGGAATATCAAAGCCTTGCAAATTTGGGGCGCAGAGATTTCGAAAACTAGGAAATCTGGGGCGCAGAAATTTCAAAGTCCAAAAGTTCCCGCGTAGAAATTTCCACCTCGACAAATTTGGCGCGTGAGAATTTCAAGGCCCACATAATTCCACCTTACACAAACTGTCCCAGCTGTACCCTCACCTTACGTCTTTTGATAAAAGGTTAAACGACCCGACTGGCGAAACCCGGTCAATCAAGATTTTACCAATCGTGTACCATTCCATCTTTTTTTTCCCTTTTCTTCTCCTCGCAGCCACTGTGTATTCCAATACTTTCCGGTCGCCCGGATTAAACGGTCTCTCTCTCTCTCTCTCTCTCTCTCAATGAATCTTCGTACAATCGGCCAGTTGTATCTGGCGTTCTGTACAACCTTCACGATTCGCCGAACTTTCCATATGCCTGTAACGGTTAACGTGCTACCAGTCGGCGCAGTATGCCAGCCCGACCATCTAAGTACTGTTACCTGCTCCATCTCGCCCAGAGTTTATACAGGGTGTATCTAAACACTTGTCACAAACCATTTTTCAAATTACTCACACGTGGGTTGCGAAAGAATTCGATTGGAACCAGTCGACAAGTGGGTATTCATTAAAGGAAAATCATTTTATTTAATTGCAAGTATGAAACTATAGGGGGATTAATAAATATTTTGTTTAAAAGTGATATTTAAATTTATTTATATAATGTATTTATCAAAATGTATACTATATAATGTGAAACTGATAGTTATTGTTTATTTATAATTCTGAAATTTAGTGGGATGGAATTAAATTAACAAAAAGTTCAAAACATCGACATGTAATTTCAATTAAAAATCAAATGACAATTATTTTTGGTGAATTTTCTTTTTAATTGCTTGGGGTTTTATTATATTGTTTACACAGCATGACGAAAGGTTTAGGGACCCCCTGTATAGATAATGGCAATGGGAAGGAGAAGATCCCTTCGTGCGTGACAATCGCGGTGGTGTTTGTTTCTCAATAATCCCCTTCAATATCAATGTCAGTTCGACCGTCAATGCCATCGTTGATTTACCTGCGCCGACATTTAACAATAGGGTTTCATATACTGTTACACTTTCGAGTTTTCACCGCTAGTTGTCCGTTCGCTGTGTAACAGGGTTGTTGTTCTGTGTGTATGTGTTATTTAAAGTTCGTGGTGGAATTTTTCCTAGCAATTTTAGCGAAAAAGACTTTTCCACGCTTCGAAATCGTTGTACAGTGAAATTTCTACGCTTTGATATTTGTACGCATTCGAATTTCTGCGCACCGACGTTTCTACAGGTTCAGATTTCTGTGACGTGAAATTTCTGTAGATTTAAATTACTGTGATTTGATATTTTAAAGCACTGATTAGTTGTGTGTGTTTGAAAATTGCGAATAGAGAAATTTCTGCGCGTTGGAAGTGTCTGTGGATTGAAATTTCTATAGCTCTAAACTTCTAAGGTTTTAAATTTCCACGCTTTAAAATTTCCAAACTCTGAAACTTTCCTGCGTCAATTTCTGTGGTTCCAAATTTCCAAATATGGAAATTTCTATACATCCAAATTCCTGTGATTTGATATTTCCAAGCGCTGATTAGTTCCACGTTTTGATATTTCCAAATTCTGAAACTTCTGCGCATGGAAATGTCTGTAAATGGAAATTTCTATTGTTCTAAATTTCCACGCTTTAGAATTTTTAAACGCTGAAACTTCTGCGCATGGAAATTTCTGCGCATGAAACTACTATTGCTGTAAATTTCCATGCTTTAAAATTGCCAAGCACTGAAACTTTCCTCCATCAATTTCCATGATTCCAAATTTCCAAATACGGAAGTTTCTATAGATCCAAATATTTCCACCCCAACATTTTTATCGCTTTACACAAAACACGCATATCCGTCATGCTCGGAATCTCTTTGCCAACAAATCGAAACTTTTTCAATCGTGAAAGATGAAGTCACGAATGATTCACCGATCGATCGAATCGTTCAATTACCCTGCCAGGAATAGCTACGTGCCTCGTTCCATTCTATTGCGCTTGGACGCTCGCTTTTCACCTGGGAAATGAACGACAGTGTCTAATTCGAATTGCAGATGAGTGTTTTTTAACGTGTGGTTAACGTAAACGTGGTCTTTGACCGCTTTGTTTCCTGCGGTTATTATTTATTGCTCCAGGTTTCCATTTAATTACAAAACCAACCGACACAAATTAATGCCTATCAAAATTATCATTAATTTTATGCATAACTTACCGACCGCCTTTAAGGGATAGTAATTCAAATAATTTCAAATTATCTCATCTAATTAAATGTTAAATTAATTCAGTATGAAAAAGTGTATTTTAAAATTCTTTATTTTTTTCTGTGGAAAAAGGAATTTTATTATATCAATCTTTTTGAGTGATAAATTTTCTTTAACCAACATTAAACATCTTTTTACTTGGTAAATGCTTTGTAAACATAAACATAAAATTTTACTTTGTCGACAACAGTTCACTTTTTGTCTTTTCCCTATAGAAATATCGATTCATAAAAACTGTAAGATCCTCTCAACGAGACAGATTCGATCCTCTCAACGGAATAAGTAGAGCGCGATATTGATTATGATTGTCCGACGGATCGGCGAAACAAACTGTGGGAAATCGGTGTTGATCTGCAAAAACTGGTTCAAGCTTGTTAAAGCGAACAACGGAACGAGTTCCTCGCTATTTTCTCCACATTTGCACGTTTATATAACAATCTCGCGCATAGAAACCGAGCATCGAAAATTAATTATCCCCTCTGTGATTTCTAAAAAAAAATCCACTCGCTTGGAATAATTTTCAATCGTTCTTCCGACGGCTGAAATTCCTGTGTTGAAATTTCTGGGTTTTCGAATTTCTGTGCTTCAAATTTGATAGATATGAAAATTTCATGCACCTAAATTTCTTTTGCATTAATATTTCTGTGCCTGAATTCCAAGGCTTTGAAATTTCAGCGCCTTTAATTTCTTTTGCAGCAAAATCCCTGCGCCCCAAATTTCCTAGTTTTCGATATCCCTGCGCCCCAAATTTCCTAGTTTTCGAAATCCCTGCGCCCCCAATTTCCTAGTTTTCGAAATCCCTGCGCCTCAGATTCCTTAGATTGAAATTTGATAGATATGAAAATTTCATGCACCCAAATTTCTTTTGCATTAATATTTCTGCGCCTGAATTCCTTTCGTTTTGAAATCTCAGTGCCTTAAATTTCTTTTGCCTTAAAATTTCAGCGCCTTTAATTTCTTTTGCAGCAAAATTTCAACGCTGCAAATTTCAAAGCTTTGAAATCTCAGCGCCTTAAATTTCTTTTGCATCAAAGTTTCTTCGCTCCAAATTCCAAAGCTTTGAATTTTCCCAAATTCAAAGATATCCACCGACGAATTTATTAGTTATGTATTTTAAATTTTCTTTTGTTTTTCTTTGAATTATTTCATTTCCCATTGATCGTTCGGTGGAATTCAACGCACGCTCGCGATTCAAATGTCGTAGCGATGTTTTCCGTGGCAATGGAAACTCACGTGCCGTTTCTGCAACGAGAATTATTCGAGTTCCTCCTTTCCGTAAGTAGACCGAGAATCGACTAAACATTCCGAGTTCGTAGACATTCCCGATTAGAAGAACACGCGTGTTGCGTTCAAGTCTACGAACGAACTTCCGAACCGTCTGAATTTCCAATTAGCGTGGCAATTAAAAACGACACACTTACTCGTAAATTCAGCGAAACCGAATCTCTCGTTATCTTTAGAATTTCTCCTCTTTCCAAAGAAAAAAAAAGAAGGTTCGTTAATTCCCAATTAAAAGATTTCGTTCGGTGAAGTTGAAATCTGCGAGTTCGATTTTTTTTTGCTGGGAAAAGTGTGTTAATCAAATTTCCCTTGGAATTTGATTTTCTCTTAAAATTGTGAAATATTTGTTCGTTTTATATAAATATAAACACGATTGAATAATAGGTAAATTGAAAAAAAAATGGATAATTCGGTGAAAAATGAAGATCCGGGAGAAATGGGGACTGTCAATGATTTTTCGCAATACGTACTCCTACTTTTTGATTAGGCGATCGTAGGTAAATTCCCTGTCGATGAATCATTAAACTCCCACGCGGATGACTCTCCGAGAATCATTGCCTGTTGCGCCAGAAGTCCTACGACTCGTCATTAATTTCAATACTAATCACCATTGGAAATTTCTCTTGGAATTTCCATCGAAATATAATTGCAGACATTTTTAATAATATAAACTGTTAATTAAATTTTTCACCAATGTATAACTGGTATATTTTTTATCGTTAATTATAATTCGGAAATGATTTTAATATTCGATGGTATCTGTGACTAGTTGACGATTGTGTGTGTGTGTGTGTGTGTGTGTATATTTTGTTATTTTAAGGATGGATTTGTGTGCGTGTCCATAGTTTTAAATTGGCCGGAGTTTCTAGCGGATTCCGTCAGTCATTTCTGCTAAATCGAGCTGTTAAGGATGTGAATGTTGCACAACCGGGCCCCGATTCTGTTACCTCCCGTTCGTTTTTTTTACACTTGCACCACACCGTGGAATGAAGTCCGGTGTACCACCGGCCCGAATGGAACAGGTTGGAAAGTGGTTGAAGAGTTTCTGCCGGACGAAAACTTTTCAGGTCACTTCGGGTTTACTTTGTCGAGAGAATTTTCGTGCTCCTTTTGGTCAATCGGTGCAGACATTTGTTATTTCCGAGGAGAGAATTTCTCGAGCGGTGGAAAATTCGGGGTGGACATCTTTAAATTTGGTAAGTTCCCAAGCTTTGGAAATTTGGGCGCAGGGATTTCGAAAACTGAGGAATGCGAGGCGCAGAGATTTCGAAACCTAGGGAATTCGGGGCGTAGGGATTTCGAAAACTAGGAAATTTGAAGCGTTGAGTTTTCGAAAACTAGGAAATTTGAGGCGCAGAGATTTCAAAACCTTGGAAATTTGGGGCACTGAAATTTTGATACAAAAGAAATTTGAGTGTAGAAAATTTAATATCTATCAAATTTGAAACATAGAAATTCGAAAACCTCAGAAATTTCAACACATAGGAATTTCAGCCTTTAGAAAATTTTCCAATACAAATTGAATTCACAGTGTCAGTGACATAGTGTCCCCAAAATCAAAAATCTCTGAGAAGTCAATAAAAATTCACTCGCAACGCGCAATCAAATCTTCCAAAAACTTTCGCCGTAGAAATCATCGCCTCCCAGAGTTCTCCTTTCGATCATTCCGTTCCCCCGACGTACCGAGATCATTTCTACCGCGGATACATGGTGAATCGCGGCCATGGGGCCCTGTACCGTTGGTCAGCTGCCTTTCGCAAACGCGAAATGCCTGCAGGCAAAGGACGGGCTCTCGAAATTGCGCGAATCTCTCGCACAACGTTGCGATTTGTGTGAAAAATTAAAAAATCAGAGTAGATACACTTTCATCGAGTGTTATCTGACAATTTGTTAATTTCTAGCGTAAAAATATTAATCCTTTGTGCAACACCTGCCAATAACTATGCTGGCTGTTGGGTGAAATATTTCGTAATATCTGACGGTCGAAAAGAAAAAATACAATTCATTCGTTTCATTTGCATAGGTCACGATATGTATATGTGTGTAAGTAAAGGGGGAAAGTAAGTTTTTTTTGGCTGTCTATTAAATTGTTAGATTAGAAACTATGACGTGTGTTTCGTGGGGTTATTAAACGTTTGGATGGAGTCTAAGTAATGCTGTCTATTGCTTATCGCGAGAAAATTCAGTTTTTTTTATGGGAAATCAGAACAGCAGTCGGTCAGGAATTTTTGCGATTTTCGTGATTCGTTTTTCTGTCGCCATTTCCACAATTTTAAAGATAGCGGTCTGAAACTTGTACCATTGTTTTAGTTAGGAAATTCTACGGCAGATCAATGTATAATAGTTGTACTTTTCGAAAATTTAATTTTTCGCAAAAATCTGAAGGGTCAGGATTTTTTGCGATTTTCGTAATTTGCCTGCCATTTCCGCAATTTTTTAGATATCAAAGTGATTCTTTCACTGGCTTATTCGGCTTCGGATTCTGCGTCCAAAACGCCCCGGATCGTTTTAATAGCTCAAAAATTACGGAAATGACGAGTGATTTACGAAAATCGCAAAAAATCCTGACCTACCCCCTTCAGATTTTTGCGAAAAATTAAAATTTCGAAAAGTACAACTATTATATATTGATCTGCCGTAGAATTTCCTAACTAAAACAATGGTACAAGTTTCAGACCGCTATCTCAAAAATTGAGCGAATGCCGAACGAAAAACTGTCAGAATTTGACGATTTTTCGCGATTTTCGTAATTCTTTCGTCATTTCCGCAAATGTTTAGATATGGATATGATTCTTTCACTGTCTTATTCGGTTTCGAAATCCGCGTCCAAAACGTCTTGGATCATTCAAATAGCTCAAAAATTACGGAAATGACGAAGAAATTACGAAAATCGCGAAAATTCATCAATTTAAAGCAGTTTTTTGATCGGCATTCGTTCAATTTTTGAGATAGCGATCTGAAACTTGTACCATTGTTTTAGTTAGGAAATTCTACGGCAGATCAATGTATAATAGTTGTACTTTTCGAAAATTTAATTTTTCGCAAAAATCTGAAGGGGGTAGGTCAGGATTTTTTGCGATTTTCGTAATTTGCCTGCCATTTCCGCAATTTTTGAGATATTAAAATGATCCGAGGCGTTTTGGATGCGGAATCCGAAACCGAATAAGCCAGTGAAAGAATCACTTTGATATCTAAAAAATTGCGGAAATGGCAGGCAAATTACGAAAATCGCAAAAAATCCTGACCTACCCCCTTCAGATTTTTGCGAAAAATTAAATTTTCGAAAAGTACAACTATTATATATTGATCTGCCGTAGAATTTCCTAACTAAAACAATGGTACAAGTTTCAGATCGCTATCTCAAAAATTGAGCAAATGGCAATCAAAAAACTGTTTGAAAATCATGTTTTTCGACTGTCACATCGATCTATGTAAATCTTCCACCGTTATTTGGCCTTCAAAATACGTATAGAAAACACTCTCCATCATTTTAATAGATCCTATTATTAATTCTTTTAATTGACCGGTTACGAGAAGTAATCCGTTTAATGGAGCGGAATGACAAAACGAAATGCCTGTTTCTCTAATGGCACGCATTAGCTTTTGGACAACTCGTCGAAGTGGAAAGGTGAAACTAATGTCGTTACGAAAGAAGAATGATTCCGTGCTCGCTGTTACGAGGATCCTCGTAACACTTGTATCTCCCATACCGGAGCTGTCACTTCATCAATTACGCTTATCTTTCACCTGCGATCTTGACCGTAGTCTTAGTTCAATGATTTTGTAACGTTCGAGGGCGAACACGAGATTTTGAAAACTCTATCTAAAGAATTGTTAGCCCTTTCATTCGTGTGGACTGAAATTTCAAAGGGTTGAAATATTTGTGCTTCGATATTTGTAGATTTCAAAATTTAGAAAATTCTGCGCTTGGAAATTTCTCCGTTTGGATATTTCTACGCTTGGAAACTTCTCCGTTTGGATATTTCTACGCTTGGAAATTTCTCTGTTTGAATATTTCTGCGCTTGGAAATTTCGTCGTTTGGATATTTCTACGCTTGGAAATTTCTCCGTTTGAATATTTCTGCGCTTGGATATTTCTGCGTTTGGAAATTTGTACATTGAGAAATGTCTATGGATTAATATTTCGATTCGTTAAGAAGTGCGTTTGAAATTTTCTATATATTATAATGGTTCCGCTGCGCAATATTTGTCTGTATGTAGAAATCTTCAGTTTTTACGAGCTCGTTACATGCCAGTTTGATAGGTTGTTTACAAATTGAAAACGCTGTTGGCAAGCAACGAACCAATTCCAGGTGTGTCGCAATATTTTCGAGCGTACCATACCAGTGGCATTCCATAAAACTAGTAAAGTAACATTGACACCATTTGTGGTAAAACAGGAAAACATCCGAACGGTAGTTAACACCGTGAACTGAACAAATATGGCGCAGAATGCCCGTGGAAAATCAGTGATGCTTAAAAGGAGCACCGTTTTCTACGGCAGGAAGCAGTGAAATTATTTACCCAATTTATTTCATATGTTTTGTGCCACCGAAGGAAAACATACCATTCTACTTTGTAGCCCACACAATTCTAGAAGTTATGGTAGGACTGTTCGTGGAATAATTGTCGCATAGATTGTTCTAGTAAAGGAGTAGAGATTTCGAAAACTATGAAATTTGGGACGCAGGGATTTCAAAAACTAGGAAATTTAGAGCGCAGAGATTTCAAAACCTTGCAAATTTCAAGCTTAGAAATCTCAAAGTCCAGAAATTTCCACACGCCAAGATTTCCAATAGCAACACAATTCCAACGCTCAGAAAAATCCTTTAGCCAGAAATTCCAAAGTGCTTAGTAACGTTCTACAATCCTTGACTTTTCCACCGTTGCTCGAGCACTCGTGCAATTGAGACACATAATTCCCTACATCACAATATTTGTCAGCCGGTAAAAAACCAAACTCTCATACTTTCGACTACGCTCCGATATTACATTACACGCGAGTCCGTGCGTGACATTTCCCACTCGTTTGGAAATCTAATACATATCCCGACAGTTTCATTTCTTGAATGAACGATTGATAGATAAAAGACAAGCGAAACCAATAGAACACCACAGTCACGAGAATGGCACGTTGCAATTGCGAAGCATATCCGGTGTCAATACGTCACTAAGGAAACGTATCATATTTTTTTTACCACAATTTCAAAACCCTAATTACAACTTACAAAAGAAAACCACCTTGAAAATGACTGCCAATCAAATTCCACACATTCTTTAATGATTTTTTTTCTCAATTTACAATCTTATCAATCGAAAAAAATCCCCGCAATTCCATAAATTTTCTCACAGTTTGTTATTTGTGAAAATCAGCAACGTTGAAGACATTTGCATTTCGCAATGATAGTTCTATATTTTCTCTTCTACACACGTATACACGTTAATGACTTTCCATAGACGGTAGGCACTCTTCCCAGATTTGTTTGCAGAATCAACGATACCGCCCGACCGAAATTACGTTTGCCGGGTTGGTTTGGAATACGTAACTTTGTCCGCTTTATTTTATTGCGTTCCGTGGGAGACGTGCGGACAACAATGGAAAAAACAAAAGCGGGCGACAGGAAGATACGGAAGGAAAAAGAAAGACACAATAACGAGGAAACGTAAGATCGTCGGTGTGCCGCTAATTACCGGCTGAAAGAAGAAAAAAAAATAAAGAACCAGCCGCGCTATAAAGTAATCAGCTCTGAAACTGTGAACCGGAACGTCTTCGAATCTCTCGCGGAGTGTCGTTAACCCGGCATTGAATTCGTGTGTTTATTATTATTTTTTTTTTCTGCGTAATTGTCGACGTTATATAAAGACAGGCCGGGACGCGTAATCACTCTCGTTACGCGACATATCCGCGGTGTTACATGTGTATGGGTGTTTCGTTTAGGTTTTATTCTTGTAGTTGTAGTTGGACGACGTTCTAATCGCGAAGTTGTAAGGTGTAGTTGTGGTTGTAGGACTGTAGGAAACTTTTATGGTGGATTTATTGAGATTGATATTGTGGAATTGGTGAGATTATGGAAAATTTTGGGGGTGGAAATTGTGATGGGCTTGGAAATTTAAGTGTGGAGGTTTTAAAGATGAGAAAATTTGGATATTAAAGGTTTTAAATTGTGGAATTTTAAAGCAAAAGGGATTTGGGGGATGGAAATGGAAAGCAAAAGAATTTTGGGGCACTGAAATTTGAAAATAAAGAAATTTGAGGCACAGAAATTCAAATTCCAGGGAATTTTGGGATATAAAATTTAAAAACCCTGGAAATTTCTTTGCTGGGATTTTAAAGTCTAGTAATTTCCACGCAAAAGGATTTTAGGGCACAGAATTTGAAAATCCAGGAAATTTCGAGCACGGAAATATCAACACACAGAAAATTTCGAATATTGCATACTCGAATAGACAAAACTGTGTTCAAGTCACCGCGTAACACTGATTCTGGTTTTACTAGTTCCAGCGTCCTGCGAGATCTATACATAAAGATTACCAAGCACTGAATATGTAATTACGGAAGGCGAGAATGAATTTTGCCAGTGTTATCTTTCTAGGAACCCAACATACTGGTTTCACCATTTCCCTCTTTCTTTCAATTTCTCTTTGCTCTATTTTTCCAACAAAACAACAAATTTATATTATTCTCCTCTCCCCTAAGTTCCTTCATTTTTTTATTTCACCTCTCAACAATACCTAAACTTAAAAAAACAGAAATAATTTCCGCCACAAAATAATTTCCACAAAATAATTTCCAGAAAATTTTCCAAATTCCACCAGACAAAACCGCGGAACTCTTCTTCATATCCGTCATAGTTATCGACCGGGGGTCCGTTGACATAATTACTGGGCACCGGAGTGTTCCCCGTCGATGTGCCCGCAATTCCAACTCCGTCTCGTGGCGGAAGTTAAGAAGCGGTTCCGGAAATGAGAGCCCGACGCTCGCGCTAAACTCAGTTTCCCTCGACCTCCCTGGGATGTGGGTTAACCCGCACTAGGTTAACTCCGAGGAACGATTTCGTCGAGGCCAGGAATTTGTGACTTTTCTACAGAGGCTCGCGAAATTCTCGTCTTTTCCCCCTTGTTTCTCTTCGCATCCGCGATTCTGACCGGATAAAACAACTTCCGGCTTTTGGTAATCGAAGAGGAAATTAGCGAGCAAGCAAATCAGAATACAGGGGGAAATTGGAACGTTTCAATTCTTTCGTTTGTGTGAAGTTTAATTATTAGGGGGAATTAATATGGAATTTGTTGGGATGGGAAGATTCTTTTTGTGATTTTCTTGGGATGGATTTATTTAATTAATAATGGACACAAATTGATATTTGTAGTTTTTTAAATTTGAGAGATGTATTAGAAATTTGTTTATTTTATTATTATTATATGGTGAGAGTGTCATTTAATTTGTGAATGTTACTAAGGTGAGGATTTTTATGGGAAATTGTGGGAAAGATGAATCACTTTTGATTGTAGAAATTTTGACTAATTGTTATGGCAGGATTATGACACTATTTTATATATAAAAGGGTATGACTCGACCTGTCTTCGTTATAATTAAGATTTCGATAAGACTTGCAGAGGTAATTCGCAGGACTGTTTCCCGCGAACTTTGATGATCCTGTAAACTGTAACGCTCGGTGTCGCGCGACAACAATGACAATGTTTCCAACACCGTTGCATAGCGAATGGCGCAAAGGTGTAATTAAGATACCACTAGGCTTCCCGCAGAATTTTCAATCGGATTTTGCTGGTTTAGAAACCTAGTTCGACGATTCAAAGCTTTGGCGAATTTTTACCGCGAAAATTTGAAGTACAGACAATTTGGGGCGCTGAAATTTGAATATTAGAAAAAATGGGGCGCAGGAATTTCAAAGCTCGGAAATTTGGGCGTAGGAATTTCAGAATTTAGGAAATTTGAGGCGCAGGAATTTCAAAGCTTGGAAATTTGGGGCGCACAAATATCAAAGCCTTGGAAATTTGGGGCGTAGGGATTTCGAAAACTAGGAAATTTGTGGCGCAGAAATTCCAAAGCTTGGAAAACTAGAGCGTAGGAATTTCAAAGCCTTGGAAATTTGGGGCGTAGAAATTTCGATGCCTAGGCAATTTAGAGCGCTAGAATTTGGGGCGCAGGAATTTCAAAGCTTGGAAAATTTGGGGCGCAGGAATTTCAGAGCTTGGAAATTTGAGGCGCAGAAATTTTTATGCCTAGACAATTTAAGGCGCTAGAATTTGGGGCGCTGGAATTTGAAAATCAGGAAATTTGGGGCGCAGGAATTTCAAAGCTTGGAAATTTGAGGCGTAGAAATTTCAAAGCTTGGTAATTTAAGTTAAGCACATTCTCGTCGCACAAATTTGAACCAAAATTCTACGCTCCATAATGACGTATCAAATTTCCAAACAATTCTAAATACACTAACGTTTGACCATCCCGATCGAAATCCCGCGATCCACGAAATTCAATCCCGGTTTAGTGACCCGTCGAGGGCTTCGCCGTGTAAAAGAGAAATCCTTCGTTTATTAACATTCACTTCTGCGGTTTATTTCGCCGGGTATGCGAAAAACGCGACCACGGAACGATCGCGCACCGGTGCACGTGCCTTTCTAAACGCGACCCGATGCACGTAGTGCTCCAGAAGGGTTCGCCTGCTAGAAAACCCGCGAAGGCTACGGTTACGGGTCGTCGTTTCGCAAAAAGGCGAAATCCGTAGCCTGTCCTATCCCGGGCCACGTGACGGAACTTGATCCACCCGGTGTGAACAACCTGCGGACGACTTTAATGTTCCGGGACATTTAAAAAGTGACGATATCAAAGATTTCTATGTGGTGAACAGCCGCAAGTGTTTGATGTCTGTCATGGGAAAAACTTTCGATCGATGATTGTACATGTGTTTGTTTAATTGGAGCACTGTGTAGAGGATTTATGTGGAAATTTGAAAAATTAGAGATTTTGGGGGCTGAAATTTAAAGCCTAGGAAATTTGGGGCGTAGGAATTTCGATAACTAGGAAATTTGCGGCGCAGAAATATCAAAGCCATAGAAATTTGGGGCGTAGGCATTTCCATAACTAGGAAATTTGGAGCGCAGGGATTTAAAAAACTAGGAAATTTGGAGCGCAGGGATTTAAAAAACTAGGAAATTTGGGGCGCAGGGATTTAAAAAACTTGGAAATTTGGAGCGTAGCAATTTCAAACCCTTTGAAATGTATAGCACATAAATTTCAAAGCTTGGGAAATTCAGAACACAGAAATTTGTATAAAACTATCTAGTTTTTGATAGAACGTTTCATAAAGCGTATCTAAGGGATAAACGTAGTTGAAGGAAGTGCAAGTAATGGGAATAGAATAATCGAGGCAGGAGAACACCATGGTCCGATAGTCATGGCGAGCGGACAACTGGGCAAACGGACCAGTATCGCTATGCTTGTTGGACTCTGTACGAGGAAATCTTGGAAATTTCTCTGTAATAGTTGCCAGATAGGACGGAATTATCATACGTGCCGCGGCCTTTTTTCCAGCTAAACTACCTGGAACGATAATGTTACGCATGGCAAATTAGTTTTGAATTATCATGCCAATTGATGTAACGTCCACGTAATGTTTCTATATTTTCAAAATATATTTCAAAAGAAATTGAATTCGTAACTTTGGGGCGTAGAAATTTAAAGCCTTGAAAACTTGGAGCGCAGAAATTTCAAAGCCTTGGAAATTTAAGGCGCAGAAATTACAAAGCTTTGGAAATTTGAGGCGCAGAAATATCAAAACCTTGGAAATTTGGGGCGCAGCGATTTCAAAAACTAGGAATTTTGGAGCGCAGAAATATCAAAGCCTTGGAAGTTTGGGGCGTAGGAATTTCGATAACTAGGAAATTTGGGGCGCAGGGATTTCGAAAACTAGGGAATTTGTGGCGCAGAAATTCCAAAGCTTGGAAAACTGGTGCGTAGGAATTTCAAAGCCTTGGAAATTTGGGGCGCAGAAATTTCAATGCCTAGGCAATTTAGAGCGCTAGAATTTGGGGCGCAGGAATTTCAAAGCTTGGGAAATTTGGGGCGCAGGAATTTCAAAGCCTTGGAAATTCGTGGCGCAAAAAATTGCATAAATTCCAGAAAATCCTGTTATCGCTAAATATCATTCCCTACATATCCCTTTATCATTTTCGCGCAAAACTTATGGTGTTATCCTTGTACAGTGGGTACACCGTGTATGTACTTGGCAATGTACAGTGCGGTTCAAGGTCGGACGGTACACGGTGAAGACGATACCCATAAGATACATGCGTAGGTGCATTAACCCTTTAGAGTCCAGTGCTATAAGGCGTAACTATAGTTCTCTTCGAGGTGTAAGTACAGTCCAAGGGACCGGTATGCTCTAGCACAAACACCGTCGGCAAAGAAATAAGAGTGTGGGCGTACACAGGAATTTGTATTCGTTTACACGTGCGCTTAAGACATTCAATCAATGGAATTCCATGGTGAAATATCAATTGATTGCCAGAACGATCGTTGTATATCAATTTTTATGTCGAAACATAGTCAGTTTTTTGCGTCGATTATATTATCGAATTGGATTGTTAGGTTTTATTAGGTGAATTGTATGTGTATATGTGACACAAGGGTTTTAATTGAGATTTTTTAACGTCAGAGGTAATGAGGCGGTGGAATTTCCAGCCGTCGGAAGTTTCAAAGCGTTACATTTCCGGACGTCGGAAATTTAAAGGCGGTCAGGTTTCGAATCATAGGGAATCCTGGCTGTGGAATTTCAAAGTGTAACATTCGTAGCGAAGTAACGTTGAACGCATTGAAATTTCCAAGTGCCAGAAGTTTTAATGCATTAAAATTTCCATGCGTTAAAATTTCCAAGCGCCAGAAATTTTAACGCGTTAAAATTTCCAAGCGCCAGGAATTTTAACGCACTGAAATTTCCAAGCGCCAGAAATTTTAACGCTCTAAAATTTCCAAGCGCCAGGAATTTTAACGCACTGAAATTCCCAAGCGCCAGGAATTTTAACGCACTGAAATTTCCAAGCACCAGAAATTTTAACGCCCTAAAATTTCCAAGCGTCAGAATCTTAACGCGTTAAAATTTCCATGCGCCAGAAATTGTAATACTTTGAAATTTCCAAGCGTCAGAATTTTAACGCTCTGAAATTTTCAAGCGTCAGAATCTTAACGCGTTAAAATTTCCAAGCGTCAGAAATTGTAATGCTTTGAAATTTCCAAGCGCCAGAATCTTAACGCACTGAAATTTCCAAGCGCCAGAAATTGTAATGCGTTGAAATTTCCAAGCGTCAGAAATTTTACCGCGTTAAAATTTCCAAGCGTCAGAATCTTTCCCGCATTAAAGTTTCAAAACGCCACAAACTCAAACCATCAAAATCCCATCACAGTGTCTTTCCTTCAAACCTCTCAACCCATCCAATTCACAGTACATAATCTCCCTGCCCCCCCCCAAAAAAAAAACAAAATCAAAAACCTCTACTCACTCATATTTATCCTTTTCCGTTTCACGATCAGTTCCGATCCATGTTGTCCCTCAGGATTATCAAATTCACTTCCCAAAAAGGACCAAAAAAAAATAAAACAACAAAAAAATCACCCTGGCACTAGTAATCCCCTCCCCCTTTCACCCCGGTACACCCCCGGTGACGATTTCGACCGTCCTCGCGTTAAGTGTCCGTGAAAAAAGTTGGAAAATTCCGATTCCCCTAGCTTCTGAACGCGTAATATTTCGAAGCCGATCCACGTCAGCTCGGGACCGCTAAACCCGTTCTCCGCATCGTCTTGGGCTCGACTGCAAGAAATGCCGTGCCCCCCTAGAATCCTGTCCGCCGACGGGGAAGGGGGACGCAGTAGGGTACGGGATCTTCGATCGTCGAAGACCGTGAACTACGATGGAAACGAGAATGGGTTCTTTTCGATGGAATGTTGCTGACGAATTTAGGTGTCGTTTTCGGCATTTCCCAGCACGAATTTCGTCGATGTTAATCAACGTTAATTAATCTGTACGAGGAATCATATCAAGGGAGTATTGAGATTGATTCGTGATTGAATTAAGGAAGAGGGGAAATAGAATCGAATTTGATAAGAATATTTTATAAGGAGAGTGTGTAGAAGAAAAGATAATGTGATAATAAAAATGAAAAATATGTTTTTGGGATAAAGTGTGCAGGATAACACTGCGCTAAAGTTAATTACTTTAAAAATGTGTAAAATAAACGGTAATGTGATAAAAAAAATTGTACAAATGTTAATTAAATCTCTGATCCATTTTACACTAATTATGTTGGGAGATTGGATGAATTTCGAGGGACAGATAGTAATTAAATGATGATTCCATGGGGGGAATTCGTTTTGTGAGTTTTGCAGACCTGGGGAACCGCGGTTTGACGATTTCATGCGTCTTCCTGGCTCGTGTTATCGGAAGTTACGCCGTTCTGTTCGCTCACCTGTTGCTTCATCCAATACAATCGTAGCATTGTCCACGAAACCTCCTCCGTGTGGCGGGCACTGCCACAGACACCTGTTGACACTTACACTAACTCAGGGAACGTTGTTATGTAGTATAGAAAGCGTTTTGTGGGTGTCGCGTGACGAAATTTAAATTCCCCGCGTGTCACGTTTTAATATTATTAATATAATAATTTCAACATTTAAACAAAGGGGGACGAATTGATTTATAAATGATTTTTCGAAAAATAATTGGAAAAAGAGTAATTAATCGAGAAAATTGGTGTTCTACGCTGACTGTTATCAATTTTTTCATGTTTCTATTTTTTTAGAATTAATTTTTGAATTTTTTCAAATTACAGAGTGGGCCCTGGTTTCCCAGACTCCGTTCGCACCTGTATATTGCATCAAAAATTACAGGTATTCCCCAAATAAAACTTTCATAATTACCATAGTTCGTGGAATAATTAAATGACTCATTTTCATGGTATTTTTGTTTCACCAGATGATGAATTGTTGCATCGAGAAGAAAAAAGCTCGAGAGGAATCTGCGCACAGATCGCAAAGTTTAGATGTGGATGAATTCGAAACGGGTAAGATTATTTGTTTTATTTTAATTTATTTGATAGAATCTTTGAATTAATTATTGTCGATTTCACGCAGAATCCGAGGAAGAAGAGTTTTTCGAGTGCACCAGCGAGGAACCAACAAACGAGGACGATTCGACGCGGACGCAAATGAAAGCGAAACATTTATTATGGAACAAACCCGCGGGAAGATTAGCCAAACATCCGTCGCTTAGGTGAAATGTTTCAGTACCATTCTATTCCTGCTGCATCGCAATTAACTCTTTAACGCTCTGATTAAAAATTCAAAAGCAGTTTTATTTCACATTTTCTTAAAATATAAACGAACATTAACAAATCTTGAGAAAAAAACGAAAGAATGTTGTTTTATATGAAGAAAAACTGCCCAATTAGTATATTCGATTGGATTTATATAGAAAATCAATAGTATGTATACAAAATTAATACTTAAATCTTTCTATCTTTGTAATAATGAAAAGTAAACGAAACACTCGGTGGTCAAAAGTGGATAGTCGCCTGGAAAATGATATGGTTCGTTTTTGAAAAAAGTTAAGCCCAATTTTTTTTAAAAAATGAGATCACAAAGTTATTTCTACTAAATTTATAATGTTAACCTTTTATTTAAAAAGAGAAAAGAAACAACAAAATATGGACTTACACTACTTTCGAAATAAACGGTTCATATGGTAATTTCACACTCGAATTACTCCGCAGGTTAATACGAACGGGGGACCCGCTTTATCTACCCGTGACACAGGATCCCGTACCGAAAACGGAAGATCAGCTGGAGGAGGATGCGCAAGTTATGATGCAGCTGGGCACGGACAAATACGCTTCCGAAATGCGAGCCAGGCTCATGAGTGCTTCTTTGTTGTCCGACATGGAATCCTTTAAAGTGAGGACACGCGATTGTATCCGCTTGTAACACGCGTACAGAATGTTATATTAGTCATTCGCTCTGTCTAAACATAGGCTGCGAATCCTGGAGGTGTGCTGGAGGACTTTATCCGTTGGTATTCGCCGAGAGACTGGATCGAGGACGGTGGAACCGACGAATGTGGACAATCCACTGGTTTGTTTTATGTCAAGAAACATTTTTTATAATTAAAAATACTCCATCTGTCTCATAATACTTGACAGTTTTCTCCTTTTTTTCTTGTCAAATATTACTGAATATGTTTCTTTAAACTGAATTTTTTGACAAAAACAGCTTAGATTAGATTAGGTAAATTTAGAGCGCAGATATTTCAAAGCTTTGAAAATCTGGGGCTGAAATTTGAATAAAACTATCTAGTTTTTCATACAGTGTTTTATAAAGTGTATCTTGTAATGGTTAGTATATTATTATTTAAGAGTAGCTTATTTGTCATATATTTCAATAAGTTGCGGCCATGAAACGAAAACTATCAAGTATTATGGGACAGAGGGAGTATAAGGAAAAGACAAACAGGTAGTCAGAAAATCAGGATATATTTAAAAAAAAACATTGCAGGTCATTTATCGGCCAGGATGATGATTCCAAATAATCCCTGGTCGACGACCTGGGGATCCGCGCAACCAGTTCCGGCGCACCGTCAGAAACGTCTGTTCGACGACACGAGGGAAGCTGAGAAAGCGTTGCACTATTTGAGCTCAAAACGCATCGGCCAGGTCGCCCAGCACCTGTTGCCGGCACTCACGCATGCAGCGCTGTACACGTTGAGTCTTCAACGCCAGGAAACCCTGCCGAATCTCCCTGATGTCGCTCAAAGTATTCTTACGAAGCTGCAATATGCCACGAAGCCTATTCATCAGAAGTTACTTTTATACGAGGTCCGTAGGGATCTTGATTATTTCGATTATGAACGTTTATCGCGGTCGATATGAGTTTGTGAAAGGGATGACTACGTTATCGACGGAGAGATTTGAAAGATCCCTGTTTTGAATTATCGTGGTTATTAAATTAAGCGGGATATTAATGTGAAAGTGATGATTTAAATTGATATTTTTGATAGTTTTCATATACTTTATGGTACAAAGATTGACGTAGAGTGTGTTTGTTTTAGGAAATCACCCGGGATATCGAAGGAGTGGAGGCTCTAGTGGCGCAAGTCAATTCCCTGCAACACAAACTGGGATGTAACGATGACAACACCGAATCAAAAGAATTTACTTCGTTCCTTATTCAACTGATGCGAGGGAAAGAGGTGGAAGTACCTGACGGTGCACGAGGAAACATCGGGACTCGAATAACAACCATGTTTCGAGACGCGCAGAAAGTATGAATTTTATTTAAAATATCACAGACACGTCCTGAGGGTTGAAATCTGTTTTCTTTTTATTATATTTTCAGGCGGCGTATATTATGACATCCGCCAACAGTAATCACGAGGTGGACGGTGTCGCGGAAGGTAAATACAAAGCGTTCCCGGATCCTTCGTGCAAAGAATTTATTTTGCGAACAATAACGCCGCGACCTTCGCCGACCTCCACGCCGCAGCCGCAAAGGTTGTACGCGTGTCTGAAACGTGATTACATTCGTCTGGCCGGATTCTTCTCGGAGGATACGATATTTTTGTAGTCCATATTTGGCGTTTCTCGTCACGAAATCAGTACAGCATTTTTATAGATCACGCTACGAACGATGACTTCGTCGTAATAATCAGCATTCTCGATTATATTATCTTTAATCGATTGATTTTTTTACTTCCTTAGGTTACGATTGGGATTACGGTAACGTTTTTTTATTTTATTCCACGATTGAAAACTATGACTGGACTGCGAGTATTTAAGCAAGTGCATATTTTTATAGAGGATAGCGCGTTGGAAGGAAATTATTTAGAAATTAATGCTAGACTTCCTCGTTTACCGCGAGTGAACACAGATTTGCGTAAACATTCGCAGTCACACGGCTTTCTTGGTATTTTGAGACGTTGGAAGTAACAAATGTTTAGTATAGAAGTGGTCAATTAAATATAAAAGTCGAAGGGAAGTTAGTGTTAATTACAAAAAGATTTAGAGAAGAATAGATAATTGGACTTTACTTAGAAACGACACTTTTAAACATCGTGTAAAACATTCGTTTGTTGTTACAACAAAACGATAACACAATTCCTTATCACACCATAGATCCTTAAAATTATGTTGACATTCGATTCGAATGATCTAGATAATGTTAAACTATTTTGATCTATTTGTTAAATACCGTAGATAATTACGGTACCACTATAATACGTATCGTTTACATATCGATTATAGGATTCCTTTAGAAATCGAACTGCGTGACTAAAAGTTTCTCAGTGACCATTCAAATGAAATAGGAAAGAAACTTGTAAATTTAAAGAACACTATCACGTATAAATATTGTTTATAAAAATAAATACTCAAAGTATTACAAAGTTGTGTATGTACAAGATATTTTCAACGCGAGCGTCTACGACGGTGGGTCCAACAGGAATATCCTTTTCTCGAGTTTCGGTGTGGTGAACAGGAAATCTTGAACGATGAAATCCAGCTCCTCCAGGGCCGTCTGCGCGTGCAGCCGAAGAACAGGATCCTCGTCGTTGTCGCGTAAGTATTTCAATCCACGATACAAACCGACCAAATCCTTGCCAAGGCTGGTCAAAGTTTCTTTCCCCAGACCACGTAATAGGAGCGTGCTTACCAGCACAGCAGCTCGTCGACATTCGGGAGCTTTGTCCGTTTTTACAATGCAACTGATGCAGTAGATCACCTGCGGATGTTAAAATACAATTTTACATGTTTTATTGTTATTTTATGGAAAATGTTCTACGTTACCTCGGTGATAATGTTTCCCAAACGAAAACCTAGCACTTTGCATAATTCTCCTAAACAGGAGAGACTGGAAGCACGCATCAGAGGATCTGGATCACGTGTGGCACAGAGAAAGCCATTTACTAAGATATTCTTATAAGCTGATGCCATTTCACCTGTTAATTAGAGAAATTGAAGGTAATTTAAATTCAAACTTAATGAATATTAAGTTTTAGTTTCAAATATTTATTTGAATGTCTTGAAAAGATAAATTGTGGAAAACAGATTGATTACCTAATGCCCTCGTTGTCTTAACAAGTATTTCCCCAAGTTTTACTCTGGTTTCCACGTTTATATCGCCAGTAGAAACACGTTGGGGCATATCAATGAATTCCTGCACCAGTGTTTCGATCACTACTTGAGGATATGTGGTAGCCAACGCGCATAATCCATTGATTGCAGCCAAATAGATAAATGAGTCTTCGTGTTTCAGGTTTTCCTGAAACATATAGATTATGTATAATTATTCTGTTATATATCTAAATGTTTTAAATTGTTTGCATCGTGATAGTAATGTACTAACTTCGAATAACCGTAATATTACTGCTTTTCTGGCTCCAGCACATGGATCGTTAGTTTCAATCAACTTGGTAAGAGTGATAAGACCATGTGCACGAACAGGAAGCAAAGGATCAGCTAGATCTTTTATAGCTTCCTCGAATTTGTTCGATACTTTATGATCTACCGATAGATCCTCATAGTTTCTTCGTTCGGATTTTCCTTGGGTTTTAATCACTTGGATAACTTCTTGTGTTAGTAATGACAATTGTGCTGGCATGTTTGGAAGATCGCAGCAGTCTTTCAGATATTTAGCGAAATCGTTGAAAGGACCCCAGTCCAAAGTTTTCTTCTTTTCGCTTAGGATCATTTTTATTAACATCAGACTGACGTATAGAATCTCGCAGTCGTCTTCTTCCTTCAGGTTTTTGTCTTGTTTGATATACTCATCGAACAAGGTTTTTATGAAAGAAAATAGAGGCTCCGGTTTTTTGATTTGTGCCTCCTGGACGATGGATGTGTTTGCCAGGCTTGATAACAGTGTTACAGCTGCTAATTGCTTCTGTATACGTTCCATTGTATCGTCTTCAGTTTCTAATAAATTCTGAGCTTTATTACCATGACCTGATTTAATAGAATTGGACAAGAATTGTAGTAGATAAGCGAATAAACTGATGGATAAACTTTCGGTGGTAGATATTAAGTCATAGAGACTGTCTGCAAATTCTTCATATTTGGGAATATTGTTTATTCCAATAATTTCAATTCCACCAGTTGGTCCAAGTCGGGATGTGATGTAGTGTCCGAAATTGCCTGTTACATCGTGTCCAAGAAGTTCAGCGAAAAGAGTATTCTTCAATGATTCATCGCATAAGAGCCGTAATACAAGAGACTTGATTTTTAATTTCAATCCACAAGCACTCTGCCTTACGTCATTGTACAGACTAAACAATGGGACAGCTGTTTTTGATATTACTTTACAAGGGAGATGCTTGAACTTTGCCTCAACTGTTATGAAACATTTCGTCAAGTTTTCTATGCACAGCTCTACTTCAGCTTCACTTTTTATTACATGTTTCTCGAAGTCGTTTTCTGGTTTCATTAATAATGGAGCAGCTATTACTTCCACAATGTGCTTCTGACACACATCAGGATTGTATTCGTACAATGCAGTGATGCAACAATTCACAATGGTTGCTGAATGTTTGATCTGTTTTGATGATAGGAGATCCAGAAGCTAGAACAATTGTATAATTTACTGTAAAACAGCAGTATTTTAAAAAGTATGAAATTTATTATGTGTGGTGTTTAAAGAATTGAAACTAACATACCTGTGGGCATATAGCTTTGTAGTATTCGTCAGGATTATTTCCATGTGATACAGCTATTAATCTGGAAACAGTATCCAATTTATTCCAATGTTCACCAACATCCAAAATATCATCGCAAACTGCAGCTATGATAGAGATAATTCCAGTAGGCTGCATAATTCTGTCTATCAGATAGCTTTGAGTTCTTCTTTTAAGCCAGTTTGGTGTTCCTTTTAGCCCAAGAATTACCATCAGTTCCTCGATACTTGCTGATTGTGGACAATCATTTACTAGTTTAGACAGTGTACAAGCAAATTGTTCCTGATCTTTTTTTAGTTTATTATACAAATCCATGGTCATTTTAAATACGTTTTGGCTAGTACTTTCTTCTTGAATCGATTCAGAGTCATTGGATGGTTTCATCAAAGGAGCATGAGCTAATTGCAAAAGTGCAGCAAGCAATGGTCCAAGTTGAGATAGAACTGCTGGTCTATAAGTAACATTGTCATACAACTCCGCAAGAGAACAGACTGTAAACTGTAATCTCTCATATTTCTGAAATAAGACAATTAGGAACATGAACTAATTGGTAATAATACTTGAACATAAAAATTAAAATGCTTTAGATGATAAGATCATACTTGCATGTCTGTTAACTTTTCTGGACATAACTGCGAAGCCCTGGGACACAATTTAGCCATGTTAATTCCAACACCAGGTAGCAGAGAGGGGACCACTCCAATCGAAGTTATTAATTCTATTGCAACTTTCACAGTACGAAACTGATTAACGCTGAATAAACTCTCATCGTCTGTCGAATTACATGATTGCATATTCTTCAGTACATATATTATAGCACGTAAATATTGGCACCTGAAAATATAGAATAGTATTTGTAAGTTTAGATTTTATAAATATCCAGTTTGAACCGATATATGTCATTAGTATACCTAACATTAAATGAGTCACTCTCATTTTCATTTCCACCCACTACAAACTTCCTTCCTTCTTCAGGTAACAGCAGCAATGTTTTCTGTAGAATTCGTTGTAGTTTGTCGTCAAAATTTTCCGCGTCTTCTGCACGCAGTTCGAATTGTTGTGGTTAGCCGGTACAGTTGGTGTTATAAGTGTTATACATCTTGTTTAAGTAAAAAATTATCATCTTACCATTATTACCCGTTGTCAATGTAAGTAGTATTGCATGACAATCCATTATTTTCAATTATTTTCGTTTTCAGTTCACTTGTCAAGGTACCTTCTTAAGTTATAGGTTAGAATCATTGTGTTTTGAATAGTATATAATCACAGTGTGCATTGGTGTGTGTAATAAACATAACCTCATATATGCATACAACTATCATCGCAGTTTGACGTATGTACGTCAAGCATGAGTCCTAAATTAAACGTAAATTATTGAAAGTGTTTTAGTTTTGACCAGAATAGACTTAACGAAAAGTGACAAACGATTAATGATACGAACATACATCTCGAATATCATAAGATTTAAGAAATGGAGGTTAATGTACTTTGTAGTACTTTTCATTTTAGTCAGGAAATTTGTCGAAATTCTTATATTTCGGCCCACGGTAGACCAGTTCTTAGAACTAGATAAATGTCCAGCATGTTTTGGTGTGTCTGCATGTAATTATGTGCATAACGTGGATATTACATTGTACGATGTAATATCTGCGTTCTCATATTTTTTCGGAGTAAAAAACGTATTTTTTGGAACATTAGACAAAAAGAAAGTTGTATTGAAAAGGCTGGCGTATTCTTCTGAATTATATGAATTTGATCAAAATATCTGTAAGAGCACAGCTCTTTCTTATCTTTGCACAAAAGATAACAACAAAGAAAATACACACGATACAGATTTTTTAGAGTTGATTAAGAAAGAAGTCACTTTAGACTTCACAAAGGATAGTTCCAGCCGTTTGAGGCTTTGTCCTACTACGCTGCATTTAACTGACCTCTTGCAATGTGTGTATCGTAATAATAAAGATGTTGATAAAAGAACGATAGATACCAATATTTGGACACTAATAACTATTAATCCAGAGCCCCTTCTACTTCAGGTAGCTCTTATAACTCGTATGATTGCCTGTTATCAAGCAATAAAATAAAATTTATTCTGTTTTTAAGTCATTTCTTTTTGTAGATATTATCTTCCGATGAAGGTTGGCCTGTTCCAAAGTATTTAGGGGCATGTGGACGTGTAATATTAGAGGAATATATTGGTCCTTCACTTACTAGTTATTATGATACATCATGGTTCATTCGGGCCAAAATAGTGTCCACCCTTCTAAATGCAGCTTATATGTTCACATTTGCAAATCATAATTTTGCTTTTTATTTAACTGATATATCGGCTGACAACATAGCAATTGATTCACACAATGTTGCAAAGTTTGTGGATCTAGAGAATGTTATTGTTGTTGATAGAAATATTTCACCTGAAGGTAACACAATCGTTAAAATAACACATGCTTGATATAGGATTTCAACTGAAAATATATGTGAATGTATTTATTTTTAGAAAAAACAGCTAATTGGGAACAGTTGCAAGAAAATAGGGAAAATCATAGTTGTTCGGATTGTTTAATATTTTCTCCTGCAGATATATGTGATCACAAAATTAGTGATCACAATTATTATTCTATTTGCAAGG
Source organism: Mimumesa dahlbomi (assembly GCA_917499265.3). Classification (NCBI taxonomy): domain Eukaryota; kingdom Metazoa; phylum Arthropoda; class Insecta; order Hymenoptera; family Crabronidae; genus Mimumesa; species Mimumesa dahlbomi. The sequence continues at coordinate 11,069,932 of OU824120.1, read as the reverse complement.
TCAGTCAATCCCCACATTTCACACAAGACAATCTAATGGTCTAATAATAGTGTTAAAGAAGCTGTGAGCAGCCTATACCTGAAATAAAATTAAACATTTTCAGTTAATACTAGCATTTAACATAAATGAGAGTTCAATGTCTGATGGTCTTCTGCATGACATACCAAGAGAAATATTACACCAGTATACAGACATACAAGATTTAATACAGCAATGTGTTAATCCAGATTTATCTTATAATAGAATAACCGCTGGAATTCAACTAAAACAGTTGTTAGATACTATACTTGAAGAAATGCAATAAAATAATGACTCCTTTCATTTTTGTACATAATTTATTCATTGGCATTCATTTTTGTTTTACAGTAATAAAACTAAATGATATTATTGATGTCAATAAAAAACTATTTACAAAATGATCACTTGTACAAAAACCTTTCATATATATATGTAAATATTACATTACAAATAGTTCAACAATATTCATATCCTTAAAAACAGATTGGATAAATTAGAACTAAAATAAACATTTACGCGTCGTAGACTATTATAAATTAATAAACATTTACACTAAATTGTCCTCTCATAAATAATTAGAATAAACAGATTCTACTTGATTGCAAATATAAAAAGTGATATTAATACTGTAGCCTACCGAAACGAAAGTACATGGCAACAAATATTTTAAAAATAATAAATATCTTATATTAAATACTTATTCAATACGTTTAATATATGAAATTTATCACACAATAGGAAGTAAACCAAGAGACATACGTATCTATATAAAAATATATGTTACGGCACTGTATCTTGACTTAATATTATATCTTTGCTCGGGTTCACAGTGCAGTTACAGTCTTATAGTTTTATCACGTATTACTCACTGTGTTTCGTACTTCCATTAGTGCTATTCTACTTCGTTATTCAATAGTTAAACACTAAAATATGCTAAATCGTTAAAAAAGGTATCGTTTGCTAAAGTTACTACAAAATGTAATGTCAATCCTTCTAATTATATTATGGACGTTCGTTTAAAAAAATAAAAATACTATCTTTACTATTATGTAAAGATGTAATGAGTGTTAGCTATTAGTACTTTAGAATAAACCTGCATCTATTAGGAACGCATGATATTTTGTACCTTCTTATACAGTTCCGCGAAAAGAACACTATAAAATTGCTTTAATATTTACATGTATTTGTTCTTTATCACCGTCACTATTTAATTTTTCGTAAGCTTAGCAACTTGTTCCTCTAACATTGCTATTTTTTCTCTCAATGCTTGTATCGTGTTATCCCTTTCTATCACATCATTTTTTAACTGTGCTATAGTCACATCCTTATCCTCGTTTAAATCTTGTAGGAGTTGCCTCGTCGATGGTCGTTCATTAGGATCTTTTTGTACTAATTGACTTACTATACACACCTGGAAAAAAATATAAGGTTGTATTATACTTCTTATATTCCAACAGATGTAACGTAATATTGAATCATACCCATTTAGGATATGTAGCAGTCAGTGCTGTTGGTATTTGCCCATTTTTCAAACCATTGATTATCTCAATCCGCTCCATGTTAGTGCTTGTGCGTACTAACAGTTCTAAGAGCACTATTCCCACGCTATAAACATCACTCTGAAACAATATAATGGAATGAAACACTTTTTGCATTCGTATTTTATTCAGTAGACAAACAAATACCTTTGGATTACACTTTCCCTGCAATTGTTCAGGTGCAGCATACATTTGAGTACCAACGACAGAGTCATGATTTTCTCTTTGGAGTGGGCAAGCTAATCCAAAGTCACCTAATTGAATTTGGAGATGTCCTGATGTCGAAATGAATATATTGCTGGGCTGAAATGCGGAGTTTCTGGAATTTCTCTTACATTTCACGTGAATTATAACTGTGTTATATAGATACCTTTATATCGTGATGAACAATTCCACGAGAATGAATGTAATCCAAACCACATAGAATTTGAGTTAATATTGCCATGATCACTGTTGACGAGGTAACATCAATTCTTTCGTCTAGCCATTGTTGTAGTGTTTTCTCACAAAGCGCCATTTGTATGTATAAAGTCGCGAATTGCTGGTTCTATTAAAATATAAGAAGCTGTATTGAAAGTGATATATCTTCTTTTACTGTTATCAAAATGAATCAAAGATATACGTACCACTTGAGAAACATAGGGGCATAATTGTTTATTGCTCTCTGATTCTTCATATGAATCACTGCCATCCGTGTAATTAGCATTATTTTCTGTAGAATTTTCTTCGTGTTTGTTATCTTTACTCTCATCTCTGAAAGATACACTATTTGAATGGGTTTCCTCATTGTCGTCGTTAGAATTATCTTTTTCGGTTATTCGCCGGCCTATAATATTGGTTGTTGAATTGAGTTGATCAAATCTTTCGTTAATAATATCATGGCGAACTATGTGACCTCCGGAATTCTCGTATACGGTTTTTTGCTTCCTAATTTCCGTATGGACATACATACCAGTGCTGTAGCTCCCTCTTTTAATAGGGCTGTGACTGCTTAGACTACTATTAGACTGGCTTTGCGTATCGAATTTCCGACTAGTACATGATCTGTATGATCTGGATTTTCTGATATGATCTAAAGAGGTTGGTCTATTTGGTGAATGTGCTGTGGATGGTAAACTTGGAAGAAAAGTTGATGGCAATGTTGGTTCAATCCATGCCCCTTTATATGAAACTATATTTGTATGATTTAACTTAGCAAGAGTTTTAACTTCCTCTAGATGTTGCATGATGCTTTTCACCCGTCCAGAGCGTACTATCACCTTTTTGACTGCATACTCAATACCATCAAGACGATGCTGGGCTTTAAATACATGCCCGAACCCTCCTGAAGCAATAAAGCTTATTTCTTGAAATTCTCTCCGATATCGTGATGATTCTGTCAATAAAGAACTGTGAAAAGAATTCAGAACTGTTACACTTTGTTGTATACTTGAATAATGTGGCTGTGATATATTTTACAAATTTGTTATACCTAGGAATTTGTAATGCACTTTCACTACCAGTTGAAGAACGTGCTATTGTGACCAAATGATAAAGTGCACGTTGATATTGGCCTCTTAATGATTCAAATTCCATCATGTTATAGGAGCCATCGATTAACTTTAATTCGTGAAGTCTGTCACAAATAGCTGAAACAAATTCTCCAATTTTTAAGTGACAAAAATATGAAAGGCATTCATAATTTTGGGGTGAGGTAAGAAAAGGAAGTAGTATGATACATAAAGGAGCCTTTGTAAAGATATATAAATTACCATAATACAATTTATTTCTGCGTACTGAATCTCCCTCAAACATAGTACAAAGCTGTTGTATGAGTGATTCAATTAAAAGACTAGTGCTCGGTGTGACCAAGCCAACAATTTGTCCATTATTTTGGATGTCATTATTATTATTTAAGCGTACTGTAGTCCTTGTCTCATTACCTAACAACATAGTTCATAACCATTGTTTTAAATTGCAGACATCTATTTCCTAGAGATTAAAATAAACGTGCAAACATGATGTAAAACCATTGATATTATTTAAATAATAAAATATTTGTCTATTTTACGAAATATTCGGATCACATGCATTCGATAGAAATTGGAGTCTAAAACAAATCTGAAATACGTCTTACACAAACCTAAAAGTCATCAGAAATGTTAGTTTACTAACAAACTGCCGGAGTATTTCATAAGTAAATCATACGTCGATGAAATACGAAAGAATGGGTTGTATTGAACGTAGAAAATGCTTAAACGAAGAAAGATTTTAAAGTGCGCGCGGAGACAGGTTATGTTACTTACCCCTGTCAAACGTCGTTACAGTTGACAAAGAGGACCATGGATTTATAATCGGTGGTGTATTATTATCCATTTTAACATTTGTTCGTGTTCAACATCTAAGTGATAATATCACGATTTTGTATAAATAATAGTAATCATTCGTTTAATATCTATGGTAGCGCGAAAGAGCCTTTGTTACAGTGTGTATGTGTATGCATATAACAGCATATAATAACCAGACACAACATAAAATGCGAGTTACTTCAATTCGGTGCATTCAGTGCCATATGGTGCAGTATCGTCTAATTTAAATTTCTGGATAAAATGTTTTCGTTAGCACTAATGGTAATGATATGTATATAAAAATATTCCGCGGAGTATATTTCAGTTTCTATAATAATTTATGTGTAATGAATAAACATACTCATTTTTACTTGCGTAATATTCAACACAATGGTTTCAAATATTTCCCGCCATTTATTCACATAGTTGGATGATGATTTGCAACTGAGTTCAGAGTGGTTCTGAGTATCTTCTGCAAATGAGGATATGTTGGTTCGATTAGGTTAAATTATTGTTTCCACAAGAGTTACCGAATAAAAAGTACTCGGTGTATTGAAGTATTTAATATTTTTGTAAAGCTGATTTAGTTTGACATCATTATGGCTGGGAAACATGGGCGAGATTTGGCGTTGACGATGCTGAAAACATTGCCTAGAGTATGTTTAGGTAATATACGTGACAATCCTGGTGCACGGAAACCTGTAAGTTATATTCAATGATAACTTGAATAATACACGACGTTTTAACATAAAACTGAAATAATTAGCTTTTCTTTCATTGCTTATTCGTATATTTTACTTAAAATATTCATGTATAATTCCTGTCAAATATTTATTTCGTAATATTTATCATCAGTAACTCTTAGTATTGTTTAGAGATTATTGTTCAGTTTGTTTGTAATCGTGTTAATTCTTATATTATACAATTAGTCTAGACGTGGTCGAGGACAACACGGTGGAGATAAACATGGAGCTGGTAATAAAGGTTCTGGTCAAAGACAGAATGTAATGCGTTTAGGATACGAGACAGGAAATACTCCATTTTACCTACGATTTAGTCGTGAGCCATACTATAAAGGACATCAGTAAGTTTACAAAAGGAAAACTATAGAGAACTATATGATTTTACAATATCTTATTTATGTTACAGTTTAAGAAGAGAATATCCACCTCTGTCTTTGGAACAGTTACAATTGTACGTTGATACAAATAGAGTAGATACCACAAAACCAATCGATCTGATATCATTGATTAATACGGGATTGTATAACATGAATTTAAATTGGAAGCATGCAGGTGTTCATCTAACAGATGAAGTAATTACTTATATGTTAATTAAAAATCTAGAAATATACACAAAAATTATCATTAAATTAATTTCTCTTTAAAGGGTGCAGATTTATTCAAAGCGAAAGTAAACATTGAAGTTCAGTGGGCCAGTGAGCCTGTAATTGCAGCAATTGAAAGAAATGGTGGTGTAATTACCACAGCTTATTACGACACTCATTGTTTACATGCAATGCAGGATGTGGAAAAGTTTTTCACCACAGGTAAACATTTGAATATGTTGACTCATGCTAGTATGGAGCAGTAAAAAAGTCTAATGTATAAATAAAAATCTACTAAATTACCTTTTTCTCCAATTAACTAGGCCAACCAATTCCTCGTAGAATGTTACCTCCAACAGATTGTCTGGAATATTATTCGAGTGCAGCAACCAGGGGGTATTTAGCAGATCCAGAAGAAGTATCAAAAGAACGACTAGTCTTGTCGCAAAAATACGGTTACGTTCTACCAAATATTGAGAAGGATCCAAATTATGAAATGCTGACAGAACGTAAAGATCCAAGGCAATTGTTTTACGGCCTCGAACCCGGTTGGGTTGTCAGTTTAGTGGATAAAGCAATTTTAAAACCAAAGGCCCAATATCTTAAAGAATTTTATGCAAGTTAAAATATTTCATTGTACTATATACACTTGTTAGGAAAATAAAAGAAATTCATTACATTAGAACTTTCTAGATTCATGTCGCCATTTAAAAATTTGCGGAAACTAAGGAATTACGAAAATTGCGAAAAATCGTCAAATTATGGCAGTTTTTTGGTCGGCATTCGCTCAATTTTTGAGATAGCGATCTGGGACTGATACCATTGATTTAGTTAGGAAATTCTACGCCAGATCAATATATAATAGTTGTACTTTTCGAAAATTTAATTTTTCGCCAAAATCTGAAGGAGGTAGGTCAGGATTTTTCGCGATCTTCGTAATTCGCCTGCCATTTCCGTAATTTTTGAGCTATTAAAACGATCCGGGGCGTTTTGGACGCGGAATCCGAAGCCGAATAAGACAGTGAAAGAATTATTTTGATATCTAAAAAATTGTAGAAATGGCGAGCGATTTACGAAAATCGCGAAAAATCCTGACCTACCCCCTTCAGATTTTGGCAAAAAATTAAATTTTCGAAAAGTACAACTATTATAGGTTGATCTGGCGTAGAATTTCCTAACTAAATCAATGGTACCAGTTTCAGGTCGCTATCTTTAAAATTGTGCGAATGCCGACCAAGAAACTGGTTGAATTTGACGATTTTTCGTGATTTTCGTAATTTTCTCGTCATTTCCGCAATTTTTGAGATATTAAAATGATCGAGGACGTTTTGGATGCGTAATTGGAAGCTGAATACGGCAGAGCAAGGATCAGGTCGATATCTTAAAAATTGTGGAAATGGCGAGCGAAAAACCAAAGTCGTAAAAAATCCCTGACCTATCCCATTGCGCAGGTCAGGGATTCTCCCACATTGTCGTAATTCCCTCGCCATTTCCGTAATTTTTCAGATATCGAACTAATTCTTTCGCCATCATTTTCCGTATGAAACTACGCATCCAAAACGCCGTGGATCATTTTAATATCTCAAAAATTGCGGAAATGGTGAGCGAATTACGAAAATGGTGAAAAATCGTCAAATTCAAACAGTTTTTTGATTGCCATTCGCTCAATTTTTGAGATAGCGGTCTGAAACTTGTAGCATTGTTTTAGTTAGGAAATTCTACGGCAGATCAACATATAATAGTTGCACTTTTCGAAAATTTAATTTTTCGCCAAAATCTGAAGGGGCTAGGTCAGGATTTTTTGCGATTTTCGTAAATCGCCCGTCATTTCCACAATTTTTGAGCTATTAAAATAATCCTGGGCGTTTTGGACGCGGAATCCGAAGCCAAATAAGCCAGAGAAAGAATCATTGTGATATCTAAAAAATTACGGAAATGGCAGACGATTTACGAAAATCGCAAAAAATCCTGACCTACCCCCTTCAGATTTTTGCGAAAAATTAAATTTTCGAAAAGTACAACTATTATATATTGATCTGGCGTAGAATTTCCTAACTAAATCAATGGTACCAGTCCCAGATCGCTATCTCAAAAATTGAGCGAATGCCGACCAAAACACTGCCATAATTTGATGATTTTTCGCGATTTTCGTACATCGCTCGTCATTCGCGCAATTTTCAAGATATAAAAATGATCGAATATGTTTCGAATACGCATTCTGAACCTTAATAAGGTGATGGAAGTTTCAGATGGATAATTAAAAGAAAGCGAAAATGACGAGTACAAAATGAAAATCGTAATTGTCATAAAGTAACGCAATCAAATTACAAATTTAATTAAAATGTTATCGATACTTATTCATAATGAGCCAAGGTAATCGTGCATGGCCGCGAGTATGAAAAATATTGCGAAATTATCAAAAAGTTACTCTTTTACAATTTTTCGAAGCCGCCGGTACCGTCGGTACCTGCCCGGGAAATCCCTACCTGTTATTCTCACCTTAATTGTTCCGCTCGAGCGGATCCAGTACGGCCAAACTCAAACATACTCGACCTGACATTGCCAAGTACACGGATAACCATTAGTCCGTGATAGAACGTCCTGGCGTCAACTACTCTTCCCAACTCGCTCCGGACGACTCGATCGGGTATAATTCATTTACTTTCAAGCTTATCCATTATGTATCGATCATTTACTAATGTAAATTTCATGTACTCTTTATACATTACTGATACAGTACGACATATCCCTCGGTTACAATTAGTTACTATAAAATTATTAACAATAATTTTTGCATAACTTTTGATTCGCTTCGGTTCGCTTAATAGAGAAATAGTTTATATATTTAAAATATACAAATTAATAAAAAATGGTATTTATTTTTATAAATTTTCAACCGTGATTTACCACGCGGTGTCTTATATTGAAGCTATAAAACCTTTTTCGAGTTTGCGCGAAGTTGGTAAAGGTCGATACCCTTTCTTTATACACAATTTTGTTAAATTGTTTTATTGCTAGCTATAAATTATCAAGATAGTAGGGTTTTATTATGATTGGTTCCAGTTTTGTATAAGTTTTATTATGTTGTAATAGATCGAAAATATTCGACGCCGGGGGCATGTGCACGCTCCGCTACCTGCCCCCCACCCGCTATAACACCGAGTTTGTCCGACATGATTTTGTCACGTACTACCTACATCGACACGCATCAGTCATCGGCGAACTGTGGCGGTGTCAAGACTTCCTCCTGGGTGCTTCCTGGTGCTCTCTAAGGTACATCTCACTCCTCTACATTTACCTTTGCTTAATCAAAGCTATACTTGCAATTCATTTCTCAACTCGACAAACTTTACAGTTTATATCATTACATTTTTGGCCTTATTTTCTATTAATCGTAATTTCATAATATTTAATGTTTATTTTCACTGTTTTTATAGTTGGAATGTGCATAACATTATTATTCATACTTTGACTTTTTGCAGTTTAAATTCTAAGAACATAATTCCAATCGTATTTTTGTCTGTAATTTCAGATTCAACCAACAAAGAGAAATCCAGTTCGCACCGGTGAATTCTCTTGGAGGGTAGCAGATAACTACGTCGCGGTCTTGTGACGTATACGTAAAGAAGAAAATCTGGGCATCGCAGCGGTCACACCTTACTTGCTACCGACCTTGACATTGGTCGGAACTACCATTGTCGTCGTTTGAACTACAACGGGAATTTATATTTTCCGTGAGTTTCATCGAATCGAATCGAGTCATCGTCGCACTGTTTATTCGCGAACCGGATATAAGAAATATTTTCCTTGCGAAGGGTGTGAGAATGTTTCCACAAAACTTGGCATTGATTTATTCAAATCTCGTATTTGTTTTACGTATCGACAACCGGTTTGACTGATCATATTTACATTTTTAAATCTTTTCTTAGTGAATAAAAATTCACGCTATTTCAAACATAAAATAAATGTTGAGAAATTTTAGAGTGAAGAATATACTTGACTGCTATATGAAGAAATTCATGATTACGTTTTAAATTTTAATTTACAAGAAACAGTAGGACAAAGGCAATATTCCTAACAACAGCGCGTGGTATAAAAAAAATAAGACTTACAAAACCAACAACTGTGTCATTCTGCGTGATATATGGTATATTTGTGTGCACCCTCCCCTTTATTTTCAGCTTGTGTGATCGCGCGCAATGCGGTCTTAGAGTCACTTGCTCCGAGAGACAGTATTTCGCGAAATAGAGTCAGTGTTGTTGCGCTATTAAAAATTGTGCTTGTTCGATAACCGCGTATTTAAAACCGCCGAAAGAATTGAAATGGACTGCTACAACGTAACATACTCGGTCGCGAAATTCCTGTATACTTTGAATCGCGAGAGTAGAGTCAGTTTGCTCGCCGGAAATAATTACGGTCGGGAGTGTAGTCTCTTTATTTTTCTATTTGTTTGTTGAAATGCGTCGCGATATAGTAGTGGTACGCAGCAGCTGCGGAGAGGACCTCCATCGGGCGTCGTCGCATCAGGCAGCAGGTAAATATCGCCAAAATTGTATTCCTGTTTAAATTTGTGAAAAGGAAGATCGAGCGAAAGTGGAATCTTTCCATTCCAACTCTACCAAAATTGCGAAATGAAATACAGTTGAATTATAAAGAATATCTTCTTGTTACGTTACAGAGATCATCGGCAGATATACCGGTCGTAGTATCAACTCTAGAAGGCGCAGAAGAACTCTACGGCCGGTGAGTCGAAAAATTTTTGGTTCCTCCGATCACTCAATCATGTCGTAGGACATAAAGGTCCGAAGCGGCACGAGTGTATTGGTTGTATTTTATTTGAGTTTGCGAGCATAGTGACCGCGAGTGTAAAGTATTTGATACTTTACGCTTGTGGGTAGTAACACACCACTTTTACTTGTGAATATTTAATTAGCTCAGGCAGGGGTCTTCTTGTGGCTTTTAGCTTCACGTACGTTTTTTCGTAACTCGATTAAAATTTTCATATCCTTAAGCTGCGCTTAATTGTATTTGAATTCGCGTAAAGTACTTGCAATAAAACTATACTCGGAATATATTTTCGAGAAAAGAGTTTGATATTTTCACGTATGAGGTTCATACGAATTAAATTGAATTAAAGTTTTCATGTGATTTATATTTTTCGTAACATGACTTCCGATAACGGAAGAAATTCATATTAATCGTTCTATTTTATGAATGTACCCAAGAAGACCAATTCGCGGTGTTTAGATTCTGGTTTCAAAGGATTATTTTTAACACATTTATCATTGTTTAGAACACCTCCTTTGAATAAGGAATCAAACAAGGGTTTTCCATTAAAACATTGAAGATTTCAATATACATATACTTTTCTGTATATTAATATTGAGAAACTTTCGATACGTACTTATATTAAAAGTTTTGAAATTCGTCTTAAATAAATTTATATTCTCTTGACTTTTTCAATGATTTAAATAACTATATTCGAGTCATTTTATCAAGCATATTTTCAATGAATTTTTGCAAAGTGATTTGAATAAATGTATGTCATTGGGATTGGGATATCATGTGCCAAATTCCGTCGACAATAAAGGCAATCACTTTTTTGCTCGTTCCGCGTTATTAAATCAATTTTAAGCTGTCATAATGATCTTTAACTTTTAATTACAATTATTATCTTCAATTTTCAACTTTGATTTTCAACTTAAACATTTATCTGGAATTTTTCATGTTTAAAGTAGAATCATTTGTTCGTTATTTGTCACGTTTGTCATACCCCTGTCGTTAAAACAACACGATAAACCGTGTAGTCGGCCTAATAGCCTCACGGCTATTTGGTTAAACCGCGATCTTGCGATGTAATCGTGGAGCGTGGCTTTCGTCAAATCATGGTTCCATCGGTACTTTGAGTGGCCTAGCGTTGTCTGGAAAGTCGAACTCTCGGGTTCGATCTGGGATCGAATAGACGGGCAAACCGTTCTTAATTAATATTAATAAATTTCCATTTTGATTCGGATTAGCCGTATCAGGCTTGTCGGTAGCGGCCGGACCGACAAGGCTTATTCGACTTAATCTGTGTAGAGTTCGTCTTAATTATCTATAGTTTCGCGTTTTATTTGTTTCATCTTTGAAGTGATCCTCGACCGAATTTCGTTGAGATTTCTTTCCTGTAAATCGACCCTAGGTGAATCTCTTTGTATCGGTGGACCATGATTCGGGGAAAGTCGTGTGAAACGGGTATTTCTCAAGATCGTTGTACGAGCCACTGTGTAAGTGTGTAAATTGTTTTTTCGCCGTGTTATGGTAAACGTTTAGAATCATCCGCGTTCAGATTTTGATTATGGAGTTGGTTGACTCGATGAGTAACCAGACCTTTTCACTTTCACTTTTTGTTTGCCTTTAACTGTCTAATGAATAATTGGCGTGTGATGGGGATGTTTAATATTAATGATATTGAAAACCATATTAAACATTAAAGCTTTACACATATATATTTTTTTCCATACATGAAATATTCAAAGGTTCTTAATATACATATACTTTTTTACATATTAATATTGAAAGTTTCTCAATATATACATTAAAAGTTTTGAAATATTTCTTAAATAATCTTTTCATTTTTTGAGTGATTTAAATAAACAATATTCGAGTCATTTTATAAAGTATATTTTCAAGTAAATTCTATAAAGTCAAAGTAACGATTACTAGCTCGTTAGAAGATCTATTTCAATAATTATTTTATAGCTCAGGATTTTCAGCACACATCAAGCCTAGTATGTAGTTGCCACGTTCATGTCCCTATTTGGCTTGAACTCATTCGTGTGCCCAGGTGCTGCACGAATGGGTGATGGCGGTGAACGTGGCTGATTTTTTGATTAATTATAATAATACTATTGTGGCGGCTCACAAGCGTTAGCGATTGTGCACGACGTACGGTTCCACACCGGTGTGAGTGTGTGTATAGTAATTAAGTATTTCGTGGATCGTGCGTCGGTTGAAAGTCAAATATTTCTTGCAATTTATCAATTGAATTAAACCTTAATTTCTTGACAATTTTACATTATTCAATTCATGTTCAATTTTCTCGCGAATTTCACAATATACAATTTATTTGATATACAATTTGAGTCAACACGTAGAAGCATTATTGTTAAACGTAGTAATTGTTCGAGCTACGAACTAATTGCCGTTTTTTATTCACATATTTTACGTAAATATCTTTTCTTTACATTTTTCCCAATAAAGACTAATTTCTAATAAAGTCTACATAAATCGCAATAATCGCTGGCCTTGTGAGTCGATTTCAGCAAAAAGGTACGTACTTTAAGGTGTGCATTGTTTTTCGAGTCGGTGTCGGAGACGTCCCGGGATGTCTCTCGTAGGGGGCCGCACTGACTTTGCTTGAGAATCGTGGAGAGAGTGTGTTGGTGTGCTTGAGTTTTTGCCATTCTTTTTTAAATATAGGTGATAGGTAGGCAGGTAACTTAAATTCTGGAATGTGTGCATTAATTTTAAGTAGGAAGGGCCAGGGCAGGTATCACTGTTTCGACTGTAAGAAACCAGTGGTGTTCTGCTTCTGGAAGTCAGGCTAATAATCTTTTCTTTTTAATATTAAGTAAATTCTGCTTGAACATTCGTCCTTCTACTGGCTAACACGTTTGCACGGACTGCAGTTGTCATTCTTCTGAGAATAAGCTGTTAACTTGTCCACACGTTGTTAGCCTCATCGTTTGTCTGTATTAGGCGCGTGTTAGGGTTTTCTTATATTTTGGTTCCGAATGTTCTTGCAGAAACAGGTTGGGCTCCGGCCTGAAGCAAGAAGAGGCTAAATGCCGAAGAGGCCCGACAAATTGTCTAGAAGAGGGCAGCAACTAATGGCTGCCCATTTTGGAGTGTTGAATTTTCACACTTCCAGAATGGGTGGTCATTCTGTTACTACTAAGTCACTATGCTCGCAGTAGTTGTAGAGTAATTATAGTTGTAGTAATTTGAAGTAGTTAGTACCACGGGTCGAGGTGAGCTCCCCGTGAAGACTCTGCCCTGGTCTGCATTAAAGTTTTCGAGTCATTTTTCCTATTAAATAATATATTTCAAGTTTTATTAATAGAACTTTGCATTAGTTTTCGAGTCATTTTCATATTAAAGTCTTTTCAAACTAAGTTATTAGAATATTTTGTTGATTACTGTCAAAGACACCTAAAGTTTTTCATTATTGAGATATTTTTTTAAAATTTCTGAGAGTTCATTTTTAAAAATTCATATTTTTGTCACTTCTAAAGTTCAGTTTTTTGATTGTTAAAAAAATTAAATTTGAGAAGAAGCAGAAGGGTAGAGTGTGATACTGTGTGCAGTAGTTAGAAGTAGTTTGTTCCACGGGTCGAGGTGAGCTCCCCGTGAAGACTCTGCCCCGATCTGCATTCAAGTTTTCGAGTCATTTTTCATGTTCAATATTTCTCAAAAGTGTTCATATTAGAATATTTGCTGCACTTGACTTGTTTTCTAATAGAGTCGTTAATTTGTTTTTTATAATTACAAAGATTTTTAAAGTCATTTAATTAATTACTGAGATATTTTTTGTACTTTTCTGACTTGAGTTTTAAGAATACAAACAGTATATTTTGCGAGTTTTTTAATAATTCATAAAGTCCAGAGTTTGATTCGAGTAAATTTGATAAATTGAATTTTTGGAAAAAGCAGAGGGGTAGAGTGTGAAACAGTGTGCAGATAGAAGAAATTTGCACACTTGCCATCCGCGCCGGGTCGTTTTTTTGTCACCGCTGGCTGCACCTTTAGCTTCGCGAAATTACTGATAATCCGAAATGGATCATCCCAGAGTGTCTCACCGAGGTACATTTTTAATACCGTGCAGGAACTATACCAATTTTTTCAATAAATATGCGAATCTGTCTCTAAGAGACACACGTGGTTTTAATCCTATAATACATATATATATTAATTAAATGTCCGAAACTGTCTCCACGAGACACACGCGATTTCTTTTCTTCTTAATACAAATCATTTCTATAATCTAATGCGGCCATGTGACTCGCGAACCGCATCGTACATCGCCGGCTTGGTACGATGCTACTTAAAACCATTAGGACCAAGCGTTTGTTGAAGGGAATATTGCCATAAATTGATTTATAAATTGCATTTTACATCAAACAATATTATTTTGTACAATATCGTATAATGTTACGCAAGTCTTCAACATTCAAGTTTTCAATGTATACTTTTCTATGCATTAATATTGAGAAACTTTCAATACATACATTAAAAGCTTTGAAATTCTTCTGAAAAAAATTTATATTCTCTTCACTTTTTCAATGATTTAAATGACAGTATTCGAGTCATTTTATCAAGTATATTTTTTATGAAATTTTATAAAGTGACTCAAATAAATGGATATCATTGGTATTGAGATATCATGCGCCAAGTTCCGTCGACAATCAAGGCAATCACTTTTTTGCTCGCTCCGCGTTATTAAACAATTTTAATTATTATCCTCAATGTACAACTTTCATTTTTAACTTAAACATTTATCTTGAATTTTTCATTTTTAAAGTAGAATCATTTGTTCGTTATTTGTCACGTTTGTCATACCACTGGCGTTAAAACAACACGATAAACCGTGTAGTCGGCCTAATAGTCTCACGGCTATTTGGTTAAACCGCGATCTTGCGATGTAATCGTGGAGCGTGGCTTTCGTCAAATCATGGTTCCATCGGTACTTTGGGTGGCCTAGCGTTGTCTGGAAAGTCGAACTCTCGGGTTCGATCTGGGATCGCATAGACGGGCAAACCGTTCTTAATTAATATTAATAAATTTCCATTCTGATTCGGATTAGTCGTATCAGGCTTGTCGGTAGCGGCCGGACCGACAAGGCTTATTCGACTTAATCTGTGTAGAGTTCGTCTTAATTATCTATAGTTTCGCGTTTTATTTATTTCATGTTTGAAGTGATCTTTGATCGAATTTCGTTGAGGTTTCTTTCCTGTAAATCGACCCTAGGTGAATCTCTTTGTATCGGTGGACCATGATTCGGGGAAAGTCGTGTGAAACGGGTATTTCTCAAGATCGTTGTACGAGCCACTGTGTAAGTGTGTAAATTGTTTTTTCGCCGCGTTATGGTAAACGTTTAGAATCACCCGCGTTCAGATTTTGATTATGGAGTTGGTTGACTCGATGAGTAACCAGACCTTTTCACTTTCACTTTTTGTTTGCCTTTAACTGTCTAACGAATAATTGGCGTGTGATGGGGATGTTTAATATTAATGATATTGAAAACCATATTAAACATTAAAGTTTTACATATTTATATTTTTTCAATACATGAATTTTCATAGGTTCTTAATATACATATACTTTTTTACATATTAATATTGAAAATTTCTCAATATATACATTCAAAGTTTTGAAATATTTTTTAAATAATCTTTTCACTTTTTTAATGATACTTCAAACTGATTTCGAGTCATTTCATCAAGTATATTATATAATAAATACAATACACTATGATCAGTTAAATCGG
This sequence comes from Mimumesa dahlbomi, assembly GCA_917499265.3. Classification (NCBI taxonomy): domain Eukaryota; kingdom Metazoa; phylum Arthropoda; class Insecta; order Hymenoptera; family Crabronidae; genus Mimumesa; species Mimumesa dahlbomi. The sequence goes on along the minus strand of OU824120.1, from coordinate 11,054,194 downwards.
TGGAAGCGATCAACGCGGAATTTTTTCAATTTAGTACATCAGTTTTGTAAAAATGTTCATGACCGTGAAACAAGGAACATATTTTCGCGTGCGAAATTCGAATTGTTTAAAGATGAAACTTGTAATCACACGATGACTAGTTCGTTACGATAAAACATACGAAGTTGTGGAAACTGCAGCGTGTCAAAGAACTTGACAAATGACTGAAGAAGACTGAAGAAGACTATTAGAAGACTGAAGAAGACTGAAGAAGACTGAAGAAGACTGAAGAAGATTTTTATAAGACTTTTAGAAGATTTTAGAAGACTTTTAGAAGATTTTAGAAGACTTTTAGAAGACTGAAGAAGAATTTTAGAAGACTGAAGAAGAATTTTAGAAGACTGAAGAGAACTTTTAGAAGACTGCCATTGGGTCCACTCATCAGCTTTGAAGCATTTGTCGAAAACGGATGAGAGTGGAAATCACCAAAACTTGAGCCCTACTAACAATGATTTAAACTCTGACGCAATTACCCATGGCCAGCAATTCTTCATTACGTTTGACAACTAGGATTTTTCTCTCCAACTCCGAGGAACTAGAATAAGTTAATTATTGTATTCATTATTACACAAAGTGTAATCGCTTGTAAATCGTTTTGGACACTCTGGTGACAAAACGATATAGTTTAAGGGGATATCACGCGCCAATTCCACTTCGTTTTTCATCGACCATCAAGAAAACGCGACTTTTTTTTATCGTTCCGCGTAATTAAATTCATTTTCAGCCTTAGCTTTGATCTTCAGGCTGCAGTATTTAGCTTCAGTTTATCTGGAATAGATCTTTATCTGGAATTTTTCATGTTTAAAGTAGAATCATTTGTTCGTTATTTGTCACGTTTGTCATACCACTGGCGTTCAAACAACACGATAAACCGTGTAGTCGGCCTAATAGCCTCACGGCTATTTGGTTAAACCGCGATCTTGCGATGTAATCGTGGAGCGTGGCTTTCGTCAAATCATGGTTCCATCGGTACTTTGGGTGGCCTAGCGTTGTCTGGAAAGTCGAACTCTCGGGTTCGATCTGGGATCGCATAGACGGGCAAACCGTTCTTAATTAATATTAATAAATTTCCATTCTGATTCGGATTAGTCGTATCAGGCTTGTCGGTAGCGGCCGGACCGACAAGGCTTATTCGACTTAATCTGTGTAGAGTTCGTCGTAATTATCTATAGTTTCGCGTTTTATCTATTTCATGTTTGAAGTGATCCTCGACCGAATTTCGTTGAGATTTCTTTCCTGTAAATCGACCCTAGGTGAATCTCTTTGTATCGGTGGACCATGATTCGGGGAAAGTCGTGTGAAACGGTTATTTCTCAAGATCGTTGTACGAGCCACTGTGTAAGTGTGTAAATTGTTTTTTCGCCGCGTTATGGTAAACGTTTAGAATCACCCGCGTTCAGATTTTGATTATGGAGTTGCTTTTCTCGTTGAGTCGTTCCTTCTATAGTTCTCTTTTTGTTTCCTTTTTTTATATCGCGAATAATTGGCGCGTGATGGTGATGGTTTGCGTTAGTAATATTGAAACACGTTTCAATACCCCCCTCTAGTCGCGGTCTCATCGATAGACGTGTCTATGAGACGATCGTTCTTTAATTGAATTAGTTTAAAAGAGGGGGGTGGATGGAGGTAGTGGTTTGATTCCGCCTCCATCCTCAGAAACTTTCCGTGGTGAGATTTGCGTCGAAATTATTTGCATCGAACCTTTTTGGCTTCGATACAAATGGTATCGAGCAGATTTTCCGCGAATAGATTATAAGTTTTTTTTACTCTTTTACTCGCATCGATTGCGTAAATGAAGCATAGGTATAAATTGTCTGTGTCTATGATATAGTCCAGTGATCATTGTTTTACTACCATATCACGGACTTTGATAAAATATTAGTAATTTGTAAGCTTTAATTTTGATTAAATGTTAGTAGATTAATTAGTCCCCTGTGGGTCGGGGAAAGAATACACCCACGGTAATCTCTTCCTGTCGTAAGAGGCGACTAACAGAGTCGTTTTGGCACTCCGGTGACAAAACGCGGGGGGTATCATTCGCCAATTAAAATTTGTTTCGAAGTCGATAATCTAGAGAACGCGACTGATTTGCTTGTTCCGCGTTATTAACAGTTTGCCTACCGCTAGCGGTAGGTAAAGTGTTAAATTCGTACTATCCGTAATAGGGAAATGGCATGTTTGTTCTTTTTTGTCCCGCGAATACTTAATTGGCGTATGATGGGGATAATTAGTTTTAGTAATATTGAAACGTTATAAGTTTTTTTTATTCTTTTACTCGCATCGATTGCGTAAATGAAGCATAGGTATAAATTGTCTGTGTCTATGATATAGCCCAGTGATGATTGTTTTACTACCATATCACGGACTTTGATAAAATATTAGTAATTTGTAAGCTTTAATTTTGATTAAATGTTAGTAGATTAATTAGTCCCCTGTGGGTCGGGGAAAGAATACACCCACGGTAATCTCTTCCTGTCGTAAGAGGCGACTAACAGAGTCGTTTTGGCACTCCGGTGACAAAACGCGGGGGTTATCATTCGCCAATTAAAAATTGTTTTTTATCGATAATCTAAAGAACGCGACTGATTTGCTTGTTCCGCGTTATTAACAGTTTGCCTACCGGTAGCGGTAGGTAAAGTGTTAAATTCGTACTATCCGTAATAGGGAAATGGCATGTTTGTTCTTTTTTGTTCCGCGAATACTTAATTGGCGTATGATGGGGATAATTAGTTTTAGTAATATTGAAACGTGTTTCAATACCGCCTATATCGTGATCTCATTGACAGACGTGTCTTTGAGATTATAGTTTTTAAGTATAATTAGCATAGTCTTAAAAATAAGGATGTGGTTAAATTTTAATCAAACGATAATACAATACTTTAATATGTTTTGCAAATATAATGACTTTGTGTCATACATTTGAAAGTACTGTAAAATATCGGAAATAACTTATTGATTAAACTGTTATCAATAAATTCTAAGCATTTGTTTCATTTTCCTTTTCCTATTGCAATTACAGATCTTCGTGGATCAGATTAGTACTTTGACGTTTAAGAAATAACACTAGTATGTGATAAAGTATTATCGTAAATCAGGATTTGTTTAAAATACATTCCCCTGTGGGTTGGGGAAAGAATATACCCACGGTATTCCCTGCCTGTCGTACGAGGCGACTAATAGGGACGCGTTTTGTGCAGATTCGTGACAAAAGGTTCGTTTAAGGAGTGAGGTGATAGAAATTGAGTTGGTTTTCCTTCGTTCGGTATGATAAGGCCAAAATTTGTAGACATTTCGGCAAAGTTTGAACCGTGTAGATGAAGATTTGTCGCTATTTTGGTAATTCGCTCGCCATTTGCACAATTTTTTAGACATCGACCTGAATCTTTCACCGTCTTATTTCGTTTTAAATAACGCGCCGAAAAAGCCCTGGATCATTTGCATAGCTCAAAAATTACGGAAATGACGAAGAAATTACGAAATACGCGAAAATTCATAAATTTAGAGCAGTTTTTCGTTTGGCATTCGCTCAATTTTTGACATAGCGATCTGAAACTGGTACCATTGATTTAGTTAGGAAATTCTACGCCAGATCAACATATAATAGTTGTACTTTTCGAAAATTTAATTTTTCGCAAAAATCTGAAGGGGGTAGGTCAGGATTTTTTGCGATTTTCGTAAATCGCTCGCCATTTCTACAATTTTTTAGATATCAAAATAATTCTTTCACTGTCTTATTCGGCTTCGGATTCCGCGTCCAAAACGCCCCGGATCGTTTTAATAGCTCAAAAATTACGGAAATGGCAGGCGAATTACGAAAATCGCGAAAAATCCTGACCTACCCCCTTCAGATTTTGGCGAAAAATTAAATTTTCGAAAAGTACAACTATTATATATTGATCTGGCGTAGAATTTCCTAACTAAATCAATGGTATCAGTCCCAGATCGCTATCTCAAAAATTGAGCGAATGCCGACCAAAAAACTGCCATAATTTGACGATTTTTCGCGATTTTCGTACATCGCTCGTCATTCTCGCGATTTTCAAGATAAAAAAATGATCGAATATGTTTCGAATACGCATTCTGAACCTTAATAAGGTGATGGAAGTTTCAGATGGATAATTAAAAGAAAGCGAAAATGACGAGTACAAAATGAAAATCGTAATTGTCATAAAGTAACGCAATCAAATTACAAATTTAATTAAAATATTATCGATACTTATTCATAATGAGCCAAGGTAATCGTGCATGGCCGCGAGTATGAAAAATATTGCGAAATTATCAAAAAGTTACTCTTTCACAATTTTTCGAAGCCGCCGGTACCGTCGGTACCTGCCCGGGAAATCCCTACCTGTTATTCTCACCTTAATTGTTCCGCTCGAGCGGTTCAAGTACGGCCAAACTCAAACATACTCGCCCTGACATTGCCAAGTACAAGGATAACCGTTAGCCTACGATAGGACGTCCTGGAGTCAACACCTCTTTACAACGCGCTCCCGATAACTTTCCGAGGTAAATTTCATCTAATTTCAATCTCTCCTGTTATGTACTATCCAATTATATTACAATTCGTCTTCTGCTCGTACGTTATTAATACTTGCTAACATTATTAACTAATTACACTTAATTATTATAAAATTCGTCACAATGTCATTCGTACAGTTCCTGATTTTGATTGATAGAAATAAGTATTATTTATACAAATGTGAAAAATATTTCAATTTCACCGGGGAGACATTCTGACGAATATGAAAACGAATATATTTTTCCAAACAGATTAAAATCCTACCTTTCTCGTAGTGTCGTTTATTAATTTTGTAAAAAACTGAATTTAATTAAACCTCCCCAAAATAATCTCATCAAAACATTTGCGAGGTCTATCCATGTGTTCGTGCAGATACAGGACAGTGTTTTCAAGGTTCTTCATGGTCGAGTGACCTTGGATCATTTGAATAGCTTAAAAATTACGGAAATGACGAAGAAATTACGAAAATCGCGAAAATTCATCAATTTAGAGCAGTTTTTCGTTCGGCATTCGCTCAATTTTTGAGATAGCGATCTGAAACTTGTACCATTGTTTTAGTTAGGAAATTCTACGCCAGATCAATATATAATAGTTGTACTTTTCGAAAATTTAATTTTTCGCAAAAATCTGAAGGGGGTAGGTCAGGATTTTTTGCGATTTTCGTAATTCGCCTGCCATTTCCGTAATTTTTGAGCTATTAAAACGATCCGGGGCGTTTTGGACGCGGAATCCGAAGCCGAATAAGACAGTGAAAGAATTATTTTGATATCTAAAAAATTGTAGAAATGGCGAGCGATTTACGAAAATCGCAAAAAATCCTGACCTACCCCCTTCAGATTTTTGCAAAAAATTAAATTTTCGGAAAGTACAACTATTATATATTGATCTGCCGTAGAATTTCCTAACTAAAACAACGGTGCCTGTTTCAGATCGCTATCTTTAAAATTGAGCGAATGCCGACCAAAAAACTGGCTGAAATTGACGATTTTTCACGATTTTCGTAATTTGCTCGGCATTTGCGCAAATTTTTAGATATCGACTCGAATCTTTCACTGTCTTATTTGGCTTCGGATTCCGCGTCCAAAACGCCCTGGATCACTTTAATAGCTAAAAAATTACGGAAATGACGAAGAAATTACGAAAATCGCGAAAATTCATCAATTTAGAGCAGTTTTTCGTTCGGCATTCGCTCAATTTTAAAGATAGCGATCTGAAACAGGCACCATTGCTTTAGTTAGGAAATTCTACGGCAGATCAATATATAATAGTTGTACCTTTCGAAAATTTAATTTTTCGCAAAAATCTGAAGGGGGTAGGTCAGGATTTTTCGCGATTTTCGTAATTCGCCTGCCATTTCCGTAATTTTTGAGCTATTAAAACGATCCGGGGCGTTTTGGACGCGGAATCCGAAGCCGAATAAGACAGTAAAAGAATTATTTTGATATCTAAAAAATTGTAGAAATGGCGAGCGATTTACGAAAATCGCAAAAAATCCTGACCTACCCCCTTCAGATTTTTGAGAAAAATTAAATTTTCGAAAAGTACAACTATTATACATTGTTCTGGCGTAGAATTTCCTAACTAAATCAATCGTACAAGTTTCAGATCGCTATCTCAAAAATTGAGCAAATGGCAATAAAAAAACTGGTTTAAAATCATATTTTTCAAATATCATTTCTGCAATTTTAGAAGTGACGCTCAAAATCGTGCATCATTGCAATCAGCGGTGAATTCTACGCTAAAACAATGTTTGTGCTTTATTTAAAATCTCCGCAGTTGGTAAAACAGATTTCAATAAATACATAAACTGCCACCGGGCGTAGTTTTCCAAGGGGCAAGATTTTGCAGCCTTCGTTTTTGACGTCCAGTGGATCGTTCATCTTTTGCAAGGAAATGGGTAAGACGAAAGACGTAAGCACAGACGAAGAAATAAGTGTAGGTACGCTGTTCATATATTGGCCTAACAATTATTTCGCGCGACGACGATCGAGGTTATGACATTTTTTTCATTGCTTCGATCCTCGTTGTTGAGGTTAGTTTATAAACTGTTTGAACGCAGACAGCCAACTCGGCGGAACGAAGTCATTGACCAATGGCAACGGCGTCTATAGAAAAAGCATTTTACGGGAAATTTTGAATACATTTGACACCCTTCTCTCGCAAAACGCGATTTTGTATGACAACTAATTTATTTTAGAAGCCAGTGATGTGTCGCCGCAGAAACGGCATAAAAAGCACAAACACAAGAAGCATAAGAAGAAAAAGATCGCGCATGATGATAGCGATAGCTTTATCGATATCACCGCTGACACTGAGCGAAAGAAAACTTTTAGAGTTAAAATCAAAAAGGAGGATGATAAAGGGTATGTACAGCATGAGTTTCCTAGAGAGTGAACCAAGATGTACCGTCGAATCCACTTATTATGCAATTGGTAAATGTAAATTTGCATGGCATGATGTCCCTTGCAGGATGGAAAAGTCACGTGAGAAAGTGTTGAAAATATCTAATGTGAGTACCGCAGGATCCAGTACTGCACCATCTCCAAAGGCAGCGGTTAAGAAAAAGGTTCCTAAGGGTAATAAGGGTAAAGATAGTGGCACCAGCAGCGAAGAAGAAAGATGGCTCGATGCAATAGAATCTGGAAAACTTGAAGAGGTAGAAAACTGTCTCTATAACGTGTACTGTGAAATGGTCGATCCTTGCTCAAATAGTATAATGAGAAAGCAATTAATGTATTTCTAGGTTGATGATGAATTGAAAAAGATCAAACCAAAGGATCCAAAATTAATGACAGCTCGTCAGAGGGCTATGTTTGAAAGGAAGACTGATACAGAACCAAATCCAGGTGTAGAACAGCTTATGTCACTACCAACTGGATATAAAGAAAAGGTCATGACTGCTGAAGCTATACAGAAAGCTGCCCTAAAGTCTTTAAAAAGAAAGCAACTTGCTGATGAAAAGCGTGAAAAAGACAAAGTGAGAAAATACATGTAATCTCATAATTTTTATTTAGCTTTGAAGTATCTCTATAAAAATGGTTCTTTTGTAATTATAGAAAAAAACAATGGAAAGGTTATTGAAGAAACAAGAGTCCAAGGCTTCTAAAGTTATTGGTAAAGGGAAACCATCAAGGCGACAAGTGCCCTTGGTTTCCTATCGTTTAACAGTTGATGGTAGCTCGATATCTTTGCCTCCTGGAGAAGATTTTCCATTACAACCGGCACAAGAGTAAATATAATAATTATAGACTTAACTATTTGTTACTTAAACTATTCATGGTTCTTTCAACCTGTTCTCTCTTCTTTTTTTCAGAAAACCTCCAGCACTGCAAACTCTTTGTGGTGTAAATCAATGTAAAAATCCAAAGAAATATTCTTGTTCGAAAACTGGAGTACCTTTATGCAGTTTAAAATGTTACAAAGCTAACTTATTGATATCCACCTGAAAATTGAACATGTTATTAACTATTTTAACAACAATCTACGATATTTTAGTCTACGATCTTTCGAGAATTTCTATCTTACGGTACGTAATTTCCACGGTATCGTAGAAGAAAACTTTACGACTAGTGCTAAACTTGTTCTAGAACGTATTTCATGCAGCGACCGACAGTATTATTAAACGAAATCGCTTTATCATTGTTGATAATAAAAGAAATTAAATTCGTTAATGTATACATTTCTTTCAGCTGATTGCAAGACGCCCAAGAGTATATATAACGAGCCACTATTCTCCTAGGAAAAACGCTTAATTGCCTCCGTGGCACACATGTACGATCAGCCGCAGTAATGCTTTCCCTGCAACTGTTACTCGCCGACATACCGCAACGTACGTCCGAGAGAGAAACGAAATAAAAGAAAGACCGTGCAGAGAAAGTATTGATGCGGTTGGTTCTACATATTATAATCGATCAATAATGGAAAGTACAAAATCCGTATACATCGAATAAAGAATGTTTTTATTTTTATACAGGATTCATTTGCATTATTCATCATTCAATGTCGGAAGCAATTACATTCTACAAGAAATTTGATCTTTTTTTACATTCTGAATGAATCTCACTCTCAGTTTTAGAACCTTGTGCTGCAATTTCGAAACGAAAAAACACAGTATGACTATGAATGGAAATTCGATACACATAAGTTCCTTAAAGGAAATCGACGTGTAATAGTATGATTACTCTAACTTCCCACCAAACGATCCTGCTGAACTGAAACGGGGCTGGAAGAGGAATCGGCGCGAGCGGCATGACTTTGCGCGGGAAACGAAATGTGGATTCGCGTCAAGAGCGAACAGTTCGCGTAGCTAGACGTACCCTAGGCCTTGCTTTCACCGTCACAGCTTCTTTCTTTCGAGTCGACGCTCGATCGCGAAACGCGTAGCTCCGGTGTATATTCATCTTCTGAAACGGTCGGCGACTCGCGACCCGCTATGGTGACACCGTGATCGATGCACCCCAACCGAGTCCGGATTCTCTGGGTCACGATGTCGCGGTTCAGTAACATCGTGACCTTCGTCGTCCTCTTAAATTCGGCCGCGGGAACTTTAGAGCCGTATGACACGACTGGTAAGAGAATACGTGTCCCTTTTGCGCGACGATAAAGTGATTTGATGTTTATTTAATCAATTTATTAAGTTTAAAAAAGTTTTTTATTGATCGTGAAAAAATATCTCCATTGACCGTGTATAGTTAAAAGAGTACAAATATTAATGAATTCGTGTAACAATTTGTAGAAGGAATTAGTAATGTGCGAATTAGCGCTAATGGGAAAAACGTTTACAATGTTTAGCAATGATTCACTTGTTGTAATGAATATGCATAACGCGGAACGTTTAATTGGTCGTTTAAAAATTAGTTAAAATTGTACGATTTTTGTTTGAAGAAAAATCAGACAGTGATCGACACGAGTGTCTGCGACCTTGCGAGAGCGAGCAATCGTCAAAAAAGATATGTCGATACGAATTCATCGTCGACGAGTTACCCTTTACATCCAGGTGAGCGATAACCACCGTATAACGCATCATTATGTATAATTAGCCTAACAACAGTGCGGTCTCATCAGTCTTCAATTAGTAACGCGGTAAAAGATATAATGATCCTTTAACTTATCTCGATCTATAATCGCTAGCTTTTCGATCTAATTTAATTAAATTCCATTAGACTCCTACTTTTTACAATTGGTTTATCAATTTTTTCGAAATTTTCCAACGATTCTCGTCAAACGAGAAAAGTCGACGGAAAGTTTACATTATGTAGCGTTCAATTCTAAGAGACAATTGAAGTTTTTCTTTAATAGCCACGCGTTCTTCGAGGAATCATATTTCTAGCTTAGTTGCTTGGCTAACGGTTGACACGCATGGTCGCGAAGTGCATCCTGGATTTTTACGATCTACAACAGGTTCCTACGCCACCGCTTATATCCTCTTGTACCTCGCACCGTCGGCAGTAAAGCTTGATAATGGCGTCGTATACTTTGTATAATCTCCGCGGTACAACTATCGTCCGGATTTTCGTAATTGAGAATGCTCGCGACGTTACCGTCGGACCATCACGTCGATCCGTTAACCCTTCGATCACATAGATCGCTCGTCCCAAAATTAATATATAATTACCGCGAATTTGACACAGTTTTATCGGATTACCATTTTTTCCGTCTACCGGGATTTGCGAGAAACTTCTCCGTGAATTACCGTTTGCAGTATTCGGAAAGATTCCAAAGTCAAGGACGGAGTGGCAACGGGGAAAGAAAGGACAACGGGAAGCTTCCTCGGAGTCAATGGGAAAAGTCCGGGACCCAGGATAGAGGTGATGAAATATCCCGACATTTATTTAATTTATATTTCTTGCAAAAGTACGCGAAATCGATTCGCGGCTTTCTTGGACTTTTAAATCTCCCGCCACTCGAAGTGTCGAAATTTGAACTGTCGGTATCGTGCATCGACCTGTCAAAGAACAAAGAGGGTTTGATGGTAATCTGTTCGTTGAACTGTCGGTTTACAGGTTTGTGTTGGAGATACGATAGAAGTGGTTTTGCATAATAGATTAGGGACCGAGGAATTATCGCTGCATTGGCATGGCTTGCGACAAAAGGGCTCTGTTCACATGGACGGTGTGCCTATGGTGACACAGTGCTCGATTTTACCATACGGTCGTTTCCGGTACAGGCTCAAACCGGAAGCTATCGGCACCTATTTCTACCACGCACATTCCGGTAAGAACACAAAAGATTCGCAAGATAATATTTTGGAGCAACGGAATGTTAATTTACAAGTTAGTGAAGAGTTTAAATAAATTTTGGGAAAGAATATTCATTCCGTTGAAATTTGACTTCGGCGAAGCGAAAACAGCGCCGAAATCGCGAAACCGCGAAGTACTAGGTTGCATTTGTATCGAATATTAACCTCTTCAGGGACGACTATTTCATCTACTTTCTCTTGGGAACCTATAAAATGTATAGAACTATTATTTTGTATGTTGTACCAATCGTATCATGTATCAATTTCTCTGAAGAGGTTAAACTTGACGTGTAATTATTTACGATAGATCGTCAGAATATTTCGCGGAACACATTGATTCTCTATCGAGTTTTAAAGGCGTATAAAAACAAGTAATTTTGCTACTTCCGGTTATTAATTTTATACCCCACTATTGTTCGCCAATCTACTCCAGCGTGTAAGTGCTTATGGTTCAGTAAGATGGATAATTAAGGACTTTCTATTAAATGTGATATTTTCCAAACGCGCGGCTCATTTGGTAGGTTAATTCGCGATCGAAAGTAAGTACAGCGGTTTTGTTTTTCCCGCGCTGTAGAACATCTACTTTCTACTTCCGCCAAGAGAAGCGAAAACACGGTAGATCAATAATATCGAAATTCTGTAGAAGCTAGGTTGCTGCAAACCGTTCCCGCAGTTCGTTTAAGGGACTCGCGGTGCAAGTGAAATAACAGTCACAATTATCGCTGTAATAATTTCAAAATTCTTATCGTTTTCTTCGAAAACGCAAGAAAACGCGTTTTAACGGTGTGCTACGAAAATGGGAGGACAAAGAGAAGCCGAGATAAAGCTGGAGACGAATTATCACAGGTACTTGAGGGTTCTTTATTCTACTAGACAAATTTACAATAATTTTGGATAACTCTCGTACTTTACATATATCAATTAGATTTTATGTTTTTTTTTCAAATTTTAACAAACAAAGTAGACATTCTGATAATTAAAGGGATTAAAGGGATGCAAATCTACGTGAAAAGCAAAGTATCAGATATTTCCTCTCGCGCAACAAAAAATAATTAAAAAAATTATAAGTATTAAATTCTAGGAGAAAATTAAATCGCTCTTTCATTAATCTCCGATGCAACTCCTCAGTTTTCCTCTCCGTTAATTATTCTAATTTCATAGATGCAACGTCGACGTCTCCGTCGTCACGTTCAAGAGAAACAAAGTTGAGGTAGATCAATAATCTGGAGCGTGTACGCGCGTATACTTTTAAGGCTGCTCGTCCAACGAACGCGGATCGGAGAGCTCGCAATTTAATTTCCCTACCGTGCGAAATTCAATTTCGCGAAAGTAAAATGGTAAAAAAAGAAATAGACAAAAAAAATGAATTAGCACCACAGGAAATAGACTGTCTGCCTTTCGATTCGTCCGCGCGGTATTTCATTTTTAATTACCGACGTTGAGGGGATCGAGTATATATTATAATCAGAAAATATCATTAGTCTCGCAGCAGGGCGACGGTGTGTACGGGTCGTTGACAGTTCGAGGACCACGAGATGACCCTACCCTGGAAAGGACATTTCTGCTGTCATCAAGGCCAGCGAGTCCGCTGTCGCGGTATTCGCACTTATATACACCTACGCCCGATGAACTCCTCGTAAACGGGCAGGTACTGTTGCATCCGACGATATCAAAAGCATCCTGACAACGATTTGCAGTCTATTACGAGAAATGATCGTGTCGGGCTGTGATCTAACCCGGGGAACATATATTTCTTTGCTCCCGGCATTATTCACAGTCGTTTTAATTAGGTTATAATGAACGGATTGCGAGAGACGGGTATTCGAGTGTGTTGCTCGGGTTTCGTCAGGAAAATCATTTTGTAACGTAGACACAGACGTCTGTCGGAACTTTCTCTTGATTTACGTGTTGTAGAGTATCAATGTAATATTTCTAATTTTAATATTTTCTCTGAAACGTTAGTGGATGGATTTTAAAAGATGTTTCGTTGTTTTCAGAATGGAGGTACAATTTTGAGAGTTCGTCAAGGGACGAGATATTTATTCCGTTTGATTAACGCGAACGCGTTCAATTGCCCCGTTTTGTTATCAACTTCCGGGCATACCTTTCGAGTGGTGTCTACCGATGGCAACCTGGTGCAATCGATGAAAGCCACCCACACCGTCTCGTTCCCAGGTACGTAGAGTACTCTTCTCCGATTACCCGGCGTTTCTTTTCCCTTCGTGTACCACCGCAAGTGTCACATTCACGCGCTTGCGGGGATTGATTAGGGGAACGGGGATTCGATGCACGTAAAAGTATGGTTTGCCGTTGTACGTGTGATCCCCGCGTCCCCCCACGTTTCCCATAGCGTCGCGGCTCCGTCGCACGACATATTTTCCATCGATTTGAAACGACATTCGTATTTTTCCGTCTCGTAAAAGACGAATCGAGAGAAAAACGAATTTTCATTAGTGCTATTTTCCCATTTTCGCAGTATTTTGGATTATAATGGAATTTGGATCGCTGAAATTTCGGGAGCTGAACGTTTGCTGTCTACGCACATTGCCCCACTGCGCACAAGTGCGTTGTTCTATGGAGAAGCCAGACGACCAGGAGCGTAACGCATATTTTGAATATGAGGGACTTATAAATTCTCGTATATGTAATATTTAGCGAATTAGAAAATGAATCGTGATTACAGAAGGCGTTACGCTCTTGTGGCAAGCGGCACGTGCGTTGCCTGCGAGTATCAGACTTCTCTTTCATTGAATTCAGACGGGAGTAGTGGGGCAATGGGCGTGGACCCCGATTTGGGGCCCGCAAAGTGCGAATAAATTCCAGTTTCCATCCACGGTGTCGTGAAAGAACGATGATATAGAATTTAACCCTAGAATTACCAAGGCAGTCAAAATGACTGGTTCATAATTTCTTATAAAACTCACCGGCATTTATAACAGTGCGTTCTATGAAAATCTTCAAAACTGTATTCCTTAACCAATCAATTTACTATTTTCTCCCATTCCCTTTTTGCAAATATATTTATCTAATGTTTATAGATAGAACTGAATTAATCCTCGGTAGTTCTAGTGTTAAGTGTCAAGAGAAGTTTGCAGAAATCGTAACAAGTTGCCGGGGAATTTTTAGTGGAAACGAAACCGACGAAAGAAAAGTGATGTTAAATAGAAATTGGACTTTCGTTGTTTTTCTGCGTGCAAACAACGTTGGACGGGTTACGATGTACTCGATGCAGGATATCGTGCAGTTCCGCTTTACGAGATCGTCCCTGAGGAGTCTCGCGGCTACCGCGACCGCCGCGGGACAAAGGAAGGGCAAGAGAAAGGGAAACCTCCGAACGTGGAGAAAAAGAAGCGAGCGAAACGAGAAAAAGGAGCAGAGAAAGGGAGATCGCGCGGAAGGCAGAAGCAAAACAACGGATGGAAGAGACTCGGAACGATAAAACGAGGCGCGAGGACGCTCAACGAGACAAAACCAACAAAAAAAGAAAGAAAACACACACGTTAACCCGGTAGAAACGAGACACACGTAAAACGGTTCGAAAGATATAAAAAAGAATGTTTACTTTTCAGGCAAAAAGAAATTCAATAAATCCCGCGAAAGAAGAATGATTCGCAAAATCAAAAAGCTGAATATAAAACGATTCTCAAGGATGTTGTGCAGAAGAAAAAGGGACAAACGGGACGAGATAAAAGGAGAAAAAGAGAAGGAAGAAGGAGGTGGAGGAAGGAAGAGGAGGGTGAAGGTAAAACGAAAGGGCATACCAGTAGGGAAAGGGAAGAAACGAGATGAAACTACTTGGCGCTCATACGTGAGGCAATGTGCGGCGTGTGCAGCAGTGGCTGCGGTCGGTTCGCGCAGACTCGGCCGTCTTCGTGGCTCTCGCCGGGTTTCCGCAAAGGGAAATAAAGAAAGGAAGGCGACCAAGCGCGCGCGGGTCTCGCGCAAAAATCATTAAAACGCGTGCTCGATTCGCGGCTGCGGCGTTGTTGTCGGCTCCGTAGTCGACGATTTATTACCAGGTACACGAGTCTACCCGGGGCACCCGGGGGTTTTGTGTCTGGCTGCCGGCGACCGGCTACGTATAGTCCGTCCGTTTGTATCCGTCTCTCACTCTCTCTCTTTCTCTCTCAGTTTCTCTCTCACACACGTTTTCTCATCACGGATAACGCGGAAAAAGAAGAGAAACGGACAACAACGTGGGGATCGTCGCCTCGGCTTTATTTTACATGTACAGCCACGGACTCTGGAACGAGAATTGTAACGCGAACGATTCACGGGTAACCATGGAGTGGACCCGGGACAAGACCCTGGAGTTATTACGGGAGTATCAACAGAGACGCGTCCTCTGGGACTGGAACGCCCGGGGCTACCGGGACAGGGCGAAACGTAAACGTGCGATCCAGGAACTCGCCGAGTTGCTCTCGTGCAACACCCTCGAGGTCGAGAAGAAGATCACGAATCTGAAGTGTCAGTACTCGCGGGAAGTGCACAAGATACAGAACAGCCGGGAAGCGGCGACCGGCCCGGACGACGTCTACGTGTCGAAGTGGTTCGCCTTTAAGGCGATGCAGTTCCTGCAGTTCGGCACCCGGAGATACAGCAAGCGAAAGAAGGTGGGTAGATCGTTTTATCGTTGTTGTTGTCGTCGCGTCGTGAAAACACGCACACGTTGCGAAAGAAACTCCCGGTTGGGACCTGGACCCGTTTCCACGTGCGCGATTCAACGGAAATATTTCAATTTTCCCATTTTTTTGTTATTTAAAAAAAACTATTTTAACAAATCTGAAATACAACTTTCGATCGTTTTTAATTGATCAAGATAATTGTCAATTATTATATATAATAATTTCATTTATAATTAATCAAAAGATTTGATTCTGTTTTGTTTTATTTTATAGGAGAAATTTAACAAGAAGTAATTGACCGACGGATTTCAAAGAAACACCATTATTTTCGACGCGGTTTCGTGGAAACGGCGGGTTCGCTTTTAACGACGCGTCGCTCGCATGGGATAAATGTTTTCGTTGACTCGTGGCGACGTGTCATGGTCATTTTTATCATCCCACCAAGTATCTCTTTCTCCCTTTGTCGTTGAGATTATATTTTGCAGTCGGGTGATATCGCGAATCGATCTATGAATATGTCCGATTCGCGCACCCACACGCCGTTCGATTCGTGACAGACCTCTTTGTCTTTCTCGTTCTTTTTCCGCTTCGCACCCTTCTCCCTCCCCTCGCTTCCCCTTTCCCCCCACTTTTCAGTCTGACTGTGCTCCTCTTTGTGCCCTTCTTCATCGCCCTCGGCTGCTAGACGAGGCAATCTAATTACCACTCGTCGGACACACGGATGATAATTTCGATCGTTAGACGTTTGCGAAAATGTTTCTTTTTTTCTGGAGCGGGAATAACGAGAGATCGTGACGATATCGCCATTTCAGTTTTATCACCGTTGGACCCTTCGTCCCTTTGTTTTTTATACCAAGGGTCCATGGGGAAAGATTATTTATTACGGTTCACGTAGAGTTTTAAATATATCATAAATGTATACATAATTATGAAAGTGGTGTAAGTTAATTTTGAAAAGATTTTGATATTACGGTTTTTAAAGGTTTTGAAACATTTATTAACAAATTATGAAGAGTTTCATTTTTTTAAATATTGACTTAGACCACTTTCGTAATTATGGGCACAAATATATCATTGATATATTTTATTATGATATATAATATTTTATTGGAAGTGATAGGAAAGTAGTGTGCAGAGTTCTCGAGATGTAGATTTTTATTCTAATTAACGAAACGAAATTAATAACGGAATTAACGGTAAAAGTAGACGGGAAATCATTCCGCGGTAATTCTAATTTTCCCCCGGAAATTTTGCCGAAGCAATTAAGCGTATCTGATGCATTTACCCATAGTTAAGGGAACGTGTATATGTGAAAGTTTTAACGCGCGTCTTCCTCCTTGATTCCGACGGCGAGATTAGCCCTGAATCGTGCGAACCGTGTATAACGAGGCGAATTGTAATTCGCGTAAACCGTGTGCACGCCCCGACTCGATTAAAATGATCAGAAGTAGAAAAAAAACATCACCTTTCTATTCCGAGTGGATTTCATGTACGCGAATTACGATTCAGGGAAATTGAATTAGTTTACTTGACTATCGATCGGTCGTTTCGAGTGAATCTCGAGGGATGATTAGGTGTATTTGATTAAATGATCAAATTAGATTTACAAGAAATATGTGAAATTTCTTTTTAATAATTCGTTTTAAAACGGATAGAATGAATTTTCATTAATAACGAGAACGTAGATTCATCGAATAAACACTATATATTTGCCTCGACAGCTAATTGCCATTAATAATTCAAGTATGTCAAGGAATACGTGTTAAATTATACGTTTTCACACTTTCACACGTAGTATATCACACATTCACCCATTCAATACCTTTTTATACAGAAATCCCTGCAATTCTAAAGTTCCTTAATATTTTCCCGCGGAAATTAGAGTGTCATCAAAAAATCACCGAAAAACGATGAAAATATTTATAAAATCACCCATTACATACAAATTTGTTTACTTTTATCAAATTTCAATAAATCCCATCAATTTCCCCAAGAGAATTTCACTTAACCTAGTAAATTTTTGCAGAAAATCGAGGAAGACTCGTCGAAGCTGCAGGAGGAGTACATAGTCAGCGACATCGATCCGGAGAGTATCACGTTCATCGACTGCAACGAGGAAACGAACGGCTCCGGGACGGGCTCGTTCAACGCCTCCTTGAGCGAAGATGCCGAGGAGTCGTCGTCGTCGAGTTTAAAAGCGATGGAACTCTACACGGGTTCCCTTCAGGACCATAACAGTCCCATCGGGGACCTGGAGGAACCCGGACAGACGAAACTCGAGACCCCGTCGAACGACCGAAAGAAAACAAAGGAGGAATTCTCGAAATTCGGCGAGAGTATCGCCGTCCAGCTGGCGGAGATCCCAGACTCTTATTCGAGGTCCGTCGCGAAGCTGAGGATCAATCAGATCCTCTTCGAGGCGGAGATTGGCGTCTACGCACAGACGCGACGTTAATGATGAATTTAAATGACACGCCTATGCATTGTGGTTCTTTTGAACGGTTTCATTGTCTCGATGATGGACGCAGAGAATGTTGATTGAAGATTTGGACGGAATAGGAGGATAATTGATTGTCTATGATGGAAGAGGATTGATGATCGACGAGGAATAGCTTCTACGAGATTCGAAACGACTGGAAATGACCTGGGGAACGTTTCCAGGGACATAATGAAGGATTGCAGCTTCCTGGACATTTTTAGTACTTTTAGTTTCATCGTAGAAGGATCGTAGGCTTTTGTAAGAGGATTGAGATCAACGAGGAATAGCTTCTAGGAGATTTGAAACGACTGGAAATGATTGGAAATGACCTGGGGAATGTTTCCAGGGACAGAATGAAATGTTACAGCTTCCTGGAAGATTTTAACACTTTTAATTTTATTGTAAATGGATCGTAGGCTTTTGTTTTTGAGGGATAATGATTTTGATGATGATTGGAGAAAGATACTAATTGATATTCGATGGAAGCATTAAAAGGGATCATAATTTTCCTTTTAAAGGACAAGTGTTTCGACGATGAAAACCGAGGAAATTTTCCGAATGTCTAAATTGCGAAAAAATGACGGAAAGAAGAAACCCAGGCGCACAAATCGTACGATTTGATTTGCTGGAAGCTGGAGATCGATTAATCGGAAGCGTAATTAAATAGAGGGAAAGATGATACCGGGACGTTAAAGATTAAAATTTTAAACGAAGTATGTTTAGGGATGATTATTGAACTGAATGTTTGCTCTTCCTAAAGATGTTTAGCCTTCGACGACGGAGATTGTCTTGTATAATAAATGTAAGAAAGTTACACGTTGACGCGGTTAATTAATTAATTAATCGTACAATGTAATTTACCAGTTTTGACTTTGAAGTTGCCCGTATACTTTATCATTCATTACGAAGTAAGGTTTTCGGAACGAGGCGAAAGAGAAATTTAGAAAATATATTTACACGTGCACCGACGTCCAGAAGTGATGGCACACGTATTGATTAGATAATTAAAAATATCTAATTAGGTTTCCCTACAAGGATATTAATTTGATTTTTAATATATTTCATTGTTCGACATTTTCGAGAGTCAAAAAATTCGAAATTTGTACGCGTTAAAATTTTCAAACAGCAGAAAATTCGTAGCAATAAATTTATCGGACTTTATATCAGAATATACGTGCCTAGTAACTTCCGGACGTACGTTCGCATATTATTCTATTTTTTTGACGATTATACACAATTGGATCTTCTCCTGGGAGAGAGTTTTTCAAGGCCCTAGGAACAAAATTCGAATTAATATAGACAGAGTACGCACCAGACTAATATTAATAGGGTAATACTCTTTTTAGGGATTATATCTCATAGTCACCGGAAGTCACAAGCAAGAGTACACGATACATTTTACAAAGGAATGAAAAAAAAACACAAAAAAAATGGAAACCCATAGAAGTCGCGTAGCTTATAGTAAATTCATTTTAATCCATAGTCGCATAAGAACACGCATGCCTTCTGTGCTTTTGCCTCTGATGGATTTAAAAGAAAAAAAAATTGAATGAAAGAAAGAAAGAGAAAAATAAGGATAAAATAAGAGTATATTCTGTTATAAACACTGAAAGTGATGCGTGTCACGTGCTCGTAAATATAACGAACGTTTCGACGATGTATTAATGTGAAAAAAAAAACCCGCGGAATGTTTTCGAAACCGCCAAATTTATTCGGCGAAAAAAAAGAAAATTTAAACGAGAAACGGTTCTAATTATTCGATCAACGAGGAAGACTGTATTATAAAAAAATACACACACAGAGGTGGAAAGAGAAGAAAAAAAACACTTGTCACGATTTCATTTATCACAACAATGTCAAGCGGATATTTTTTAAACGATATCGTCGGGTTGTATCGTTACTCGTATTCGATAGAGATAGTGGATTTGTGATTTTAGCGGTAACAAGGAAATGATCAAACAAAAATCGAACAGTCATGATATTCGAGTCAGGTCGAAAGGAGAATCGAGCAATAAATTTCGAAAATACTGTAGATAGGTGTGTGATTGCGATCCGATGTAATTAGGGAGCAAATTCATCGTTTAATATTTACCCTTTAAAAAAATGAAATTTATTCAAATTAAAGGGTCTTAGATTGTATAATTGAAACATTACTTTTCGTTAAAAAATATATTTATCGTCCAAAGTGATTGGACATTAAAAAATTGTAATTTCAAAACGTAATTAGCTCCCTGGTGTCATCATTCACCTGTGATGACTCGAATGCAAAGTATTTCACCGGTATTGTTTCAGGGCTTTAAATCATAGGCGTAGCCGTAGCGGAGCTACTGTATAGATAGCGAAACTATTTTTTATCGAAAGAAACAAAAAAAAAATCCCTCCGTAAGGTATGGAGATAAGTCCTTGTTAGATCGACCTTTGGTTCGTAAGGTAATTACATCGAGCTTCCTATTACGACGTTAGCTCATTAGATACGTAGGTAATTATAATTATTAATTTTACCACGGGACTCGTCAATCTCCGGTGTTTGTCTTTATTGATCGTCATTGTTCCTGACTGTCTGGCAGTCTTATATTTTTGTATTATTATTATTATTAATTTTATTATTACACATTTAATTTAGAGACTTTAGGGTAAAATATCATCGGACATTATATACTTATCTACATTTATTTCCGTTAAACAATTTATGAGTAATAATTACCATTGTATTGTCACGCTCCGACTGAGTTTTATCGTAAGCGTTAGATTTTAGGCGAACACCCAGCGTGTTTATCGTTACGAGCTTAAGTTTATCGTTTCTATTTCACTGGAAACGCAATTAATTCGTGTGAATTAGGCGAACAATCGTCCGCGAGTCGTGTGTCGTTGGAAACGAGTGATTTTTCTGTGTTGAAATTTCCATTTCGCACGGGAATTTGCGAGAAAATGTGTAAATGCTCGGAAATTTCCTGACACCGGAAACTTTCCGGGTAGGAGAACTTGGAATCCGAATCGAGTACAGCGAACACCAATTATAATTTAATTATAATTCCCCGGTGAACGAAAGTTACGAGTGTCGCATGATTTATGGGCGGACTTGTGTATATATTATAGTATACCGTGACACGTGGTGGAGTCATTAATTCTACGCGTAATTAAAAGGTTGCCGTAATTAAAAGGTTACTTAGTATCGTTGAACGAGAGCCACTTGAGAAACGTAATTTTTCCAAAAATCCAATTTGTCGATAGGGACGCAGGAACATTTGGCGAATTAATTAATTAATCGAGCAATAATAAGTATAAGGCGTCCTATTTTCGAAAATAAAATGAAATAAAATGTTTCTCGTATCGATGAAATTTAAATAATTCACAAGCGATGTATAATTGGACTGAGATTTCATTACTGCGACGATCCGTCGACGTTTGCGCGAAAATTTCACGTTTCGACTGTGTAAACGATGTAGAATCAATTATAGTCTGACCAGTAATTAATTTTCACCGTGATTTTCGATAACGATCAGAAAATATCGCGCACAGTGAAACGAAACTGTGTTGACGTGAATATTTAAAGGGCAACAGTGTGAAAGTATGAAATAATCGAAAACTAGGGAAAAGATATTTTTTTTTCCATTCAATCTATTTCAATATTTCATTTTTAAATTAATTATCGATTAATAATCGTGTAAAATTCGTTTTAAAGGGAAACAAGTTATATTTACAAGTTTATATTTGCTATATTTCGCTAAAAAAGCTATTTGCACCTGTGCTCCCATTTACCTGGAGACATTGGATTGGATCGAAAAAAATTGGGAAATTAAAACAAAGACAATGAAGCAAATCGAATACGGGTCGATGTGAGAGTTGAACTGCGATTGCTGCCTTGATCTCTCTCGTCTCGTTTTCTTCCACCTATAAGATATTATTAATACTAGTTTAGCGTATGAAATAAACGTAGCTAGTTGCGAATAGGGTAAAGAAAAATCTTCCTGTAAAAAATAGCGGTAAGCTCTCTCTCTACGAAGTTTGCGATGGAGTCAAGGTGGTAATTACAAGTTAACGACACTGTAATATATATATATATGTATACATATATGTATACGCGATTCGTTTCTCATGTCATCGACGTCGTTTATTATCTACATAGGTAATAAATAATTAATTATAATTAATTAATTACCTATAATTATCATTTACTCCGGAATTTCGCACAGAAGTTTCTGGGAGTTGTTCGATCGATTATTGACAATTGTTTCCGCGGTGATATTCCCATTAAACTATCGGTTGCTCCATTTTCGAAGCGATGAAAAAAGGATAGAATGAAAAGAAAAGAAAAAAAATAGTATCTTGACATCCCGTCGGAAGAAATTCTTTTGATTTCTTTTTATTTAAAATTTATTGTCTCGAGATCAATATCAATGCGAATACTCCGTTTTTTTGGACAAATTTCGGAATAATAAACGATTCGAAAGCACAATCGACGGGACAGAGGAATTTAATAAGAAAAAGAAAACGTTTAGATAGTAATTTGGAAATTTGGAATTCCATGCGAGCAGGTTTCACGGGAATTGTACATAATTATATTATACAGTAGCTGCGATCGAGCGAAATTTCGTTTTTCTTATCGCAGAATGTCCGTAGACTTGGTACTCGTTTATATATATTTTTCTGTAACGTTACTACGACACAATACGTTTAACTTTGTATACCTTTGTTCAATAAAAATGTCCTAGCGATGCAGTTAAAACTCCTTGGACGTTCGAATAAAGGGTAGAAATCATTTACAAAAATATGCGTATAACAATATTCACAATTTTGTACTCCGATATTTTTTTTTCTCAACGTGCAAACATACTTTTACGTACAACACTCCGATTACCAGGGTAATTATTATGTATAAATATGATAAAACTACAAACATCTGTTTAATTTTTAATTTGAATTTCAGGCGAACGATTGGACATCGTTTTAGAAGCAAATCAACCTGCCGGGAGGTACCTGGTGGAAATACGTGGGCTTCAGGACTGTCAAAACCTTCGACACGAAGTTATTATTCAATACGATGAAGCGGAAACGGACGCCCCGGTGATAAAAGACCGGGGGACTTTGAAAATCAATGACTATGTAATCGCAAACAGGGGCTATAATTGCGACGAGATATCAAAGAGGTTCATCTGCGCTTTGGATTTAACGGGAACGACGGATATATTGAGTGAGAATGACGTCGATGACGTCATTTATATTCCATTCGATGTGAACAGCTTTCCCACTTTCACGGACGCGATGACGGATAATAGATATAACTTTTATCCGCAACCGTTCTACCCTGCTTACCTGAGTAAGACGTGTTAACGAGTCTTAGAAAATCAAAATAATGAACGTAATAGTAAAAACTGTGTTTCTGAAGTAGATTATGGAACATGAATTGGTAAATGAGAGAAAGGAAAAGAAATTTAATGAATTTCTAAGCGCAAAGATTTCCAAAAGATTTATTTTCTACTAAATGTTTCCTTTGTTTCAAAAGATTCGTGTAGAATTATGGAAAATTAGTAATTTCTGTAATTATTTAAAAATATCTCTGGTCTGAATGCTTCATTCAATGATCTATAATGTATTTACCCCAGGTAGATCCAAAAACGAGATAAAAATAGGACAAATCAATGGCGTGACGTTCAAGTATCCATCCTCGCCAATTTTTTCGCAACCTGAAAACACACCTGAGGAACTAATTTGTTCTCTTGACGAGCGTTCCACTGATTGTACGAATTCTCCATTGTTTTGCGAGTGCATTCAAATTGTTGAAATTGCCGCCGGGAAGTTCGTCGAAATTATTTTAATAGACGAAGGTATGTTTGTATATTTTAAATATTTAAGTTACTTTATATATTTGTCGGAGTATTCCGTAGGTCGGAATATTGTGTATACATTAAGGAATAATTACTTACCTGGCATACAATTGACATTATGGAGATATCATAAACGGTCATAAATAGTAAGTTTCTGAAGACAGTGTGTTATGACTTTGTATAAACCATATGGCAATACCTGGGGTTGGGGTGATAATGGTACCATTGTAAAAACGTAGCTCGACCACCTGAAAGGGGGCAGTCGAGAGTAAGCGTGCGTAGCAATAAGACGTTATTACGATTAAGAGACACGATGGCTGAGAGGGAAAGATCTATCGAGAAGGACAGGGCGATCTGCGATATATTTTATATAGTTTATATATTTTAATCTCAATTTAATTTAGGTGCCGGTGGTAACGTTTCGCATACATTTCACATGCACGGCTACAACGCGAGTATCGTTGGACGTGGGAATTTCGGACACCCAATCACACGGCAGGAAATCACTACGTTAAATAATAACGGGAAACTGCCCCGTAATTTAAAGAATCCTCCGAGGAAAGACACTTTCGTGGTGCCGAACAAGGGCTACGTGATTCTCCGGTTTCTCGCCGACAACTTGGGTAAAAGATTTTCAAGAATTTTAAGAAGATTTTTAAGATATTTAAGAGCAGATTATTAATTAAAAATTAATTAATGAACGATTCACAGGATACTGGCTCGTGGAGGCGAGGAGCACGGCAATCTGCCCCGGGACACTCGGACCAGGAATGCAGTTTCTAATGAGAGTAGGGGATCGCGAAAGTTTCCACCAGGTTCCCATAGACTTTCCCACCTGTAGCAATAATAAAGGCCCGGACCTGGTGTTCCATTCGAACTGATTTAGTGTACAGAGTATGAAATTCGTGATAGCCACTATTAAAATATATTTTTAAGTGATTCATGTATAATTTGTTATCAACAAAAGTACCACGGTGTAGTTTTCCTATGGAACGACAACGATTAACGTAATTAATATTTTTTTAAACGACAGATGAGGTGTGTTTCTGCAAGTTACCGTGTGCTGCATCGAATTTTAAAGGAATTGTAAGAAATTCTATCAAAATGGATAGAATAACTCATTCAGAAACCAACTATGAATAAAAATAGTAGAAAAGACACTTTCCATTCTGTGTTAAGCTGCGAAACAAAGTTCTACTATAAAACTGTGAAGACTTACACATTCTTATTACTTATATATTTTATTGATATTGACACTTGGTTGATGCAATTCGATTATTTTTACATGCTTTCGTTTATTGATGAAGTTACAATAATTACCCGTTTCGTTTTCAGTGGACGTTTATCAGTGCTTTGCAACAAAACAGGCAATTATGGTCCCGCATTGTATTCTTAAAATTAGCGAAAGGTGCGTTTATTAAACTCCTCATTTCTTGCCATCGTTCCACGAGGATGGCGATGGTAGATAGTTGTCACAGTAGGGGAAATGTCGTGGCACCGGTGGCAGATCATCCTGTTCTCCCACGTGTAACACCACGTTCATACCGGTTGCCGTGTGCCAGGCGAAATGACAATGGAAGAACCACCAGCCTGAAATAATACAGTGTTTGAAATCCTGGTGAAACATGGAACAAGGAAAGCGAATGCTTTATTCAAACATGCGGAAGAAAATTACCTGGATTATCAGCTTTGAACTTTAAGATAACGTATCCACCGGTGGGAACAACAATCGTGTCTTTTTTAGACGACAAGTGGCAAGAATAATCAGTTTCGCTCGAGTGCAATAGAGCTTGCGCTTCCGTTGCGTTAATGGCATTTGCCGGCTGCCTCGATACGCACACGTGGAAACTGTATCCGTGCATATGGAACGGATGCCACACGCCGGCCAGGGCTTCTGCAATAGGTTTTTGAAATTCTTTCATGAATCTGTCGCTTTTGATTAAATTCAACAGAAACTATGCGTGTAAATTAGGCAGATAAATTGTTTTTCTATGTTCAGAAAGCGGAAATGTGGTTTCTCGAGAACTTGGTTCTACTTTCAAAGTAAATTAAAACAAAAGGAAATTATTATAAGTCAAGTCGAATTCTCCATGATATTACTTATATCATAAATGATGATTTTCACGACGGAATCCAAAGGTATGTTGAACACTTGAGTGCAGGTACAGGGTTGGGTGCACTTAGTACGGCTACGTGGTTTGCACATTGTTTCAGAGTTTCCTCTCCCCCAAATTAGAGGCACAGGTGGATTAACGTAGGACATGTTGTTCACATTACTGAGCAAGTAACTGAGACCAAGGGCAACTGAAATGAAAGTTTCAACGTGACGTTAATTTTTGTAATTAACATTTCTGTTAACACTAGAACTACCGTGGCAGTCAAAATGGTTACAAATTTCTTATAAAAATTTCTAATCCTTTATTTCTTCGTTTCAAACATATCTGTCCAATGTTTCTGAATATACCGAAATAATTCAGGGTAGTTCTAGTGTTAATATTGTATATTATACAATTCTTGTATTCACAAGAGCAATTGTAAATTTAATGAGATTTTAAAGGGAGAGGAGATATACGTACCGAAGTGGGGGGGGTACATCGAGTTTCTATAAAGGACCTTAGGATGATCGTTATAATCGGAAAAACCGATTGCCAACGCAATAAGCTCGTCAGGTTTCCTCGCAATGTCCGGATCTTTCTCTAGCGTTTTCATCTCGTAGGCACATATCGTGTTACCATCCGCACAAGTCGTGACGTTCATAGTATTGTATATCTAAAAATTTCAGAACATTTAACGCAAAAGTCATATCCCGGTGGAAAAGGTGCTCTTCCATCGCGGACGATGAGTGTTTTTGCTAAATTATTCGATTAACCAGTTAAGTGTGTTCGACGACTCGTACGAAATTAATATATTTATATAAAATATCCGGTGTACGAAAATTATATTACCTTTTGACATTTACACAATCATTAAAAATATCAAATATTAAATCAATACAAAAAAATTAATTTAAAAAGTTTTGTATATCGTAATATCGGTGAAAAGCTAGATATATTCGCTAATTTTAATATCTTTAGAATGTTTATAGAGATCAATGGAAATAATTTAAGATGCTATTCTCGTATCCATAATTTCCTAACGTTATCATTATCATTATCAGCAAAAATTTCGCCACATTCAACTGGTTAAATCGCAATTTCCCATTTTTCTTACACGAGGACCTATCGACGATTGGTCGTAGTACGAAGGTGGAGTTGTCGATGGAGCACTCTGCTCACCGTCGTATTGCAGGATGGCGAACTGTTGGACTTGACTATCCTGGCACTCGCCGAGACCTCGTAATCGTATCCAGAAAGAACTTCCGGTCTGATTCGCGTTCAGTAGAAAATCCACTCGTTCACCTGTGAAAATACTCCCGTTAGAAGTTGAAATTTTTTCATAAAAGTAGAAGGCACCCCTTTATTTTGCCACCAGAGAATTTAGAAAGGAAAAACCGACCTGATGACGTAACTAATCGGTCGACTGATACTGGTTTGTTGTTTTCACCATCCTGAGCTATCACTAGAAACGTGTGGCTCTGGATTGTCACCTCGACCGAACAAACGGTTGCAAACGAATTGATTAAACGGAATCTGCATGTCTTCCCTTTGCTTATTGTGAAGGTTGCTAGTGGAATGTTCGTTGTCTGTCCGGTCTGTGGATCCTGAACGATCAATTAGGATAATTAGTAATTATTAGTGAAATATTGAATTTTTGAAATTAAATCGTTGCTGAGGTTTTAAAATATTTATAATTAATTATATTCATTCTACTTAATTAGTCTTTTTAGGTAGTTATGCCCATAATTATGAAAGTGGTCGAATATATATAAAAAAATGAAAGTCTTGATAATTTGTTAATAAATGTTTCAAAACTTTTAAAAAACGTAATATTCAACATTTTTTAATAATTGAAGTAGATTACTTTCATAATTATGGGCACAATTATATTCTGTTTGTTCGTAGAACATAATTTTTTACTGATTGCAAATAATGTTGGTGATAAAATCGATTTCTATCTTTACCGTCCACTTTCCTCGACCGTTGATAAGGAAATTTTGCGCGGTCTGTCCTGTTAACGATAACCTTCGACCTGGGAATCGCTCCCCCGATAACTGATGCATCCAATCGCTTAGATGAATTATATATTCCTCGCAATCAGCGTCGTACAGATGCAAGAAGGGATTCTTGCTCGGTGGTTCTTTCACCACCAAACTTCCCTGTACTCCGTCTGCAATTTGCTCGCCTTCGTGCGAATGGTAAAAGTGAGTGCCGGGATTATTCACTACGAAGAAGTATCTGTGAAAAGACGGAAAATGATTTAGGAAGGAGAATGCGAAATGAGAAAGGAAAATTGGCGCGGTGAGATAAGAAATAAAAATTGACGCAATGAAAAAATAATTGCGATCGATTTAAAAACATTATTCGGTGATTTTTTCTGCAATTCTATCAGTTGACTCTCGTTTTATTGCGGCCACGTGTTTTAGGCGAAATTTTTACATTTCGTGAACATTGTCTTTAAGTGCCCTGCGATCGGAAGGATTTAAACTTTAAATCCTTTACCTTTAAACTTTAAAGGCACAAGATTGTCGATCTGTAATATCAACAGAGCTTTCACTATCATCCATCCCGGAAGGAAATTTTTAAAAATAAAAAGACCAAAGAAGGTGTCGTACACCTTCGGTCTGTTATCGGCTTCTAAATATTCCCATTTCCATTAACTCTGTTGTTACACAATCGATTCTTCCGCGTTCTTAGAAGCGTGATAAATGTTATCACCTCTGTAGTGTCCCACTGACGTAAATATTCATACGTTCGCCCTGTTTTCGAAAATTCAACCATGCGAATAATACGCGATAGACATTTCGTGTCTTTCGAAAAGTAAAAAAAAAAGAAAAAAAAATATCCACCTGAACGTGGTGCCTGAGAGGATGGGACACTGCGTGACCATGGGGACTCCGTCGGAGTATGGGAAACCGTTTTGAAAAACACCGTGCCAATGGATGGTTACATCGATACCCTCGGCCGCGTTGTCCACGTCGACGACCACCATGTCGTTCAGACAGACCTGCAAAAAAAACGTTTCGTTATTGCGAAATAAATCTCGTCGGAGTTTCGCGCGAACATTTTCTGATTCGTTGGATCGAAGGACGTTGCGAATGAAAAAATGGAAATTCGGTTCGCTGTGTAAAGTATAATACGAATGGAAATAACAGTAGCGAAGTGAAAAAGCGTGTAACTTTAATCGGAGAATACACTTACACCTGGGACTAGTATTTATACAGTAGTTTTTTTTAATAATGCATTGTTACATCATTTTTATTTTTTTTACATATCTCTGTTACAAGTATGCGATTTTGCGACCTGTTACATTTGAAAAACTAGTTTCTTTGTTTTTCCCGATCGCGTTATCTTCTTCTTCGTTTGTTTATCAAATGCAGTTTTATATTTTCGATTGGTTAGCTCTTTTCTTTGATATAGTTTAAGGTGATATTGATATTTTGTTGTAAATCGATAGTTTCACGACTTTTTTTGCACTATATGCATCTATCATGTAAAACAAGCACCAGGTGTAATTAGAAATTGTAAATGTAATTGCGTACCTCTATAGCCGGGCCCGGCATCATTCGATTTATGGTTATCGCTGTTTTTTCCACACCATCGGCCAGAACACACTGTTTAGGATTCGGGAGAATCCTATTGTTATCGGTTGAATTTCTTTCTTGAAGGGTAGTGCAGGCCCTGAAACACAATAGTCAGTTTAATATTTTAAAATAAAGTGTAGTTTTCGACGGTTCTGATAAAAGTATCCAAATTTGTTCGAAATATCCAGGAAATTGAGGGAAATTAACGTAACTTAGTTACAATGACTCGTATTGTTCCTATAAATATAAATATAAATATATATATATATAAATATAAATATATATATATATATATAAATATATATAAATATAAATAGTAATAGAAATATATATATTCCTTGCAAAATAAAAATTTCATTGAATAGTTTCATTGCAAATGTTGATCGACACCGTGAGTGAGAAATAAATTAAGAAATTGATTTGTAAACGACTGTTCTGTTGAAACTTACAATCCTATTACCGGATAATATTCGATGGTGAATTTGTAGTAACACGTTTTCGGCTTTTCGTCGTCTCTGCATTGTCTTCTGCATTCTTCCGGCGTCGAAAATTCCGACGATATTTTGCCATCATTTACTTGCTTGCGTATCCGATGAGCTAATTAGAAATACAAACACTTTGCAATTAATTAAACGGAAACGTTGAATGTCAGATTTAACGCGTTGAAAATTTGCAATTTTCATAAAGTTAAGTGACACGATGCTGATTAGTGAAACACATTCGAATTTTGATTATAAACTTTATAAACTTTATAAACTTTAAGATCCAAGCAATTTCAATTTAAATCGAATATTCCTAAATGTGTAATTATTTTTTTTATATGTGTGATAATTTCAATTTAAATCGAATATTCTTAGATGCGTGATAATTTTGTTCACATTTTTCAATTTTCACGTAAACAGAATTTGTTTATTATATATACTCACAATGCCAGCCCTGGCAAGCTGGTATCAGGAGTATCAAGAATACTCCGTAAAATTTGGACATTTCTGCGGGTATTCCCGAAATTGAAAATAAAAAAAAAAGAAGTGACGATCGTCACGTTCGATCCCGCGGCTTTCCCGAAGCTCGTCCATTTATAGGCTTTCCTTCGACCCGCCACTACGTTTTCCTATGCCCGCCACCTCATGTTTATTGAAAAAAATGCCCGGTGTTTAACAAACACACGCAAACTTTAATACATAGTTTCAAATCTTTGTCTCGCCTAAGTGTTACGCCACGATGTTAATTTTCTGGTAAAACACAAAGCTATCGGGTTTGAGCAAACAATAGAACAAAAGAGATGGTTGCAACACTTTTTTCTCATTTTTTTTTAGCAAAAACGATTAATTATTATTTTTCATTTAGAGCGGAGGATAGTGTAGGATTTTATCTGAAATATTTTGTTGAAATTTATTTGATATCGATCGGATCGAGAAATTGGGAAAATAAAACATTATAATGGAAAAGAAGATGGTTGGATAAAGTATATAACGAGATTTTTTTACAAAGAGTCGAAGGTCCTAGACTCTCTTGTAAAATTATTCTTTTAGAGTGAAAAGTAAGGACGGATCATTTTTTGAAAGTTATCGGAAGACCCGCTGGAAATTGCAACAATTTAGATTAGCATAATCTGAGTTGTTGACGGTCATTTTTACAGCCGTTTCCTCTAATCATTTTCACTTCTTCAGCTAACGTTTTACACGATAATGTATCGTTAATATCTGGTACAATAAACGTGTGCAGTTAGATGAAATTATTGTCCGATTAAATTTCGATACTTGACAATTCTTAATAATTTTTATACATCCCACGTTTTATTTTTCAAATATTTAAAACGCCTTGCGAAAGTCATGCAAAATGCATTACTTGACACGGTTATCTTCTACCGAGGCGAAAGGTAAATTGAAAAAATTTGTATTTGCTCGAATTGAGGGAAAAAAAATAGCAAAAATAATTCAGGTAATTACCAGTAGGCTTGAACTTAACATTGACGCGTTTACATTTGTCGATGTGAAGAGTGTAGTTGGACGTTAAACTAACAATGAATAATTTATGAAAGTGATAAGCGTGGTAAATTGCTGCTCTAATCAATCACCTCCTGATCTATCGATATTATGCCGCGTATTCCCTTGTAATTCCGATTTTATTTTCAAATAATGCGGTAAAACATCGCCCAGCACTTTATGTCTCATAAGCAGGAAAAAGTTTCCCTAATTAACGTTTCACGACAATTGATAATTATGGGCTGTTTACTCGCGACGAGTTACAGCAGTTTTAAAATTTAAAGTGCACCAGTTAGCCCGTAATTGCTGCGAAACATTTTTAGATAGCCGTAAAATATAGTTGCACTTGATACCGAAAATTTTGTAAATGATCTAGGAGTACAGTATTGTTCTATATTGCTATATATTATCGGTATCGATCGAAGGAAATCTCATGGGTTTATAAAATCATTCCACCATTCATTTGTATTCCAGTTGTATTATTATTCACGTTGCATAGCAGACGTACATGTAAATATGCTCAGGATATTTAGTGTCGATCGATTCGTCATGCATAAATCAGATATAAATATTAGTCTTTTGTACAAAATCCAGAATGCATTTGTATCATTTCGTTACGTCGAAACGTAGAAAGAAAGAGGCGACTCGTGGCGCATACAGACGAATAGAAATAAACTCGAGTTACCCGGAGTGTTGTTCTGAAATGAACAAGAGACTGTGTGTGTCCCTTTTCAAATCGGATTAATAATATATCCTACAAGCAAATAAAAGCATGAACGTATACGAATGGAAAATATCTCATGCCAACGGAAAAGAAAATATGCGCCACCTTGTATTTGATATATTCTAAGAAATCCATTCCCGGCATTTAAAGGTATAAAGATTTACAAAAACTTCTTAACATTATTTTTATATAAGCTGCTATCCAACTTGATTGAGATACGGCCAAACATCTCACTCCTCCAGGAAGAAGTATTGCCCAGCTCTCTTCTGTTCCAAGTCCTATGGGAAATATATTAACAATTAATTTTACGTTGTCGTTAATTTAATGATTGGAAAAGAGAAAATTATTTGACGTACTTTGACTGATTGGCTTTTGTTAATCCTTGGTCTAAAGTTGTTCGGATCTCTTCTGAAAGTAATACCCAGCAGTTCCAAGAATCTGTTCATACCGTTCAATAGAGACTGAGGACTGTGAGCAGTCGTATCTAACGATGGCACGCCGGAAAATACTATTACACGGTCAGCTAAATACGTCGCCATGATGAAATCGTGCTCTACCACAAATCCTGTCTTCTTCGCGTGCAAGATGAATCTGGAATAAAACGAGGAATAATTCAATAAAAGTTTACCGTTCTCAAATTCTCCCGTAAGACATCGACGTGCCGCAAAGTATTATGAATACCGTTTTATCACTTTGGCGGCGACCAAACGTTGCTCGGAGTCTAAGTAAGCGGAAGGTTCATCGATCAGATAAACATCGGCAGGTTTACCAAGGCACAGAGCCAACGCAACTCGTTGCAACTCTCCTCCAGAGAGATTCTGCACCTCTTGATCCATAATGTCGTCGATCTTCAGAGGCTTCATCACGTCCGTCACGAATTGAGGATGAACATAGGCATCCCTGATTTTCTCGTGCAACAATTGCCTAACGACGCCCTGAGATTTCGGACTGATTTTCTGCGGCTTGTAACTGATGTGCAATTGAGGAATACTTCCTGAAATGGATTAAAGTTACCCAGGATTCTATGTCGGAGGAGAACGATGCGAATGTTGAATTAATGTTTACCTGATCCATCGTCGGGCGGTAAATTTCCAGCCAACATTCTGATGAACGTTGTTTTCCCGGTTCCGTTTTCACCGAGCAACACGAGAATCTCGGAGTCGGTGAACTGACCCTTCTCCACGTGCAAGCTGAACGAACCCATGGTTTTCGTCATCGCGGGATATTCGTAATGGTTCATCCGCTTCACTTCTTCCTCGGTCGCGCTCTCAGCTACCTTGAAAACGAGAGATTCCTCGCGGAATCGCAGGTTCTCCGTCGGAACGAAACCGTCTAGGAAAATGTTGATACCTTCCCTTACGGAAAAAGGCATAGTAACGACACCGTAAGCACCAGGAACACCGTACAGGCAACAGATAAAATCGGATAAATAGTCCAAAACTGATAGATCGTGCTCCACCACTATAATGAACCTGTACAGATTGAAATATAGTTATGAATTTAAGGATTTTATGCGTGAAGAGTCCAATAAATACTGACTGCCTACTTGTCTGGATGAATAAGAGATCGAATTGTTACGGCAGCGTTCAGACG
The DNA here is from genome assembly GCA_917499265.3 of Mimumesa dahlbomi. Lineage (NCBI taxonomy): Eukaryota > Metazoa > Arthropoda > Insecta > Hymenoptera > Crabronidae > Mimumesa > Mimumesa dahlbomi. The sequence continues at coordinate 11,020,484 of OU824120.1, read as the reverse complement.
TTGTTTTACATCTAAATACGACGATGGCTCGTCGAACATAAAAATATCTCCGTCTTGAATGCATACCATGGCACAGGCAAAACGTTGTAGCTCTCCACCGGAGAGTGCATCTATGCCTCTATCACGTATATGCATTAAATCTGAAAGAAGATGTATGAGAATAATAGTACGATAGAGTACATTCAACAAGGTTAGTCAAATTTGGACATACCAAGCATTTTACAAATATTTATTTGATTCTTGCATTCATCCTTCTTGTCCAAGAGTTGTTGCACTGTGCCCTTTACCGCTTTGGGAATCTGATCGACATATTGAGGCTTGATAAGGGCTTTCAAATCGTCCTCTAATATCTTTGTGAAATAATTCTGGAGTTCGCTACCCCTGAAGTGACTTAAAATCTCTGTCCAATCTGGTGGGTCCTGTTGTGTTCGAATAAAAAGGAATGTCGATATAGTTGCGATAAAATAATGTTTATAACAGGCAAAACTATATGACTATACGTACAGTAAATCGACCTAAGTTTGGTTTTTGCTTGCCTGCTAAAATTTTAAGAGCAGTTGATTTACCAATTCCATTAGTCCCAACCAGACCCAAAACTTCACCAGGACGTGGAATAGGCAGTCTATGCAATTTAAATGAATTCTTCGAGTAACGATGTGTAGTTTCCTTTTCTAAATTACTTGGAAGATTAATGATAGATATTGCCTCGAATGGACATTTCTGAAAAGGTTAATTGTATGTTACTATACGAATTTTGGTACTAGTAAAATGATCAGAGTACTGTTCAAGACGTACCTTCACACAGATACCACATCCAATACATAACTCTTCCGAAATGGATGCTATTTTGCTATTCGGAGTAACTTCTATACAAAGTTTTCCCATTCGCACCACAGGACAGGACCTTTTGCATTCTTGCCTGCACCTTTTTGGTTTACATTTATCAGAATTGACAATGGCTATACGGGTCAACCGATCCGTTTCTTCCATAGACTTTTTTGGCGGCATGGTGACAGATATCTACCTGCCTGAAAATTACAATGAATAAATAATTAATTAAAAAAACTTTTCTAAAAAAGAAAATGTTTTGCATGTAACATATCACTGACACAATTATAAGTTCTACATCTCATCTTTGAACTAATGAAAAGCAGAAGGCTTTTAAGCTTTCAAAAAATGGTGTAACAATCAAAAATAAAAAATTAACCTTGGCCTAAATTACACAGTATGCTAAAGTAAATATTGAATTGAAGAACAATTAAATATAAATACCAAACGGCTTGATTCTTTCACCTAAATTAGATGAATTCAACCAATTAATTGTTTATAAAAATTAATCTAACGTATGTTACAAGTATGTTCAGCTAGAAATTTATAGTCAACTTTCAAATGGTGACAGGAGTCACAGGGCAATTATTTTCACGTGTAAACAGTCGACCACGAGTTTCCCGGTGTTTGCGTTTAATTAAAACACGTAACATACGAAAAAGCTGTTACTAGTTTCACCATGGGATTCTAACCTCATGTAATTACAACAAAAGCGTGTCTGTGAGCTATCATTTTGCAAATATATTACAACGACGGTGTAACCCATTCCCTTCACACACGGTAAATCACTGTTTTACGCGTCTTAACGAGAACGTATATTGATATATACCTGTCAAAACCAAAAACGTGGAGGAAACTCCTCTACAACCTCTTCGAAGGAGTTTCCGCACTCGCAGACCACCACCACATGCTTGGACTACAATCACAGAGTATGAATAGATAGATAAACTTTGAAATATATATTCTGATACTTCCTTCAATTCCCTTAATCTAATTACTCCGTAATCCCATTCGATTACAGATGATAACAACGTTTATAATGCCTTTTTAATAAGTATTTAAACAATATTTTTTTATCAAAAGTGATATACAATTCATTAAAAGTAATATACATATTTATTCACTAGATACTAGGCCCGTCTTGTTTGCATGCGCAAGACGCGGGAAACTTTGAATATTTTAACTATGTTTAAAATCAAATAACTCAACAACGGTTTGCCAATTAGAACTACATTTATTATAATCTGAATTCGGTTATACAAAATAGCAATAATCAATTATATAGCACTCTATAATACTTCTCAAAATAATTGCTACAATTGCTGAGTAGAATATAAATTAATTGAATGATTCGCGCTTAAGCGATCAAGTTTAATTACACTCCAAAAATACCACTTGTCAGGGATGTAGCGCGGAATACTTTTTCAGGCAATCAAGTATACAGCTAATTTGAAGTAAATTACGAATCAGCCAGTTAGGGTGTTACCAAAAATCGCTTGCATTACGCCCCCTAGCATCGCGTACGATGACGGCATCCCCTGTGCATCCCTCATGAAACATTATAAAGGATTCGCTCTGAAGTTTTGTGATACACAATAACAGAAATTACTTTCGGCCCTTGACTTTATAGTAAGTACCCACTCAACGTGATTCCGTACTCGATTTTACGAAATACCAGGCGTCCGCTTATTGGAACGGGGAAATACGCGGCGAGACGTCAGCCTTAACCGTGTTCAGTTTTAAAACAGGTGTCAACTGTGACAGCTCTCGATGGTCCCTTTCCGGGCTCGGTTTGTTCCGCGAAGAGAAACACGAAAATCGAAATATCGTAATGTTCTCTATGATTTCTAGGTAATTCTTTAGCGTGTCTTTTCGTTCGTGCACGCGGACTTTTATTGAGTTAACTGTTATAAAAAATGGCGGTTTCGTGTAAACATTTTTCTACTTGGAAATGTCCGCGATTTCCTCGCCAAGTTTCCTACCAGGTTCACCGCCGTGTCTTGTTAGACGTCTAGTGTTTAATACCTGTACTTTCATCAGTGTATATTTAAGTTATAGTTCTGTTAGGTTCGTTAATTGGACGCGCCTATATATTAATTCGGTTTTTTATAATAATTCGGTGTGAAATATTATTGAGATTTTCGGGGTATTTGTCGCATAATTCACCGTGTAATAATTGTGTTTTATGTATCTTTGCTTTTTCAAGTGTATGTGTGTGTCTAGATGTAATAATCAATTTAGTTTTTATCAGAAATGTCACAAATCACAGTTACGTCGAGTGGAATGGAGCGAAGTATTCATGAGATGTTAAAGGATGCTCCATCGTTAAACGACAGCGACAGTGCGGTTCACACAGGAACTCCTCCACCTCATGTACCAAATAATTGTAGCAGTGATAGTCAACCAAGGCCAGCTACGATAAATCTAACACTGGGTAGTCCAACATTACAGACACGTCAGTATTCCTTTTGTTCCTTAATCTATGGAAAGTTGTAACAGAAGTGAAACTAAGAAGTAAGTTTGAATAATGAATAAATGTTTGTCTTAAAACAGCTGTAACAGTCTCTCCGAATACACCTATTCAAAACGGTGATACACAAACAATGCGTACTGCTCAGAGCAAGATTGAAAGTATTAAGAACTGGAGTATTTCCACATACAAATGTACCAAACAATTAATGTATGAGAAACTCGGTAAAACGTCTCGTACTGTGGATTCAGGTGAGTTCATCTACAGAATTAATGAGTTACATTATTTGTTTCGTTTTGAAATCAATTTTGTTTGTTATTCGAAATTGTTTAAATTTCAGAGCTTGAAACACAAATTGAATTGTTAAGAGATACTCAGAGGAAGTACTGTAACGTTTTACGATTATCTCGAGCATTGGCATCTCACTTTCACCATGTTGTTCAGACACAACATGCTCTTGGAGAAGCATTCTCTGAATTGGCACAAAAGTCGCCCGAGTTGCAAGAAGAATTTCTATATAACTCCGAGACTCAGAGGAATTTAACTAAAAATGGTGAAACGCTATTAGGGGCCTTAAATTTCTTTGTCTCTTCCGTAAATACGCTATGTAACAAAACTATCGAAGATACTTTGCTCACGGTACGACAGTACGAAACAGCAAGGTAACGTTAGATCTCCAAACACTTTCTGTAGAGGTAACATACACTTATCCTACATTTACATAGTATTTAATACGCATCATTAATTTTTATAGAATAGAATACGATGCGTATAGAACGGACCTCGAGGCGTTAGCACAAGCAACAAAATCAGATGGCAGTAATGCCGCGAGATTAGAGGAGGCGCAAGCTAATTACGAGGAGCATAAACAAAACTTTGAAAAATTGCGCTCGGATGTTTCGATCAAACTTAAATTCTTAGACGAAAACAGGGTGGGTTTCAGTCATCCGACTGAAAGTTCCTTCGTTTCTAACACGTTGATATCTGACATCCATCTTTTATGTTCCAGATTAAAGTAATGCATAAACAGTTATTATTGTTTCACAATGCAGTGTCTGCCTACTTTTCCGGAAACCAAACTGCGTTGGAGGCAACGTTGAAACAATTTAATATTAAGGTCAAATCACCAAACTCGTCTTTACCGTCATGGCTCGAACAGTAATTCCATTAGAAGATGTAAAATACGAATATTTTGGAGAGTGCGAACGAAAAGAGAGATATTCGTCCGTGAGTGTTTTTCTTCGAACAACAGAGAAAGTAAAAAAAAAAGGTAGAACAACATCATTCAGCGATTCTTCAAAATTTGTTAGGAGATACTAAGCTGCCAAGTAGATCATCAGTTTAGAGTGTTTGCGATACAGGAATGGGATTATGACGTAAAAACAGACTGAATTTTTCGGAATTATGCTTTGTCTATGTATTGGCCAGTATTCATGGTATGTGGCACATATATCATACATCTTAAGTGTAAGATTATGCACACTTCGTGTGCAGAAGTTACGGCGATCAAGAATGATTGGTTAATGGATTTGGTAAAGATTCTCTTACTTTACTAGTTAATGCTTACGAAACTTCAAAGGCAATAGATATTTAATTTTTATATTCGACTTCTTAGAGAAGTTTTGCTGTAAATACGTGAGATATCAAGACAAACTGAGCTTTCAATTTTACAGTATGTATAATAAACAGTATTAATTGGTTATTTATATTCACATTTTGCACTTGAAGAATTATATACGGGCAAAATTACTGCCATTGCAGTTCTAATGCCGCATCTGATGAATCAACAAGATTCGTAGATCACGTATTTGTTTTTTGTACTTTCGATTTTTAATCTTTACCCGTCGACTGAATTTTAATTATCTTCTAGCAGAATCGGCATACCGAAGTGGAAATCTATGTTGCATATTATTTCTGCTTCGTAAGAAATAAAAGGGGTACCGATTTTCTATAGGTATTAACGTTTCTAAGTATACAGGAAATTTTTAGTGTTTTTATGCCATTATAATTTATAGGCCCAATACGAGGCTTTGCCTTTCCTATGCCACTTAAATATGTCGTCCATTAATTTGTACTTTGAAACTTAGTGTTTCTAAAATGTTGTTTATAGAAGCAAAACCCATACTTCTTAAGTGATTTTTATCTGATTTTAATCCGCGTTGTTAACTTAGCTGTATCTTGAAATAATCGTAAAATACATTTTTTCGTACGAGTTTGTAAGACGCACGACTTATAACAAAGGCCATTTATAACTATGCTTACTCAGCTTTACGGAAATTTGGAGAAATTTAATCGATTAATTGGTATTTATCTTCTAAACGACTTTCTACGGTTATAACAAAAACGCAAATATATAAGAGACTAATCATATTCGTAACTAAATATCCGCGTCACCATGAGATGTGAAGTAAATATACACAATTTATAGTTTAAATTAATTTGCGCGAAATGCTTTACAATATTTCACGTTCGCAGAAAGAAAGAAAAATTCGACAACAATGTTTCCTTTGGAATTGTATCATTTTAATTGTTTGCTTACCAGGGAAATATTTATATTTGAACAAATCTCCTCTGTACTACGCGATACGGAAAACAAGCTAGTCATATCGTTTTAAGGAAATATTTAAAAATTAGATGACTCGAAATTTATAGTTTATTATTTACTTTTATATCTACAACCGTTGTAATTTAACGTCTTTACTTTTAATGCAGCAATAACATATTGTCTGCCATAAGATATCGCAGATCATTACGCTTCAGATTTAGATGATCTCTAATAATAGAAGATGAAGTTAATGTATGTACACTATTGCTATTGTTTGTTGCTTGCACTCATAGTTTACAATTAGCGTTTATAGCAATTTATATTCTGAAGAAATAGTAATCTATTAGCAATACGAATAATATGGATGCGTTATATCGGTTTGTGAAGTTGATTCTTCCAAATATGAGCATGGTATGGAAATGTTTGTACACATGTAGCGTGTGTAAGTGGATTGTATATGGAGGCAAATATATATATATATATATATGTATATGGTTTGCATAATATTCAAGATAACTGCAGGTTTTTATTTACAGAAATCTGCATCTATCTTCGAAACAATAATAGTACAATAAAACAGAGTGTACGATCTTAGCCTGTGACGTAGCAGTACCGTTTTAATTTCTGCATTGTTCATGTACATCCAACATGAAGAACGCAACGATTACTAATCTGCCATTAATTTAAACAATTCGCTATGATCACAGAGAAGTACAATCTGGCGTATAATTCCATTTTTTGTTTGATTAGCAAAGTTTAGGTAAATGAATATTACTATAACTAAGTAACAACAAAGTTTAGTCTTATCTTTACTAATTAGCTATAAAGATGAAGAACAATGTTAAAAAGTAACTCGCATTACTCGAGTATGCAATTTAAGCACTTTTTAATTTATAAAATGTATTGTAGCTAATATATTATGTTCCTACTCATGATGTTATTGTGTGTATATTATGTGTATACAAATTCCTAACAATAAATGAATGCTTATATATTCTGCTTGCACCACTTCTCTGTTTTCAGAAGTTTTATGATACACCGACCAACACGTTTTGTACAGATTACTTTTATTCGTTTCCTTTGTAAGGGATATAAATTGTTTGCATCACATTTCAACTAAAATTAATATGTGACAGCGATTAGTTATATTAAGCTATGAGAATGTACATATGTACAATATTTTCTACCTTGAAAGGATTACGGATTTTATTAGTATACCATAGAAATGCAATTCCTCTATTGTATAGTAAAAGTTAATTTAATTCAAATGTAACGTTAGTTATGTAGTAATCCCAACTTCCTGTACATTCTCTATCTTTGTCTGTAATTCTGGTTGTATTTGGTCTTCTAGACTCGCTTGGGTACTTTGAGATTCCAGAGGTGTTTGGGTACTCTCAGTTTTTAATGCAGCCTGGGCACTTTGAGCTTCCAAAGCCGCTTGGGTACTTTGAGCTTCCTCGATTCTCTTCTGTACCAGAGTCGGTTGTATTTCCATAAATATTTCCATTATCTTATGATTTGCATGTACGTGCTTTTCTGCACAGTTTTTTATACAGGTATCCTACAATTGAAAAATATAAATTAAGTATGTCTAAACGATTATTGAATATATAATTCAACATATAATGTGAACATATAATTTGAAATTGGTATAAACACACTTCCTCGGCCGTGATATCCCTCGAAAAGAATGTGTCTGTACACCTTTTGAAGCATGTTTCAGATATCTGATTATATAGAAGTAGAAAGTCTTTCATCTAAAAAATAATTTATTATTTCAATTGCAATACGTATCGGTGAGAATAGGTTATGGTCCGTAACTACAAACGAATAAAGTATTGAAACTAAATTACATTTCTGATCTGTAAAACATCCATGTTCGACATATCGTTTCCCACTTGAATGACTCACAATCAATTACTCGATATTCGTAATTTTTCTTTCGGCAAAATTCCTTCCGGCTTCAAATTCACTGTTTACGCCATGCAAGTCCACAATTACAGAGTTGCTAGATAGCCTTCATTTGTGCAGATAGGTTCACACAATTTACCGATCGTAATCCCCACTGGTAGAAGGGGTTGCTTGATTACGAAACAGACGCGAATTCTTCGGTCGAGTGATTGTAAGTGACAGCAGAGTTTTCATTATACGGGAGGTTCGAGAAATAATTGTATGATAACTTTCACGTGCATTTTTCAACCGCATTCGTTTATTCAATTCATACATAAGTACATACGTACATCACACGAGTAAGTAAAATACATTTCTATTTATTTTACAATATAACCTCAAAGTGGAGTGCATCGTGGTACCTTCTAGCGGTGTGGAATAACGATAAATCATGGGATAATAAGGTGGATCGACTGGTAGAAATAATTTGCGAGGACCTTCGTCGAAATTGAAACTTCTACACCCTGTCATCGTAGATTCGAACCCATAAGGGTAACGTTGCTACCCTTTAAAATTAGTACGCAAACCTCATGCGCGCCGCCACTCGTTCTCTTTTGGGTACTACTCTAGTGACGTAGCGCACTGCGGCCATCGGCCATTTTGTTCGTACATGCGGTAGCAATGACACGTGCCTAGTGATTCGCATAACTTTTTAGTTTTTCTACGCGGTCTTTCCACATTTTTCGGTGTGATTCTCGTGGTGGTGAAATCCTCTTTGTGGTTTACGTCTCTGGAGCCGGTTTACGCCCGGCTCAAGCCTATTTTCGCCCAACGAGCCAATTTACAACCGGTTCGGGCTGTCTTCTCCGAGGGACGCTCACTGGATCGGGCCAAAAGTGAATATTACGGGTACAGCCCGTAGTACGATCGGGTAGTGTGATCGAGTTAAGTCGTGCGACTGGTTACTGTCCCTTGGAGAAAGGCAGCTATATCGACTACCTGCTATTACGGGTCCCATCCTCCACCTCTCAAACGAAAGGTAAATCAATTAGGTAGTAATAATCCCCACTAATAATCCCCACTGGGAGACGTGAGCATTATTAGTAGATACTACCGGTGGATCGGACATCTGCTCAGTTGTTCTCGAGTCATTGTTTACGAACGTTGTCAGGTAACTTTCCGCGGACGGGTTGTTTTATTACAAAACAGACGCGAATTCTTCGGTCGAGTGATTGTAAGTAACAGTAGAGTTTTCATTATACGGGAGGTTCGAGAAATAATTTTGCAACAACTTTAACGTGTACTTTTCAACCGCATTCGTTTATTCAATTTATCCATAACTACATAGTACATTACACAAGTAAGTAAAATACATTTGCATTTATTTAACAATGTAAACTCAAAGTGGGGCACATGGTGGTACCTCCTCGCGGTGTGCCCTGGGAGGACCTTGACGTCTCGCCCCCCTTTAACCGGGGGGGTTGGACGACGGGGTCCTGCTAACACCACCAAGGCGTAGGGAAGTTGGCGTGCCCATCGCCCAAGGAATTCATTCCTTGCAATAGCCAATTCGTTCCAGGGTGTGAGCGCCGTACACTGGAATGAATTTAGGCAGTGTCCCTTTTGTGACACTGCGCGGTTTACGGCCTCTTCGGGAGAATTGGGCGCTCTCTCGTCGCATCAAGCCTGGAGACTTTGTCTTCTCTTCGGGGATGGCAGTCCCGGTGTTCGTCACCGATGATAGTCATTCTCGAAGAGCGGGAAATGTCTTCGCCTCGTACATGGGGCACGTGGTGGTACCTCCTCGCGGTGTGCCCTGGGAGGACCTTGACGTCTTTCCCCCCTTTAACCGGGGGGGTTGGACGACGGGGTCCTGCTAACACCACCAAGGCGTAGGGAAGTTGGCGTGCCCATCGCCCAGGAAATCAATTTCCTGCAATAGCCAGTTCGTTCCAGCGCGTGGCGCCGTGCGCTGGAATGAATTTCGGCAGTGTCCCTTTTGTGACACTGTGCGGAATACGGCCCTTCGGGAGGAGTGGCGTCCTCTCGTCGTGATCGTGCCTTACCCCGGGTCTGCTGGGGCGGACAGTCTTCGTCCTCTCTTCGAGGATGACGACCACGGTGCGGGGGCACCCGGTCCCTCACCTTGGGTAGTCATCTTTGAAGAGTGGAAGGAGAGGCTTGGGAGATGCCCAAGCACGGTAGGGGGCTTGCCTCCTACTTGACTTGGACATCTTCCGAGCCGCCTCCTTCCTCTCTTCGGGGATGGCTATCCCTGGTGAGAGTGCCAGTCCCCTCATCGGTGGTGGTCATCTTAGAAGAGCGGGAGGAAGAGGCCTGGGGGGCCTCACTCCCCGGGCTGATTCCTCCCGCTCTTTAGGGATGACCACCACTGGTGGGGGGACAGGGGCACTCACACCAGGGGTAGCCGTCCCTGAAGAGAGGAAGTTCAGAGCAGGGGGGCACTACGTCCGTTCAGATCATGAAAACAACCGACGTGGGTTGGGACCCTCTCCCCATTTCGAGTGAGTCCCAACCCCGGGCCGGGGGGCCTATCCGCCCCCCGACCCGGGGAGTGGAGAGAACCACCTCCGGAGACGGGGACCCCGGTGCTCCCAGAGGACCTCGGTCCTCCGGGAGCCCCCGGGCCCCCGGCCCCAAAGGACTCCGGCTGTGGCTCTCACCACCCCCGAGTCCCCCCACCCCCCGTGGATTGCGAAAACCGAACCGGGCAACCGAGCCGGCTCCGGCTCCCCACCCTTGGGGTCTCCAGGGCTCCCCCTAACCTCCACGTCGAGGGTGGCTGACCGGGCAAGCGAGCCACCCCCCTCACCGCCGGATCATCCCCCGAAGGGAAGGGGAAGGGAACCTGGAGGTGCCCAAGCACGGGAGGCCATGGGGTTCGCCTTCTGTTGGACCCACCCGTGCATCCCTGGGGCCCCGGGATGCCAGAAGGCGCCCCCCACGTCCCCCCGCGCTCGGACACCCCTCGAGCACCCGCCACCCGTCCCCGAAGAGGTCCATCCCTTCGGGGAAGGGTGGCGGGGGCTCGCGGGAACCGTCCGAGTTCGGCTGGAGCAAAGGAGCCCCAGCCGCCCTCGTCCGGCTCCCCAGGTCCCTCCACCTTCTCCTCGGGGAAGACCAGCGGTGAGAGGTTGGTGACCCCTCACCACGGCCCACCATCCCCCGAGGGAGGAAGGGTGAGGTCCCCAGAGGGTCCCCGCGGACGGGTGAGCTGGAAGACCGACCCGACTGCGTCGGAGCGGTCTTCGCAACCGAGGAAATGTTGCGGTGCTCCTCCTTATATAGGGCGAGCGCAGGCTGGGCGTGGTGGGGATGCCAAATGTTGGCGCAGTGGTGGGGAGAATTTTTGGACTTGTCGGCAAAAATTGTTATAAATGACAATTGAGTTTATACCCGGAAAAGGATGTTTTTATTGAATTTTGATCGATGACCATTTGGATCAACGGCCAGCAAACGCAGTGATTCTATTTATGTGATTAATTATTTAAGATGTTTAATTTGTAAGTTATACTCTTGTAAAATGAAGTCTTTCAATAAATTTCATTTATGATAAATCACGAGTTTCTTATATTAAAACCTATTCCTCAATTTTTATATCAACAAACTTCGAAATGTTAGACTTCTCTACCAAAAGAATACATCACAAGATGTGGCAAGATTTCGCTTCCGTGAACGTCATTTAATGGAAAAGATAGGAATAATTATTATAAATAAAGAATTCAGTTTATTTTATCCAAAAATAGACTGTTTATTCATTTTGCAACATGTATAATATACAACACAAGATACTGTATATATTAAAAGTATTTCCGCAAGCTAGTAGTACAGCTTAACAATTTTCTCGACATTAAGTAGTCAGTCCACGTCGTCGACGTCCCCCAGGAAACTGCGTGGAAAAGATCTGTTAAACATACAAATTAACAATTAATAAATTTTGAAATTACTAAAATAAATAATTAATTCTAAAATAATTCTTTTTATTTATATTTCTTTTTATAATTGTGGCACACTATACTCTATTCAATGCAATGTCTACTCTTATACCGTGTCTCCGATCGACGTTGTCCCGTTTAGAAACTCTATCTGGTAATTAGCCGAGTGATTAGCAACTAAAACTTTCACGGAAACGCGTGTCAAAGTTTAATGAGAAGCGATTACCACACGCGGTTCGTCCAGAATCACTTAGCTCATCACTCACGACTTAACATCTTTAGTCAGTGGCAGTACAGGTAGTCAATTACAAGGACTATTTTATTTCAATTACTATTTTCTTTCAATGGAATTCAAGTGTCATTATAATAACTATCGCTCTTATCAAATTAATATATTTAATAAACACATATTATAATATTTGCAAAGTCCAAAGACAGACTAAAAGTTTACCTTTATCACTCATAAAGAAATATCTCATTCTTAAATAACATAAATAAATGAATTTGAAAAAAATCTAAAAAAAGTAACGTGAAATTTCTATAAAAATGTTCACACCACAAATTTCTCCAAACATTAAAATTCCCATAGCTCGAAATCTTAAGACACCCTACATAGCAACATTGAATTTCATATATTATGTAAAATTTTGTTTAAGTATTTCCTTTAAAGTTTATTTGTGAAGGGTATCAACGTTACCATTATCGGTTCGAATCTAGGATGACAGGGTATAGAAGCTATAGTCTGTGCGTATTAATAATGTTACCATTGTGAAGGGTAGCCACGTTACCATTATGGGTTCGAGTCTAGGATGACTGAGGGTAGAGAAGCTATAGTCTGTGCGTATTAATAATGTTACCATTGTGAAGGGTAGCAACGTTACCATTATGGGTTCGAGTCTAGGATGACTGAGGGTATAGAAGCTATAGTCTGTGCGTATTAACAATGTTACCGTCGTGAAGAGTAGCAACGTTACCATTTTGGGTTCGAGTCTAGGATGACCGAGGGTATAGAAGCTATAGTTTGTGCGTATTAATAATATTACTTAATTTTAAGGAATTACTTAAATTATACCACAGACCACCCATAAGAGTAGACAGGACATGCTGTGCAAATTTTACAGATAGCGAGCTGAAACTTGTGCCATTGATTTAGTTAGGAAATTCTACGCCAGCACAATGTTTAATAGTTGTACTTTAAAACCAAAAATTGTGAGTAATAAAACGTATGCTCTGGCGGCCATATTGTCGGCCGTCAACATGGCCGCCAGAGTATACCTTTCACGGTCGAAAATGAATATTTTCGGAGCACTGCCAGTGACGTACAATTGAAAATATAGGAAAACTAGCGCATAGGGAATGTAAGGCCAACTCTTACGAACATTAAAGGACCATTAACGATCGAGATTTAACGAAAATTGCTGTTTAATAACGTAAAGCGTAGGCCCATGTTTTACACAGATCTTACGCGTAATTTGGGCACATGACGTGCGTAAATTGCTAATTTTCCTTAATCTCTTGAAGTTTTACGAGTGCTTTCGTGTTTTCCCATATATTTGCATATTCCTTTGCATTCTTTTGGCAGAAATTGGCACGTATGTCGTCTAATTTGACTGAACGAAGCGAGCATGTGCCCAGATTACTCGTAAGATCTGTGTAAAACACGGGCCTACGCTTTACGTTATTACTCAGCAATTTTCGTTAAATCTCGATCGTTAATGGTCCTTTAATGATTCTGAGGGTTTTCCTTACATTCGCTATGCGCCACTTTTCCTATATTTTCCATACTAAGTCGCTGGCTGTGCTCCGAAAATATTCATTTTCGACAGTGAAACGTATGCTCTGGCGGCCATGTTGACGGCCGACAATATGGCCGCTAGAGCATACGTTTTACTGTCGAAAATGAATATTTTCGGAGCACTGCCAGCGACGTACAATTAACAATATAGGAAAAGTGGCGCATAGGGAATGTAAGGCCAACTCTTACGAACATTAAAGGACCATTAACGATCGAGATTTATCGAAAATTGCTGTGTAATAACGTAAAGCGTAGGCCCATGTTTTACACTGATCTTACGCGTAATCTGGGTACATGCTGTGCGTCAATTGCTAATTTTCATTAATCTCTAGAAATTTTACGAGTGTTTTCGAGTTTTGTCGTATATTTGCATATTCCTTTGCATTCTTTTGGGAGAAATTGGCACGTATGTCGTCTAATTTCACCGAATGAAGCGATAATTGTCCAGTGTCGTCGTATTGTTGGTTAAATATGTCAAGTAATGTGTCCGTAAATTGATAATTTTCATTAATCTCTAGAAATTTTACGAGTGTTTTCGAGTTTTTTCATATATTTGCATATTCCTTTGCATTCTTTTGGCAGAAATTGGCACGTATGTCGTCTAATATCACCGAACGAAGCGATAATTGTCCAGTGTCGTCGTATTGTTGGTTAAATATGTCAAATAATGTTATGGCCGCAGACCCATTGCGCATGCGCGATCAGGGTATACCTCTTGCATACCTCCTATGCTATCCTGTGCTCCTGATACTCGAGTCGATTTTTCGACGAATTTCCGCCGAATATTTCTCGAATATTCCGCCCAAAAGAACGCAAAGGAATATGCTAATATACGACAAAACTCGAAAACAGTAGTAAAATTCGGAAAGATTAAGGAAAATTAGCATATTAGGAACACATTACTTGACATATTTAACCAACAATACGACGACAATGGACAATTATCGCTTCGATCGGTGAAATTAGACGACATACATGCCATTTTCTGCCAAAAGAATGCAAAGGAATATGCAAATATATGAGAAAACACGAAAACACTCGTAAAATTCGTAAAGATTAAGAAAAATTAGAAATTTACGCACGTCATGTGCCCAGATTACGCGTATGATCTGTGTAAAACATGGGCCTACGCTTTACGTTATTACACAGCAATTTTCGTTAAATCTGGATCGTTAATGGTCCTTTAATGTTCGTAAGAGTGGGCCTTACATTCCCTAAGGGCCACCTTTCCTATATTTTTAATTGTACGTCGCTGGCAGTGCTCCGAAAATATTCATTGTCGACAGTAAAACGTATTCTCTGGCGGCCATATTGTCGGCCGTCAACATGGCCGCCAGAGCATACGTTTCACTGTCGAAAATGAATATTTTCGGAGCGCTGCCAGCGACTTAGTATGGAAAATATAGGAAAAGTGGCGCATAGCGAATGTAAGGAAAACCCTCAGGATCATTAAAGGACCATTAACGATCGAGATTTAACGAAAATTGCTGAGTAATAACGTAAAGCGTAGGCCCGTGTTTTACACAGATCTTACGAGTAATCTGGGCACATGCTCGCTTCGTTCAGTGAAATTAGACGACATACGTGCCAATTTCTGCCAAAAGAATGCAAAGGAATATGCAAATATATGGGAAAACACGAAAGCACTCGTAAAACTTCAAGAGATTAAGGAAAATTAGCAATTTACGCACGTCATGTGCCCAAATTACGCGTAAGATCTGTGTAAAACATGGGCCTACGCTTTACGTTATTACACAGCAATTTTCGTTAAATCTGGATCGTTAATGGTCCTTTAATGTTCGTAAGAGTGGGCCTTACATTCCCTAAGGGCCACCTTTCCTATATTTTTAATTGTACGTCGCTGGCAGTGCTCCGAAAATATTCATTGTCGACAGTAAAACGTATTCTCTGGCGGCCATATTGTCGGCCGTCAACATGGCCGCCAGAGCATACGTTTCACTGTCGAAAATGAATATTTTCGGAGCGCTGCCAGCGACTTAGTATGGAAAATATAGGAAAAGTGGCGCATAGCGAATGTAAGGAAAACCCTCAGGATCATTAAAGGACCATTAACGATCGAGATTTAACGAAAATTGCTGAGTAATAACGTAAAGCGTAGGCCCATGTTTTACACTGATCTTACGCGTATTCTGGGTACATGCTGTGCGTAAATTGCTAATTTTCCTTAATCTCTTGAAATTTTACGACTGTTTTCGAGTTTTTTCATATATTTGCATATTCCTTTGCATTCTTTTGGCAGAAATTGGCACGTATGTCGTCTAATATCACCGAACGAAGCGATAATTGTCCAGTGTCGTCGTATTGTTGGTTAAATATGTCAAGTAATGTGTCCGTAAATTGTTAATTTTCCTTAATCTTTCCGAATTTTACGTCTGTTTTCGAGTTTTTTCGTATATTAGCATATTCCTTTGCGTTCTTTTGGCAGAAATTGGAACGTATGTAGTCTAATTTCACCGAACGAAGCGATAACTGTCCAGTGTCGTTGTATTGTTGGTTAAATATGTCAAATAATGTTATGGCCGCAGACCCATTGCGCATGCGCGACCAGGGGATACCTCCAGTAGACCTCCTATGCTATCCTGTGCTCCTGATACTCGAGTCGATTTTTCGAAGAATTTTCGCCGAATATTTCTCGAATATTCCGCCTCTTACAAGCCGCGAAACGTCGTTTGAACGCGTACCACTTACTCACAATTTTTGGTTTTATGTATATTGGGGTTTATGTTTATTTATTAAATCCAACCATTAGCCAAATGAAGGCGCAATAAGGTATATATTTTAAAAATTTGCGGAAGCGGCCAGCGAATTCCGAAAATCGCGAAAAACCTTCAATTTAGAGCAGCTTTTCCATTGCCATTTGCTCAATTTTAGAGATAGCGAACTGAGACTGGTACCATTGTTTTAGTTAGGAAATTCTACAGCAGATCAACATATAATAGTTGTACTTTTCGAAAATTTCAATTTGCACGAAAATCTGAAGGCTATAGTTCAGGATTTTTCGCGGTCAGATTTTGGCGAAACGTGAATATTTCGAAAAGTACAACTATTATATATTGATCTGGCGTAGAATTTCCCAACTAATGCAGTGGTGGTAGTTTCAGGTCGCTATCTGTAAAATTGAGCGAATGCCGACGGAAAAACTTATTGAATTTCACGATTTTTCGCGATTTTCGTAATTCCTTCGTAGTTTCCGCAAATCTGTAGATATCAACCCCAATCTTTCACTGCCTTATTCGGTTTCGAATTCCCCGTCCAAAACGTCTTGGATCATTTGAATAGCTGAAAAATTATGGAAATGGCGAAGGAACTACGAAGATCGCGAAAATTCATCAATTTAAAACAGTTTTTCCTTCGGCATGCGCCCAATTTTCGAGATAGCGGTCTGAAACTTGTACCATTGTTTTAGTTAGAAAATTCTACGGCAGATCAACCTATAATAGTTGTACTTTTCGAAAATTTAATTTTTCGCAAAAATCTGAAGGGAGTAGGTCAGGATTTTTCGCGATTTTCGTAAATCGCCTGCCATTTCCGTAATTTTTGAGCTATTAAAACGATCCGGGGCGTTTTGGACGCGGAATCCGAAGCCGAATAAGACAGTGAAAGAATTATTTTGATATCTAAAAAATTGTAGAAATGGCGAGCGATTTACGAAAATCGCTAAAAATCCTGACCTACCCCCTTCAGATTTTTGCGAAAAATTAAATTTTCGAAAAGTACAACTATTATAGGTTGATCTGCCGTAGAATTTCCTAACTAAAACAATGGTACAAGTTTCAGACCGCTATCTCGAAAATTGGGCGCATGCCGAAGGAAAAACTGTTTTAAATTGATGAATTTTCGCGATCTTCGTAATTTCTTCGTCATTTCCGTAATTGTTGAGCTATGCAAATGATCCAGGGCTTTTTCGGCGCGTTATTTAAAACGAAATAAGACGGTGAAAGATTCAGGTCGATGTCTAAAAAATTGTGCAAATGGCGAGCGAATTACCAAAATAGCGACAAATCTTCATCTACACGGTTCAAACTTTGCCGAAATGTCTACAAATTTTGGCCTTATTATACCGAACGAAGGAAAACCAACTCAATTTCTATCACCTGACTCCTTAAACGAACCTTTTGTCACGAATCTGCAGAAAACGCGTCCCTATTAGTCGCCTCGTACGACAGGCAGGGAATACCGTGGGTATATTCTTTCCCCAACCCACAGGGGAATGTATTTTAAACAAATCCTGATTTACGATAATACTTTATCACATACGAGTGTTATTTCTTAAACGTCAAAGTACTAATCTGATCCACGAAGATCTGTAATTGCAATAGGAAAAGGAAAATGAAACAAATGCTTAGAATTTATTGATAACAGTTTAATCAATAAGTTATTTCCGATATTTTACAGTACTTTCAAATGTATGACACAAAGTCATTATATTTGCAAAACATATTAAAGTATTGTATTATCGTTTGATTAAAATTTAACCACATCCTTATTTTTAAGACTATGCTAATTATACTTAAAAACTATAATCTCAAAGACACGTCTGTCAATGAGATCACGATATAGGCGGTATTGAAACACGTTTCAATATTACTAAAACTAATTATCCCCATCATACGCCAATTAAGTATTCGCGGGACAAAAAAGAACAAACATGCCATTTCCCTATTACGGATAGTACGAATTTAACACTTTACCTACCGCTACCGGTAGGCAAACTGTTAATAACGCGGAACAAGCAAATCAGTCGCGTTCTTTAGATTATCGATAAAAAACAATTTTTAATTGGCGAATGATAACCCCCGCGTTTTGTCACCGGAGTGCCAAAACGACTCTGTTAGTCGCCTCTTACGACAGGAAGAGATTACCGTGGGTGTATTCTTTCCCCGACCCACAGGGGACTAATTAATCTACTAACATTTAATCAAAATTAAAGCTTACAAATTACTAATATTTTATCAAAGTCCAGGATATGGTAGTAAAACAATGATCACTGGGCTATATCATAGACACAGACAATTTGTACCTATGCTTCATTTACGCAATCGATGCGAGTAAAAGAGTAAAAAAAACTTATAACGTTTCAATATTACTAAAACTAATTATCCCCATCATACGCCAATTAAGTATTCGCGGGACAAAAAAGAACAAACATGCCATTTCCCTATTACGGATAGTACGAATTTAACACTTTACCTACCGCTACCGGTAGGCAAACTGTTAATAACGCGGAACAAGCAAATCAGTCGCGTTCTCTAGATTATCGACAAAAAACAATTTTTAATTGGCGAATGATAACCCCCGCGTTTTGTCACCGGAGTGCCAAAACGACTCTGTTAGTCGCCTCTTACGACAGGAAGAGATTACCGTGGGTGTATTCTTTCCCCGACCCACAGGGGACTAATTAATCTACTAACATTTAATCAAAATTAAAGCTTACAAATTACTAATATTTTATCAAAGTCCAGGATATGGTAGTAAAACAATGATCACTGGACTATATCATAGACACAGACAATTTATACCTATGCTTCATTTACGCAATCGATGCGAGTAAAAGAGTAAAAAAAACTTATAATCTATTCGCGGAAAATCTGCTCGATACCATTTGTATCGAAGCCAAAAAGGTTCGATGCAAATAATTTCGACGCAAATCTCACCACGGAAAGTTTCTGAGGATGGAGGCGGAATCAAACCACTACCTCCATCCACCCCCCTCTTTTAAACTAATTCAATTAAAGAACGATCGTCTCATAGACACGTCTATCGATGAGACCGCGACTAGAGGGGGGTATTGAAACGTGCTTCAATATTACTAACGCAAACCATCACCATCACGCGCCAATTATTCGCGATATAAAAAAAGGAAACAAAAAGAGAACTATAGAAGGAACGACTCAACGAGAAAAGCAACTCCATAATCAAAATCTGAACGCGGGTGATTCTAAACGTTTACCATAACGCGGCGAAAAAACAATTTACACACTTACACAGTGGCTCGTACAACGATCTTGAGAAATACCCGTTTCACACGACTTTCCCCGAATCATGGTCCACCGATACAAAGAGATTCACCTAGGGTCGATTTACAGGAAAGAAATCTCAACGAAATTCGGTCGAGGATCACTTCAAAGATGAAACAAATAAAACGCGAAACTATAGATAATTAAGACGAACTCTACACAGATTAAGTCGAATAAGCCTTGTCGGTCCGGCCGCTACCGACAAGCCTGATACGGCTAATCCGAATCAAAATGGAAATTTATTAATATTAATTAAGAACGGTTTGCCCGTCTATGCGATCCCAGATCGAACCCGAGAGTTCGACTTTCCAGACAACGCTAGGCCACCCAAAGTACCGATGGAACCATGATTTGACGAAAACCACGCTCCACGATTACATCGCAAGATCGCGGTTTAACCAAATAGCCGTGAGGCTATTAGGCCGACTACACGGTTTATCGTGTTGTTTTAACGCCAGTGGTATGACAAACGTGACAAGTAACGAACAAATGATTCTACTTTAAACATGAAAAATTCCAGATAAAGATCTATTCCAGATAAACTGAAGCTAAATACTGCAGCCTGAAGATCAAAGCTAAGGCTGAAAATGAATTTAATTACGCGGAACGATAAAAAAAAGTCGCGTTTTCTTGATGGTCGATGAAAAACGAAGTGGAATTGGCGCGTGATATCCCCTTAAACTATATCGTTTTGTCACCAGAGTGTCCAAAACGATTTACAAGCGATTACACTTTGTGTAATAATGAATACAATAATTAACTTATTCTAGTTCCTCGGAGTTGGAGAGAAAAATCCTAGTTGTCAAACGTAATGAAGAATTGCTGGCCATGGGTAATTGCGTCAGAGTTTAAATCATTCTTAGTAGGGCTCAAGTTTTGGTGATTTCCACTCTCATCCGTTTTCGACAAATGCTTCAAAGCTGATGAGTGGACCCAATGGCAGTCTTCTAAAAGTTCTCTTCAGTCTTCTAAAATTCTTCTTCAGTCTTCTAAAATTCTTCTTCAGTCTTCTAAAATTCTTCTTCAGTCTTCTAAAAGTCTTCTAAAATCTTCTAAAAGTCTTCTAAAATCTTCTAAAAGTCTTATAAAAATCTTCTTCAATCTTCTTCAGTCTTCTTCAGTCTTCTTCAGTCTTCTTCAGTCTCCTAATAGTCTTCTTCAGTCTTCTTCAGTCATTTGTCAAGTTCTTTGACACGCTGCAGTTTCCACAACTTCGTATGTTTTATCGTAACGAACTAGTCATCGTGTGATTACAAGTTTCATCTTTAAACAATTCGAATTTCGCACGCGAAAATATGTTCCTTGTTTCACGGTCATGAACATTTTTACAAAACTGATGTACTAAATTGAAAAAATTCCGCGTTGATCGCTTCCACCGATTTAACTGATCATAGTGTATTGTATTTATTATATAATATACTTGATGAAATGACTCGAAATCAGTTTGAAGTATCATTAAAAAAGTGAAAAGGTTATTTAAAAAATATTTCAAAACTTTGAATGTATATATTGAGAAATTTTCAATATTAATATGTAAAAAAGTATATGTATATTAAGAACCTATGAAAATTCATGTATTGAAAAAATATATATATGTAAAACTTTAATGTTTAATATGGTTTTCAATATCATTAATATTAAACATCCCCATCACACGCCAATTATTCGGTAGACAATTAAAGGCAAACAAAAAGTGAAAAGTGGAAATGTCTGGTTACTCATCGAGACAACCAACTCCATAATCAAAATCTGAACGCGGGTGATTCTAAACGTTTACCATAACGCGGCGAAAAAACAATTTACACACTTACACAGTGGCTCGTACAACGATCTTGAGAAATACCCGTTTCACACGACTTTCCCCGAATCATGGTCCACCGATACAAAGAGATTCACCTAGGGTCGATTTACAGGGAAGAAATCTCAACGAAATTCGGTCGAGGATCACTTCAAAGATGAAATAAATAAAACGCGAAACTATAGATAATTAAGACGAACTCTACACAGATTCAGTCGAATAAGCCTTGTCGGTCCGGCCGCTACCGACAAGCCTGATACGACTAATCCGAATCAAAATGGAAATTTATTAATATTAATTAAGAACGGTTTGCCCGTCTATGCGATCCCAGATCGAACCCGAGAGTTCGACTTTCCAGACAACGCTAGGCCACCCAAAGTACCGATGGAACCATGATTTGACGAAAGCCACGCTCCACGATTACATCGCAAGATCGCGGTTTAACCAAATAGCCGTGAGGCTATTAGGCCGACTACACGGTTTATCGTGTTGTTTTAACGCCAGTGGTATGACAAACGTGACAAATAACGAACAAATGATTCTACTTTAAAAATGAAAAATTCAAGATAAATGTTTAAGTTAAAAATGAAAGTTGTACATTGAGGATAATAATTAAAATTGTTTAATAACGCGGAGCGAGCAAAAATGTGATTGCCTTGATTGTCGACGGAACTTGGCGCATGATATCCCAATACCAATGATATCCATTTATTTGAGTCACTTCATAAAATTTCATAAAAAATATACTTGATAAAATGACTCGAATACTGATATTTAAATCATTGAAAAAGAGAAGAGAATATAAATTTTTTTCAGACGAATTTCAAAACTTTTAATGTATGTATTGAAAGTTTCTCAATATTAATGCATAGAAAAGTATATATTGAAAACTTGAATGTTGAAGACTTGCGTAACATTATACGATATTGTACAAAATAATATTGTTCGATGTAAAATACAATTTATAAATCAATTCATGGCAATATTCCCTTCGACAAACGCTTGGTCCTAATGGTTTTAAGTAGCATCGTACCAAGCCGGCGATGTACGATGCGGTTCGCGAGTCACATGGCCGCATTAGATTATACATAGAAATGATTTATATTAAGAAGAAAAGAAATCGCGTGTGTCTCGTGGAGACAGATTCGCATATTTATTGAAAAAATTGGTATAGTTCCTGCACGGTATTAAAAATGTACCTCGGTGAGACACTCTGGGATAATCCATTTCAGATTATCAGTAATTTCGCGAAGCTAAAGGTGCAGCCAGCGGTGACAAAAAAACGACCCGGCGCGGATGGCAAGTGTGCAAATTTCTTCTATCTGCACACTGTTTCACACTCTACCCCTCTGCTTTTTCCAAAAATTCAATTTATCAAATTTACTCGAATCAAACTCTGGACTTTATGAATTATTAAAAAACTCGCAAAATATACTGTTTGTATTGCTAAAACTCAAGTCAGAAAAGTACAAAAAATATCTCAGTAATTAGTTAAATGACTTAAAAAATCTTTGTAATTATAAAAAACAAATTAACGACTCTATTAGAAAACAAGTCAAGTGCAGCAAATATTCAAATATGAACACTTTTGAGAAATATTGAACAAGAAAAATGACTCGAAAACTTTAATGCAGATCGGGGCAGAGTCTTCACGGGGAGCTCACCTCGACCCGTGGAACAAACTACTTCTAACTACTGCACACAGTATCACACTCTACCCTTCTGCTTCTTCTCAAATTTATAACAATCAAAAAACTGAACTTTAGAAGTGACAAAAATATGAATTTTTAAAAATGAACTCTCAGAAATTTTAAAAAAATATCTCAATAATGAAAAACTTTAGGTGTCTTTTACAATAATCAACAAAATATTCTAATAACTTAATTTGAAAAGACTTTAATATGAAAATGACTCGAAAACTAATGCAAAGTTCTATTAATAAAACTTGAAATATATTATTTAATAGGAAAAATGACTCGAAAACTTTAATGCAGACCAGGGCAGAGTCTTCACGGGGAGCTCACCTCGACCCGTGGTACTAACTACTTCAAATTACTACAACTATAATTACTCTACAACTACTACGAGCATAGTGACTTAGTAGTAACAGAATGACCACCCATTCTGGAAGTGTGAAAATTCAACACTCCAAAATGGGCAGCCATTAGTTGCTGCCCTCTTCTAGACAATTTGTCGGGCCTCTTCGGCATTTAGCCTCTTCTTGCTTCAGGCCGGAGCCCAACCTGTTTCTGCAAGAACATTCGGAACCAAAATATAAGAAAACCCTAACACGCGCCTAATACAGACAAACGATGAGGCTAACAACGTGTGGACAAGTTAACAGCTTATTCTCAGAAGAATGACAACTGCAGTCCGTGCAAACGTGTTAGCCAGTAGAAGGACGAATGTTCAAGCAGAATTTACTTAATATTAAAAAGAAAAGATTATTAGCCTGACTTCCAGAAGCAGAACACCACTGGTTTCTTACAGTCGAAACAGTGATACCTGCCCTGGCCCTTCCTACTTAAAATTAATGCACACATTCCAGAATTTAAGTTACCTGCCTAC
Source organism: Mimumesa dahlbomi (assembly GCA_917499265.3). NCBI lineage: Eukaryota > Metazoa > Arthropoda > Insecta > Hymenoptera > Crabronidae > Mimumesa > Mimumesa dahlbomi. Next base: position 10,996,596 of record OU824120.1, on the reverse strand, counting down.
CTATCACCTATATTTAAAGAAGAATGGCAAAAATTCAAGCACACCAACACACTCTCTCCACGATTCTCAAGCAAAGTCAGTGCGGCCCCCTACGAGAGACATCCCGGGACGTCTCCGACACCGACTCGAAAAACAATGCACACCTTAAAGTACGTACCTTTTTGCTGAAATCGACTCACAAGGCCAGCGATTATTGCGATTTATGTAGACTTTATTAGAAATTAGTCTTTATTGGGAAAAATGTAAAGAAAAGATATTTACGTAAAATATGTGAATAAAAAACGGCAATTAATTCGTAGCTCGAACAATTACTACGTTTAACAATAATGCTTCTACGTGTTGACTCAAATTGTATATCAAATAAATTGTATATTGTGAAATTCGCGAGAAAATTGAACATGAATTGAATAATGTAAAATTGTGAAAAAATTAAGGTTTAATTCAATTGATAAATTGCAAGAAATATTTGACTCTCAACCGACGCACGATCCACAAAATACTTAATTACTATACACACACTCACACACGTGTGGAACCGTACGTCGTGCACAATCGCTAACGCTTGTGAGCCGCCACAATAGTATTATTATAATTAATCAAAAAATCAGCCACGTTCACCGCCATCACCCATTCGTGCAGCACCTGGGCCCACAAATGAGTTCAAGCCAAATAGGGACATGAACGTGGCAAATATAAAACTAATTAAAACTAGTGTCGATGTATGCTGAAAATCCTGAGCTACAAAATGATTATTAACATAATGTTTCGAACGATCTAATCACTCATTTAAATCTCAGTATAAAAATTCATTGAAAATATACGTATAAAATGATAAAATGACTCGAATATAGTTTATTTAAATCACTCAAAAAATGAAAAGATTATTTAAGAAATATTTCAAAACTTTTAATGTATATATTGAGAAACTTTCAATATTAATATGTAAAAAAGTATATGTATATTAAGAACCTTTGAATATTTCATGTATTGAACAAAATATATATGTGTAAAGCTTTAATGTTTAATATGGTTTTCAATATCATTAATATTAAACATCCCCATCACACGCCAATTATTCGTTAGACAATTAAAGGCAAACAAAAAGTGAAAAGTGGAAAGGTCTGGTTACTCATCGAGACAACCGACTCCATAATCAAAATCTGAACGCGGGTGATTCTAAACGTTTACCATAACGCGGCGAAAAAACAATTTACACACTTACACAGTGGCTCGTACAACGATCTTGAGAAATACCCGTTTCACACGACTTTCCCCGAATCATGGTCCACCGATACAAAGAGATTCACCTAGGGTCGATTTACAGGAAAGAAATCTCAACGAAATTCGGTCGAGGATCACTTCAAAGATGAAACAAATAAAACGCGAAACTATAGATAATTAAGACGAACTCTACACAGATTAAGTCGAATAAGCCTTGTCGGTCCGGCCGCTACCGACAAGCCTGATACGGCTAATCCGAATCAAAATGGAAATTTATTAATATTAATTAAGAACGGTTTGCCCGTCTATGCGATCCCAGATCGAACCCGAGAGTTCGACTTTCCAGACAACGCTAGGCCACCCAAAGTACCGATGGAACCATGATTTGACGAAAGCCACACTCCACGATTACATCGCAAGATCGCGGTTTAACCAAATAGCCGTGAGGCTATTAGGCCGACAACACGGTTTATCGTGTTGTTTTAACGCCAGTGGTATGACAAACGTGACAAGTAACGAACAAATGATTCTACTTTAAACATGAAAAATTCCAGATAAATGTTTAAGTTAAAAATCAAAGTTGAAAATTGAAGATAATAATTGTAATTAAAAGTTAAAGATCATTATGACAGCTTAAAATTGATTTAATAACGCGGAACGAGCAACAAAGTGATTGCCTTTATTGTCGACGGAATTTGGCGCATGATATCCCAATCCCAATGACATACATTTATTTAAATCACTTTGCAAAAATTCATTGAAAATATGCTTGGTAAAATGACTCGAATATAGTTATTTAAATCATTGCAAATGTGAAGAGTGAATATAAAAAAGTGTATATAAATTTATTTAAGACGAATTTCAAAACTTTTAATATAAGTACGTATCGAAAGTTTCTCAATATTAATATACAGAAAAGTATATGTATATTGAAATCTTGAATGTTTTAATGGAAAACCCTTGTTTGATTCCTTATTCAAAGGAGGTGTTCTAAACAATGATAAATGTGTTAAAAATAATCCTTTGAAACCAGAATCTAAACACCGCGAATTGGTCTTCTTGGGTACATTCATAAAATAGAACGATTAATATGAATTTCTTCCGTTATCGGAAGTCATGTTACGAAAAATATAAATCACATGAAAACTTTAATTCAATTTAATTCGTATGAACCTCATACGTGAAAATATCAAACTCTTTTCTCGAAAATATATTCCGAGTATAGTTTTACTGCAAGTACTTTACGCGAATTCAAATACAATTAAACGCAGCTTAAGGATATGAAAATTTTAATCGAATTACGAAAAAAACGTACGTGAAGTTAAAAGCCACAAGAAGACCCCTGCCTGAGCTAATTAAATATTCACAAGTAAAAGTGGTGTGTTACTACCCACAAGCGTAAAGTATCAAATACTTTACACTCGCGGTCACTATGCTCGCAAACTCAAATAAAATACAACCAATACACTCGTGCCGCTTCGGACCTTTATGTCCTACGACATGATTGAGTGATCGGAGGAACCAAAAATTTTTCGACTCACCGGCCGTAGAGTTCTTCTGCGCCTTCTAGAGTTGATGCTACGACCGGTATATCCGCCGATGATCTCTGTAACGTAACAAGAAGATATTCTTTATAATTCAACTGTATTTCATTTCGCAATTTTGGTAGAGTTGGAATGGAAAGATTCCACTTTCGCTCGATCTTCCTTTTCAGAAATTTAAACAGGAATACAATTTTGGCGATATTTACCTGCTGCCTGATGCGACGACGCCCGATGGAGGTCCTCTCCGCAGCTGCTGCGTACCACTACTATATCGCGACGCATTTCAACAAACAAATAGAAAAATAAAGAGACTACACTCCCGACCGTAATTATTTCCGGCGAGCAAACTGACTCTAATGTCGCGGTTTAAAAAGTGTCAGAATTTCGCGACCGAATATGTTACGTTGTAGCAGTCCATTTCAATTCTTTCGGCGGTTTTAAGTACGCGGTTATCGAACAAGCACAATTTTTAATAGCGCAACAACACTGACTCTATTTCGCGAAATACTGTCTCTCGGAGCAAGTGACTCTAAGACCGCATTGCGCGCGATCACACAAGCTGAAAATAAAGGGGAGGGTGCACACAAATATACCATATATATCACGCAGAATGACACAGTTGTTGGTTTTGTAAGTCTTATTTTTTTTATACCACGCGCTGTTGTTAGGAATATTGCCTTTGTCCTACTGTTTCTTGTAAATTAAAATTTAAAACGTAATCATGAATTTGTTCATATAGCAGTCAAGTATATTCTTCACTCTAAAATTTCTCAACATTTACTTTATATTTGAAATAGCGTGAATTTTTATTCACTAAGAAAAGATTTAAAAATGTAAATATGATCAGTCAAACCGATTGTCGATACGTAAAACAAATACGAGATTCGAATAAATCAATGCCAAGTTTTGTAGAAACATTCTCAAACCCTTCGCAAGGAAAATATTTCTTATATCCGGTTCGCGAATAAACAATGCGACGATGACTCGTTCGATTTGATGAAACTCACGGAAAATATAAATTCCCGTTGTAGTTGAAACGACGACAATGGTAGTTCCGACCAATGTCAAGGTCGGTAGCAAGTAAGGTGTGACCGCTGCGGTGCCCAGATTTTCTTCTTTACGTATACGTCACAAGACCGCGACGTAGTTATCTGCTACCCTCCAAGAAGATTCACCGGTGCGAACTGGATTTCTCTTTGTTGGTTGAATCTGAAATTACAGACAAAAATACGATTGGAATTATGTTCTTAGAATTTAAACTGCAAAAAGTCAAAGTATGAATAATAATGTTATGCACATTCCAACTATAAAAACAGTGAAAATGAAGATTAAATATTATGAAATTACGATTAATAGAAAATAAGGCCAAAAATGTAATGATATAAAGTGTAAAGTCTGTCGAGTTGAGAAATGAAATGCAAGTATAGCTTTGATTAAGCAAAGGTAAATGTAGAGGAGTGAGATGTACCTTAGAGAGCACCAGGAAGCACCCAGGAGGAAGTCTTGACACCGCCACAGTTCGCCGATGACTGATGCGTGTCGATGTAGGTAGTACGTGACAAAATCATGTCGGACAAACTCGGTGTTATAGCGGGTGGGGGGCAGGTAGCGGAGCGTGCACATGCCCCCGGCGTCGAATATTTTCGATCTATTACAACATAATAAAACTTATACAAAACTGGAACCAATCATAATAAAACCCTACTATCTTGATAATTTATAGCTAGCAATAAAACAATTTAACAAAATTGTGTATAAAGAAAGGGTATCGACCTTTACCAACTTCGCGCAAACTCGAAAAAGGTTTTATAGCTTCAATATAAGACACCGCGTGGTAAATCACGGTTGAAAATTTATAAAAATAAATACCATTTTTTATTAATTTGTATATTTTAAATATATAAACTATTTCTCTATTAAGCGAACCGAAGCGAATCAAAAGTTATGCAAAAATTATTGTTAATAATTTTATAGTAACTAATTGTAACCGAGGGATATGTCGTACTGTATCAGTAATGTATAAAGAGTACATGAAATTTACATTAGTAAATGATCGATACATAATGGATAAGCTTGAAATTAAATGAATTATACCCGATCGAGTCGTCCGGAGCGAGTTGGGAAGAGTAGTTGACGCCAGGACGTTCTATCACGGACTAATGGTTATCCGTGTACCTGGCAATGTCAGGTCGAGTATGTTTGAGTTTGGCCGTACTGGTTCCGCTCGAGCGGAACAATTAACGTGAGAATAACAGGTAGGGATTTCCCGGGCAGGTACCGACGGTACCGGCGGCTTCGAAAAATTGTAAAAGAGTAACTTTTTGATAATTTCGCAATATTTTTCATACTCGCGGCCATGCACGATTACCTTGGCTCATTATGAATAAGTATCGGTAACATTTTAATCAAATTTGTAATTTATATTGCGCTACTTTATGACAATTACGATTTTCATTTTGTACTCGTCATTTTCGCTTTCTTTTAATTATCCATCTGAATCTTCCATCACCTTATTAAGGTTCAGAATGCGCATTCGAAACATATTCGATCATTTTTATATCTTGAAAATTGCGCGAATGGCGAGCGATGTATGAAAATCGCGAAAAATCGCCAAATTAAAGCAGTTTTTCGATCGGCATTCGCTCAATTTTTGAGATAGCGATCTGAAACTGGTACCATTGATTTAGTTAGGAAATTCTACGGTAGAACAATGTATAATAGTTGTACTTTTCGAAAATTTTGTTTTTCGCAAAAATCTGAAGGGGGTAGGTCAGGATTTTTTGCGATTTTCGTAAATCGCTCGCCATTTCTACAATTTTTTAGATATCAAAATAATTCTTTCACTGTCTTATTCGGCTTCGGATTCCGCGTCCAAAACGCCCCGGATCGTTTTAATAGCTCAAAAATTACGGAAATGGCAGGCGAATTACGAAAATCGCGAAAAATCCTGACCTACCCCCTTCAGATTTTTGCGAAAAACAAAATTTTCGAAAAGTACAACTATTATACATTGTTCTACCGTAGAATTTCCTAACTAAAACAATGGTGCCTGCTTCAGATCGCTATCTCTAAAATTGAGCGAATGCCGAACGAAAAACTGCTCTAAATTGATGAATTTTTGCGATTTTCGTAATTTCTTCGTCATTTCCGTAATTCTCCCGCTATAGTCTGTGTGATCACAGACGAGGTATTGGATTATATACCTCGTCTGTGGTGTTACTACGCTACGTATGTCGATAATTTTGAACTCAGACACGAACCCCCAGTGAAGTATACGGCGAATTACCGACTGCCATGAATTTCGCAGCAATCTACGGGGTCGTCGATATACACGCCATCTTGTGTATTGTTTTTACGTTTGTCATTCGTGTATAGGAAAGGGTGTTCTCTTTAGCTTGCTTTTCTGACAGTAGTAATAGAAAAAAACAGAGGAACAGGTGGCGGACGTTATTTTCATCTTCTGTAATACGCTGTTAATACAGGTCTCATCATGGACGATTTACAGAATTACAAACTGCAACTCCAGCAGGTAAATTTGTCGATTTTTTGCTTAACCTCACCCAAATGCACAAATGGCGAGTCCATCTTTGGGAATACTTTCGTTGTTTACGATTACGGATTGTTAGACGAACATTACACGCTATGGTTACTTCGTTAGGTGGAAGCAGCTCTCACAACGGATCCGACAAACGAAGAACTACTGAAGTTGAAAATCGATCTCGAGGAAGTAATAGAGCTGACACATGATTTAATTAAATCACAACAACAGGAAAAAAGGCAAGCCAATGGCATGGATGCTAAAGATCCTATTTTGCTTGCAGTTCTGGCCAATAAATGGAAGGTTGGTGATCAGTGCATGGCGCCCTGGAGTGAGGATGGCAAGTAAGTCGTAACATAAATGTCCTAACTGTATCGCATTGTTTTGTACTTTATATTTGTTCCGTTGTTACTATTTCAATTGTAAGCTGTCTTAGTTTACTGCCAATGTTTTGAAATGATTATTGTCCTTTATCAGAGAAATTGATTGTAATGTTACTGTCATTTAACTTTGTAGATATTATGAGGCAACAATAGATGTAATAAGTGAGGATGGAGTTGTAAATGTAACTTTTAACGAGTACAAAAACACAGACGTTACAATGCTTAGTCAATTGAAATCTGCAGCTAAAAGGCCAGCATCAGATTGGGCAGACCAAAAGTCTAAGTAAGTAGTTTACACAGAGGTTTTCTAACTTTTATAAAAAATGATATGCACATGGTTACCCTCATGCTTTTATATACATATCAGTTTTCTGAGGAACATTACGGGATCCTTTTTATGAAATATAATGATTACTAATTGTTCATTTTTCTCCCCATTCCTTTATTCCCATTTGGCCACGATACTTCAATGTTTGATGCCTTGATCTGAAATTCGGTTATTGCTCATTTGTCTCTTGATGTCGCACTGTGTGTGTACATCGCCGGAGTCCAGAAAAAGGTAACAAAAAACAATAGACTTTTCCAATATCTTTTTTTTATCTTATTTACATATGGTTGTATATCCTAACAAATGTTATGCATTCCCATTTCCTGAATTTTAGTGTATCAGTTTCTTTTACAAGGTTGCATAATTATAAATTAATTAGAAATTGAGATAAGTTTTTAATAGGACTTATACTGTCATATTATTTCTAACATCTTCAGACTTAAACAAATTGAACTAACTCCTTTTAATAATATACCACAATCTTATTCAGGTTTGATTATAGTTAGTACATAGGCCATGTTTTGATGATTGCTTGACGGTTTTCCTCAACACGTGTTAGAAATAATTTCAAATAATGTAACATCTAAATAGGTGAGATGATATATTCCTGTTAATTTCTTTTATAAATAAAACATTCGTTAATTTACAGAAAGATGCAAGCAGTCGCAGTAGCGGGTTCAGATCCCAACAAACAAAGAGAGTACCTTAAGAAAAAGAAACAGAGAAAACTTCAAAGATTTAAAGAGCTCGAAGAGGAGCGTGAAATGGAGAAAAATAAATGGCTAGCGTTTACAAATAAGGTATGTCCAACTTACGTATAAACTATCTGAAGAAATTGATCAATTTTTAATCGTATACTTTCCCATTAATTACACAGTCTTCGAAGAAAGGAGTAATAAAGAAAAGTATATTTGCCACGCCAGAAAACGTAAATGGCCGCGTTGGAATCGGCACGTGCGGCGTAAGCGGACGAGAAATGACTAAATTTAGCAACGGTGAGAAATGGAGGCGGGGAGCATGAGCGCTCTTGTAAATAAACAAATTAACACTTCGTGAGATAGAACTATGAATTATTGTTATATTACACTGAACCGCTGGTCTTCGTAAGCGTGGACCGGTGCAGTACGTTTTGTGTTGTGAGAATGGATGAAACACAAGCACACGAGAGAAGAGTGTTTAGCAATATTTTCAAAAAACCAACGTATAGACTATTATTACATCTTGAACGAACAATGACCTCATTAAAAAATCCAGAAGCTGTTTCCGGATTTTCTACCTTTACGAAATGACGAATGAGTGTTGCGAGTGAATGTATTTCTAGATTAATACATTATTGTGGGTATGATTTGTTTATAATCTATTATTGATATAAATAAATGTATATTTTAAAACCAACACGTTACTGGTGTGTTCGAAAAATCTATACAAGTTATTTATTTAAAGAAGCCGAGATAAATAATAATCTGTAGTAGTTTCAATACATTATTCTTTTTTATCTTAATGCCCTAATTACTTTACGTAATCGTTCATTTCATCATACAATAAATACATGATCCCAATAAATTAACTATCGTAATAATTTTTACAAACTTGTGTACTAAGGTGAAAAAATACCCGGAGAAATTGATTGAAATATAACAAATATTTGGAAAAAATTACGGTCAAATTCTAAATAAAGCATCCACGAACAGTTGCGGGAATTAACACCCACGCTCTGACGTGATTCCCATGCCCCTTACGGGATATATGTATCTAGATATAGACGGCTATATCAGTGCATCACGGGGTGCGTCCCAGCTCCGACTGGACATAGAATACAGTTCTCTAGAAGGCCATGACAAATGATTAAACCTTGCGCATGCGTAGTGCGTACATTTTCAACACAGTTCCAATTAGTTATTAATTAATCAAATAAACATTGTCACCACGTTGCTATAGATTCAATCACTATATCTACAACAAGCTTTATATTCGTGTCCTCGAAACATTATTTATCAATTGTGGATAAAATTCTGAAAAAACGTTATCCACTGGGTCAACATTACGAATAAAAAATACTTTATCAATTACAAAAGTACGCGTGACTTTTAAAAGATAATCTTTGTACTCTAATCATTTTCAAACGAGCTCCAATAGATTTACATAATTCAATTATCATTTAAATACTTTTCTCGGTGAAAATCATAGTGTGTCGTAAACGAGCATTCAAATGTAAACAATACCGCAGCGACATCTACGATCTTCTAAAGTTTCGTAAACCGAAACAAGACTCAACAATTTTTTTACGCTCAACTTTCATTCAAGCGGACCTTATTTTACGTTAGAATATTTGTTGACAGAATAAATTAACGTAGAATTCGTAGTACAGTGAGAATATTAAAAAGGTAAACAAGCCGCCATGTTGTTTTACTACGCCACGGGAGTGCTCAAGTGTCATGGCCACGGTTGAGAAAACTATTACAATACATCGCGTGAATATTTTATTAACAATTATCTACAGACACATCATCATGCAGTAAGAATGCTGATAAAAAGGTGGCACGTTATTCTCCCGCACTTTCTTATCGCCTGGAAAGTCCCGATAAACGCGGTTTAAACTCGGCCCCGGATTGTAGATGTGAACGAATAACCCGGTAAAAAAGAATTGTGCGGGTACGAGGAAGATAAACACGCCGCACGGTTTCACGGCGTGAAAGGAACGGAAACAGAGGTTAGCTTATTGAACACAACTACCCTAGTCAGTTAAGATAGTGGCTGTTAAGATGGTGGTAGTGTGTAGGTGATGTCATTGATGTCAATTCGGTTAAAACGTTCGCGAAGTAAGGAGATTAGGAACGTACTTTACGAAAGTAACAGTGGCTCTGTGTGTCGTTTATCTTATCAATTTCCTCAAAAGTTTTTTTTCTCTCAAGATTAGAGAGACACAAAATTAAATTAGCCGTCGGTTCATCGTTCGTACGCATTCCCGTTCTTGTTATATCTCTCCCTCCCTTTTACCCTCTCTCTTTTTCTTTTCCCTCTTCGTTCACCAGTCCCTTCCTCTTTCCTCTTTTATTCATAAGTATTAGAGTACCGTCACTCTTGTCAGAATCACGAATGATTTCCCCGGGGAGTAAGGTTGCGTATCGCGGAAAGAAAGAATGAGTGGTGACTGAGTCTCTCGAAAGTTGACGTGTTATTCCATTGGGGTTAATTGACCGGCTAATTAGAAGCTTGACGATAACGGACAAGCGAATATGTAACCCCGCCAGTAAATCCGTTCTGCGCGAGTCTCTACGAAGGTAAGCAATTTCGAAATTGCGGACACTACGATTTATTTATAGACATCGGATTGACCGCCGCGAACGTCTCACTGAAATTGTGCTGAACGTCACAAGGGTAAACAACACACCCTTCGCTCCAATTGTAGTGCTTCTGTTAGACCTGTTTAGAGTTTATTTCGGATCGCGCACACTTTCGCGTCACAAGGTAAAAAGTATCGTTCGCGATCGAGATATTTATTGCACGAGTCATTGCATCGTATGTTTCTTTTCGTTTTGTTTGACAGGGAATTAGATCGACGTGATAGAGTGAAGGTTAAATTTCATTGTACCGTTAGCAATGTCCATTCCCTTCGATATGTATTTGATGTTTGCGAAATTCGTCTGACGTGTAGGCAGGTTTTTCCATCTTTCCTGCTGGAAATTATTTGTGTCAGTGTCTTACGATTTCGGTATTTTTAAATCGTGATTTGTTTTATCAGATTCCGTAAATAATCTTTATCTACGACCATATTGTCTTGCCGCTTACTATCTAATCTTTCAAATGGTAATGTACAGTAGTTTTATAAATGTTTGCTAATCGATAATTATTGTAATTCGTGCTCTATTAACGTTTGACACGCGATAACAGAGTAAGCTTTTAAAAAAATGAATACAATTTTTTGCCATGACACATCACATGTGCTCATTATTCCTGTATTTATATATTTTGTCAGTACCATATGTGTGGGAATATTATTATAAATCGCAGTATTATCATTTTTTAACAGAGTTACAATAATGTCGAAAAAACCTGGTAGTAAGATGCTGGTTCATCAACTGTCATCCGTTCTACCTGATGATCGACCAATCACTGCCATAAGTGTTGTAGAGGACATAGATAAATGCCCCCCCAATTTTACAGTGGTAAGTAACAACACATATAATTCACAAAACAACCTTGTGTACTTTGTTGTATTTGATGCAATGATTTCCCAATTTTTTTAGGTATCCAGGACATACGACCAAGACACTGATGCCGATCTATGGAGGGAAACTGGACTGTTTATAAAGAAAAAGGGCAGATACATATGTTTCTCAAAGACTGAAGGATTGCCTCATTGTGTGGTCGAGGATATAGTAGTCATTAATGAAAGAGAATCTCCTCCTGAAGGATATAGCATGATCTCTTATACTGTAGATTCAAGTGAGCAGACATATGTAAGACTGACCAGAATGTAATTTATTACATAATTGGTTTCTTTTAATACATTATGGTCTTGGATTTTAGTGCAGAGGGCATGGAGGAAAAAACAATTGTGCTATAAAATTAGAAATAAGGATTTGTGCTCGAAAGCAGTTGCAGATATTATTATATGTAGTAGGCTTATGCATAAAGCATCCAAAATGGCTCCAAGTGGGTTTGCTGCAGCTGGGTATCTATAGAAGATTACGTTAACTTTTCACGATAATTATTTATTACAGTCTTCTCAATGTATAACCCTTATTTTTTCAGTAATATAAATGGAGTGTGCGTTTGCTACAAAACTGTGGATATTGTAAATGGCAATTCAAATTCGCAATCGTATGTTAATATAGAGTAAGTAATAATATTCAACGTAACCATTGATATACTTATACGTCTACCTATTTCATGCAATGTTCTATTAACAGTCTACTTCAAAGTGCTTCCCCAAATCCATCGAATGGAACCCCTCATAGACTACCTCCTGAGAGACCACCAAAGCCAAAGTTTTCACCAAAACCGACTAATGGAATTTATCCACAAATTGGAGGAAATGTGGGACAGGAGATGGATGAATCCAGCGATAGAGATTATGAAATCCTGAGTCCCAGTGCGAGAATCAGGCCCACGAGACCTGCCCCTCAGCCACCTACAACTTCTGTCGCTGGGTCCACACCTATTTATGGTACACTGCCGGGATCGTCTGACTTGGACGGAGTCCCATTTGTTCTTAATCCACGTCTTAGTGTCCAGTCTGATTCTTCCAGTGTAAGTAAATTCACGACAAGCTGCGGAATTCATTGCTTTCTCCTTTTCAACGTATAATAATTTATCTTAATTACAGAACGCGCTTCCTGTGATTAAAGTTTGGACACAGAAGGATTTGGATAAAGAGGTAAAATAATGATATGTTTAATATATGTATGAATAAAATATGTAAAAATGACGGGGGATATTTCTATTTTTCAGTTCTGTTATGATTTCCGCGCGGAAAGAGAAACTTGAAGGAACCGCCGTGCCAAATTAATTGCATCATTTTGTAATGCAATTTTTCAGCTATATCTATACATTCGTATTGATAATATAGCACTAGCCAAGTGTAATAGAGTGCCTGAACGAGTGATTCATACTAACCCGCGAAAATGGAATCCTTTTAACATTTTATGGTGAGATGTTCGAATTTAATGATGTGCACTTCCCGAATATACTTTTCTTCCCATGTCCTATTTAGATTTTGATACCAGTGACAGTTAGCATTGTATTTTTATAGAGTTACGTTGTATTTTTATAGATAGTAGAAGTTATATATAATTGTATCATACGTTCTAGTTGTTTATAAAACATCACAAAATATTTAACATTGTACTGGTGTATTCCTGTTTCTTGATCAAATGCAAGATTCTCTCAATAAAGTCATCTTTAATTTTATTTACAACGAACATATATTTTTTTTTACCTTCTTAATGTCAATCCCGAAAAAATGTCGTAATCCCACGAGAATTTTATCAATATAATTTTTGTACTATAGAAAACAACAGAAGTAAAAGGGGTTTCTCATAATAACGATTCTAATTTACATAGTAAATAAATTTATACGTGATGTCACAGCAAAGAAATTCCTTATCTAAAATATCTTATCTCGAATTAGCTTGCTCACTGTTTTAATCAATACTATAAATATTAAGAAACATTTTATTAAACTGTACACATTCAAACATGTGTATCTCGAATCGAAGCTGTTAGGGTACAATAAATTAATTACAACACTCTCCTGTTTTACTAGTAATAAAAAAGAAAGAAACACTCGTGGAAGAAAAGTGTGTTAGAAAACAATAATTTACAGTGTTACAGTTACTTCCACAGTGTTCATTAGGACACAGTTCCAATGTTCACGAGTTCACTTCGATTTTCGTCTCTTGCGTTCGTTCACTTTGACAAAACGAATGCGTGCAACTGTTTCGACAAATATCGTTCGGGATGTGATACTTGTCGAAAAAAATGCCAGGTAAAACTTGCGCCAGTCGTCAGACAAACGGTCCAGTCCAATGTCGCACGTGAGTGGTATTCGTCGACGAAACTCCGTGCTTCTCCATCACCGCCGTTGCTTTGATTTTATTCTTATACTTTACGTCCTTCGGTTTCAACATGCTCTTGTGATTACTCAACAATCTCGAGGGCGTTAATATAGATTTATTGCTAAGACCTGTTGCCTCCAGGAAGTGGTCGTAGCCACTACTCGAATTGGTTGCAGCAAGAGGAACATTGTTATTGTCTTTGGTTGCGGCAGTTTTCTCGTTCTGACCAACTCTCACCCCCAGGTTACCGAGTCGTTCCGATCCGTCACCTTCTGGACGATCAGGATCGTCTGATAAATCACATTCGTCCAGATTGAACTCCTCGAAGTTCTGCCTGATATCGAATTCCTGCTCAAATTCTGTGTGAACGTTTCTATCTTTCGTTTTGCCACGTTCTTTCCATTGATCCTCGGATTCCCCGCCGATTTTGAATTCCTCGAAGTGACGAACGATATTCGTCACCCTGGGGATCTTTTTCGCTTGCGCCCCGGTCGTCTCGTGACTCTGACGAGTTTGAAACGACGAACGCACATTGTTGAAGCGATTCTTCCAAAAATTTCCTTCCTCGTTGTTTCCTGTGACTTTATTAATCGTTTCCTCGAAACTGAGACTTCTCACCGACGACATATTTATCCCAGCTGACTTTAGTGGCGAGGATATAAATCCAAAAATCTTTTTACTGTGCTCAGTTGTACCGGATTCGAGTAGCTGCTGTTTTTTCCTTGTTTCATCGATAAGAAACGAGGGACTAGGTATCTTTTTCAAGATCAACGTGTTGTTTTTAAACTGAGGCTTAGGCGGCAATGCCGGCGGTGTTTTAGGAGGTGGCGACATAATTTCTGGAAGAGACTCTATATCCTCGTAATCAAGATTCTTCGCTATCGTCAATCCTTTTGCAGACATCTGCAAGCAAGTCTTCTCCTCGATTCTCTCCAATTTTAAAGGAGGACTCGTCGGACTAACCGGAGTTTTTGATTTTTGCGAAACTGGTGACGAAGGAAAAGTATGCCTGGTGTCTTCCAGTTCCACTTTTGGCTCTATAACTACGATTGGTATTGCCTTCGACTCTTCAGACTCTTCTTCGAGACTCAACTCGGGGTTCGTGACATTCGAAGAAGCCGGTTGAGTGATTCTCATTCCGAATTCATCCTCTGTTTCGGTGGATTCGAAACCTGTCGCGGGAACGTCGTGGAAATCCCCCGTTGGCACTTCTTTGTCCGGAGTGCTTTCCTCGGAGTTTTTCCTTTCCATTTCAGATCCCACTGATTCGATATCTGATAACCTTGGTGGTTGAAAGTGGACGATTCTACCTCGATGTTTCCTTCTTGGCATCGTGCGAATACTTTCCTCCTCTTCCATGTCCCTCAAGAGTATTTGATTGACGCACTCCAAAACGGAGTTGTGATTACTGTTTGGACGATAGGTGCTGTGCCTGAAAACGTCGTCGTTGATTTTATCCTCGTCCGGATCGCTGTACCAATTTCCACTGGTGTCCTCCACTGTCTGCTCTTCCATTTCAATTTTTGAGTGCCTGGAAAGGTTTCTCACGTTAGTCTACGTTAACGTTAATCTCAATTAAGAAATATATTAATTTATATATTTATATATTTTCGGATTTATATAAATTCATCTATATAAATCCGAAAATCTTTTTACTGTGCTCAGTGCTACCTATGTAAATATATTTATATAGGTTTAATATAGATTCAATATAGATTTATATAGATTTAAATTTATATAAATTAAGGAATACTAACAAGAGTTTATGTACGTATCTTAAAAATGAAGCTCGTAAAGAGGCTGTAACCTTAAAAACAATACTTACACACGATTGTTATTGTTGTTACTGCCACCATTATTATTATTACTAAAATTTTCATTCGTTTTCGAGATCGTAGTCATCTGGCTCTCACAGTTCTCTAAATTTCTAGACTTAGCCTCGTTACAAGCGTTAACATAAATAGGTTCCTGATCTTTCTCTTCGTCATCCGAAGGAAAATTACAATCCATTCCATCGTCTTTACTCTCCGTCCTCGCAATCGTGGTACTTTCCATTACATTCGATTCTTTACATAACTTCAGTATCTTAGATCTTCCAATTCCAGTTTTCTTCTTAATGATCTTCGATCCATTTTCCGCGATCATTATTTCATCGTCGTCGTCGTCGTCGAAGATCATCGTTGTCTCGTTTTCACTATCGGTGACCATCGTCGGCGTGCATCTGCTGGATTTATTTAACGTCGAGCCTGGCGACACGTCTGTACTCTCTCCCTCGCAAAAACCCTCCGTACTCAGCAACGAAGGGCTACCCTCCGTCGTGGTCGTAATGATAGACACATCGGTGTTCTCGCTGCTCGTTAAACTTGTTTTCGAAATATCGCTGCCGGCGAAGCTATGTGTCTTTTTAACACCTCGATCCAGGGAGTCTAGGACGACGACAGGTACTTCCGAGGGATTCAGTTTCGTGATTATTTCGCACTTTAAATTTTCTATGTCCTTGCTAATACTACTGTCTTGCCTCGAATTGATCTCCGCCTGGAATAAGAGAATAATAAATTTAATATACACTCAGTAAATTATTCTTAGTAAATTATGATTTAAGAAAGTGTTATATAACCATATAACAATACAAGAAACTGAATAACCATAAATATACATATATATAGAAATAAAAATATAACTCTGATAAGTTATTCAGTTCCTTATATTGTTCTATACGATCCTTAAATTTATATAATTAAGGATGATTTAATATAAACATAAAGCATACTTCAACGTTCGATTCCTGTAAGCTGCTTTTTTCAATCGTAGCTGCAACTTCGGCATTTATCGCTGGATTACCAAGTGTCTGATCGCGTTTGCATTTAATATAATTTTTCGTATAACGTCTGAGTCTCGCGATCTCCAGCTGCTGATTCCTGATGACATTGTCTTTCTCGCAAAGTAGCTGCCTGATCGATTTCTGCTCCTGTTTCAGCCTCGCCTCGAGAACGAGCAGGGCACGTAGTATTCGCGAGAGTTGCTGATCTCGAAGCGTTCTCTCCGACTCGTGACTCGCGGTACGATTGTCCAGCTCTCTCACCAGATCACGGCATCTCTTTGTGGCTGCCTTCAAGGCCTCCTGGGTACGAGCCAGCTCTTGTTTGAGTGTCCGCACCTCGGTTTCCATCTGAAAATTAAACAATCGGTTAGAACAAAGTTCCATTGTTTCCAAAATAATTAATTTTGATCGTAATTCAAAACACAAAGACTGTAGATTTGTAAAAAATATATATAAACAAGTGTAATTTTGAGTTATGTTAATTATGAAATTTTAGATAATTATTTATAATCCATAGAAAATTTCTCCTATTTCTCTATTGTACAGTTTCTTCCAAATATAAATCAAAGAAACGTCGTAGTTTTGTAAAAAATGTATATAAAACAGTGTAACGATGAATTATGTTAATTATAAAAATTTAGATAATAATTTAGAACCCATAGACAATTTTTCCTATTTCTCTATTATATATTTCCTTTCAAACACTTTCGACGCGTTTTGTGTTTCAAAGGAAACGTTTGATATTCAATTTCAAGTAGAGCCGTTACGAAACATTTTTATGCACGCGGGGTACGGATCAAAAGCTTTCGCCCCAGACGATTTGGCTTGACAACAGTGCGCAAGAGGAACAATACGAATTGGCCTTCACTTTGTTCCGCAACAAGAAAAGCCTCGAAAGGCTGACTCCATAAGAACACGCCGGGATTCGTCCAGGTGTAGACAGCGCGAAGACCGGAAGGACCTGACCTGCAGGAGCTGGTAAGCCAGGTAGACGAAAAAAAAACAAGTCGAAGGATCAAGAAGGGATTCATTGTTTGGATCTTGGCTCTGAATCTATTTTCATTTCTCCTTTATTTTCACAAAGGAAAAGAAAAGAAAACTATGCGAACGGATTTTTACTTGTTTTAACTGATGCTGATAATTTAAAGAAAAAATGGCTCGAACAATAGTGGACTCATATTAAAGTCAGTATTAATTATGTATAATTAAAATATGTACACGGTGGTAGAGTATTTTCCCGCCAAATTTTGAAAAAATATTCTAAAAATGAAAATAAGACAATAAAATGTTAGGTAAATATTGATTTAAGTGATTTATTAAACTTTCAAATAATGAAACAATTATATTTTCAACCTACAATATTAATATTTTAAATATTAACGATAAAATTTTTTTAAAAACAACTAAAAATTCAATTTTTCAGAACTATTTTCCACTTTGAAAAAGTTATGAGAGAAATATGAATCAATATCGCTTGATAAAATGTTTGTTTCAAGTTTCACACTTTTATTAAAACGTTTTCCATTTATCATAAATCTTTAATGAACTATATTCCCTTATAAAAGTGTTCTACACCTGGAACAGGCTGCAGTTTAAAACCAGTTCTCGTCTTCGAAGTCGTTTTAACAAACATTAAACAACAGGGAAAGATACTTTTCTATTTCTCTTTAACGAGCATTAGAAATTACGATACTTCGGTTCATTACAGTCGAATATTACAGTTAAACGAACGTTAATTAAATCTAACTCGATTATAATTATCGATCGAATCTCTATCTCTATCTATCTCTATAATTATAATTAATCGATCTATCAATCGAAAAGCAAACGCGTAATTTCCCACGACGGTAGAAATAATTTGTCCGTGTTCGATGCTCGTGTCGGAATTAAATCGATAAGCCACAAAGAGCGGGCAATTAAACCGCGAGATGCTAATCGCGGCGAGAACGAGAACGCGTATTTTCAATTAAGCAACATTTCAAGGTAACGGGACCGAGCCGCGGAAACTTACAGCGAGGATTTAAATTCGTTTCCGGATATTTCGCGAATTTCCAGTTAATTATTTGGGGTATAACATTCCAATGCTATCGTAATAATTTTTAATTAAGCAATGATAATTAAGCGGTGACGTTAATTCAGACGAGTTGACCTGATTTTTCTCCTTCACAGAGCATCTGCATTTTCTCCACGATTTCACTATTATTGTACGTTTCGACGTGAATGTCACCGTCGATCTTACTTTAATCTCCTTTTGATACTTCGATAAATATTAAGAACTTATCGTACTTTCAATTTTGCTGGCACTTTCTACAGAGTCTAGAGATTTGAATGGAATCTCTCGCGAATTTGAGTGAAATATTTTAATTACATTATTCAAGAAGATTTTGGAGAATATTAAAAAAATAGACAACTATATTTAATGAAAATTTAAATGTACAAGTATTAATTTAAAAAATTATTATTAAAGAAATTTATATTGATCGTAAAAGATCTAAAAAGATCTAAATCTCCTTTTACGGATCTACTTCGGCCAGGTTACTCTTGCAACAATGATTTGATCCCAATAATGATAAATTAGTGGCATGAAAATCGAAATTGGAGAACATAAACTACTTTCGCCAGTAGCGAAGGAAACATCAAAGAAAACAGTGGAAACTTCTCAGATACGTTGCTCGCAGCAGCCACTGTAATTATAGCATGTACAACTGCGAAAATTTGCGGCTTCCTGCGATGCATTTGCCTCCATAAATTTACAACCATTGCAACCTTACTGCGCCACTGACGAATCCCCTTTTACCGAGTCTTTTCTAACCGAAAGAAAATGCCACGACTCGGAAACTCTGTTATTACGTTCAAACAGTTTCCAGGGGCGGATACCTGCCGCTGGTGTCATCACATTAAACTTGTAATTATATTCGTTATAAATATCCCTCCGACGGCGGCAGATTCGAATCTTTACGTGGAAATAGAAACAAAAAGACCTGATACACTGGAGATCACGGATTTGACTTGGTACAATTACATTTTAATACGTGAAAGTAAGAAAATCATTGATTTACTGTGATTTTTATTTTTGTGTGACGCGAAAATTCATTTTGTAGTTGCTGAAAGTTCTGATTTATCGCGTAGAAAGGTATAAACTGTGTACAGTGGTTTCAAATTGTTGCAAAAGTGATCTGGTCGAAGTAGAGCAGTAAAAGATCTTTAGATCTTTTTAATAGAACAGTTCGTGTATCGTTCGATTTTATCATTGCGATAAAATCATTGTTGCAAAAGTAACTCCACAGAAGTATATCAGTATAAGGAGATCTTTAGATCTTTTTAATGTAAAAGTTCGTATATCGTTCGATTACAAGATCAGAAAGTGGGGAGAAAAGTCTCTCAAACAACTCGTACTGTTAGAAAACACAAATCCCCATAGAAATGAACGATTCTATGGGAATTCCAGGGATCATTCATCAAGATCATTCAATGCTAGAGAAACCACCAACGTTATCTAATAATGTGAGAATCCAGTGATCTTTCCATACAATATTTCCTACATTCATTCCATTATTATATAATTCTTCCTAATTGAATATATAAGAAAAGTATTCTTATTCAAGTCTATGACCTACAAAACCTGTAACAAAATATTTTTAGTATTTATTAATAAATTTACACTGGCCTCTGTAACGATCTAAAAAATTATTAGATTTATTTAAAAGAATTATATTTAAGAACGATCGTTAAAATTAAAGAGTTTAGTATTTTTAGTATGTTTCCCCAAAAAAAAGTATCTAATATCATTAAATAACCAACTATTTTCCTCCATTTTCACTTTCTGCCTCTCGCAGCTCTTTCCAAGTGCATTTCTATTTGAAATTCTCTCTCATTAGTACAATTAAATGTACTTTACATAAGCGGTGGCCTCGATTTCCGCATGCTTTTAACATTCCAAAGGGGGTTCTTGTAGGAAGTGTACAGGCGGGATGAAAACAACGTTTTTCAATGTCGACGTGAAGTTTATAACGAGCATCCTCGAGGAGGAGGCTCGACGCCCACCACGTCCGCGTCTACTTTTGCTTACGAAGTGGCTCACGGAGGTGACGAAAAAAAGTGTGCTGCGACTTTCTCCGTTCTTGACCAACGGTTTTTCGGTCCATCGTGGTGCACGATAGGAGGTCAAACGAATCCACTCGTCACTTACTACAGACACCGCGAAACGGTACCTTATACAGTTCACTTGTGAACACGTTAAATGCCACTGGGGCCCACCGGTGACCGGCAAGATAATTTCTACTTATTGGTAGAAATTCGTAATTATAATAAATCTTGATACTTATACGTATTTCGTTGCTATCGACGTTACTAGAATGATGTGAACACATTAATACGTTGTAAAAATATTTAGAAATAGTGTTATTTATCCATGGAAAATTTGTGTGGTATTTAACGTGTTAAAAGTCTTCAAATAACGAATAAACCAAAAATACAAATTTATTGAGCATCGATTAAACTGACCCGAATTAATTCTTTCTGTGACTATCATTTCGAAGTAAAATCGCTGTCCATTTAATTTTCTAATATTATAAGTCATTGGAAACGTTTTAACTTTCGAATGGCGAATATTGGGTCCGTTCGTACCAGGAATGAACCAGAAATAATGATTTTAAGGAAATCGTAACGAATGAATAAGTTTCTATTTAAAATAACGAGTAAACGATAAAAAACAATGGTATTTTGAGAACAAGTGAATATTTAGAGTAAACCGGTTGTTTTATTGGTTATTTAAACATAGTTCAGGGTTTTTTTTATTGGGAGGATTTTGGGGAAACACGTGAAATTGTGTATTCAGTAACATCTGACGTTTTCGAGTGACGTCATCAACGTCGCATTCTCTTCGTCGCTAACTCAAGAATACACTTTCTCCGATGTTACGGTGCAACAAGCAAATAGGGGTATATAATTATTGCATGAAACGTGCAACTACTGTGCGCAACGACTTCTCTCTTTCTCTCGGCCCTTTGCACTCGGCGACCCGCATACGACGAACAGAACAACGAAATTGTGATATGTAAATCACATTGCCTGATAATATGGCGAATTAGGCCATTTCACCTCGCTGAAAATTCATTCGGCTGAATTTTCAACGCACCGAGATTTCAACGAACGTAAATCTTAGAACGCAGATATTTTGTTGGTTAGAAATGATGTTTGTATGTTAGAAATGTCAAAACACAGAGTTACACATTTACGAAATTTTAAAACGCAGAATTTCAATGCGTAGATTTTTCGCAAAGTCGTTGATAGTTTAGTAACTTTATTGCATATGCTTTTAATGTTCAGACAATGGATGATTGTACAAAAGACACAACAAAAGTGTTAATGAGAACACTTAAAGAATCCTCTGACTCAGAAGAACATTGGCTCACAGGTAAAAATATTTCATAAGCAAATAAATCTGATACCTGCTACCCGAGGAATGTACAACCACATTTAATTTCAAAAATTCTTCTTCAAATTCTATAAACCTATCACAAATCTCTAACAAAACACAAGACCAAACTAATATATCAAGATAGTCCATTATCATCTTTAAAAATCACTGCTGTCAAACTAAAAGAAAAACCGATCGCACCAGCGCTAAAAGCGTCTCGAAAGAAGCGCGAAAATTCAATTTTTCATTGTCACCAAAACTACGAATCCCGCTATAAGACAATAAACCTTACATTCGAAATCTCCAACCCTCATCTTCTTTAATTCAAAACAAAACACTTTATACGCTCTTTTGTATTTCCATTGTCTCTTATCCCTTACCTTATCGCGCTCCTTTCCCCGAACGAGATGCACTTAACAGATCCACGGAAAATAACGCGTACACGTGACCGGCATGATACGTGTCCGAAGTTTGTCACGCGTTGACACACAAGTCACCCGAATTTCACCTGATTTCGACATGACATCCTATCACTGATCCTCGAGGCATCTGTCGTGCGTTGCCTCCTCGCGGATGCCGGTTACGAGTGTCGCCGGAAGCAACCGAAACTTGCCGAAGGTCACCGACAGTCCCCGAAGTTCAGCGGAAACGACCGAACATTTTCGCGTACCTGACATATTGCACTTCGAATTCCGAAACGATTCCGATTGCTTTTCGTTCGCGAACCATAAGGGACGAGTGCGTGGTTTTCGAACCGTTTTTTAGAAACACTGTAGGTTAAAGTTCGTAGTTTTGAGAAGAGAGGAACGATAGACCGAGTGACGGAAGCCGAATGTAGGCGAGACGAACTTTGGCTACGAACTGGTCAGTCGGCGAGTGGACGGTTGGGCCCGAGAGGGAGTAGAGAATGGAAGGGAGAGGGTTGCAAGCAGACTCGGATTTCGAAAAGGCCCCGCAGAGCGAAGAATTTAGTTGAGGATGTTAGAAATGTTCAATGCTACGCAGTTTCGATGTTTTGTAGCTTTGCGGGAGATATCGAGGATTGTTTAAGAATCACGTTTGATGTTACACGAATAAAACTAACCTCGTTTTGTGAAATTATTAAAATTGTCAAAGTTACAGGTGTTTGAAGTTTGTAGGTTTTTGAAAAATGTATTTTCATGAACGGTATGGCATAACGACATTATTTTTGTTCTATTTTCCTCGATATAAATAAATTTGACGATTAAAAATACATTTTGTATCAGTATCAGTATCAATGTTGACAAACAATAATAAAAATTCGAAACATTTCACACCCATCCTTTTGAATCCTCCATTCAACAGGTCCTTTCCAAAAACTGATCATTTTAACAACGAGTTACGAAAAAACTAACAAAAATTCAAGGAATGTTCTTATCAGACCCTACTTAATGCTGCCCTCGTTATTCTTATCAACCAACATAGCTTCTTTCGGTACAAACACTATCACAATATTTAATTTCTACCATTTACACCAAACTTTACCAACTAACTTCATCAAATATTAAATCTCACCAACGTACATAAAAAGTATCTTTCCAAAAACCACTAATTTTACATCATTATAATGTAGTAATTAATTAATACAGATTTAAAGACTTCATAGCTCCAGCCCTGGGCCACGGACAGGGGGGGGGGAGAAGGAAGAAAGTAAGAAAAGCAGGTAGAGAGACAGACAGAGAGAGAGAGAGATAGAGAGAGAGAGAGAGAGCCTCGTTCGCGTGCACGAATGTTGTGTATTCTTTCTATGTGCGAGTTGTTCGTGTTCCGATGGAAACAGGTAGGGCCACTGATGGACCGTACGTAATGTAAATGTGAGCAAAACGTGTCTTTCCACGGGCCTGACCGTAAAATGAACGTCCCCGGGCGTTTCCACCCACATCATTACCAGTCAAAGTGGTGAACAGCTGACTGGAATAGTCTTCCGGATCGCGGCGTGCGATGATTAAATAATCGCGAATGATATTGAAGCTACTTAAAATTCTTCTGCGTTTCCTCGACCGGTTTCACAATGTTTCTGTTGGATTACATACGCCTCGATGATAAAATTAGAAGATGCGGAGGACTCTAATACTTGTCACATCTGCATAAGTTTGTTTAATGTAGTAATGTCAGCTTAAATATTGAGGGTACTTCCTCTGGCCCATAATATTTGGTAGTTTTCGTTTGATGGACGTAATTGATCAAAATATGTGGCTCAATTTCAATATTTTGTTTCTTATGAGTTTAATATTTGTTGAGAAATCAACTACACTTAAATCAAAATATACTAACTTTTTTGTCAAAAAATTAATTTTAAAGTAACATATCCAGTGATATGGACCAGAGGGAGCATTTAAATTTTATCTTTTCCATAACAGTCCCTAATTAAATATCACGACTATTAGGCACTACCCCGTTATTTGAAAAAAATTCGGGTACAATCGATACTAGTTATCGATGTCAATGGAATGTTATCGACACGAGCAGTCGTTCTTGATCTTGCCTCGGTTCTGATCGGTCTCGACTAAACGAGAATGGCGATTGTCCTAGAAAACGAGATTCTACTGGTCGGCGCCTGGTTGGTAGTTGTGCAATTGCCCCTTAACAACTTCGTAGAGACCTTCTTGCGCGCGGCTGCGTTCCCGGTTTTTGCGGAAACCACGTTAAGATACCCTTTAATCCACGTACACGTTAATCGTCGATCGGAAACAGACGATACAAGAATGACGGATGTGGTCGGACGTCTGTCATCAGTTTCTTTGTTCACCTTCTTTCTTTTTTTTCTTTCTTTTGAACGCGAATCATAAGGTTATAATTATTTAATACGGTTACCAACGGCTAGTAATTGAATTTTTTACGTGTAATTCTACAGCTTCCTAGTAACAAACAGTCGATGAACTATTAACGATTTTTATTATAAAATGAGTTCATATAATATTATTGTCCCCCTGACGTCTAACTGCTTACACTTAATTTTCTTTCTTTACATCAAAAAAGCGGAGAAAGAGAAGACGGGAAGAAAACAGGAACAGTAAGAAGTTAAACAGAAGAAAAGAAAACAAAAGAAACCACGAACGAACACAGGAGAAGAAAAGAGAGACACGTAACAATACCCGTGAAAAATAATCAAACTGCTATAAATAGCAGGAAAATGATCCACGACCATAAGTTCGTGAAACCGTTGAAAATATAATAATAACATCGTCAGTGTACCGCAGAAAAAAAAACAACCTTAAACCGTCTCTATGTAGCGACTGTTTCGTCCTTGATCGTGACTCTGTAAACCGTGGTGGAAAAAAAAATCGTTGAGAATGTTCCGTTTCGAAAGCAACACTGAACTCAATCCCGCACGATAACGTCTCATCGATTTATTAACTCGGTTGCCTTAGAAACCCGCTTCGCCGGCCCTCAGCCGGTCTCCAGGATACGGATAACCGTTATCACAATGCACGAATACAATCGATTCTTACCGCCTGGTAGTTGTTCAACGAGAACTTCGAGTCTATCTTCCTCCTGCACGACATTGTTCCAACGATTATTGTTCCATCTATTTCTTCTCTCTCTCTCTATCTCTTTCTTTTTCTCTTTCTCTCTCCACTTCCTCGCTCTAGCCCCCTAGGTACCCCGGCACTGGTGATTTCTTTTTTTTTTCTGTCTACTTGTTACTACTATTTGTTGCTATTGCTTTTTATTATTGTTTCTGATTCGTTATTTTTGCTTGTGTTTCTGTTTTCTGTCTGATAGTACTTAGTGGTGTTTCTTGCGTTAGTTTTAAGTTCTACGCCTTCCGTCATCTCCCTATTCTTCTCTTTAGATTTTAGTTTTTCTGTATTTTAATTTTAATTTTAATTTTAAGTGCAATTTATTTTGTATTATTTTCCTGTTGTTCGTTGGCCTTAAAGGGTCCATTCCTAGGACACAAAATAAACTAAATATCTATCTATCTATATCTCTCTCTGCACTTTTAACTTCGTCGAAGATAAGCTGGTGGGACTTCAACCTTAGAAGACGTACCTTTCGCAGGTAGACGTCGATTAATCGGCTATTTTCTTCTTGCTCCTCGTTCTCCACGCCGAAGCCAACGAAGAAAAGATTTTCTTCGTACGGCGAACGATTTTTGCGTTTTTTTTTTATTCAAAATGAAATATCTGTACGTTGATTCACCGGTCTTTGCACTTCACATTCTTCACCGTTGACGTAACGTTCCTCGCAACTTTCTGCCCGTCACGAGCTTTTTTTTTGTGTTTATCGTTTAACATTGGCTTAACTGGAAATCCCCTGCCGCTCGAATGTAAATCGCTAAACACGCTATCGCGAGATTTTTCTTCCTCTCCTAACGAGAACCGTGTATTGTCAACGATTGCTACTGTCGACGACGGTTTGCTGACGGAACACGCGATTCGGTCTTCTGTTATCTCTCGTATTTAACATGCTGTTCTTTGAAGTGATTGAATTGTTTCCTGATATTTTTTTTTCGTGTTTCGACGCTGTCAGAATACGCTTTTATCCTTTCTTCTTCTAAAAGGATATATATATGTTGTAATAATTTATTTTATTATTCAATTTTGTTCAACAATATTTATTTTATTTGGATTTTTATTAGGATTTGAAGTTTTAAATTCTTTTAATTTATTTTTTATTCTAAACACCTTTACACACTTTCTCGACATTTTCACTGTAACATCTGAGTGAATAATTTTTTATTACACTTGGCGGTAGATTGTACGATTCATTTCTCATAGAAACACATAACTTCCGGTGTGAATATCATTGCAAACGTAATTTCCGTCCGTTAGGGCTGAAGTACGTGTCCATGGTAATTATCCTTCATTTATTTACACGTATTCTGCCGTACATTTGTCATTCGTTATTTATCTACGGCGACGTCAAGTTCGTCGCTGTAGATCAAATCGCCTTTAGATCGTTTCTACTCTTCGACGAAGATGAGAAATTTCTTTGTGAAAACATAGACGAGAATCGATCGCCGAAAAGTAAACAACTTTATTTTCTATTTTTCTTAAAATCGTGTCGATATAAAAAAGAGTTCAAAAGTAACGGCAAACATTTTTTACAGACACGCCATCGTGACTCGACGAATCCGTAATTGATGATATATATTGTGTTAATTGGATGGAATTAATTAAGCTCGACGCAGTTTCGACGAGATTCTCTTATCGCGGACTTCCATAAACTTGGTTTTTCTTCAAAAACGTTGGATTATCCAAGGTATCCATTTAAACAACCTTTTGTCTATTAAATAACATAATATTTCACTAAAAAAATCTTTATTTTCAGTTTTTCTGCGAACGACAACACATCCATTGGAAAACCAACACCATTTGCAACTTTTTTCATTGACAATTACTACTGCAAAAGCCAACCTGTCCACGTTACACAGGTTTTCACGTTTGAAGTCCGCATCGCGCGAGAACAAGGAGAGGACTAAATCATTCTCGTAAAACCCGGTCGTTATCTGGGTATTACCAGTAGGATAATGATACCAGCAATGATAATGATGATGGTTCTCGTAAAGATACGTCTGTAGATTAACATCGATCCTCGTGCTTTCGAATTTAAAAATGGTTTGGACATGGCTACTTTGTCTTATCTACGAAAAGAAAAGTATGGATCAATATCTGAAGAGTTCGAGTATCGGATAATTGAAAATTTAGACAATATTTAAAAATTCTATCAAATTTATTTAGACATCACCGTTATTTTCCTATTAACAAAATGTCAACGAACCCGGCAGCTAATATTTCATACACGTTCATAGAATCTTTACGACTATCATTTTTATTATCTGAGAATCATGAAAAACTCGCAGAAGAACGTTATTTATTACTGTGTAACACCGGGAAATGATCCACGGTGTTAATGATCTGTGCAAACGAGATAGCCACGAAATTTCCGGTTTCAGAAGAAACCTCCGTTCCGTCATACATACATTACGTCACTTTTTATCAACACACACTGTAGCGCAGACTCGGTGTTATCATTTACCATTCTTATCATGGAACACGGGTACGTACGTACGGATTCGAAAAAAAAAGTTGCACATTCGATAGACTCACCGAATAAGGTATTCGATACGGAATTAATCGCCAGATGGCAGCTGTTGCGATGATTTAAATATATGTTATCAAATTGCAAAGGTATGTAGGGACACTCACGTTAAACAAAAATATAACATTTAATTATTAGACGAGAAGACCCTATAGAATTTTATAAATTTCAGTTTAAATTTTAAAATTAAATTTATTTAAATGGGAGGACTTTTAAATTTAATTTGGCAAATTATAATTTTAATAAATTAATCTAATTATTTTGAGTCAAAATGTATAAATTCGTACGAGACTGTCCTACATACCTATGTAATGCAAAATTATTATTGTATCCTTAGTTAGGTAATAAACGTCATTCTGTTACGACGACTGCGTTTCACTGTATCAAATGATTATTCCCTCTGTACAATTTCATCGCATGTTTAATTGCGTTTGTCGGATACCTGGTACGCGATGTGTAAGAGGATTACAGGTACGACGTTAGATATAGATACTCGAGCGTAACCGAGCGATGCGGGTGTATGTACAGGGAGTTTCATAACCGATTGTACAAAGTGTCAATTTCACATAAAAAAACGTAGAAGAAAATTTCTAAATTTCTAAATACATTGCAGATTAATTTTAACAAATATTATTATATTATATTTTCTTTTTACGATTGGATGTTAATGCTGTGCCCACCAGTTATGGAACAGCCTGTACACGCGTTTTACATACGACACGGTTAAGTAAAAGCAGGTGTACAGGTACGTAAAAGATACCTTTTGTGCGGGCTTTACGTGCTCCACGACCTTTTAAGCGATATGTACACATTGACAAGCGGGGTACGTCAAATTTCGCAATGAATGTGAAGTAAGTCTTATTATTAACGACCGACACGTGGGCAACGTGTCTAATATACACTATGCAAGAGTGGAAATGACAATTAAATTTTGATAGCTCAAAGATATTTACTTTATATCACTACAAGTGACAAAGTTGTAAAATTTATAAATAAATTAAGGGCGCAATTATTTATAGAAGAAAGAACTATATTGAACCAAATATGTGCCCATAATTATGAAAGTGGTCTAAGTCAATATTTAAAAAAAATAAAGTCTTGATAATTTGTTAATAAATGTTTCAAAACCTTTAAACGTAATATCGTACTATTACCTAAATTAATCGAATGACCTAAATCAATCTAATATTAATCGAATGACGAAACTATTTTATATTAACGTTATAGAATGTGATTACTAAGAAAACCGAGGGAATTGTTTCACCAAATCGTTTCCCAACAATGGTCAACGAAACACAAGTGTTTTATCTACGAAACTAGATTATAGCGGGGGGGTATTGTTAATAGCTTGAGTCATACATAGCATGAGAACTAGCAGTTCACCTCGTTTAGGCCCTTTATCACTCCCTGAAACGAACATGGTGGCAGACAATGACACATGGCTACCGACAGAAAAGAAATGAAGTAGAAAATCGATGCAGTTCCCAGATAACGATTTACGTCACTCTGGAATATTGCATTGTTCGATTACTTTCCGCGATACTTTTCATATTTGCCCTGTAATTATTGTTCTTGGTATTTAAAAAACAGAAACTCAAATACGTCGAGATGTAATTAAAAAGAATATTTTCAATTTGATTACGAAAGTGATTAAACATCTTTTACAGTGTACAGTAGTAAATTTAGATATCGTTATTATTGTTACTACCGTTCGCCATTATCTTATCAAAAATCACCTTTTATTCGCCGTTGGGTTTTATCAATCGAACAAAGCTCAAATTATTAATTCTACGGCGTAACATTTTTTTTTATTGTCACTGTGTGTGTACTACACACTTTTACCACTTACACACTGTATTTGTGATTAATAATTACCTCCGTTTGCAACGCTTTCTCGGTCACGGATTCGCGGTAAATGTAGGTGCGCGGGGAAATAAACGAATTTACGGGAAAAACGTGGAAAAACGAGGAAAACCGGGGCGTTCATACATTTTCCATTTTACATCCTAGAATTTTTTTTCTTTATTTGCAACAACGGATCATTCGACGGCACGCAAACGTATTTCTATAACGTGGATGTTCCGTGTCAAGTACACACGTACTTACATGTACTGTACACTGTTACATTTGCACGTTCGCCGTTCGATTAACAAACAAGAAAATTGATGCGAGGATTTACTGCTAACAAACATTGAAATTCAACGGTAAACAGAATCGATAGCATTGTTTGTGAAATGAAAAACTACTTGTTTACTGTGTCAATAAATTCTGCTGAGATTGGCAGTCGATGACGTAAGAATGCATGTTTTTATTAACTATAGTGTGGTAGTCGTTCACGTAGAATTACGTGTTTTTATGAAATTAATTAATTCTAATTTTAATAAAAAAAAGTACTAATAAAAAATTTAGAAATACAGGTCCAGTGGAACGGTTTCCAAGACTAATTACAAATATCATTTTTTTTTAGTTAAAGTATTACTTTAGAAGCAATATGTCATTAAGATTTTTTGTTCCTTACATGCAACGCTATGATCTGAAAAAAATTGGGCTCGGATTTTCAACTTTAAGTAGATTTTTTATAAAAATGAATCGATAGATATTTGTATCACTTTAAAGTGTCTTTATACTCATCACCCTCTATCATTTCCAACCAGTTTCATCCAAAAATCGCTATCAGTTCCTCAACGTATATCAAACATAATAATTATAACATTGATGACACGGAAAAGAAAGAAAACCAGAACAGTATGTGCTGTGTAATGAATATCAATTTAAATTGCCCCATATTTCGCCACAAATATACGCTTAAAGAATTTATTATAGTTTTCTGCAATTATTTCCGGTAACCAAACCGGTGAAAATCTTCTTCAAGATGGAATTCGAGGTCCGTGGATCGAACTTCGGAAACAAGTGGAGGAGTGTGGGCAGCGTTGATAGAAATAAGTGATAATCAGAGCGGAATGTGAGCAATGGAGCATACGATCGACGAACAAAAATACAAGAGGGGCCCAGTTTTCGCTATGCAACAGATATGGAGGGAAAGTCGCTCACTTTGGGCATCGCGGTTTCGAGCATTGAATTGTTGCACAAGTCGACCGTGTACCAATTATCAAACACACACGTACACCTATGTCATTCAATAGTGTGTGTTTGTGCGACGTAAAAAGTCTAATAAAAATAACTTCGATTCCGGTTTCTTATCAAAACTTTCTAAAATTATAATTCCTTGAACAAATTGTGGTTTACATTGCATTTCTTATTATATTAAATGAAAAATTGGAAAAATAATACTCTCATTGGTATTATCACGATAAAAACAAGTGTTTTACTGTTTTCCTGGTGATGCAGTTAGAAACAGTTAGAAAATCAATTTTATTTATATAGATAAAATTCCGGAAGGTTTTCAAGATTGTATTGTAACAATATAAACATATTTAACAAAGTTAAGAAGAATAATGTTGGTTTTGATGGCGAACAGTGTTTCTCACTAGGTTACGGTAGTATTATTGCTGTTCAGAGCGACGAGATTATAGAGTCACGTATTTCCTATCAAATTGATCGATTCCGAGTCAGAACGATCCACTTAAAATGCCTCCGATGGAAATCGAGCTTAATGATCGTGGGCAGCATCCACATACAATACTCACGTGGACATTGGTTCATAAGTCATGGGAGGCTTGGAAGTTCAAATTAAATGTGACGCAATTCTATTGGCTCGTTAAGCTTTTAATGTGACTTCCGTTCACTCTAATTAACTCATTTTTTCATCTAACATTTCTATCATTTTCAAATTCTGTCACCCAGAAATTTGAGAAACTAGAAACGTACTGTACATTCAAAATTAGCGTTATGAAATTACAACACTGTAATGTCCCATTTTTTGAACGCACCTATAGTACATTCCGCCAATATCCGAATAAAATGTCTAAATCCCAATTGTAAATCAAATTTTTATATTTAAATAAAAACAACAATTATGGCAAAAATAGAGAAATATTATACAGTTAATTTAATTTTTTTTAATGGGTTAAAATCTACTTTTTGGAACTTTTAGAGTGATAGGGTTAAACTGAACCTTATCGAATGACAATCGATATAATATCACTACACTGTACAATCTAAATTTAATTCTTATATCGATTAAAATTAATAAAAGTCGTAAAAATCCATAACTTCCTAATTTTAACATTAATCCAGCAGCTTTAAAGTTCAGTTTCCACGACGAACGACCGTATTTAAAGATCCAGGGGAAATCTTACCTGTCCAAGTCAGGATTTCTAAACCAGCTACATAAACGCGTCTCCCGAAATTCTATATTCCCCTTTCGCTTCCGTTCTACGAGTTGTCGCACCGGGAAGGTATCACCGACTGGTATAATACAAGAGAGACTCCGCGTAGGAGAGGACTAACAACGACCTAGGAATTTAAGATAGGCATCACCAGCACTTACGTAAGGTTTACCTTTATGTCAGGAGGAACTAGGAAGCGTGTCGTGCCCGACGGTAATGTAATCGTAATAACGTGTATGGCGGTTGAAAGCTGTTACACGCCGAAGCGAACAGCCAAAAGAACGAAATAGGAGAAGAGGAGAAGTACGGTATGGTCGAGGAAATTATCCAGATTTATTAGCAGTCGATTATTTCTAGTTTTGGATCACCGTGTATAAATATATATATATATATATGTATGTATATAAATATAGTAGTAAAACTAAAAACTTTATATATATATATATATTTAAACTATATATATAAAATTTATATATACTTTTATATAATTATTTATATATTTATAATTCGGTGATCCGAAACTGGAAATAATCGACTGCTAATACTATTACTATTGATATACATATAGTATATACATATAGTAATATATATTAATATATATTTTTACTACTATATATATAATTATAATGATATATATATAGAGAGTTTTATATATGTATATATAGATGTATACGTGTATATACTTGGAAATAACAGCATGTATATTCATGACTCCGGAATATGTACTTTACTACTCTATAATTTCCACGTACACGTGATAAATATATCAAATATGTGTTCATGTTCTAGTAGGAGCGGTAATCCGTTTACAAGATCAAAGGTCGAGATGGGAAAAATGTTGCTGTTCGTTTCGGATACGGTGAAACGGGGTGTAAACGAGATGTTTTCGGCTTCTTCTGCGGTAAAATGCGATACGGATCGAACGGTTGACTGCGCAGTAATTTAATGGATTTCTAATAACGTGCATGGAGATGAAAAGTAATGAAAGAAGCGTGGAGTGGTGAAAAAAAATAAATTGCTGGCGAACAAGAAGAGGATTAAAGATTCGATGCGGGTTTTTTTCGATTATTGACAAATTGTTGCTTGGTTAATAAAATACAATGTCAAAGATTTTAAATTTGTGAATAATGTCAACTTTAAGTAATTGTTACACGCTAATTAGAAGAGTGTCACTAAAACTTCGTTTTTTCCTAAATTGACAAACTATAACTTAACAGTTTTCAAGATTTTTAGAAAAATAATATTTGTTTCAGTTATGGTATACAGTCAACTATAATTTGTGTAACTTTTAAAACAATCCACGAAAAAACGCTCTATTTGGAGCAGAATGAGCTTTAATAAAAAAAAATCGTCACCTCTAATCGATTTCATCACACGCCAATCACGATTCTCAAAAACTCGCCCAAGACGCAGGTAATATCCGACGCATTATCTATGAAATCCCAGCAGAAAATGAAAGTAAAACGAGCTGCAGGAACACGGTAAACCGACAAGTTGCCACAAAAGGTCAACGTAAAAAATGAATAAAAGTAAAAAAAAAAAAGAATGTCAATGAACTCGCGACGCAGAAAATTCTAGCAGTTTTGAAAGCTGTTCATTGAATCGAAACCACCTTCGGAATTGAATTCATTCAATTTCCCATGCTTACAATTAAATCTGACAACTTACTTCTCTAACGACGCGGTGTTAATTACATTAATTATTCGCTATACCCATTGCTCATAATTCAGATCTGATTCCGAGATGGCTGCATCCGGTAAGAAATTCCTCGATCATTATCGATCGACAAAGATCCGATAAATAAAAAAAAAATAAACAAAATACGTTACGTGGCACTTATAAATAAATCAAAGGGGACCGTGAAATTCAAGAGTTATGATAACACGTGGACTTCTTTTATCCGCCATGCCGCAACATCCCCTATTGTTACAACAGTCCGCAAGACAATGGACAGATATTACGGAACGGACGAGCAGAAACGGTAAAATAAGAAGAGAAAATAACCTGCGAGTCAAGATCTCTCTGAAAAGCCCGCGGCTGTCCGTTAGATCGAACGTGTGCGATATCTTCGCTGCGATTGTTGCGTTTCTAATAAAAAATAACGAAATCGACGAATAAAATCTGACGAATTCGCATGAAATTTAACACTAGATTTACGGATGTTGATTATATACCTACTTTTACTGAAGTGTACTTTACTAATATGCTAATATAAATTACTAAGTGTAAATTAACATTTACATATATTTCATTACTTAACTAAAAACCAACGTATGCGAAATTTTGCGTTGGAAACAACTTTTAGAGATATTTAAGAGAAATGTTATTCGTCCTGGAAGATTGGCTATTCGATTAACTGCAAATATAATTGCTGGACATTTACTTTTATCATTAATTGGTTCTACATATATTTCATTATATTTATTTTTAGTTTTTATTGTTATTATTGCTCAAATTAATTCCATCCTGTAATAAGAAATTTCGCAGTTGAACAAAATTTGACTGGACTGGTATCTGAACGTGATTCACCGTGGATTTCTAGCGAACGGATGGGTTCGAAGTGCAAATAAAGGAAAATGACCATCTATTTGGACTGGAACAAGGTGTATTTACACGATCATGCGCCGCGCAGGTAATTACGGAACATTAGGTCGTTACGGTGCGATGTTATTACGTGACGGAAGTGTAATATAACACGCGAGAAACAGTACTTCGCTGGTACGTATATATATGTATATGTGCATAGGTGTAGGAAAATAAATTAATATGAAACGATCTAACGTTATTACGCGGCGAACATGGAAATTTATTATAGTTTATAGAATTAGACACTGTTGTAGAATAGAGAGACTCTTAATGTGATATAATGGTTCGTAATTATGAAATTCTTACTCGGTATATTAATATTAATTAATAGAGAGCGTGTGTACATGTAATTTTGTGCTTTGTATAGATAAATGGTGTGTAAATCAAACGTATGATTTCTTATTTATGAAATTGACACGTTTTTCGATAACTAGATATATTTACAGAGTCTATTTATTAATATAAAACGATCTATATCATATATATCTGACCCATATGATTTATTGACATCGCGAAAACGAGGACAATCGTTTCCTGTTGAAATATCGCAATTGTTTCCACACTGTTTACCGATACCGAGCCAGCTGATAACAATTTAGCACCGGGCAAACACGTCGAACGATATCATTAACGACTT
Organism: Mimumesa dahlbomi; assembly: GCA_917499265.3. Lineage (NCBI taxonomy): Eukaryota > Metazoa > Arthropoda > Insecta > Hymenoptera > Crabronidae > Mimumesa > Mimumesa dahlbomi. The sequence goes on along the minus strand of OU824120.1, from coordinate 10,961,201 downwards.
ATGGAAGTCGTAAAAAAATCTCGGGTAACCCCGTAGAATTTTTTTCGTCGCCCATAATAATTTGCCCGCCATAATCACGTATTAACGATTCGAAAATGGTTTGAAATCGGAAATTTTAGCGTTTCACCTGGTACCTTCGTGCAATTAAAGCTCATTATCGCGAGCGGAGAGTTTCTCATTTGAATTTATCACATCGCCGGAAAGTGATACAAAGATCCATAATGGATCATGCGCGAAACGACGATCCACCGTTGCAGGGATCTTTTCTCGCGTATCATTCCGTCTGTAAGTAGCACTCGGGATATTAATTAAGCAATTTGTCCGATAAGTGTGTTACATCCTTCGCGATGAAATTGCGTTGCATACAAGGCTGAAGTGAATTTTTAATTTTTTTATTGGGGAATTAAAGTGGTGGTATGAGAAGTGTTATTACCGTATGAAAGTATACTAATTAAAGAGTGTTTAAAGAGAAATTTGTGAAAAAATATTAAGAAATCGAGCTGGTTTCGTTTTGTTTAATTTTGAGAATGCAAAAATACATTCACCCGCAACATTTTCCTACTTATTGATTGATAATGCGTTTATTACCCCCTCCCCTCTTTTTTTCTGCGTAGAGAAATATAATATAAAAATCCTAATTATTAATAATTGTCAACCACGCAAGGGGGGCAAGTTTACAAAGAGAATCGACATTATTGCCGGTTACTCGGAAGGCTTGCTTTCACAAAAGAATGTAAAATTACTTCACCTTGACTTTAAGATATAATTAACCTTGCGGAAGCATTCCATTAAGCCTAACTTTCAACTAAAGATAATCAAGTCTTCTACCTTCGCGATTATAAAGCGAAATAACCGACTACTTAATCGTTCCTTAAGTTAATCAGAAAAAAAAATATATGCTATCCGAAAACATCCATTATCTTAGAATCTTTGCAAACAATAATTATCTCAATTATGGTATAATCCACACAAATATATGTATACATACATGTATACACGTGTTACCATAATTCTTTTAACAATTACCACAGATTCTACCAACTTTTTTATCTAATCCTCCCAATTGCTGCGTATCAAAATGTTTTATTCTACAATGTCAACTTTGAGTAATTGTTACACGCTAATTAGAAGAGTGTCACTAAAACTTCACTTTTTCCCAAATATGACAAACTGTAACTTCACAGTTTTCAAGACTTTTCGAAAAGCAATGTTTCTTTCATTTATGGTACACTGTCAACTACAATTCGTGTGACTTTTAAAACAATCCACGAAGAAAACGCTCCGTTTGGAACAGAATAAATATATAATATTATAATCGAAAATATTTCTTTCTTCCCCAACAAAATGTTAACCATAAAATAAAGTCACCTTTCTAACATTCAGCCAATCCCATCGAAACACTGTGTAACCCACACACTCTCTCAATCCCAACACCAATACTTATCACACTTTCCACACACAATCCACGAAATTCGCGCAATGAAAACCGGCAAAAAAAACATCTAAAAAAAAATTCGCGGTGATCCAACGGACAGTAGAAACGAGTCGCGTGCTCGCCACCGCACGATGATTAGCTTTATCTCCTGGTAACGGCGAGCATTAACAAGCTCGCACCGACTTACACACGTGTGTACGTGTGTCTGTGTGTGTGTTTCGCGTTGCGGATTGTGCATCGATGGCGCATGGCGCGAAAGTCGCAATACTTTGCGCACGTGCCACGTGCATTCTGTTCTCCGGATACACGCGTGGCATTACGTCTGCGCCAGACGTTTTCATGCAGCTGACGTCGTCCTTTGGATGCACCTTTTCCGCTCTCTTAAAAGTCGTCGCGTATGCGTGCCGTCGGCGTCGCGAACAACGACGCCGGGCGTCGGCTTCCGCGAAGCCGGCGACGCGCGTCCGCGTCGCTTTGAACCGTTACTGGTCGACGGAGAAAGAAATATATATACAGGGTGTATCATAAATGCGGGGACACTTTTTCAGTATCGATAGTACGCACCAAAAGATGAAAAAAGGACCAAGGAAGTTAGGTCCGAAAATCACCCCCTATCGAGATACAACCCCTTTTGTAAAAATTTTTTAAAAAATCATATCCACAAAAAGCATCGAAAATGCAAAGCTATGGGCCAAGTACAAGAGAATGTTACATTGGAATAGGTTGCTCATTAACATAAACTGCATTTTACACAGGATTTGAAATCAATCAAATGTGAGCAAGTTTGATTGATTTCAAATCCTGTGTAAAATGCAGTTTATGTTAATGAGCAACCTATTCCAATGTAACATTCTCTTGTACTTGGCCCATAGCTTTGCATTTTCGATGCTTTTTGTGGATTCTTTCGTCATTTCCGCAAATTTTTAGATATCGACCTGAATCTTTCACTGTCTTATTGGGCTTCGAATTCCGCGTCCAACACGTCCCGGATCGTTTTAATATCTCAATCATTGTGGAAATGGCGATCAAATTACGAAAATCGCGAAAAATCGCGAAAAATCGTCAAATTCAACCAGTTTTTTGGTCGGCATTCGCTCAATTTTTGAGATAGCCGTCTGAAACTTGTACCATTGTTTTAGTTGGGAAATTCTACGCCAGATCAATGTATAATAGTCGTACTTTTCGAAAATTTCATTTTTCGCAAAAATCTGAAGGGGGTAGGTCAGGATTTTTTGCGATTTTCGTAAATCGCTTGCCATTTCCACAATTTTTGAGATATTAAAATGATTCTTTCACTGGCTTATTCGGCTTCGGATTCCGCGTCCAAAACGCCCCAGATCATTTTAATATCGCAAAAATTGCGGAAATGACGGGCAAATTACGAAAATCGCAAAAAATCCTGACCTACCCCCTTCAGATTTTTGCGAAAAATTAAATTTTCGAAAAGTACGACTATTATATGTTGATCTGCCGTAGAATTTCCTAACTAAAACAATGGTACAAGTCTCAGGTCGCTATCTTTAAAATTGAGGGAATGCCGACCAAAAAACTGGTTGAATTTGACGATATTTCGCGATTTTCGTAATTCGGCCGCCATTTCCGTAATTTTTGAGCTATTAAAATGATCCAGGGCTCTTTGGACGCGAAATCCGAAGCCGAGTAAGATGCAAAAAGAATCAGATCGATATCTCGAAAATTGTGGAAATGACGAGCGAAAAACGAAAATGGTGAAAAATCCCTGACCTATCCCATTGTGCAGGTCAGGGATTCACCCACATTTTCGTTTTTCCCTCGCCATTTCCATAATTTTTTAGCTATTTTAGTGATCGAGGTCATTTTGGATGTGTAATTCAAAGCCGAATAAGACAGTGAAAGAATCAGATCGATGTCTAAAAAATTGTGGAAATGCCGAGGGAATTACGAAAATCACGAAAAATCGTCAAATTCAACCAGTTTTTTGGTCGGCATTCGCTCAATTTTTGAGATAGCGACCTGGGACTTGTACCATTGTTTAAGTTAGGAAATTCTACGGCAGATCAATGTATAATAGTTGTACTTTTCGAAAATTTCATTTTTCGCAAAAATCTGAAGGGGGTAGGTCAGGATTTTTCGCGATTTTCGTAAATCGCTCGCCATTTCCATAATTTTTTAGATATCAAAATGATTCTTTCACTGCCTTACTCGGCTTCGGATTCCGCTTCCAAAACGCCCTGGATCATTTTAATAGCTCAAAAATTACGGAAATGACGGGCAAATTACGAAAATCGCAAAAAATCCTGACCTACCCCCTTCAGATTTTGGCGAAAAATTAAATTTTCGAAAAGTACAACTATTATATGTTGATCTGACGTACAATTTCCTAACTAAAACAATGGTATAAGTTTCAGATCGCTATCTCAAAAATTGAGCGAATGCCGACCAAAAAACTGGTTGAATTTGACGATTTTTCGCGATTTTCATACATCGCTCGCCATTCGCGCAATTTTCAAGATATAAAAATGATCGAATATGTTTCGAATGCGCATTCTGAACCTTAATTTTACGAAGCTTGATGTCAAAAACGTAACGTAACAAACATTTCTAATTTAATATGTTAACAATCTGGATGTGTGTGAGAGGAAATTTCATATACTAACATATATAAAATCTACGTTATCGGCAGAAAAATTATCTCGCATGGAATGAAACAAATGTTAGGGTTTTACACCGGGCTGCGTGACAGGCTGAACATGGAGATGGAGAAGGAGGAGAGGAAGAAGACGACGTTTCTTACAAAATCCTCGACTTTTTAGATCAAAATATCTCGCGATTGGCTTGATGGATCTTCTCGTAGTTAGGCTTAAATTACTCGGGTGGACGTCCCCTACAAGAATATCACCATAGTTTGGGGGAAATATGCGGATTTAATGCCGTTTGAATACCCCGAAAACCTCGATTTAATTCTTCCGGAAAAGAGTAGTTCAGGTCTACCAGTCGGGAACTCTTGTACTTGGCCCGAGTCAAGACCTTAACTCTTGATCTCCGAAATGGTACGTTGTAGAGGACCGATTTTGATTGCAATATAACCGAAAGAGACTAAAGTTTACGAAAAAAAATATCACTATCTACGCAAAGGAAGATTTAGTGAATGCCCTTAATGTTTCCCAAGTTGTTACAAACCTGCTACGATATAGGTAATCGACGTTGTTTGGATTAAACAAGAATAAATGCTATTTAACAGCAATAACCGTAGCAATTATATTTTTTTCTGTTATCTTTGATCTTCTCCGGTTATATTGCAATCAAAACGGGTCTTCTACGACGTACCATTTCGAAGATATGATTTTTTAAACATTTTTTACTAAAAGTCTTATATCTCGATAGGGGGTGGTTTTTAAACAAAACTTTAGAGAGTTTTTCTTTATCTTTTGGTGCGTACTATCAATTCTGAAAAAGGGTCGCCGCATTTATGTTACACCCTGTATATGTATATCGAGCACGTTCTGTTGGATAGTTGAAATTTTTTTATTGTGCGTATGCTCTTTTTACTTTTTTAAAAAGACGTAAAAAACAACGTATCTTAAAATTACGGATCTGCCACTTCAGGTTGGAACGAGGGGTCGATTCTAATTACAGTTCTATTTCGCAGAAGATTTTTCGCGTGATAAACTGTTATTACGAAGAAATTACCCTATGTATTTTACAACGAGCCTGGCACGTTTTTTTCACGGGATCAATGAATTCTAAATACATGCTCCGTGTGTGATTACAACGGGACTATCGTTACCTTTTTTTATGGCACGTTAATTAAGGAAGTTTGATATGTACACGTGTACGGTTCGCTGGAGAAATAGGTCCGTAACAATTCTGATTCTGTCACTGTCATTAATGATTCGAACATTATTTTATATTTTAAATTAATTTTTCCTCACAATAAATTAGTAAATTAATAAATTAATTTATCGTCACAATAAATCAGTAAATTAATCATTTTTCGTCATAATACATTAATAAATTAATCTTTCGTCATAATAAATTAATAGTGTTTTACTTGGCAGACATTTATTCATGTTCTACTTGCATAGCTACACGTATAAATAAACGATGTCACGAATTCCATGGCGTAGAAATATTTTGCGCGACTTACTGTGCCAAGTACACACAATTTCCCATTCATGTAAAAGTCCCTTGATTATAATGGTAATACATCTTCCAGAATTTCTAAGACGAGGCGCATATTTCACGCAGCGTTATGCCACGTCACGGGGTTAACTGTGAATAGAAATTTCTCGACTTCAAGATGCGTTACATAATTGACACTCCTTCTCCAGGGATTCCTTTCACGCTGCATTTCCTTCGAGTTAAACAAATCTACCGCGAGAGATTGACACGCACGGTAACTTCCAGTATTAACATTTCCCCGGGGGACATTAAAGCGACTCCCATTACAACTACAAAGAACGTCGAGTATGTATTCCTTTGGCGAATCATTTCAAATCGTTTATTTTCCTTTCGTACGGCTTGAATTTATCATTCGCGTTACTCGATGGCAAAACAAACTCTAATGGAGAATTGCGTTCCGACGACACCGCGGAATTTCATCTAATCTATCTGTTTCTCAGATTTCTATCGATTTGAAAAATCTGCGAACCGGCAATTTATCCGCGAATAGAACCAAGTATACATATACAGGGTGTTCCATTAAGTTGGACGCAACCGGAACCAGGTGATAACTGACGTAATTCTAATATAGGGATGTAACATTCTCAATGTTCTATCAGAGGGCTCCGTTAGGCCCGGCCACGCGACAGTTTCTACTGGTACGGTATCCTACTGGTGCAGAACTTCTACTGTCGCGCTGCCGGACCCAACGAAGTCCTCCGATTGGCTATCGTTTTTCGTTAATAACTTGGCCATAAATTAAGATACGGCATTACGAATGTCATTTCCCTATATTAGAATTACCTCAGCTATCACCTGGTTCAGGGACGTGCACGTTAGCTGGGACACCCTGTATATATCTCTCTCTCTCTCGTTGACTCCATGGATGTTGGTCAGTGTGCTAATCATTTACCTGTACCGTTACTTCTCGTTTTACCCATATAAAGATTTACACGAACGCATCCGGCGTTCCTTCTAGTAAATAGCCGTTCTCACGTGTGTTGTAACACCGTAATGCATTTCAAAGCAGGCCAAAACGGCCCGATTATCTCCACACCTTTCTCGCTCATTAATCTTTCCGAGGAACAGCGAGGCACTCCGTGCAACGCTGTTTAAATGGTAATTACCCGGACGAATTAAAACGGCGAATGAGTGAACGCGTTCACGTGCTGATGAAAAGAAAAGTAAAACACGCTCGCGCTAGAAAGCGAGGGCATACGTTAGAATTCAGTTAGAAATGCAATTACCCGAAGAATGTTTGTCTGTACACCTGATCATACGGGTTTCCATTAAAAGAATCGAGTTAAAAGTATCGCGGTATTAGAAAGCATTTGTAGCGAATTAATCTCGGATATGGGTCAACATATTTTCTTCCCCCCCTCTCCACCCTCACATAGACACTTATTTTTTTTTTAAACTTTTATCGAAACATCAGTCACGCATTAGTGACGGCAAATGTATATTTAAAGAAGATGTATGAGATGAAAGTTGAACGTATCAAATGTAAATTAGGGGATACCGATGGGTTTTGAGAAATATGAGTTAAAAATTGTGAGAAAAGTACTCGAAATTAAATAATTAGGATGGAAAGTGAAAATTGCAAATTTTAGGAGAAATGGTGTAATTATTTTAATGGGAAATCCAGATTTAAGTGCGATCTTAAGTAATCGGAGCTGAGACAGGGACTTTCGCGATGGGTTTTGTACACGGAGTAACGTGAGTACCTGGATACTGTAACATGTTTGCAGAACAAAGACACGCGCACACACCACCGATGACTCACCAACATATTCAAATGCCCAACGAGTTCAAGGGCGTTGGCCTCGTCGCATAAATGAACATAATTTGTTTAGAAATTAGATAATGGGAAGAAAATTATAATAACAGATATAACACATCATATTTGGCGTCAAATTCGAAATTTAAAAGTCCACTGTGTTAGAGAAACGATCATCAAGCGGAAATATAATCTGAGTGACTTTTAATTAAACAATTAATACATTTTTACTGTCGAGTTAATGTTAATAAATGAATGAGTAGCTATAACTCATCGTTGTATTTTTAAAAATATTTATAATGACAGTAATAAGCACACTTTTCAATTTAGAAAACGTGATACTTGATAGTAGACACACACACGTGTAATTTGTTATGCTATCTGCAGAATACGTGTGATTATCGAAATGAAAAAAAAATGTTTTCACAAATGAAACTCGTAGACAAAGGTATTCCAAGTACTTTCGTTTCACAATACAATTTCTCGCTTAAGATATGTCTGATTAATATGTATATTTCAATCGATACGTTTATCGCAAATAATTTTGAAAACAAAATCCGAATTTCCCAAGTTTAACCTAACGGATCACAAAACCCGGGTTTCAGTATTGCGAATACCTTTCAGTTGTTATTCCTTTTTCCGCCGGCATTCTTTGACACGGTAAGAAATTCGAATATCTAAGAGCCGACGTAACGGGTTGCACGGTCCGTTAAATATAGAAAAGTGGTTACGAGGAGAAAAATTGTCAGTCCGGAATGACCGACGGTAATGCCTCGAGACCTGAAGTCGTAAAAATAAACGACGGTATAAAGTCAAATACTGTTCCTTAATTCAAAAGCGTTTTAACATCCGCGGAAAAGCCGATAAACAGAATTTAGAAAGTGCGAAACCGTTCGGGGGTTTCGGTTACTTAACATTTTTACCGTAAGTTTATATTATATTTATCGTAGCAGTTCTTTAAAAGTAACGTTCAAACTTTCTCTGTTCGAGGCACGTAATTAATTGTGTTCTCCGCGGACAACCAGAATTAGCAATTCAACCAGCGAAATGAAATATACAATAAGCGAGTAAAGAAGGTTTCTAGGGCTTTCGTTTCCATTTTCAATCTCCGCGTCGTCGAACCGTGGAATTGCCGAGATTTTCTTCTTCCGTCGCGGATTCGAGATACAGCTATAGCCGAGGCATCGAAATGATCGGTCATCCATAAAATTTACAACTCACCGGATCTATAGATCCCACGATTCAACGTGAAACGGGTAAATCCGTTGAATCGATAATATTTCATTTTTATCAATTCTCCCGCAATAATGGAAAACACTGTTTATTCTAGTAACCTAGATATTCCACTCGTCGAAATCTAATTATCCAAAATGATCTATTTTACCTTTACATACCAATGCAGTGGTAAATCAAATATTACACCTTTACCTCGATAAACAAACTTTAAATATAACGTACACATAAATCCAATAAAAATTACCTGGCAATATCAACGATCAATATAATTATTAAAGTATTTTTAGATGCAAGCATCGCACTAAATATTTCTTTATTTGTCTAACAATATTCTCCCGTAACAATAGAAAACACTGTGTATTCTAGTAACCTAAATATTCCACGAGCCACTTAACAAAATCTAATTATCCAAAATGATCTATTTTACCTTTACATACCAGTGCAATGAACCATAAATTATACCTTTACCTCGATAAACAAACTTTAAATACAACGATCAAATAAATCCAATAAAAATTACCTAACAATATCAACGATCAATACAATTATTAAACTATTTTTAGCTACAACCACCACACTAAATATTTATTTATTTATCTAACCATCTAACAAACTTTAAATACAACGTACAAACAAATCCAATAAAAATTACCTAACAATATCAACGATCAATACAATTACTAAAATATTTTTAGCTACAACCACCGCACTAAATATTTCTTTATTTCTCTAACCGGGGTACGTGTGAAAAACTTTTTCTCCCTCCGCTACACGCATGACCTTTTCAGCAAACAACTCTGCAGACAGGATGTTTTCATGATTAGCCTCGTGGCGCGAGACAAAAGAGAGAGAGAGAAAGAAAGAGAGAGAGAGACTCTCTCCAGCAGGTAAGTAAATACACGTAGGTATGTATGTACGCGCGGACGCGGCACGCGATTTGCGCAAACGTCTTGATCGCTCGTCTACCAGGCGAACATAAGCCGAAGGCGTGTAGAATAGCGATCGCATCGGATGCAAGCACGTGTGTGCGTGTGTGGTGTGTATGTGTGTGTGTGTGTGTGTGTCGCCCACTTGCTCGCGGGACCACGTGACACCGTCGTGGCGCGCCGCGACGCACGCTTGCGTGACGAGACACGTGCGGGTGTGCGTGTCCGCGGCGTCGCGTCGCCAGGTTACGCGCCGTTCCACGCGGTAACAACACTATCTGCATACCGAACTATGTATCTGTCTATGTATATATGTTTATATGTATGTACGTAAATTAATCAAAATTATTTTCTTTGGCCGTTTATAGCGATCAAAAACAGAGAGTTAGAAAATAATTTTGATTAATATACATATTGCGATCGCTAAAATTAACGGTATGTATGTACGTATGTAGCTATGTATAATGTATGTATGTATGTATCTATGTCTAAATGTATCTCTGTATATATGTATATGTATGTATGAATGCATGTATGTGTGAATGCATGTATGTGTGAATGCATGTATGTATCTATCTATGTATAAATGTATTTCTGTACATATGTATGTATGTGTGAATGCATTTATGTATCTATCTATGTATAAATGTATCTCTGTACATATGTATGTATTTCCATAGCTAGATGTCTACCCTGCAGAGTTTCTATGCGGTTTATAGGAATAATGAATTTTCATTCGTTGTCTAAAGTCTTTGTTAATCAGTTTCAACGTATGTATATCAAATGGTGCGGAGAATGATTAATATCGAATGAATTGTTCAAGTATTAAGTAACTTCAAGTTAAGGTGATTTAATAATATTGTAGTTTAATGAGATGACAAATTTCATGTGACTAAGTTTACGACGGATTCTAGACAAAGTATCCGAGCCCGTTCCTGTTTCTCGGAATGAACGGTTTTAAATAAATCTTTAATATTAGCTCTCAACATTTAAAGTTCAAATATTTATCCCCGAAATGCCAGGAATGAAATATAAAATGATATACGATTATGCTAACTAAAAGCACATGTCCATACTATACATATACATATATATTTATGTTTAAATAAATTTGTATAACTTTTTATCTTCCACATACAAAAAAGTAAGTATAATTTCTTAAACACTTCAACCCTTGAATGAAATATATGTTCCCTTAATTAATCCTCGTGTAACAATACTTCTACGACGATACAAACGTTCCCGTTACCCAATTACATCGGACCGACGTAAACATGAAATTATTAAGATGTTATAATTATGAATTCGTTTCTGCTGTTGAACTTTTGCTCAGGTATGCGGACGGCTTAAGAACCGCGACGCTCTCCACCGTGGAAAGAAAGGGGGAGCACCGGTGGCTTGTCCCTGAACTCGATACTTTTGCTGCCATTGTGAGCTCGTTGCAAAAAGATTTTTTTTCTTTTTACATACAAGTTGCAAGCCCCCGGCTATGCTTTTAAACGAGCCGATAAATTAATGATACCAGGAGACCAGAAACCGTGGACCGTTACTACTGCACTTTTGCAAAAAACCTATTGTTACCATGCTTCCCTGTTAAGTATGCAATAATGTTTCAACAATTCGTGCCGTGATTTTATAATAATTTTGTAAGATTCACGCGGCTGTATTGACACCGTGTTACAACATGTGATGAACTTTGGTGTGTCTGTGTGAGTGCATTTAAATTTCGCCCTACTTGCAATGAAATGAATTGAAATACCCAAGGTGAGAGAAATTAAAGGAATTTTTCTTTTACATTTTCAATGTTACATTGTTTATCTAGTAACAATCAATTACTTAAATCTTTTTAAACGTATTTAATCATGTGGTTCAGTGATAAACAAAGTATTTTCTCGTGGCCCACCAAAGTCTGTTAATTGTGTAAACAATACATTTCTGATTTCTCTCAGAGTGAATTAATTATTTTAAAAAAATCTGTGATACAGTACATCCTTTTTAGTATTTAACGTAATTTTACGACCAGTGTAACACACCGTGAGAATTATTAGCTCGATTACATGAAAATGTAGCGGGGAATTAAGAAAACATACTGTGCTACGGTGTCTCTCGACATTGCCGCAATGTTGCACGACTTTCCAACAGCAGGTAGAAGATAGTTCGACCATGTAACAAATAATTATGAGTTTTCCCACTATCGTGTCATCTCACAATTGCCAGAAAGGCCCTGACAGGCCTCCCACAGCTTTCTCAAGGCCCTAAACATTTTATTTCAGACAAAGTAAGAGTTTCTAGGAAAATTATACCACGTTTTGTCGTTCTCTTCTAATATTGAAGATGATTCGATAATAATAGAGATGTTGGGACGTCTAACTAAAGATGTTTCCATTGCTATTGAAAAGACTAGCCAAATTATGGGGATGGGAGACACCCTTTCATTATGTTATTTGAATACGTATTCACGGAGTTACATGAAAGGGATACCAAACCCTTCAAATGCACAGCAAATTATTCTATACTGGAATACATAGTCAAAGCACGACCACCCAAATGTCTAGTATTCATTGCAACCCCTTTGCTGATATCAGCTTTATCGGATCCATCAAAGAAAAATTAGAGTTTTACTTAGTTATGTATAAATAAATCTCACAGAGGCATAAATTCGAGATGTTTCTACGTGGATATGTAAAAAGTTATCTTTCTTTTCCTTCCATAACTACAAATCTCTCAAATTTCAACACCTAATGTACCTGCCAGTGAACATCTAATATGAAAACATAACGTCTGAAATAAATATTTATGTAAAAAGAATATTGTTGCTTTCATTCACCATAAATTAAGTTAATTTTAGTATTAAAATAATTTTTCTTTAAACGAAAAAGATTCGAGTCTGAAGGGGTTAAAAAACTTCATTTTTTATTAAGTTAATCGGTTCATATCGGGATTCGACAGGGGACACATACACCCGACCCAGATAATGTATGTGCATAAGTACACACTAAAAGTGAATGGATTAAGCGTGCAGCTGCACAGCCCTCGCCAATTTGAGTCGAGCGTTTAACACGACGCGTGCCTCTACGGATGGCGATCGGAATTCCAACTTTCCACGTGGGGCATATTTCTTGCCTTTTGTCCGCACTCGGAAGTGAGCATAAGCATCGGTCCGCTCATAAATAAGGCATAACCATGAGCACGGCCAGCGTAGGCGAGCAACCGAGTCTGTGTGCGTTAATACAGACGTAGAAGTTCTTGTGTTGTACTGGAAAGGGCGCAAAGGGAAACTGAAAAAACGAGCACAGCGAGGTAGCCACTTAGAGGATGCTTTTACCTCGGTATCTAAGCTATATTGTTTTCCATAAATTTATATCTCTGTGATATTTAAATGGAGGCTCGACACGAACTGCCTTGATGTTACTTTTTCTTTCTATTGGAGCCATTGAAATATGACTTTTATACAGATTGTTTTGTGTTGTATATGTTTTTTTTTGCGAACGTTAAATTGTTTAACCGGTTATGTGCGGTGATTTCTGTGCAGAAGTGCGCACCAGTGTGTGTTGCGATAATCAAGCGATGATGGGTATAGTAGTCAAACGCACTTAACTGGTTAATAACTCGAAAATTACAGAAATGGCGAGCGATTTAAGAAAATCGCCAAAAATCGTCAAATTCAACGAGTTTTTTGGTCGGCATTCGCTCAATTTTTGAGATAGCGTTCTGAAACTTGTACCATTGTTTTAGTTAGGAAATTCTACGGCAGAACAATGTATAATAGTTGTACTTTTCGAAAATTTAATTTTTCGCAAAAATCTGAAGGGGGTAGGTCAGGATTTTTTGCGATTTTCGTTTTTCCCCCGCCATTTCCGTAATTTTTAAGCTATTAAAATGATCCAAGGCGCGTTGGACGCGGAATCGGAAACCGAATAAGATGCAGAAAGAATCAGATTGATATCTCAAAAATTGTGGAAATTACGAGGGATTTACGAAAATCGCAAAAAATCCTGACCTACCCCCTTCAGATTTTTGCGAAAAATTAAATTTTTGAAAAGTACAACTATTATACATTGATCTGGCGTAGAATTTCCTAACTAAAACAATGGTACAAGTTTCAGACCGCTATCTTTAAAATTGAGCGAATGCCGAACGAAAAACTGCTCTAAATTGATGAATTTTCGCGATTTTCGTAATTTCTTCGTCATTTCCGTAATTTTTGAGCTATTAAAGTGATCCAGGGCGTTTTGGACGCGGAATCCGAAGCCAAATAAGACAGTGAAAGATTCGAGTCGATATCTAAAAATTTGCGCAAATGCCGAGCAAATTACGAAAATCGTGAAAAATCGTCAATTTCAGCCAGTTTTTTGGTCGGCATTCGCTCAATTTTAAAGATAGCGATCTGAAACAGGCACCATTGTTTTAGTTAGGAAATTCTACGGCAGATCAATATATAATAGTTGTACTTTTCGAAAATTTAATTTTTCGCAAAAATCTGAAGGGGGTAGGTCAGGATTTTTTGCGATTTTCGTAATTCCTTTGCCATTTCCGTAATTGTTAAGCTATTAAAATGATCCAAGGCGCGTTGGACGCGGAATCGGAAACCGAATAAGATGCAGAAAGAATCAGATTGATATCTCAAAAATTGTGGAAATTACGAGGGATTTACGAAAATCGCAAAAAATCCTGACCTACCCCCTTCAGATTTTTGCGAAAAATTAAATTTTTGAAAAGTACAACTATTATACATTGATCTGGCGTAGAATTTCCTAACTAAAACAATGGTACAAGTTTCAGACCGCTATCTTTAAAATTGAGCGAATGCCGATCAAAAAACTCTCATAATTTAACGATTTTTCGCGATTTTCGTAACTCTTTCGTCATTTCCGCAAATTTTTAGATATCGACTTAAATCCTTCACTCTCTCATTCGGTTTCGAATTGGTCGATAGAGTATTTCATGCTGAAATTAAACGAGAAGAGAAATAATTGATTAGATGATAAAATACCCTCCCATATCAGGGTAGAAAACTTTGTATTGTAAAAATATTTAATTCTCTGGTACGTACAATGTCTGTAAGCTAAACATGTCGCTGATAATATCGTAATACGGTGCAACATTGGAAGCATCTTGCGTTAGAAGCGTGACTCGTCGAGCCTTATAATCATAATTCTTCAACGAAGGGGGGAATTTTTAATTCGCCTGCCGTTTAAAAGTTCCCAGATAAATCGGGGGAATTTCGCGAACGGTATCGTGGGCAAGATAACTTATTTTCCCCGACGGAATAAGGTTCGAGTTCAGATTTATCGAGAATGCCTTTTAAAGATGGGAGCATATTCTCTAAGAAACGTGACTCGTTAATCGGGACCATCGCGAACTGTTTGCCTGGTTATTAACCAGCTATGGAATCAACGACAATATCGTAAATACCTCGTAAATTATTGCAATTATATATATTTCGAACCTGGCCTACTATTTCTGGTATCATTATCTTAATTGTAAGAGTGTCTTTTCGAAACGAGCAAGATAATCGTGGAAATTAACGCGAATGTATTGTGTATAAATTGTTAAACCAACTCGTGTAGAAATAATTGCAAAAAGCTTCGATAAGAACGATGATTAAAGTCAGCTGACGTTTGGATGTTTGAAAATAATGACGATCAATTAAAATTTTACGTTAATTGTATGTATAGAAAAGTAAAGGAACTTGCTTCATTCTTCAAGTACAATACTTGTCAATAGAAACATTCGAACTATTACATCCTGTTGTACCCGATACAATATTCGCGAATTTGCATAACACGTCCTTATTACTGAGACTTCTGAAACCACGCAAAAAAAAGAAAGAAAACGGTAAAAGAACGCCGCGGCAAGAATAAAAAACAAGACTTCTCACAAGCTTCGTGAGAAACTTACAAACTTTTCGAAAATCCGTGTAACGGTCAGTTCACATATCATTATGGTGCCCCTTTCTGCAACACGGTCATTATATGTACGAAGCGAAGGAACAGAAAAACTGCATAAAAGATCTTGTAAACCAAACAAATTCAAGAAAAATAATTTTTTGCCATAATTTTTCTAATAAACTTTTCCCTACACAAGAAACTTGCATATACGTTATACAGTAAAGTATCTAATTACCAGGGTATTTAAATAAATTTCTAACTCGATGCAATTATCATTAAAATCTTAATGACATACATAGGTTCGTATTCAATTTGAATTAATTTACGACGGTTCAAATGTAGCCTAATGTTTACGTGTTTTCGTGTAATTACCGGTCCGTGTAAACTTTTAATTTTCGTTGATTGAACGAAGAAAACCGTGGGGCCGTTTGTAATGGCGGTCGGGAACGACAATTAAGCAGCGCTCGGTTCGTCAGTTACTTTTAATTGTTCTTAACGAGACTAAACGCGCCTGTGGTCCACGTCACGGCGCATAACAATGGCTAACGGTCGCGGTAAACGAGACCGTCTACTTCGTTTCCTATTGTCAACGCCAACGACAATAACTCGTCAACACGAGGACTCGAAATATTATATATTATTAACGTGCGAATTGCATTTCGATTCTATGGGGATCGCATCTGCCGTCGAAAATATATATTTAGGTAGCACTTGCCATAAAAGAATCGTAAACGTACAACTTTTTAATTACCCTATGGTTATTTTTAACTTATGGTATATTTCATAATCGTAATCGTGTTTATTCTTTCAAAACGAAGAGGTTAAGTGAAATTGATATTAGAAGTTAATTAAACGAGTGAACTTGATCGATGAAACGTGTATCGATATGACATGATCGATTAACTTGAGATAACCTACAATTTATTGACAGATTTCGATGTATTTCGCGGTACGAAAGTGCGGAAAAGAAATTTAAGTCGGAAGAATGCTTCTTCCCACGTCTCGCGCACGTCTCGACCGTCCGTGTTAACCGGTTTCAATCGCGTTCCCATTTACCGCTTAAACTTAGTTATCCGCACTCCTAATAACGAACATGGAAATGTAACACTCATTATGCGACCTTGAACAATCGTCTCGTTACTACGGGAAGATGAATTTCCATCTATTTTTTCAAATACGACGATCACGTATCTGATTTCGTATTGTGTGTACGACGCGTCATAATAATAATGAAAAAGATTCGTTTCTTTACGAATACTTTTCAAAAGATTTGATCAGAATTCCGTTTTACGTCCGATATTATATCAAACAAATGAAGACTGGACATAAAGAGAGATGTTTCTCATTTAAAAAGAATGTTAAGAAAACTAAGAATGTTAAGAAAACTTTAAATGTTTAGAATACATTGATAAGACTACGTGAACCAAGTATGAAGAGTGTAACGATATTTTATTCAGGAGCATTATAAACAAAATCTCTTTTCAGTGACTAACTAATTCTTTTCTTTGACATTCATTTTTTAGTAATCGCAGTCTTTTCGTGTACAGTTTTCAAAAACTACGTTCTATATTTAAACCTACAATCGAACAAAGTAGTATCTTCACCCTAGATCAAAAAAAGTTACATAACCAACAACTTTTTCCACGATTTATACAATGTTTGAAAAGAATTGCAATTTCAATTAAAATAATATCACGGAATAACGGTTTTCCGCTCTCGATTCTCCGAGTTGGTCGCGAGAGCTCGTAAAACTTCAGACTGATGTTTAAAATACGATCGAATCGAAACGAACAACAAACGCAACCGCCACCTGTCAAGACGACGCATTTGCGTCGAACGCGGTGAACTTGACCGCGGCCACGCGATTCGATGCGTTGCAGAAAAAAAACTTCGACGGAAGGAATTCGAGAAATTGCAATTTCACTCACCGTCAGCTCGGCATTTCGTCCGGCGTCATTGGAGTGTCGCCGATGGAAACCCGTCACGCTCGAAAGTATCGTCGACACGATCATGCGGGCACGATATTTCACTGATCACGTTTGTATCGAATATCAGTACGTCGAGAAACCCTTAACATCGCGTTCAAACCGAACAAGAGAATACGTCGATGTCGTTCTTTAATATTGTCACGTTTTCTTATATTTCACTTCGTTATAATTACGTTAACGTTTATTCGTACATGTACGACTTTGTTTTCAGAACGATTCCCGATCGCGGTGCGACGAGACTGCGGTTCACTGCGGTTCCAGCAATTTTTACGATAAACGAAACACACCTGACCGAGGGCCGAACAACACTGAGCTCGGTGACTGTCGCGAATTCTCCCCACCACGCTTTCCCCTCCCCCTTGCGCACAAGTAGAACTCTCTCCCGAGCCACCCTTCGTGATTCTAACCTGAACTTTCGAAAGCACGTGCCGAAAGCAAATGACACTTACGCGTTCGTCGATAAGTCGCGGGACTGTTGAAAGTTTACACCAAGGGTGATTTACGTTCGAAATAAATATGATTTGAATAAAGTAAAATGACTTTTTGTTCCTGGAAATTGTTGTTCGATAGTTTCTGTATGTTAGAACTTGCGAAGGCGGGAAATTTCTCGCGTTTGAATTCTACGCCCCCGATTTTTTCGCGGGAAAGTGAATTGCTTCGCAGCTAACTTCAGGTAAGTATACTTTTATATGGCAGCCAAATTTTCTACTACATACCTGTTTGTATGAATTACTGGAGACTTGTTATATATCTTCCCGTATATTTAAAGATGTTGTCAGCATGTTTACTAATATTCATATTTCTTTTCCCGTCAGGCGCGAACTGTTTTCCGCGGTGTCTGTGATCTTGTAGTTTAATGATATACTTCGTACACACCGATTCCCGAGGGTGTATAGATTATAGTGCCCCCACGACTATAAAGACTTCAAGATAGGCACTTATGAGTCACGCTCGCGGTGTAGAAGGAAACCTCCGGCGCACAGTATAAATGTTAATATCCCTCGTTCGTTACAATGTAGAAAAGTTTGCATCATGTTGGGCAGCGGGAAAAACTGATGTATACCGTTAAAGCAATACCACGTGACTGGTGTACTTGGCCAATATTTGCCACTGACCATTATCGATTTGTCGGTAAAAAAGGGTAAATCTGAAATAACTTTCGATATATATCGATAAATTTCGATTCACAGTCGATTAATATAAAAGCTAAATATACTCTGGCATGAGAAACTGGTACTATCGATTGTTGTAAATAAATTTGTACAATTTTCGAATTATATCACGTTGTTTGTCTTTCGATTAAATAAAATTCTAGACGTGTCTTTAAAATATATCGTATAAATAACTTCAAACGCGTGACGTAATTACTCACTTTCCAGAAGGTCAAGTAACTTATTGCATTAATCATCGGATGATTGAACCCTTTGAGATGTAATCACGCGTATTGTTATCTATAGCTATACGTATAGTAAAAACTATGCGACATCGACACCTGTCTTGTTTTTGCTCCTCCAGAAAGATGATACCTATTTTCTACAAGATCTTGTTTTATTTTCGGTAATAACAAATTATCTTTTTAGTACAAAATCTATAATATCAGGTAACTCTCTATATTTATCTATTTTCATTAATACCCCTAATAACAAAATTCAGAACAATATAAATTTTGATAAAATGATTATATTTCGTTTATTTTTCATTTGCCTGATAAACAATTAAATTGGAGCCACCGGGATGATATCTTCGTTGCAAAACGTCTACATCCTCGACGCTGGTCTCTTTCTGACTCACGCAATCTTTTTCTTTCGCGCGACTCTCCCACATTCGGTTCTAACCTGACCGCATTCCACGAAGAATCTGTCTCTCCGCCTATCAGACTGAGTTTACATCGACCACGTCGTTTACGACGCGCGAGATCGCAGCATCCGCGTGCACGGTTTATTTAATTGCGTTCGCTAATTAATTGCCGAAACGCGCTTCCATCAGGCTGAGCTCGATTGATTGTAAAACAGAAACATCTTAATGGATAGAGAATAACGAAGAAAAGATCACTTGTCCGCAATATCGGATAATTTAATTTGACAGAATTTAAATGGCATTTTCAAGGTTTCATTTTTTTTCTGTTAATCCTTTTACAGTAATCCTTTTTCTAAGGAAATAATTATTTAATGATATAGTAAAGATTGATCACTGATTATAATTTAGTGTCTAAATTTCTGTTTATAAACGTTTTATTATATAATAGTATTTCTACTATAAAAACACTGCACTCAGGAATTACCACGGCGATTAAACACCTGCCCCTTCAATTCTCCAGATTTTTTAATTTTCACGTGATTTTTAAAACCCTAATGGCACACCGTGGTTAATATACATGGATATATGCTACGACTATGAGACTTGAAATTTACGCGGCGTTATAGAGGGTTAATTAAAATTTCTTATAAATCTTCTGCTTAACTTTCGTTAACATTCTTTCCAGTAAATCAGCGATGTTGCGGGACGTTGCAAAACCACATCCTGGGTTCCTGAAATACAGCCTCACGTATGGCCTGCTACATACAACATGATGTAGTATGGTTGACTTCCTGACCCAGTAGCCTCAAGTCACCGGGTGCTGTATGGACGATCGCTACCAGGATAGAATAAATCAAACCGTGGCGCGAAGGTTGCGAACTTTTCTTTATTCATCGCCCGTAACAAAAACAGCTTGTTTAAAATCCAAAAATGGGTTAATTCTAGATGATCGTATTATAATTAACGCGAGAATTACCGAGGATTAATTCGGTATATTTAAAAATATTAAATAAATACCTTTGAAACCAGGGAAAGGAAGGAAGAGAGTAAATCGATCGATTTAATGATTTAAATATGGAATCATAGTTATGAAGAATTTTAGAAAAAGCATCTTTCTAAATTTAAGCGATTTTTATAAGAAATTAGGAACCAGTCATTCTGACTGGTAGTTCTAGTGTTATATGATTTTTTTTAAAATTCATCCAGCGTTCTTTGCAATGCACAGTTAATTATAGGATATTCTGTTGAGATGTTACACTTTCTAAATATGCTAACATTAAAAAAGGAAAGGATCTCCATAATGAATGGGTATTAAGTAAACGCTCGGAATGTAAACGAGTGCCGTACAAATTTGTAATTACACGTTGTTTTTCTACCTTATATAAATGGTTATCTAAGTTTGTAAAAGAGTCTATACCACTTCCGAAGGGATATGGTCACGAGAGACTGTGGTTTTCGAGAGAATTCGATAAAACCACAAAACCACGCGATTGTCCTTGATAAAATTGTTCTGTGAAACGTATCTTCAACTTGTTTCGGTTGCGAAAGCCAAGCACGGTCATTTCCGTGAGAAATTAACTCTGTAATATAATAATACTATATTTTCCAATATTTCACAATGTATTGTAATGAATTGATTCTTATAATAAGAATTATTTGCGACGATGTAAAATAGTTTCACAACCGGTGAGTATTTTTGCAAAATTTATGGAAAATCTGAATAAACGTGTAGGGGAAGTCGCGGTATTATGAGCAGCTGAGAAATATGAGCGCCCTTCCTTTGAAGCTCTGCTGTTACTAATAAAGTGTTGAAATTTATCGGTAAACTATGGAAATACAGCGTTCGTAAGTTACACCGCCCTCCCTGAAACTAATTAATAAATGGAAAGACGTCGGTTACCACATATTACACCGTTCTATTTTCGGAATGTAAGCTATTACGACTTTAATGTCTATCTAAACCCATAATACCTCGTATTAAAAACATTACCGATCATAAAAGGATCGATTCAGCAATACTGTGCATTGCAATTAATTATTCCGAAATGTACGAAAATCGCGAAAAATCGTCAAATTATGGCAGTTTTTTGGTCGGCATTCGCTCAATTTTTGAGATAGCGATCTGGGACTGGTACCATTGATTTAGTTAGGAAATTCTACGCCAGATCAATATATAATAGCTGTACTTTTCGAAAATTTAATTTTTCGCAAAAATCTGAAGGGGGTAGGTCAGGATTTTTTGCGATTTTCGTAAATCGCTCGCCATTTCCGTAATTTTTGAGCTATTAAAATGATCCAGGGCGTTTTGGATGCGGAATCCGAAACCGAATAAGACAGTGAAAGAATCAGATTGATATCTCAAAAATTGTGGAAATGGCGGGGGAAAAACGAAAATCGCAAAAAATCCTGACCTACCCCCTTCAGATTTTTGCGAAAAATTAAATTTTCGAAAAGTACAACTATTATACATTCTTCTACCGTAGAATTTCCTAACTAAAACAATGGTACCAGTTTCAGGTCGCTATCTCAAAAATTGAGCGAATGCCGACCAAAAAACTGCCATAATTTGATGATTTTTCGCGATTTTCATACATCGCTCGCCATTCGCGCAATTTTCAAGATATAAAAATGATCGAATATGTTTCGAATGCGCATTCTGAACCTTAATAAGGTGATGGAAGATTCAGATGGATAATTAAAAGAAAGCGAAAATGACGAGTACAAAATGAAAATCGTAATTGTCATAAAGTAGCGCAAAATAAATTACAAATTTGATTAAAATGTTACAGATACTTATTCATAATGAACCAAAGTAATCATGCATGGTCGCGAGTATGAAAAATATCGCGAAATTATCAATAAGTTACTCTTTTAGAATTTTTCGTAGCCGCCGGTACCGTCCGTACCTGCCCGGGAAATCCCTACCTGTTATTCTCACGTTAATTGTTCCGCTCGAGCGGAACCAGTACGGCCAAACTCAAACATACTCGACCTGACATTGCCAGGTACACGGATAACCATTAGTCCGTGATAGAACGTCCTGGCGTAAACTAGTCTTCCCAACTCGCTCCGGACGACTCCCTCGGGTATAATTCATTTAATTTCAAGCTTATCCATTATGTATCGATCATTTACATTATATTTCATGTACTCCTTATACATTACTAATACAGTACGACATATCCCTCGGTTACAATTAGTTACTATAAAATTATTAACAATAATTTTTGCATAACTTTTGATTCGCTTCGGTTCGCTTAATAGAGAAATAGTTTATATATTTAAAATATACAAATTAATGAAAAATGGTATTTATTTTTATAAATTTTCAACCGTGATTTACCACGCGGTGTCTGATATTGAAGCTATAAAATCTTTTTCGAGTTTGCGCGAAGTTGGTAAAGGTCGATACCCTTTCTTTTATTGCTAGCTATAAATTATCAAGACAGTAGGGTTTTATTAAGATTGGTTCCAGTTTTGTACAAGTTTTATTATGTTGTAATAGATCGAAAATATTCGACGCCGGGGGCATGTGCACGCTCCGCTACCTGCCCCCACCCCCCGGGAAAACCCCAAGTTTGTACGAGACATGATTTTGTCACGTACTACCTACATCGACACGTATCAGTCATCGGCGAACTGTGGCGGTGTTAAGACTTCCTCCTGGGTGCTTCCTGGTGCTCTCTAAGGTACATCGCACTCCTCTACATTTACCTTTGCTTAATCAAAGCTATACTTGCAATTCATTTCTCAACTCGACAAACTTTACAGTTTATATCATTACATTTTTGGCCTTATTTTCTATTAATCGTAATTTCATAATATTTAATCTTCATTTTCACTGTTTTTATAGTTGGAATGTGCATAACATTATTATTCATACTTTGACTTTTTGCAGTTTAAATTCTAAGAACATAATTCCAATCGTATTTTTGTCTGTAATTTCAGATTCAACCAACAAAGAGAAATCCAGTTCGCACCGGTGAATTCTCTTGGAGGGTAGCAGATAACTACGTCGCGGTCTTGTGACGTATACGTAAACAATAACACAATGGACATCGCAACGGTCGAAGCCTACTTGTTAACCCACTTGACATTGGTCGAAACTACCATTGTCGTCATTTCAACTACAACGGGAATTTATATTTTCCGTGAGTTTCATCGAATCGAATCGAGTCATCGTCGCATTGTTTATTCGCGAACCGGATATAAGAAATATTTTCCTTGCGAAGGGTTTGAGAATGTTTCTACAAAACTTGGCATTGATTTATTCAAATCTCGTATTTGTTTTACGCATCGACAATCGGTTTGACTGATCATATTTACATTTTTAAATCTTTTCTTAGTGAATAAAAATTCACGCTATTTCAAATATAAAATAAATGTTGAGAAATTTTAGAGTGAAGAATACTTCACTGCTATATGAACAAATTCATGATTACGTTTTAAATTTTAATTTACAAGAAACAGTAGGACAAAGGCAATATTCCTAACAACAGCGCGTGGTATAAAAAAAATAAGACTTACAAAACCAACAACTGTGTCATTCTGCGTGATATATATGGTATATTTGTGTGCACCCTCCCCTTTATTTTCAGCTTGTGTGATCGCGCGCAATGCGGTCTTAGAGTCACTTGCTCCGAGAGACAGTATTTCGCGAAATAGAGTCAGTGTTGTTGCGCTATTAAAAATTGTGCTTGTTCGATAACCGCGTACTTAAAACCGCCGAAAGAATTGAAATGGACTGCTACAACGTAACATATTCGGTCGCGAAATTCTGACACTTTTTAAACCGCGACATTAGAGTCAGTTTGCTCGCCGGAAATAATTACGGTCGGGAGTGTAGTCTCTTTATTTTTCTATTTGTTTGTTGAAATGCGTCGCGATATAGTAGTGGTACGCAGCAGCTGCGGAGAGGACCTCCATCGGGCGTCGTCGCATCAGGCAGCAGGTAAATATCGCCAAAATTGTATTCCTGTTTAAATTTCTGAAAAGGAAGATCGAGCGAAAGTGGAATCTTTCCATTCCAACTCTACCAAAATTGCGAAATGAAATACAGTTGAATTATAAAGAATATCTTCTTGTTACGTTACAGAGATCATCGGCAGATATACCGGTCGTAGTATCAACTCTAGAAGGCGCAGAAGAACTCTACGGCCGGTGAGTCGAAAAATTTTTGGTTCCTCCGATCACTCAATCATGTCGTAGGACATAAAGGTCCGAAGCGGCACGAGTGTATTGGTTGTATTTTATTTGAGTTTGCGAGCATAGTGACCGCGAGTGTAAAGTATTTGATACTTTACGCTTGTGGGTAGTAACACACCACTTTTACTTGTGAATATTTAATTAGCTCAGGCAGGGGTCTTCTTGTGGCTTTTAGCTTCACGTAAATTTTTTCGTAATTCGATTAAAATGTTCATATCCTTAAGCTGCGCTTAATTGTATTTGAATTCGCGTAAAGTACTTGCAATAAAACTATACTCGGAATATATTTTCGAGAAAAGAGTTTGATATTTTCACGTATGAGGTTCATACGAATTAAATTGAATTAAAGTTTTCATGTGATTTATATTTTTCGTAACATGACTTCCGATAACGGAAGAAATTCATATTAATCGTTCTATTTTATGAATGTACCCAAGAAGACCAATTCGCGGTGTTTAGATTCTGGTTTCAAAGGATTATTTTTAACACATTTATCATTGTTTAGAACACCTCCTTTGAATAAGGAATCAAACAAGGGTTTTCCATTAAAACATTGAAGTTTTCAATATACATATACTTTTCTATATATTAATTGTATTGAGAAACTTTCAATACGTACTTATATTAAAAGTTTTGAAATTCGTCTTAAATAAATTTATATTCACTTGACTTTTTCAATGATTTAAATAACTATCTTCGAGTCATTTTATCAAGCATATTTTCAATGAATTTTTGCAAACTGATTTAAATAAATGTATGTCATTGGGATTGGGATATCATGCGCCAAATTCCGTCGACAATAAAGGCAATCACTTTTTTGCTCGTTCCGCGTTATTAAATCAATTTTAAGCTGACATAATGATCTTTAACTTTTAATTACAATTATTATCTTCAATTTTCAACTTTCATTTGTAACTTAAACATTTATCTGGAATTTTTCATGTTTAAAGTAGAATCATTTGTTCGTTATTTGTCACGTTTGTCATACCCCTGGCGTTAAAACAACACGATAAACCGTGTAGTCGGCCTAATAGCCTCACGGCTATTTGGTTAAACCGCGATCTTGCGATGTAATCGTGGAGCGTGGCTTTCGTCAAATCATGGTTCCATCGGTACTTTGGGTGGCCTAGCGTTGTCTGGAAAGTCGAACTCTCGGGTTCGATCTGGGATCGCATAGACGGGCAAACCGTTCTTAATTAATATTAATAAATTTCCATTTTGATTCGGATTAGCCGTATCAGGCTTGTCGGTAGCGGCCGGACCGATAAGTCTTATTCGACTGAATCTGTGTAGAGTTCGTCTTAATTATCTGTAGTTCCGCGTTTTATTTGTTTCATCTTTGAAGTGATCCTCGACCGAATTTCGTTGAGATTTCTTTCCTGTAAATCAACCCTAGGTGAATCTCTTTGTATCGGTGGACCATGATTCGGGGAAAGTCGTGTGAAACGGGTATTTCTCAAGATCGTTGTACGAGCCACTGTGTAAGTGTGTAAATTGTTTTTTCGCCGCGTTATGGTAAACTTTTAGAATCATCCGCGTTCAGATTTTGATTATGGAGTCGGTTGTCTCGATGAGTAACCAGACCTTTTCACTTTCACTTTTTGTTTGCCTTTAACTGTCTAACGAATAATTGGCGTGTGATGGGGATGTTTAATATTAATGATATTGAAAACCATATTAAACATTAAAGCTTTACACATATATATTTTTTTCAATACATGAAATATTCAAAGGTTCTTAATATACATATACTTTTTTACATATTAATATTGAAAGTTTCTCAATATATACATTAAAAGTTTTGAAATATTTCTTAAATAATCTTTTCATTTTTTGAGTGATTTAAATAAACAATATTCGAGTCATTTTATAAAGTATATTTTCAAGTAAATTCTATAAAGTCAAAGTAACGATTACTAGCTCGTTAGAAGATCTATTTCAATAATCATTTTATAGCTCAGGATTTTCAGCACACATCAAGCCTAGTATTTAGTTGCCACGTTCATGTCCCTATTTGGCTTGAACTCATTCGTGTGCCCAGGTGCTGCACGAATGGGTGATGGCGGTGAACGTGGCTGATTTTTTGATTAATTATAATAATACTATTGTGGCGGCTCACAAGCGTTAGCGATTGTGCACGACGTACGGTTCCACACCGGTGTGAGTGTGTGTGTATAGTAATTAAGTATTTCGTGGATCGTGCGTCGGTTGAAAGTGAAATATTTCTTGCAATTTATCAATTGAATTAAACCTTAATTTCTTCACAATTTTACATTATTCAATTCATGTTCAATTTTCTCGCGAATTTCACAATATACAATTTATTTGATATACAATTTGAGTCAACACGTAGAAGCATTATTGTTAAACGTAGTAATTGTTCGAGCTACGAATTAATTGCCGTTTTTTATTCACATATTTTACGTTAATATCTTTTCTTTACATTTTTCCCAATAAAGACTAATTTCTAATAAAGTCTACATAAATCGCAATAATCGCTGGCCTTGTGAGTCGATTTCAGCAAAAAGGTACGTACTTTAAGGTGTGCATTGTTTTTCGAGTCGGTGTCGGAGACGTCCCGGGATGTCTCTCGTAGGGGGCCGCACTGACTTTGCTTGAGAATCGTGGAGAGAGTGTGTTGGTGTGCTTGAGTTTTTGCCATTCTTTTTTTAAATATAGGTGATAGGTAGGCAGGTAACTTAAATTCTGGAATGTGTGCATTAATTTTAAGTAGGAAGGGCCAGGGCAGATATCACTGTTTCGACTGTAGGAAACCAGTGGTGTTCTGCTTCTGGAGGTCAGGCTAATAATCTTTTCTTTTTAATATTAAGTAAATTCTGCTTGAACATTCGTCCTTCTACTGGCTAACACGTTTGCACGGACTGCAGTTGTCATTCTTCTGAGAATAAGCTGTTAACTTGTCCACACGTTGTTAGCCTCATCGTTTGTCTGTATTAGGCGCGTGTTAGGGTTTTCTTATATTTTGGTTCCGAATGTTCTTGCAGAAACAGGTTGGGCTCCGGCCTGAAGCAAGAAGAGGCTAAATGCCGAAGAGGCTAAATGCCGAAGAGGCCCGACAAATTGTCTAGAAGAGGGCAGCAACTAATGGCTGCCCATTTTGGAGTGTTGAATTTTCACACTTCCAGAATGGGTGGTCATTCTGTTACTACTAAGTCACTATGCTCGCAGTAGTTGTAGAGTAATTATAGTTGTAGTAATTTGAAGTAGTTAGTACCACGGGTCGAGGTGAGCTCCCCGTGAAGACTCTGCCCTGGTCTGCATTAAAGTTTTCGAGTCATTTTTCCTATTAAATAATATATTTCAAGTTTTATTAATAGAACTTTGCATTAGTTTTCGAGTCATTTTCATATTAAAGTCTTTTCAAACTAAGTTATTAGAATATTTTGTTGATTATTGGCAAAGACGCCTAAAGTTTTTCATTATTGAGATATTTTTTTAAAATTTCTGAGAGTTCATTTTTAAAAATTCATATTTTTGTCACTTCTAAAGTTCAGTTTTTTGATTGTTATAAATTTGAGAAGAAGCAGAAGGGTAGAGTGTGATACTGTGTGCAGTAGTTAGAAGTAGTTTGTTCCACGGGTCGAGGTGAGCTCCCCGTGAAGACTCTGCCCCGATCTGCATTAAAGTTTTCGAGTCATTTTTCATGTTCAATATTTCTCAAAAGTGTTCATATTAGAATATTTGCTGCACTTGACTTGTTTCTAATAGAGTCGTTAATTTGTTTTTTATAATTACAAAGATTTTTTAAGTCATTTAACTAATTACTGAGATATTTTTTGTACTTTTCTGACTTGAGTTTTAAGAATACAAACAGTATATTTTGCGAGTTTTTTAATAATTCATAAAGTCCAGAGTTTGATTCGAGTAAATTTGATAAATTGAATTTTTGGAAAAAGCAGAGGGGTAGAGTGTGAAACAGTGTGCAGATAGAAGAAATTTGCACACTTGCCATCCGCGCCGGGTCGTTTTTTTGTCACCGCTGGCTGCACCTTTAGCTTCGCGAAATTACTGATAATCCGAAATGGATTATCCCAGAGTGTCTCACCGAGGTACATTTTTAATACCGTGCAGGAACTATACCAATTTTTTCAATAAATATGCGAATCTGTCTCTAAGAGACACACGTGGTTTTTATCCTATAATACATATATATATATTAATTAAATGTCCGAAACTGTCTCCACGAGACACACGCGATTTCTTTTTTTTTTTAATATAAATCATTTCTACAATCTAATGCGGCCATGTGACTCGCGAACCGCATCGTACATCGCCGGCTTGGTACGATGCTACTTAAAACCATTAGGACCAAGCGTTTGTTGAAGGGAATATTGCCATGAATTGATTTATAAATTGCATTTTACATCGAACAATATTATTTTGTACAATATCGTATAATGTTACGCAAGTCTTCAACATTCAAGTTTTCAATATATACTTTTCTATGCATTAATATTGAGAAACTTTCAATACATACATTAAAAGTTTTGAAATTCGTCTGAAAAAAATTTATATTCTCTTCACTTTTTCAATGATTTAAATAACAGTATTCGAGTCATTTTATCAAGTATATTATGTAATAAATACAATACACTATGATCAGTTAAATCGGTGGAAGCGATCAACGCGGAATTTCATCAATTTAGTAAATCAGTTTTGTAAAAATGTTCATGACCGTGAAACAAGGAACATATTTTCGCGTGCGAAATTCGAATGGTTTAAAGATGAAACTTGTAATCACACGATGACTAGTTCGTTACGATAAAACATACGAAGTTGTGGAAACTGCAGCGTGTCAAAGAACTTGACAAATGAGTGAAGAAGACTGAAGAAGACTATTAGAAGACTGAAGAAGACTGAAGAAGATTTTTATAAGACTTTTAGAAGATTTTATAAGACTTTTAGAAGATTTTAGAAGACTTTTAGAAGATTTTAGAAGACTTTTAGAAGATTTTAGAAGACTTTTAGAAGATTTTAGAAGACTTTTAGAAGACTGAAGAAGAATTTTAGAAGACTGAAGAGAACTTTTAGAAGACTGCCATTGGGTCCACTCATCAGCTTTGAAGCATTTGTCGAAAACGGATGAGAGTGGAAATCACCAAAACTTGAGCCCTACTAAGAATGATTTAAACTCTGACGCACTTACCCATGGCCAGCAATTGTTCATTACGTTTGACAACTAGGATTTTTCTCTCCAACTCCGAGGAACTAGAATAAGTTAATTATTGTATTCATTATTACACAAAGTGTAATCGCTTGTAAATCGTTTTGGACACTCTGGTGACAAAACGATATAGTTTAAGGGGATATCACGCGCCAATTCCACTTCGTTTTTCATCGACCATCAAGAAAACGCGACTCTTTTTTATCGTTCCGCGTAATTAAATTCATTTTCAGCCTTAGCTTTGATCTTCAGGCTGCAGTATTTAGCTTCAGTTTATCTGGAATAGATCTTTATCTGGAATTTTTCATGTTTAAAGTAGAATCATTTGTTCGTTATTTGTCACGTTTGTCATACCACTGGCGTTAAAACAACACGATAAACCGTGTAGTCGGCCTAATAGCCTCACGGCTATTTGGTTAAACCGCGATCTTGCGATGTAATCGTGGTGCGTGGCTTTCGTCAAATCATGGTTCCATCGGTACTTTGGGTGGCCTAGCGTTGTCTGGAAAGTCGAACTCTCGGGTTCGATCTGGGATCGCATAGACGGGCAAACCGTTCTTAATTAATATTAATAAATTTCCATTCTGATTCGGATTAGTCGTATCAGGCTTGTCGGTAGCGGCCGGACCGACAAGGCTTATTCGACTTAATCTGTGTAGAGTTCGTCTTAATTATCTGTAGTTCCGCGTTTTATTTGTTTCATCTTTGAAGTGATCCTCGACCGAATTTCGTTGAGATTTCTTTCCTGTAAATCGACCCTAGGTGAATCTCTTTGTATCGGTGGACCATGATTCGGGGAAAGTCGTGTGAAACGGGTATTTCTCAAGATCGTTGTACGAGCCACTGTGTAAGTGTGTAAATTGTTTTTTCGCCTCGTTATGGTAAACGTTTAGATTCACCCGCGTTCAGATTTTGATTATGGAGTTGCTTTTCTCGTTGAGTCGTTCCTTCTATAGTTCTCTTTTTGTTTCCTTTTTTTATATCGCGAATAATTGGCGCGTGATGGTGATGGTTTGCGTTAGTAATATTGAAACACGTTTCAATACCCCCCTCTAGTCGCGGTCTCATCGATAGACGTGTCTATGAGACGATCGTTCTTTAATTGAATTAGTTTAAAAGAGGGGGGTGGATGGAGGTAGTGGTTTGATTCCGCCTCCATCCTCAGAAACTTTCCGTGGTGAGATTTGCGTCGAAATTATTTGCATCGAACCTTTTTGGCTTCGATACAAATGGTATCGAGCAGATTTTCCGCGAATAGATTATAAGTTTTTTTTACTCTTTTACTCGCATCGATTGCGTAAATGAAGCACAGGTATAAATTGTCTGTGTCTATGATATAGTCCAGTGATCATTGTTTTACTACCATATCACGGACTTTGATAAAATATTAGTAATTTGTAAGCTTTAATTTTGATTAAATATTAGTAGATTAATTAGTCCCCTGTGGGTCGGGGAAAGAATACACCCACGGTAATCTCTTCCTGTCGTAAGAGGCGACTAACAGAGTCGTTTTGGCACTCCGGTGACAAAACGCGGGGGGTATCATTCGCCAATTAAAATTTGTTTCGAAGTCAATAATCTAGAGAACGCGACTGATTTGCTTGTTCCGCGTTATTAACAGTTTGCCTACCGGTAGCGGTAGGTAAAGTGTTAAATTCGTACTATCCGTAATAGGGAAATGGCATGTTTGTTCTTTTTTGTCCCGCGAATACTTAATTGGCGTATGATGGGGATAATTAGTTTTAGTAATATTGAAACGTTATAAGTTTTTTTTACTCTTTTACTCTTATCGATTGCGTAAATGAAGCATAGGTACAAATTGTCTGTGTCTATGATATAGCCCAGTGATCATTGTTTTACTACCATATCCTGGACTTTGATAAAATATTAGTAATTTGTAAGCTTTAATTTTGATTAAATGTTAGTAGATTAATTAGTCCCCTGTGGGTCGGGGAAAGAATACACCCACGGTAATCTCTTCCTGTCGTAAGAGGCGACTAACAGAGTCGTTTTGGCACTCCGGTGACAAAACGCGGGGGTTATCATTCGCCAATTAAAAATTGTTTTTTATCGATAATCTAAAGAACGCGACTGATTTGCTTGTTCCGCGTTATTAACAGTTTGCCTACCGGTAGCGGTAGGTAAAGTGTTAAATTCGTACTATCCGTAATAGGGAAATGGCATGTTTGTTCTTTTTTGACCCGCGAATACTTAATTGGCGTATGATGGGGATAATTAGTTTTAGTAATATTGAAACGTGTTTCAATACCGCCTATATCGTGATCTCATTGACAGACGTGTCTTTGAGATTATAGTTTTTAAGTATAATTAGCATAGTCTTAAAAATGATGATGTGGTTAAATTTTAATCAAACGATAATACAATACTTTAATATGTTTTGCAAATATAATGACTTTGTGTCATACATTTGAAAGTACTGTAAAATATCGGAAATAACTTATTGATTAAACTGTTATCAATAAATTCTAAGCATTTGTTTCATTTTCCTTTTCCTATTGCAATTACAGATCTTCGTGGATCAGATTAGTACTTTGACGTTTAAGAAATAACACTGGTATGTGATAAAGTATTATCGTAAATCAGGATTTGTTTAAAATACATTCCCCTGTGGGTTGGGGAAAGAATATACCCACGGTATTCCCTGCCTGTCGTACGAGGCGACTAATAGGGACGCGTTTTGTGCAGATTCGTTGCAAAAGGTTCGTTTAAGGAGTGAGGTGATAGAAATTGAGTTGGTTTTCCTTTGTTCGGTATGATAAGGCCAACATTTGTAGACATTTCGGCAAAGTTTGAACCGTGTAGATGAAGATTTGTCGCTATTTTGGTAATTCGCTCGCCATTTGCACAATTTTTTAGACATCGACCTGAATCTTTCGCCGTCTTATTTCGTTTTAAATAACGCGCCGAAAAAACCCTGGATCATTTGCATAGCTCAAAAATTACGGCAATGACGAAGAAATTACGAAATTCGCGAAAATTCATAAATTTAGAGCAGTTTTTCGTTCGGCATTCGCTCAATTTTTGACATAGCGATCTGAAACTGGTACCATTGATTTAGTTAGGAAATTCTACGCCAGATCAACATATAATAGTTGTACTTTTCGAAAATTTAATTTTTCGCAAAAATCTGAAGGGGGTAGGTCAGGATTTTTCGCGATTTTCGTAATTCGCCTGCCATTTCCGTAATTTTTGAGCTATTAAAACGATCCCGGGCGTTTTGGACGCGGAATCCGAAGCCGAATAAGATAGTGAAAGAATTATTTTGATATCTAAAAAATTGTAGAAATGGCCAGCGATTTACGAAAATCGCAAAAAATCCTTCAGATTTTTGAGAAAAATTAAGTTTTCGAAAAGTACAACTATTATACATTGTTCTACCGTAGAATTTCCTAACTAAAACAATGGTGCCAGTTTCAGATCGCTATCTTAAAAATTGAGCGAATGCCGACCAAAAAACTGGTTGAATTTGACGATTTTTCGCGATTTTCGTAATACCTTTGTCATCACTAACGAATCGACAGGTACCACTAATGTGCTCCCGTCCATCGCACGATACTCGAAATTCATTTCGATTCTAGAAGTTGGTCCGCAGCATGTGGGCTTGTAACAACCTCACAAAAGGGGTTGGGGTGCGGGGCCCGTTTCGGAACCAACGATACTCTTTTAGTTCAAAAAATTCTGCTCCTTCGTCAAGGAGGCACTGCAAATCCTCTGAAATTTGATCGCGTCGTTAATTTAGTTTCGTGAACATCGAACCCCGTAAGGTGATAGGTCTATCCAATACCTCGTCTGTGTTAAAAGTATCATCCTTGTATTTAACCATTCATCGGTAAATTATTAACCAGATTTTACACTTGTTTCAGGTTTAGCCTCGCAATTTATTCGATCATTAATCTCTTTAAACCTTCTCCCCGGACCCCCACTTTCGAGTAATTGAAAATACATGTAAGAATAGAACAAAATGTAGTCTGTACATTTTTCCCCCCGAGTCTTTTTAATACGACCATAATAGCATATTAATGAACGCGATAACAGTCTGCGTAGGGCTTTTCTTCCAGGCGAGGGTCTCGTACCCTTTGTGTTCGACTGCAACGCACGCACCGTTCGCATGAAACGCACGTGGTGAGTCAGAGTCTGCTCGTATCGACTGCATAACGGCGTTAAAATCCTCTTTTCTTTCTTTCTTTTTTCTTTCTTTTATACCATAGCGTGAATCTTCTAACACGCACAACTACTTCGTTGGTCATCGGCATTAGCCCAGGCGATATTCCCAGCTCGTGCGGTCGGAACAATGAAACGCAAGCGAGGACAATGCGAGTCACGCCGATCACGCGGATATATCCGAAGCACGCGCTCGAAGCATCGACATGTAGGCGGAGACAGAAAGACGAGAAGAAGAAAATAACAAAAAAAAAAAATGAAAGAAGGAAAAAGGAAAAAAAAGGCGGAAACACCGGAGACTACGATAAGGAGAGGAGAACGAAGAAGAGGGAACTCACGGAGACGCGAGAGTAACGCACGCGAATGATTTACGTACGCCCGGTTACCGACTGCATAATTTATCGATTGATCGAGAGCGCATGCGCCGTTGCGTCGTGTGTACACGATTATGCTAGCGCGACTCCCGGGGAACAGAAGAGCACTGTGCGATCGATCACTGTCCACCGGGTACGATGACGTTAATGAGGACGATCGGTACTTAGGGATGCTTTACCCGGGAAGCCATTGCGGTTGATTATATGCAACGTTTGTGTTTGGAAGTGAAACGAGGAAATGATGTACCTGTTGCCATGGGTAGGTTAATGAGATTTGTTTATTATTTTCGAGGGAATATTTTGAATTCTGAATTTTGGACAGGGTAACCAAATACTAGGGTTTAGTCGCAGTATTCTATGGAATTTGAAAAATATAAAGAATTCTAGGGTGTATCATGTTACTATGGTAGTAATATTGAACAATGGATTGCTATTACAGAGATTCCCCTTTACTATTACTTTAAAAGTCATAGAGAAATTGATATATGTACTATTTCTCATAGATTTGAAAATTTTCAAATCTATATCGATTCCACTAACATTTTTATTCAAATTATAATTCCTTGCTAAATTTGTCACAAATTTCAAGTGTCCCATAAGTTATGGAGAACGGTGTACGTACTCTCATGCATGGGGTGTCGAAAACCATAAGAGACCGTGATCGATCAACGTCATTCCGCATGATCACGTTAATGAGTACTACCGTAGTAGCCCGTCGCAAGTACTTACGAAAGAGAAATTATTCTGTTTACCGAGAGGAATTGCGGTCGAGCGAAAAACATCATACGGAAGTGTTTGTTGACTGACGGACGCTCACTTAATAGGATGATTTCAGGTAGCACAATGCAAGGTGTTATCGAGTAGGATGAACGAACAATACGATTATAAATCACTGATTTCTTAGATAAATAATTATCAGTGATTATGTCTTCACCAGAAATTTTATTCTATTGTAAAATGAATCAAAATATTGACTAATTTGAATATATAAAATATCCAATAAATTTTTACTATAAAAATCAGGATACACCTGAACAATACTATGTCTATCCGATAGTAACGCTCGTAGAATATCATTAACTCTGTTGTTATATACCAAGGTTTATCGACACTGAACGTTTACTTGAATAACAAGTGTTTTGCAAAATAATTTAATAAAAATGGAAAATATTCCATTTTTATTAAATTCTTTTCAATTTACTATATATTCTTTTTTGTTTATATTCTAAATTCACGCGAATTCAACGAGAGACGAAAGAAAGTAAAAAACACTAATCTGTATCCGTAAAAAATACGATTACACGCCGCAGAGAACGGAGAAACGTGAAGTTCAGCGACAGGATTTGTATCGCCGCATATCTTTGCCCATGGTGGAGCTATGCGTCCACCCACGGGTTGGAACGAGCTGCGATAATAAAGCTTCCGGTCGCGGCAGCCGCGGGGACACAAAACAAAACATCGGGGGAAGAGAAGAAAATTATTATTCCTTTGCCGCGCAGACCCGGGTACACGAACCGGATGCAACACGCTTGATTTACCTCACGTGCACCTGGACACCGTCCCCTAAATGCACTTTTAATTGTCGCTTAATGAGTCGCGGAAGATTTATCCGACGGAGATCCGGACGAACGTAAAATTTCAGATTTCTTCCGACGAAAGGACGTTTTATCATTTTTTTTAACGCCGTGAACAGGAGGATATAAATAGACAATGCTTCATTTGCTCTTCCTACACTGTATGTATGTACAGGGTGTAACAAAAATGCGTGGACACTTTTTTAGAGTCGATGGTACCAAAAGATGAGAAAAAAGTCTGTGAAGTTTTGTCCCTTTAGTAAACAATTTTTAAAAAATCGTATTTCCGAAATGGTACGTTGTAGAGGATCGATTTTGATTGCAATATAACAAGAAAAGATCAAAGATAATAGAAAAAAATATAATTGCTGCGATTATTGCTGTTAAATAGCATTTATTTATTGTTTAATCCAAACAACTTCGATTACCTATATCGTAGCAGGTTTGTAACGACTTTGGAAAAATTAAGGGCACTCACTAAGACTTTCCGTACATAGTGATATTTTTTTTCGTAAACTTTAATCTCTCCGGGTAATATTAAAATAAAAGTCGGTCCTCTACGACGTACCATTTCGAAGATATAATTTTTTAAAAATTGTTTACAAAAAGTCTTATATCTCTATAGGGGGTGGTTTTTAGACAAAACTTTAAAGACTTTTTTCTCATCTTTTGGTACTATCGATTCCAAAAAAGGGTCTCCGCATTTTTGTTACATCCTGTATACAGGGTATACGAAGAGTCATGGTTGAGGAAAAGCAGGTGTCGGGTTTTAAAGTGACGAATCGATGGAATTAATTAACCTAACACCTACGTGTCGCTTTTACTCGATTTCTGCGATAATAAAAACTTGAATGGAAACGTTTCACTCTACATTATGAATTTACTGTCGCATGAATAACCGCCACGTTTTTCACTTTCCCGTGATCTTAGGGACACCCTGTATTCAGCCAGCGTAAAGTCTGTCATTCTGATATAATACATATTCGCGGTGGAAAGGCTTACGTGAAAAGTGTTATTCAAAGTACAATTGTCGCGTAATTTTACGGTTTTCCGACCGCGCTCTCGTTTCGCTGTCGAAATCGCCAGGGATCTCGTAAGTTTGGCGTACCGTTAAGTGTTACTGCTTACAAGTTTCACTTTTTCCCTTCCACCAATCGCTGCTATAATATTAGATTTGTCACGGTATACGTGGAATTTCCATGACATGTATTATTTTCCCCGTTTGCACGGGAGACAGTAAATAAAAGTTTCGCAAGCGAAACCATCCCGAACGTGGATGTTCGTTTTCTAATAAAGAGGAAAATATTTTTATTACACGATAAGACGTATCCAGGATCGATATCCAATGAAAGACAAAAATAACTTATCGTATAATGACGAAGATAAGTGTTTTATCGATATTGCTTTCAGATTAGTTAAAGGTGATCAATAAAGGCACACCTTTCGTTAAATTACACGAGTACCCGTGGTATTTAACGCTACCGAATGTAAAACAATTAAGGAAAACTTAAGTACTTTCCTAAAGCGGGCAAAAATGTAAGAATTTCTCGCAGACTCTAAAGTTAACTGAGCTAATTTAAAATCTGTGTTACAATACTAAAACTGTTTTATGTAAAACACCAGAATACTGTAGTCGCTAATAACTTTAAATAAATTAGACTTTAGCACTAGATTTACGGATGTTGATTATATACCTACTTTTACTGAAGTGTACTTTACTAATATACTAATATAATTTACTAAGTGTAAATTAACATTTACATATGTTTCATTACTTAACTAAAAACCAACGTATGTATTTCGAAAATAATATTAAAGTTTTATATATGTATATATAGTAATCAAATTTTGAATGAGTCAAATCGGCTCGGTCCGTAAATCTAGTGTTAAATAAATTAAATAAAAAGAAAAGTTAACAATAAGTGGTTTATAACGAAAAAAACAATCATAACTGACTCACCTCATTTTTCGTCAGTATGCCAGTAACGTCAGCGTCTACGTAGAATATCGAATTCATTTCCCGATGAAACCACATATTTCTCCTGCAACTTAATGACGCAAACCCGTCATTACTTTTCACGGTGGTATGTATTTCTTCCATGTCATTTCTCACTCATACTGTTTTTCCACAAACCTTTCTACTATCTTTGATTAATATACAATATTCTATTATTTTACTACATTTTTTCCAGAAAATCACACTTCACACTTCTGACAATATTCAGTTCTACTTTTAATTAAACAATTATTCACATAAAATCGAACATCGATTTCCATCAATGTGCAAAATATTTTACACGGATGTATATTCAATTAATCTTATTATAAAACAAACTTTTATATTTATATTGAAGAAATTAATTTATATAAATAATATATCCGCAATTGCTGGCACTAAATTAATTTATAAATTCTTAAAACTTTTCATTTCTTTTAATCCTTGAAAAATTGTTATTATTAATTTAAAAAAAAAACAGATATTTTTCACCGCGGAAAGATTCACGTGAAACAAATTGCGCGCCGCGGAAGAGTCATTCGTAAGTTCTTTTCGTCGCGATAGCCCCATGAAAACTGGAAAGCGAAACGTTAATCGCACACTTCTCCCGTTTCTGTGCTACGCAACGTGTCCTTCTCCTTCCCCCGGCAGAAATGCACTCGGCTCCGTCTCCGTGACGGTAACCCTCCTGGCGGTCAATTAGTAGCTCGTTTAATTCGTTATTCATCGAAAGTCACCGTGAAATCAAGGCGCTCCGAGGCTACTTGCAATTAAGCAGCCGGCGCAAACGAAACGGCAATTAAAAGTCAAACTCGCCGTGGGCCTTTTTACGTTATTATGTAAATCTTTCAGATGGGAACGATATTCGAGTGTTATGCGAATAAAACTGTGATCTTTTATGCTTGTTTTCAGACTGCATTTGCATTATAGTTTTTACTAATACTTTACGTATAGTATAGTATATATTTTAAATACTTTTAATTTAATTTAATTAATAAATACTTTATTATGAATACTTTATAAATATAAATTATATTTTATAAATACTTGACGTATTTATTAATTTGATTTATAATCACGTTCGATATTTGAAGATCGAAAACGACAGAATCTCTACGTGTTGAAACTTTATCTTTTTATTTATTTAAAGTGTAATTTATTTATCTTTTGTTCCGATAGAAGGCGGAATTGCAAACGATTGACAGTCGTGACACGTGGAAAAATGTAGAAGACATTTGGCGAGATGTCCGTAAATTAAAGTGTGCCGAACGTAGAACATTTAAATTCTAGTTTTCCTGGACATGCCTATAAAAATCGACATTTCGTCCGAGAATAGATATATATTTAAATATACTTCGCAATGTCTGCTGGAACTGAGTTGTTAACAACATCGGAACCGCACCTCCTTCCTGGGTAAACATTTAACCCTGTTATCACATAAATGAAACATCAATAAAGAATATAATATGAACGATCATTAAAACAAAGATTCCATATAAATTCAATTGTACATAATTGTTCTTTTTCTTAAAATAGCCCGTTGCGTAAGAATATAAACGTTCTGAAAAAAAATCATTCTTTTTAGGTATACCGGCTATTGTCCACAATATCGGTATAGATGTGGTGAAACCTACGGAAGTCTCACACACAAACTACTCCTCGACCCAACGGTGAACCATGCAGAGACGTTGATTTTATCG
Organism: Mimumesa dahlbomi; assembly: GCA_917499265.3. NCBI lineage: Eukaryota > Metazoa > Arthropoda > Insecta > Hymenoptera > Crabronidae > Mimumesa > Mimumesa dahlbomi. The sequence continues at coordinate 10,921,795 of OU824120.1, read as the reverse complement.
AATCGTGTCAACGATGATTACGAGGTATTTCTCTAATTGATTCAATAATATCGCTTTAGTACCTACGATTTTCTTCTAATTATTCACGACCATAGTACGTCAATATTTAATTTAACGTTATCGTTTTAATTACCTTTTAAATCGACCAGAAAAAGTTTCATACGTAATTTATTGATTTATAAAAAAACACAGGTTCAAAGGCCAGCGAAAAATGAGATAGATACAGTAAATGCAAGATACAAACGAACCGATCCTGTGTATGAACACCCTATGCTACCAGGATACGAAGGTAATTATTTTAAAAATTGGAAGTAGAACACTGGCAGAAAATTTGATAATTTTCAGTCTTTTTTTAATGATGATTACGAAAGTATTAAGTTTAAAATTCGATTAATCGTGAAAAATCGTGATTTAGGGTTTACACCGAATTTGGTTGCCAGAAATGGACAAAGGTATACGGTTCTCGCTACTGAAGGGCTTGCCCAATTTGAGCAACAACAACTGAAAGATAAAGCAGCCCTTAATGAACTCAAAAAAGCGGTAGCTCTGCAAAGTGGACAGGGCGAACCTCGAAATTTGGAGGATCGATTGGTATAAACGGGGCATTGATTAAGTGTTGTTTAAAAAACATGATTATTGGGATTAATATGACTTTTTTATTTAAATTGCAGCTGATTAAAAGTCAATTTAAATTGCCAATGCTTGCGGTTCGTCCGGATTGCGTAGGCGTAATGAGAAATCTATTTTTGGATGAGAAATACGAAACACCGAGGGATCACGCTCCCTCTCCATACTTTATGGATCACGCGAATCCAAATAAATACTTTATCAGTCGTGAGTACACGATTTCGGGAGACATCTGTTGTCCCGAATTCGTTTCCAGTTGTATCGATTTAATTATAAATTTTTTACGTTCGTTGTCCGCAAGATTCAGCTGTTTTAACCTTTTAATTGATCATATTCGTCAGTAATTCGATTTCGTAAACTGAAATAAGTATCTTCGAAATTATCCACGATACGGTAATGTAAACACTGTAACTCGGGTATGGATCTTACCGACAGCGATAAGCGAATGCGGTATTCTTTCATCAGAAAAAATGCGAAAAGTGAGTGTCTTAATGAAATATGTAAATAGATGCTGGCTCTTCCGTGATAAGAAGTCTTGTATATTTTATATATAATTAATAATTAAGTCTTTAAATTCCTAATTTAAAATTTTGTTCATTATTTTTCATATGCACAATTAGTAATATTTGTATATCATTTATCAAGGATATGCGGGACATATACCTTATGGATACGCACATTTCGGAGCATCGAACGTACCTGCAACTAATAGCGCGTTAACTGAATTTACATCGAATTATCGCAAACGACAGAGCACGGAATGGGCACCGGTGACAATTTCACGACCCGATCCTCCACTTTTAGTACAACCCACTGAAATCTATCACAAGCATGTTGGATTGATACCCAATTACCTTGGACACGTCCCTGGCTCTACATTTAGGTAACGTGATTTAATTTTAAATCTTAGAGACTAGGAAACGAACGAAATCGGATTTATTCGTAACATCGAAAATTACATGGCATCATACAGAGTCAGTTTTATTCGGTATAAACGTATAACAATTACTTTTTTCATAGATTCGGCAAGACTTTCGGGGCTGATACTAAAGATGCAAAAAGATGGCTTCGTGGTGATTATTCTACATAAGCAATTCAAATAAATATACTACAGGTATTAATCGGAAGAATTAATTATACAAAAGTAGTTAGAATGTTTATGTACAGCCAATAAAGGTACAAGTAGGAATGACTGCATTCTGTGTTTGCAGATGAAATATAAATACGTATATACAACAGTTTTCCTACAGATAAAGCAGTAAAAATACATGTTTCCTGGAAGTACATGCGCGAAGTATTATTTATCAAGATCTATCACTGCTGAGATTTCCATTTCATTAAAATATCTGCTGCTTTTTTCAAATTCTCATCTTTCTGCAAAGAACATGAGGTTGGATTAATAATGAGTAATCAAAATGTACCGCAATATCATTAATAATTATGATTCGTATGTTTACCTTAATAAAGCAGTATCGCACATAGTCTTCTCCCAAGTGTTTATGTTCAGGACCGTAGAACGCAGAGGGTGGAATTCCTTGAACTCCAACATTTTTCGTCATCCACTTGGTGAATCGATAATCCTTATTTTCATCAGTCTCTTCGGATAATTTAACTTTACTTTCTAAAGGTGTCCAGTTAGCTACCATGAAGTATCCACCTTCCGGAATCGTTGGAGTCATTCCAACATCGGTAAGGAACTTAGCCATAAACTCACGCTTTGGTAACAGCTCTCTTGCTAAACTTACGAAATAACAATCTGGTTGGCCAAATCGAGCCAATTCTTCTTCAAATCCAATAGCTACAGCTTCCTACATGTTATAAAAATAATTACGATAAGTAGTCCGTGAAACAATAAATAAGTGATGTAATAGATGGTACGGAATAATTACTTGAATTGGTGTAGTACAAGTATATACACAATTTTGATGAACAACTTGCAAATTATGGAGTAAATTAGTTGGGCCGTAAGCCCATCCTATTTTCCAACCGGTAACACTGAACGTTTTACCGGCTGATCCAATTGTAATTGTACGCTCGTACATCCCAGGCAATGTGGCTAAAATGTTTAAGAATTATGTGACTCTAGCATCCATCGAAACATAAAAATACGTAATATGTATAGTGCTTACCAATTCTAATGTGTTTATATGGCTCATACACGATCCATTCATAAACTTCATCCGACACAACAAGAGTGTTCCATTTCTTAGCAAGATCAGCAATGAATTGTAATTCATCCAGGCTAAAAACTTTACCCACAGGATTATGAGGGGTATTAACGATAATTCCTTTGGTCTTTTCATTGAAAAGACTTTCCATTTCTTTCCTATCAAATTCCCAGTCAGCAGAACTTAGCGGCCCATTTTTGTTTTTCTTGAAATAAATATGGAAAGTAATTAAATGTGAATACCTAATGCCATAAGTTATAATAATACCCATAAGTATATATTTACTGGTTTCAATGCAATGTACTTTGAAATCCCTCCAGCAGTTTTAATCATTGGTGCATAACAATCAAAGAATGGTTCAATAATGATCCATTCGTCACCTGGATTTGTATGACCTTGTAATGTGGCATACAATGCTTCATATGCACCAGCAGTAACAATTACTTCGTTATTTGGATTTAATTCACGATTCAACAGCTTAGAGTACAGTTTTGCAATAGCATTCACTAATCGTGGATGACCCTGAAAGTATAACATAAAAACGATAATACAAAAGTTTAAAGAATAATGGTGCTGATAATAGTTAGTAGAAGTTGCAAAATATTCTGTTTACTTCCAACTATGTGATATGCTTCTAAGTTATTACATAAGAACTAGTAAATCACGTATTTCTTATCACCAATTTATACAAGATAAAGTCTATTTGACTAAAATTGTTAACTGATTCATATGTCTACAGCATGGTACAATGAAAACTTACAAATCCTCTAGTGTATTGATTCATCAGTGGATTATCACTGGTAGTTGTTTTTGCCAATGCTTTTGTTACATTTTCTGGTGCATGAAAATCTGGGAATCCTTGTCCTAAGTTCAGTGGTTTGTACTGTAAAGCAAGCTGAATATATTCCACCCTGAAAGAAATTAACTTAGAATTATTTGAGGAATAATACGGAATGTACTTTTTATAAAATACACTTTGACTTACCATACAGACTTTTCACTGCCTTTCAAACGATCTGGAAGTTCGAACTTACTCATCACGGCAGAATGAGTTCGGATGTTTCTTGATACGGCTGATAAAAATTGTTGTTTAGCTGTGGCTCTGAGTTTGCAGATTCTAGCAAACATCTAAACAAAAGTGATCAATAAATAATAACATCACAATCACGCTTTATACCTATTGTCTTACCTTACTTACTGCTGTACAAGGAATGTAATGAATTGTCGGATAACTATAAATATATATCAACCGTTCTCAGTATACTTGCGTCCAGTACGTAGGGCACAAGTCAACAAACTGTTGTATAAAAAATAATTCATACAGCTTAAGAACGCAGTGCACATGATCTGGATAAATTAGAATAAAACTTACATATTTTTCTTTACATTGTTACTGTCGTATGGCGGGAAAATTAAATTAACACACATTACAATATCATTAGGTTACTCTAATAAACGTTCCACATAAATACATGCGCGTATAACACGTGTCAATCAAATTTAGTAAAAATGAGACTCTAAAAAAGGAAAGTAAATTTAACTGTCCTTTTTTGCACAATATGCATAGTTTTATAATTACATAGGTACTTTGATCGCCATGCTCCTTCATCAATTACGCGGAATAAATGATTCAAATGTACTTACCAATAGCATCTATACAGAGCGATCCCACTGACTATAATTAGAGGGAATCTAGACAAACAATGATAAACACTTAGCTTATGCAACAAGTAGTCGTAAAAAAAACGTGCGATAAATTTCTAGCTTTATGCGTAGTAAATTTAACACGTACTGTTGGTATACTGCGAACGATTATTGTACGCGGGAAATAGTATCGTGTAAAGATTTCGAAAAATGTTGTTTTAATAGTATTCAACACCACAATGATTTTGATTTAAATTGTAATAATACTTTGAACATAGATACCACGTATTGAAAATAGGAAATAAAGGTGTTAAATGATATAAACTAGGGTTAGTTCAAACAAGTGTATTGATTATTTAAATGTTTTGCGGAAATTCGATGCAGATGAAATGTACTTGTTGCGTACATTATACAAGATTATCTTCAGATACTATTTCGACATTTAAAGAACTAATTATAGCTACGTATCACAGCTGTCAAAATTCAAATTCAAAAGGTATTTAAAAGTCACATTAAAAATGGCACAGTCCCAGGTTGTGGTCGAGGAATTATACGATTTGTACACGAAAACTGCTGCAAATATTGTTTTCTACTACGGTAAGAAATTGAGAGGTTAGATAGAGTTATCGTTATTATTAAGTACAATATTTATGTAATTTTCAGGTTCCAATGAAAGGAAGGAGAAACTAAAAGACTTGAGAGATATAGTAAAGACTAATTGCATCCTAGATGCAAAATTGAAGCAAGCAGAAGAAGTAAAGAATAGGTTGTTAAATTTATATGATGATGACGCAGACAGAGATATTGAAGCTGTTATAGAGGTAATACAATTTTCCTACTATTATTATACAGTTATTATAGTATTAGTATAACTATAACAATTTCAGGAATACAAACAAGCAATAGCAGAAATCCACACAGATCCATTGAAAGAAAATAAACTTCTGGAATATGATCGACAAGTAGCAGCATTGTGCACCGGTGTGTTTAAAATACCATTAACAAAATATCGTTGTTATATATTTTAAGTTGTATTTATATCTGATTTATTCTTTCACAGAAAATGGAAATGATGAGGACAATTCGGACGATGAAATGCAGTTAACTGGAGGTTACATAAATGTAATTGATCCAATATCTAAAAAACGAATTGTAGATCCAGTGAAGAACACTTTATGTGGCCATACTTATGATAGAGACACTATCACACAATTGTTGAAGATAAATAAGAAAACTAGGTAAGTAGTCTACCTAACTTCATACTGTCACTTAAAAACCATTGTCTAGCTATGTTCTTAATTGTTCACAGGTGTCCGGTAATGGGATGCAAGACGACTGATTTTGTAACTCTTGCGCATCTCCGAACTGACATAGTAACAAAAACATTTCTTGACAAAAATCCAGCTAATTGATAAGAAAAAGTCAAACGTACAAATATTGCTGCCTTTAAGATATTTTATATATCTTTGTACATATTCTATTTTATAATCTAGACATAAATATATCTTTTATTACATCACAAATAAAGTGTTGCATGTGACACATACCGTGTATGTACCTGAATATAATAGATAACTCAGACAGAAATCTTTCGCATTTCTCGAACAGTTTCGCGATTACAAAGACTAGCAATGATGCTGGTCTTCTGCCAAACTGCCATTGGATTGATCTATTCTAAGACCCAAAGTGTAACTATAAAAAACACACTTTGTAAAATGGTATACACGTACCGACAGTAACATACAAATGTCTTTCGGATAAATAACTATAATCGTATCAATAAAAAACGATAATGTACGAAACAACTTCAAGCCACAGCGTGCCTGTTTATCAGTGTAATTTAACGCACTATCAATCGATGATGTCAAGACACAGGCTATGTTTATAATCACGTTTTTATCCACGTTTTTAATCCTTTCTCGCGGTAAAATTCGTCGTTCCGCTGACGAGTACAATGTGGGCGATAGCAATTGGGACCCGTTCCTTTTTGTATCTAAAGGTATCGACGAAACGACTAATTACGACATAACTAATTGGGTACAGCAATTACACCTGCAGCAATGTGCTTTTGTAGAGATCGGCGAAGGATTTTGCGCTGTACGTTACATTTAATGTATTCACATTTTTTTTCTCCTCAAATTTATCCCTTATTTGATATTTATTTAATACTTAGTTATTCGTGGAGTTACGTAGCATACCCTCAGATTCTGAAATCTTTAACAATGCCGGAGTGGCTGAATTTTTTCTCGGACTTTGTTCGTGCTCGACTCTTCGCTCCTGGAATCTTTGCTCAACGGAATTGACAAAACAGAGGAAACTCGATTGCATTTTTACCGAAGCCACTCCGTATTCAAACACAAGTGGAAGGGTTCACAGACGATTATGCGATATTACATTACTTAGCGAGAATGCACCCATTTGCAATTGCTCGATCCCGTTGGCTGAACGTAGATTACATAAAACACGAGGTTATTGGAAATTTGATAGGAAATATTAATTATTAACATAACAAATAATTTGTAATAAAATCATTATATATATCTATAGGATTTCCAACGTGTTTTCTAAACCCTTTACCGGATTCCCTCTGCTCACCTCGCGGAGTTTGCGGAATCGCCGAATGTACAGCGACGACGATAAAAGGAATTCATATCCCTCGATGTGCTTTTAATTGTCACGAAAGACAGCCGGTATTGTACTATAAAAATATAAAAAGTCTTTAATCTCCTAATTATCAATATTTTTAGATAATAAAATCAAAATGCTATTCAGTATATCTTTGCAAACGGTAACTCATGCTACTTTTGCATATCTCAGTTGTGTTTAGATTTTTGATAATGTAAACATAACTTTCGATGATATAATATCTCCCCCCGTTATCAATGACACCACACATGTTGTATCTCGTTCTCAAATTTCCAGTTCTGCGAAGAAATCGGACCGTGGACATCGGTTCCACCTGCAATTAATTCCATATGGTCTCCCTGGTCATCTGCGAGGTGTAACAGCACTTGTGGTAACGGTGTAATGGTAGCCAGTTCGATATGCTACAATCGAATAACGTAAATAAAAATGATGATCCTTCTCCGATCAGTCAATTGATTATTTATCTTTTTATTTATTGCAGTATTTATCTTTTATTCCTTGAATATTTTAAAAATTTTTAAGTCTTTCAGCAGCATATTGGATATATTTAAAATCAAATTCAATTTCAACAGAAAAAATCCAGCCGTGGACTGTATCGGACCAGGATCATTCTGGTGAGATAAAATTCGTTTGAAGAGATACACTTGTATTTATTATGCCTGACGAAAGGTGTGAACTTTTCCAGCTGCCCGGACGGCATCGATAAATGTTACTGCGAGGTAAACGTCGCCGATGGAATTATGAGAGCGGCTAGATTCACAGAACCTTGCATCTCCGTCGAAGGGTGTATCCCAAGCAATGCTAGAACGTTCACTTTCGAAGGAGAGCTCGATCCCGGTAACAGTATTGACTTCGACGAAGTTTACGAGGACGATGGTCGTGAAAGGTTCGAAGGTAGTTATCTCTCTTATATTTATAATTTAAAGGTCCCATACACGTCCGTTCATAAGTTAAAGAACATAAAAAACTTTGAATTAATGTTCACTCAGTTTTATCAAGTATGTTACTAGAATAAATTTAACTGTTATCTATCGCATGTATTTATAGTATATTAATACTATATAAATTAATATATAGTATATTAATACTGTATAAAATAATATATAGTATATTAATACTGTATAATATAATATATAGTACACTAATAATATATTATATAATTGTTATCTATCGTATTTAAGTTAAACCTTAAATTTCAACGCCCACAAAATTGTTGCTCGCTGAAAATTCGACATTTGGGTGTTTTTGTACTTCAAAACTTCCAACGCCCATAAATTATAGAAACGAATACTTCTCAACTTTCAATACCATTCGCCAAACACGTCAATGTAATCTACTGTTATTTAAATACACACGTGACTATTCCATCTATCAATCCCACATCGCAATACCCAGGGGCGATACATTCAGCGCAGCGTCGTCTCCTGCAAGTTTATCGTCGCGACGACGAGTACCCTCCGTCCGGAAATAGCTTGACAAATAACAACCGCAGAAACAACCTCGGATATCGTTCCCTTCTGCGAAGCAGAATAGACTACGCCGAGGAGGAGGAGGAGGACGACGACGACGAGGACGACAACGAGAAGAACGCCGACGACGACAACGTCGCCTACGAGGGGAACACCAACGAGGCGGAGGTCGAGGAAGCCGAGGACGAGCAACAGGACGACGAGGAGACGGTGAACGAAACGGAGGGGCCATTGCAGTATTACGATTACGGTTAGTACACCAGGTGGAAATCCTTTCCGTGGCTTTTCTAGATCGGCCTCCGTGGCTCCGCGAAGGGTCGTTGGAGCCCCAGGAAGCGTACCCGAGTGGTGAGGTCCGGTTACGCGACGGACGCGTCCGAGGGTAAGCCCCAGGTCGATGAACCCGAGGCGAACGGGCCGACGGAGATCAGTTCCGTTACCGAGGAGTGTGACGATGAGTCCACGGAAGTGCTACAGTATTACGATTACGGTGAGGGAACGTCGACAGAGGAAGAGTAATGTCCTAAATTCCTTTCCTTCGGGATTCCTTCCGTTGTAGGAAACCTATACGTTACATTCTAAGCGAGGAGATTCTTGACGAGTTTGCGTGGTGCGCAAGACATAGATAATAAGACACTGTAACGTTCTAGAAGGAAGAAAATAATCGTATGCTGTAGTATCGGATAGGTGTATATGTAATTGGAGAGTTTATTTTGAAAGTAGTGTGAAAGTCAAATTTAAAAAACATGAGATATTACGCTATTTCTATCTACTGAATTTAAGTCCAATTTTAAAAAAGGGATATCACGTTATTTCTACTGAATTTAGTGTTAACTTTTTATTTATAGAGAGAAAAGTGTTTGAAAGAAATGTGTTTAAAAGGAATTTAGAAGAATTTAAAAAGTGTTTTTTGATGTTAACTATATACTATATAAAACATTTATTTATAAAAAACAAAAAGAAATGGACTTATAATACTTTCAAAGTAAACGGTCCAAATCGTACTGATTTCATAAGGCGATCAGTAAAATTCATTTACTTCTTCACACGTGAAATACGAAGAATTGTTATTTAGTTATCGAATATATATTGTTACATTTTGTGCAAAGTTTTGCCTTTTAGAAAGTAACTTTTACTTCGAACGAGATCTTGTTAGATGAACGCAGTACAATATGAACAAGAGTGATCGATTCTTTTTTAGTATCCAGGTGGTAATTGTTGCTACGATCATTGTTTTCAGAACCAGGTGATAACGCCACGTCTTCCGAAAATACTAGAAATGCGCGTGTTACCTTTGACCTGAAGCTTTTGGTGTTCCATATGTTCCTTGCGTTCCTCGGATGACAGTAGATCGCGGTAAGGAAGACTTTAAACTTTAAAGTTTAAAGGGTAACTGTATTCTCGCTGTCGAGAGCAACGTAATTTATACATATGTACTTATATATGTACTTCTGGAGGAACTTTTTCGCTGTAAGCATGGAAATAAAGGCGGTAGGGTTATAGAAAAAAAATGAAATTTATATTCACACTAGATTTACGGACCGAGCCAATTTGACTCATTCAAAATTTGATATAAAACTTTAATATTATTTTCGAAATACATACGTTGGTTTTTAGTTAAGTAATGAAACATATGTAAATGTTAATTTACACTTAGTAAATTATATTAGTATATTAGTAAAGTACACTTCAGTAAAAGTAGGTATATAATCAACATCCGTAAATCTAGTGTTAATAGTTAATGACAGATATCTTTGATCCGATCTAATTACCAAGTGAATTAAAATCAGTACTCCAATGCACCCTGAGCCAATAAAGTTTCAATTTCACTGGGTAATTTCAGGGATAAGTAAAGCCCTAGAACAGAAACCAGTTGATCAATGGTGAAAATCTAACTTCTCGTGAATTTTCGCACGATTACGCGCTCTATAGGGTAAGTGTGAAGCGAGTGGCTAACTGTTGAGAGCCACAAGATTCTAATTGTAATTCATTTCGTCAAGAAAGTTTCCCAGAGCAGTGTAAACGTTCTCATTCACTCAATTCACGCGTAAATTTACCAAATCTGAATGAAATATCACCAAGATATCAAAAATTTGTATATTTTCATTAATTCTAGCAATTCAAATTTAATTAATAATTAAGTCTTTAAATTCTAACTTGTTAAATTCTACGATTTACCATACAAACTACATTGTAGACACGTAAAATGATCCATTAGATAATAATAATAATAAAATCACGTCTCCAGATTTGCTCCTTTTATCTTTATATACATATATATATAAAGATATCTATATTGTAAAATCACAAGACTACTGGAAATAGTGTCTATGACGTCACTGCCGACAGTGAGAAATCTACACGCGCAACGTAGGAAGAAATCTAGAACAGACACTAAAGTCGAAATCAGATTTCAGGAAGAGATAGACGGACGGATGTTCCTGTCACGTGTTGAAATACACGCGAAACGCTTTAACGTAATGTTGACCTGAAAACATTTCGAAAAACGAACGTACGTACACACATTTACTATGTTCCCTGTTCAAAGAATCGCATTTGTCGCGGATTATTTTCATCTGATAATTTTCGGAAAAATTTCTCGATAAAACAGAGATAGCGAGAAAGTCAATAACGGTGTATCCGTGTGTTATCGCGATCCTTGTAATGGAAATGGTATTCAAATTGTTATCAAACGGTTTATCGTGGGGGAAAGTGAACGATCAATTGGAAAATTTTGCGCGTTCCCGGTTGAAAGAACGATGATAAAATAATTCGATTTATAGTTTGATTCTATTTCATCAACTACTTTAGAATAATTTCGTACTTCAATGAGGGGGGAGTGTCTGTACACAAAGGGCCTTTAATAGAGTCTAATCAACCTAATTAAGACAATTCGCGTGGTCGTCGACCATTTGCCCAGAAACTCCGTGTGTAACGCAAAGATTCGTCGGTTCGAACATGTCGGTTGTAAACGATGTTAAGTAGATACGTTTAGAAAGTAATTTTATGTTATTAAATGTATACTTATATTTTTTCATGTCGTGCTTGCGTGTTATGATCAGCTGATTACGATGTATTAGAGAGATTTATAACACCGTTAGAGAGCAACGTAGTTGAATAAATTGTAATTTATAAATATCTTATCCAAAAAGTGGCAATTTTTTTTTATCAATAATTAATGGTCCCCGCGATTATTTTATGCAATAAAATTTCGCTTAAACGACCATTATACTGTGGCACGAAATCGTTACCCCAGCGAACAGACGATAAAACGTCATTGTGTTGTTTCGAACGCACACGAGTTCCGTCGTGAATAATGATGAGGTGTGACTTGTTTCGCCGCACGAAAGAACTCCGTCGTTGAACATCGAATTAAGGATACGTGTCCTGGAAGATTTATTCACCCGTTAAAGAACTTAGAATCACGTATTTCAAAAGACACTCGGAATTTATACTTATATATTTATCATTTATACTTATAATTATCCGATATATAATTACATTTAATTTTCATCGTATCGTAGAAAATTTATCGATGACAGAAAAAGTGTATTTTAATCAATTATACGAGTGCGAAATCTAAACGTTAATATTATTTAAAACGTGAAACGTTATCCGATGATTTCATATATCGAAACGTGGGCGTTTATCTGACACTTATCGTATAAAACGATCGAACAAAAAGAAAAAAAAATGAGTAAATAGGTGTTTCTCAAGGTGCCTCGATAATTAATTAGCACTTTGCTCCTCTACGGTGTGTACCGTTATTTGTGTTCTTGAGTCAAGAATTTCTGTTAGCATTTTCCGCTCTTGTTAAGACTAAGAAATCGTGAGAACTAGTTACGCTAATGTTTGCGGCTGTTGCGCCGCAAGATAAACTTCGATTCCGGGATTTTCATTGTGTTTTTACAATTTATTTTTATCGGGGAACAATTAGACGAGACGCAACGCCCTATCGCGAGCAGACGATACTTTTCAGTTGCTTTTTCACGTTGCTGTGATACAGTTTACACGATACCACGAACGTGTAGTTCGGGATGGTGAATAATAAAATTGCAGCGATGTTCCTTGACTCTTATCACGCTGGTACACGGTCCAACAAAGGTTCTAAATGACAACAATGATTTAAAAGCGTGGAACGAATTTCTGGAAGAATATACACGTTTGAATTGGTGAGGAATCATTTTTTTATAATTTGGAGCGATGAATTGACAAATATGTAATATTTTGAAGCAAAAGTGGAAGTGTGAAGCAACCGGGAAGACATTTATACTCGTTCCATTTAGCGTCCAGTTTTGGGAAAGTGTAATAATTACCAGCTGTGAAAGTGTTGAATAACGAATGTATGAACTATATGATCATATCAAGGAACTTTGATCAATTTAAAATATAGGTCAATAGAAAAGTTAAGAAACTAATTCCAAACAAATTTGTTTCAAGTAACAATGATCACAGTAGATTTGTATATATCCAAATATATATAAACCAAATATATATACACCAAATACATATAAACCAAATATATATGAACCAAATATATATAAACCAAATATATATGAACCAAATATATATGAACCAAATATATATAAACCAAATATATATATAAACCAAATATATATGAACCAAATATATATAAACCAAATATATATAAACCAAATATATATAAACCAAATATATATAAACCAAATACATATACGTATACGTATTTCCTGAGTACCATAACACATCATATGACACAGAAACAACTACACAATAACAAAACCTATTCCACGTTTTCCCTTTGCAAATAGTTTGCCACTTACCACAAGCAATCCCGTTCGCGCGTTTCGCAACAATTTACGACTTGCATCCTCGGTTGCATAGCCAAAGACTGCGTTCGGCCGATTGATCGCGGTGCCGTAAAGTAACGCGATATCCCGCAAGGAATGCCCGGCGATACCTTTAAACGCGAAGCTCTGTCGACAGCGCACGTAGAACTTGACCCCGCCGCGTCAATCCATCGCCGTTCGGTGTCAGTGACCTGCCTCAAAAAAAGAAACTAATTCCACCGGCCACTGGCCCGTTACACACTCGTCGCACACACGGCCACGGGGATTCTGTGATCCTCGCGAGTCCGATTCAGAGTCGTCTGTCGATTCGTTTCGGCGATCGGGTTACCCACGCGGGGTTTATCGCTTCGAGAAAACGTTATCTGCGGAAATTCGAATGCGATCGAACGTTCGACGATTGAATATCGGTAGGTTGTGTAGTGTAATCTTTGAGAATCGAATTTTGCAAACAGTTGATCGTAATATTTAAAAGAAAACACTTTTATTTGGCCCTTTAAGCGATCATAAAGGGCATAAATAAAATAATAAAAGTGTTAGGTTAGGTTAGCGACCGTTAGAATTATATACTAATAACTTGATCCCAATGTTTCCAGTAAAATTGTTGTTACCATAAATTGTAGTTAATTGACAACTGTGAATAGAAAAATATTGGAATATACGAGGATTCGAGGGAGAGGATTACAAAAATATAGATTCGTAATGTGATTTGTAATTGCGCTTCCAGTTTCTTGATTCATCGGCTAGTCATGGAATTCTTAGAATTTCTGCTCTGAATAATCCTACCCGGTACAGAGACTATTTTCCGTAGCGCGAGTGAAACCAAGAGAGTTTCCCAAGTTTTCATGGAATGTCTTTTATAGATGACAGGTGCTCATCATCTACAACACAGTCTGTGTGTTTCACAACAAAACGTTTTGCACTTGGCAATGCGGCAATTTTCACATCATCCGAATACGGTAATGAATTATAATTGTACGTATTACGTTTCAATGTATAATTTTTCTCGCAATTCTCAGTTAAATTAACGAAGAAATGTAGAATTAAATGTAACATATAGTTTGGGTAATTTCAGATATAGAAAAATCTTTGATTTCTCAAATCATTAAAACTATCCTAGAGCTCATTACCGATTTCACCATTAATTTCATTTAAATTAATACATAGCAAGATGGCGATTCACACGTGAGAAGTACATTTGCCTATTTCTCACGATTTTCGATGGCGGGAAATAAATACTAATTTATCTACTTGTTTTACATACGGTAATACAGAACCCACACTCTATTAATTGTATTTTATTAACATGCTTTAACAATTTGCTGATGCACGTATCAATACTATCATTCTAATATTATCTCCTTGCAAATCGATCTTGAAACTAAACAATCTTTAAAAACTTTTATCTACAGTTATCTGATGAACCAACGTTTACGCGTCAGTTGTCTCACGTATGTAAATCTGTGTATGTATAAGAGGAAGTAACTGCGACATATGTACACCGTTATACACGAGTGCAAAGGATGACAAAAGTGCTCTTACCACAACAACAAAATTCTACAACAAGTCGACTGATTGTGAGCCACGTTTGTCTGTATAAAGGTAACAAAAGATTCTCGCGGAAGTAAGTGCACACACCCGTGCATCTCTTTGCCTCGATTCAAAGTAAACAAGACCATGAGAACGTAAGGGGATTGACCAATCGAGACGAAAATTACGAAAGTTCTGGGGCCCGAAGCCGACCGTCATCTGATTCATACGTCACGTTGCAACGGTGTGGGTGGAGGAGTGGTAAGTTAACCGCAATACACACGCCATCAAACCCAACCGAGTCTCTGTCACATTTACATAGCTATAAAAAACATTTTCGTCGATCGTTCGTTGAATCTCAATCCCCTTATTACAACTTCTTCTTATACGAAACTCGTGTGTATACATTCCCCTAACGGTATATCGCGTAAGAGGTTAAGAAGACCAGATATATGTTTTTAAGAACGTTCACAATAGGAACAAGATCTATCCCGTTTCTTTGTAACGTCTAAAATCGGTAAGCGAGCAGTGAAAGAGAGGAGAAGAGTAGAGAAGAGACGAAACTGATCGGTAGCGAGCCGGCTTTACGAACACGTCCGGGGGGGCCCAAGCGTAACCACTTCGTGATTGGTCGAGCGGTGTACCACGTGGCGGGCGAGCGCGGGTGGGGATTGGCCAGCTCGGCCGCGCACCGCGGGCGAAAGCGGTGAGTTTTGTTCTAGTATTTACCCCGCGGTGTAAAGCTGCCTCTCGCGCTCTTAGGTGTCCTTAAGTCACGTTCCATTGTTCGCGTCGCTTCCACGGACTTCTTCTCGACGATCACCCAGGAGAATAATATACCCCGGTTGTTGTGTTTAAACCCAGTGCGCGTGTGTGTGTATGTGTTTGTTTGTTTGTTTCGTTGTGGCGAAAGCGTGGAACGATCGTGCGCCATGTTCGCCGCGCGATGTACACGCGATTGACCGGCTACCGTGGCAAAGTGATAATTCGCACTAAGTTTTCTTTCGCTGGTGAACCGCCGGTGGATCTTGTGCGCGTTTAAATACCGTCCCGGTCGGTGTGGCAGCCGCGTGTGAGACTGTGCGGTTCCTCCGCGATAGAAAGGCGAAAGGCTAGTGGTGGTAAATACGAGGAGACGAAGAGAGCACGCTGTGGGATCGTGGAATGCGCGCTGACAGGTATCCGCCGCCGCGCCGTCGCACTCGGAATTCTCTCTGCGGTTGTGCCTTCTTTCTCTTTCTCTTTCTTTATCCTTAGAATACAGTGTCTTTTCCCATCGTCGGTTCTTTCTCGCTTGTAACAAACGTAAGACTTGCGTGTTTACGCCGATCGTCCACCTCTTTCTCTGTTTCCCCCCCATTTCCCTGTCGGTCCACCGATTTCTTTCTGTCTTTCGTTTCTTGATCGTTTGTTTTATTCCTTTTTTCTTCTTTCCGTTGAATGATCTTCCGCGAGTATCGTAGTTTACGCTGTGGACGCTAGATGATTTTGACAGCTGTCAGGACTCGGCCATGCCAACAGGGGAAATCGAGGCGTTTGAATGAGTGTTAGTGTGAACCTGAGGTTACGTTTGATTGTCTTCTTTTCTTTTTTTTCGAACGATCAATGAATTTCATAGTGATTTAATAAATGAATATTGTTGTCATTAGTGTTGGAGGTATTTAAAATTGTGCGTACATCTGTTATAGATTTGCACTTGGATTCTGTTTGCAATATTTAAAGGTTATGAATTTTTGACAACTGTCCTTTTTGATTCTATGAAAATGTTTGAATATTCGTACGTAAATGGTAAATTATAGACAATTTCTTTCTGCCAATACGTTCGCGTATCTATGGAACATGAAACTTATCTGCAGTACAAAAGTTCGTTATGTAAAGTGAAAGTACCTGTTGGAACATGTTAAGTACAGTATAATACATATGTATAAAACGATAATTTTCGGCTATCTCGACGATCTCAGTAAATGGAACAATTACTGGTCAATTATTACCACAACTTAGTGATAACCATATTTAAAATCCAAATCACTAACATTATAATAACTAAATTGAGGTAATAATTGATCATTAATTATTTTATTTATTACGATAATAAAGATAGTCGACAATTATTGTTTCACATTATTTACGTTCGGTAAATAACATTACGTCAAACATTATGAGAAACAATGACAAGCAGAAAATAGTTAGTTTATCACCAACATTAGTTTACCCATACTTTGTATCGTTTTGTAGCCGGTAAAAAACATTTACTACAATGTGACAATCTAACATTTCGTATGAGGTAACAAAAAAGATTACAATTTTCCGTCAACTCATCCTTTATCTTTACAACATTTCTGTTCTTAACTTAGTATCGTTTTCCGTGGAAAAAAAACAGTGTCTAACTTACAATTGTTTATTCTAATTAAGAAAATTTCAACATTGACTAACGTAAGGTTTCCGTATGACGTGGCAAACAGAGTGAAACATTTCCTACCCTTTTATTCGACGTTATTTATCAAGGACATCTGACAAACTGCGTAAGAACGTTAATTAAAACACACACACACACATACACACATACACGGTAAATATTGCATTTAAGAAAGTATTCCATTTCATTGCCGTTCCTTTTGATCTTTTCTCACGTTGACAAATTATTTGGTCATTTTCACTATTTCCACACCAACCCACACGAGTTGTGTGTATACGGAAAACATACGTGTGCAGATCTTCATTCAATTAAAACAGCTGATCATAAGAGAAGACAGACGTGTAACAAAAGCACGCGCCGCGAGCATTATATAAGCTTGATGACGCAAAAAGGATAGCGATTTATAAGGCATGTTAAACCCCCATTATATCAAGCTCGATATCTTTTATCGACGTCATAGATTAAATTCCATCTGATTGCAACATTCGTTGTACTAATTGTTTCAGTAGACAATTTAATATAAAATATCTACCACAGAAGATTCTTGTATTTTTATTATCTATTCAAGGATCGTGTGAAATAGCTTATTATTCGTTATCTCCATCTATTTTGATCCCTATTTCAAAATAAAATAAAAAAATTTAAATAAAATAGAACAGTGTAATTATTTTATTAATACCTACTCTGTGGTAGATTTTTTATATTAAATGTATACTGAAAGAATTAGTACAACGAATGTTGTGATCAGATTTATCTTTAAATTTGTCTTTTTTATTTTTATTTTTATTATTATAATGTTCTATTTTAAACAGCTTCCGTCATCAACCCGTTAAATTGGCGTCACGCCCAAGTACTTTAATTTTCATTTATCCGTTTCCAAGTAGAAAAAAAAACTGTCTTTTCACCTTATCGCTAACGAATCATCGTAATAATAATAAAATTGCAACGGTAATCAGGGATTCCGATTTCGTCGCCGAAATTACGAGTACACGCGTGCTTTCGGTCGGTTTCGCGAATAAAATATACGACGGTAATAAAGTTTCCTCTTCCTTTCGGAGACGTTTCAGGAAGAGAAAGAGACCCCGAGGAGGGCGACAACCTCGATCCTTATCCAATTACATATGCGTAACTTCTGAATACGTAAGAATGTCCAACTGGTCATTTAAATCCACCGCTCGAAGTAATATTTAACACTTATACCCTGCGGGATGTATATTCGAATTTTTTTTTATTTAAAAAATTTTTTTTTCATATCATGAAGACTGCTCAAATTTCCGTATCTCTTATCTTTATACTATAGTTTGATTTTACACGGATGATGGTCGCACCTACACCGTTGCATCGGTTCACATGGTTTTATTTCCTTTCAATCTGCTCGAACGATTTCACTTGTGTACCGAAACGTATTTATATTATCATCGAACGTAGACAGGGGGTTTATTTCACTGTGATACGATAAGCGGAACAAGTCGATATCCTGAAAATGTGGTAATTTTTCAAACGGAGATGCAAATATACGTCGTAAAGAGTTATGAGTAATGAATGCTAATGGGGGGAATCGGAATGTCGGATAGTACGTTTTAATTTATCGTAGGTAACGAGCATATCATCCGCTTGTTCGTGTATTAGTGTGACCGTTAAGTGGTAAATACGGATAAACAATTTCCTCGTGCTAGGTTTTTTACATTATTTACCAACGAGCCATGGGGAATTATGTAATTAAATGATACACGCTGCTGTGTTATTTATTTCGATATAAATTGCACTGCTGGACATAGAATTTCACTTATAAACCGAGTAGTTAAGTTTTAGTGATATTAACTCGCACGACGGACAGTTTAGAATTTAAAAGAAACATTGAAATTCTCGATATACGTCCCATGTTAGATTTCTACGTTAATTTCTACTTTAATCGCATACTCTTTCATAATACGAATTTATCTCGATTCCGCAGATTCTTACTGTTGAGAGTTTCACAAATCTTACGATTTTAGTATGTTCGAAGTTAGAATGTTTCACTTCCAATTAAAGATATCACAGTTGCACTAGAATTCGTCAAATTGTACCTTGGGATTAATATATTTCTCTGCAAATTGGTTTGAAAATTAAACACATAAAAAATCTTTAAAACGTAACTTTCCTCTGCCAGCTACTGTGAGCACCTAAAGGCGTTTATCCCGTTTCACTGTGGTTAACTAAAGTAACAATTCGCTGCAGAATTCGAAGAAATAAGTAATACTGTGACAATGTAGGGAAATTTAGTCTTTAGATTATTGAAGTATATTTCCCTAAGGATCCCTTAATTCCTAAACAAAATTTAAAGTTCTCCACCGTACATCGTGACTAAATTTCCACCCTATTAATTAATTTTCAAATTTCTATTTAACACTAAAGCCACCGACCGATTTTCACCCTTAATTTCTTTAATCATCATAAACATAATACAGTTCTTCATTCCAGATTAACTATTAAGTACGTAAAATCAATTCTAAAAGTTATCATTTCTACAGATTCTATAAGAATCTATAAGAATCTTTTTTATTCTATATAAATTTCAATCTTTTTTATTTTATATAAATTCTATAAGAATCTCTACCAAAACTATCAGTACATTTACTATTACCGTCTACATACTATTTCCCCAACCTCCACCCACATTCCTTTCCCCAATGAAAGAAGGTACAACCACCACAACCACTTTCCACGCGGCACACATTTTCAAAAAAAAATCCAATCGATTCTTTTTTCTACACAAAAGAAGAAACTCCCTGACCGAGAGAGCCGAAGGTTAGAGCATGAGGGTCGTCGGGGGAACGCAGA
This sequence comes from Mimumesa dahlbomi, assembly GCA_917499265.3. Classification (NCBI taxonomy): domain Eukaryota; kingdom Metazoa; phylum Arthropoda; class Insecta; order Hymenoptera; family Crabronidae; genus Mimumesa; species Mimumesa dahlbomi. The sequence continues at coordinate 10,901,649 of OU824120.1, read as the reverse complement.
AAGGGGGTTCACAGCTCGACGGAGCGGTTAATGATCGGGTATCACCGAAAAGAACCGGTCACGTCTTCGTCTCCGGCGAACGGAGATGAGCACGAACGAGCTGGACACCAGAGCCATGGCGACGACGACGATGACAACGACGATGACGTCGTCGTCGATGATCGCGACCGACGACGAGGAGGAGCCAACGACCTTGAGCGAATCCGCCGACATGGACCTGGTGAACGGACCGAATCCATGGCTTCCGGCCTATGGCTTCCAGCTGCAACATCATTCCCATTTTCAACCGACCCACGAGGATCTACGGGCTAATGGTTCGTACAATGTTTCCCGTTGATACTTTTCATTCACCCTTTCTCTTTCTTTCTTTCTTTCTCCTTTTAATTACATACCTGTTTCCAACGGGTTGGTAACGGTCGATGTAACGTTGCGTGTGTTTTTAAAGAACTTGGTGGACGATGACGTGGTTTGATGTATTTTTTTTCTGGTTAATTCGGAGGAGTGTTGATGATTGGGAGATAGTTGGGGGTTAATGACTTTAGAGGATGGTTTGATGGCAGATTAATTGAAATTGGTGGGGATATTTAGTAGGAATGAAAATTTTAGTATGGTAGATTAGGGCAATGAATTTAATTTCATATATAAATATACATATAAAGATAATTGTTTTATTAAAATTGTTTACTTGACAAATATTGTTTCATACAAAGTTTCATATAATTATAAAGGTAATTGCTTTATTAAACTTGTTTGCTTGGCAAATATTCTCTTTCCACGATTCAAATTCTACAAATTCCAATTATACACATATATTTAAATTTGCCTGTGTATAGATTCATTTGAACTTGAAATTACGAGTGATTACAGGTAGAATGTTTCGCGGGATTCGATAACTTTTATTCTTTTAATAACGAAACTCCGAGGCAATTAGCTTCAATCGCCGGTTGCGAAAGTGTTAACTGGCCTTCTTTTAGGTTTTTTTTTAATACGTATAGCCATTGAACGCTTTATATCACCGGTTTGTGTTGCTGTCTACGAGTTTACGGTACTTGCGGATCGAGACTCGCGGGCAAGTAAAACGAATCACGTCGGTATACATTAGAAATTTCAACTTTGAAAACTGTACCACGCTTTCCTCGCGTCTAATCCGTTTAATTCATCGGATTGAATTCTGACAAATCGACCGACCGAGTTATGACCGTAATGTACCGCGAGTTTCTAGATCTTTCTTTCACTTTGTAGTAAAATACCGTTAATTGAACCAACCGCCGTAAAAGTGATTGTACCCTTTCACATCAGATATCATTAATTTATGAAACTCGACCAGGGTTCTTCCATTGATTTATAACTTACACCAATACAATTTATATCAAGAGCAAAGTAGATCAAAATTTAATATCATTTCTCTAAAAATTATATTATAACCCCTGATTACGCAATTAAATAAAATAATATATATCTTGGTGATTAAAAACATTTCTAAAAATAATATCTGTGTGAGTGTTTTAATTTACAACACACATATATACAAAATATCGATAGGACAAATGTTACATTTATTTCAATAAACAATAGATCGATTCCTTCAACAAATACTAGTTCATAGTGCTAAATCTGGTTGACACTGACTGTTTGACATGGATATTCTATCAAACAGGAAACGTTATCATTTCTGACGAGTACCAGAAGTCCCTCTCATCTACGCTCTACATAATCGGACAGGGCTCGGTATCGTTACCGTAATTTTCATCTGGTAGAAAATGGCGCGACTTTGCATATAAATCGCTTGTTAATGGCTGGCCTTAATGTGGGCTACTTTCTATAACCGTGGGCGAACGTGTGAGAGTTAATGAAAAACCGTGAACAGGGATAGGGTGCCGGTCGTACAATTTCCATCTATAAGTAAAGTCGTTTAGGAACTTCGTGAAATTTCCTTGAACAGTTTAGAAATTTCCACTAATTATCAATAAATTAATTATTGCTAAACTACAGTTGTTAATATAAACACACTGTAGTTATTATTATTACCAGATTTTTATAAAAATCACATCTATCTAAATAATATTGAGTTTGTATATTAAATTTAATTGTGTTTTAGTTTAATAATAATATAATACAATTATTAATGTGCTCGTAGAAATGATTATTATTCAAAAATGTTTGAAATCACGCGAACATAAATGTTACGTGTCTCTGTGATTCGTGTTGTGTAACGATATTGTCGATTTCATGGAAACATGGTAATAAGAACGATCGGAAAAGATTAAAAAGAAGCTAATCCGTCTGTCATTTTCATATGTATAAGTCGATGGGTTATTCTCGTCCGTTAGTCACGGAACGAACGGGCAACAGGCGACTGCAACAGGTGGTTGTTCTTCCATGATGTTGCATAGTAGTGCGTGCCTTTGCACTCGTGCAAGACAAATTGCGTTTTCTAGAAGACGATTTGTTCTCACACTCGTTGTTAACGTCGTCCTTTTGTTTCTGTTTGGAATGAGTGAGCGAATATTATCGAACTTATTATTATGGCATTGTAACGAGTCCCGCGTTGAAATGGAAATAGAATTACAATTCGAGAATTAGAATTTTGGTATATGGAATTTTTGACGCTTTGAAATTCCTGCGCGTTGAAATTCCTGCGCGTTGAAATTCCTGCGCTTTAAAATTCCTGTGCTTTGAAATTCCTGCGCTTTGAAATTCCTCCGCTTAGAAATTCCTCCGCTTAGAAATTCCTGTGCTTTGAAATTGCTGCGCTTTGAAATTCCTGCGCTTTGAAATTCCAGCGTTTTAAAATTGCTGCGCTTTGAAATTCCTGCGCGTTGAAATTCCTGCGCTTTAAATTCCTGCGCTTTGAAGTTCCTGCGTTTTAAAATTCCTGCGCTTTAAAATTCCAGCGCATTAAAATTCCTGCGCTTTAAAATTCCAGCGCATTAAAATTCCTGCGCTTTAAAATTCCAGCGCATTTAAATTCCTGCGCTTTAAAATTCCTGCGCATTTAAATTCCTGCGCGTTGAAATTCCTGCGCTTTAAAATTTCTGCGCTTTAAAATTTCTGCGCTTTGAGATTCCTGCGCGTTAAAATTCCTGCGCTTTAAAATTCCTGCGCTTTAAAATTCTTGCGCTTTAAAATTACTGCTCTTTGAAATTCCTGCGCTTTAAAATTTTTGCACGGTGAAATTCCTGTGCTTTGAAATTTTCACGCGTCGCAAATTACCATGAATGAAGACTGGGTGTGTTTGATTGCCATTTGTACAAAAATCTAGTAATCATTACGATCATGCAGCAGAAAAGCGCAACTCTCACTAAGATTGCATGTTACATACAGTGTGTACTCCCGTAACTTTCCACGAGTGGTACGATAAGACTATCGAATTAAACTTTGCACATCTGCGCCAACCGCGGAATGAATGCAATCGGTTCACGAAGCGGTGTAAAACGTAATTTTTATAACCGGTACATAATTCCCTATCTTGTGTGACAAAATGTATGAATAGTAGTGTGGTATAGAAATCACAAATTAAATTATTGCTGGTTCGATTTAGTAAAACGCGTATAAATTGAAAGTTAGACAGATTTAACGTATTATGATCAATGTTTCTCGTTTCTTTGTTACGTAATTTCTTGTTCGAAAAGAGAATAGAAATTTAGTAACAGGGATAGAAATAATAAATACAATTTTAATATTTCACAAATAGAATTTGAGTCTGTTTTCAATAAACATACGGTATATTTACTAAGTGCTTGTAATTCCCTATACATCATTCATTCAATTCCGCATAGATAATCGATAGATCAATTATTCGTTTGATAATCGCCGAGCGTTCTAGATCCCGGTGACGCATTGATCTGACGATTGTCGGATATTGTGATCTATACAGCCATTCAAGACTTTCCATATGATTCAAATACTAATCTAATGTCTTTCGTTACAATAATATACAACCTATTGTATTGTTATTAATCCTTTTAATAAAAATAGAATATAAACGTAATTTCAATATATGCATAGAATTTCGACGCAATTTAAATTTACAGTACTTATATCGACACAAATTTTTCAGTTAAATTTCATTTTTTACAATCTTACACCTTTTCACTTCTATTGTTTGAGAGTTTTTGTTGTAAAATACACAGGTAACACTTATCGTCGGTGTAATGCAATCGACGTTTGAAGATGTCACGTTAACAAACCGTCGTATGACGTAAATTGTCAATTACCCCGTTGTTACGTAACTCTTTGAACAGGATGAAAGTATGCTCTAATGTTTGACTTTTCTGCGAGAGTGACTCGGGGGATTAACGGTTCGAGTACTGCGTTTATTCTGTCGTTGCACGGTGCGACGAAGTTATGCAGTTGTTCGGTATGCACGTACTTTAAGTAACCGTTATCGACATCACCAGCTTCAGAAACCAGCCAGTTATCCACGGGTGACAAAAGACGAATGAGGTGTATAATTTGTAAAGTAGACACATTAAATTCAGGAATAACCTGATAGTTCTAGAATTGCCTGGAAATGGCAAATGATTATTGTGAAATTTACATTTTTAATTTATGCAAATTTTGTTACTGAAAAGTAATCACTTTAGCGTGGGAAATAGAAACTAATCATTGTCCCTGGGATTGCTAGAAACAGAATTGTTTTCGGTCAGAAATTTATATGAAATTTCTTCCCCAGGAAATTTATGTGTACGAAAGTTTCTTCTTTAGGAAATTTCTGCGCACTAAAGTTTCTTCTTTGGGAAATTTCTATGCACTAAAATTTCTTCCCTAGGAAATTTCTGCGCACTAAAATTTGCATGCGGTGAAATTTCTGTGTTTTGAAGTTTGTATGCAACAGAAAGAAAAGAATTTTGTCATATTTAAAATTGATATTAATTTCTCAAAATGTTTTCTATTGTGCAGAATATCTGATCTACTTTCCAGGGTTAATAGATTTGAATTTCACGTAGACATTTTGTTCGCACAGCTCCACGTGACAAATCCTTTCTAAATAATGCTTCGTTTATGTGTGATTTTGATCTATTAGCCTCGTTACAACGGTGACCGCGATCATATGATACGAACAGTAACATCAAAGCCACAGACACAGTTATATTATAGAGATCGGTGACACTGTTTACGATTTGCCTGTGTGTGTGACCACTCTCGAAGTGGAAATACACACACACACTTATTCCTCTCTAAATAATTTCGATATCGTCGTTGTTGACATGGTTACATCGACGAACGCGTTGTTATCAACTTACAAATTACAAAATTGCATATCAAATATTGACCTTTTTCATATTTAACAAATTGGAATATTCGCATGTATAATTTATCACTTTTCCCACCTCTCGAGTATTTACACCTTTAATTTACACAATTCATAGTCACTTACCAACAATTTTCGAATTCCTCTCTCAAAACCGGAAGCCCCGGAATTCCAGAACTTTCAGTCTGTTTACAAAATTCAGTACACGATATTATACGCAAGAAATTTAACCTACTAAACCTAGTATTATTGAATGTCATCGTAATTATCTCTAGTCATTCATTCAACTAATTTCAATCCATAACATTTATTCCGTTACCACAATATTTCCAGAGAAAAACGCCTTTCTCTATCTGAATGAAATTATGAAAAATGAATTTACGTGAATTAAAATACACAGCTCGTAGATTCGACAAAAAAAAAATATTAATCCAAGATTATCTTGTTCTTGTTGTATAGTGCGAGATACTACGGGCTCGGTCACGGTTTCTTTTGCTTTCTCATGGATAGTTATTACCCGGCTCCGCAGTTCGTTTCGATAGAAATTGATGATTTCCGGCCACTGGCAAAGAAACAGCTGCGTGCTGCGAATTATTATGGGACTCTCGTGTACAGTGCGGTTCGATGCAACGTGTTCCGAGGCTGCGAAGACAAGCATCTCGTTGTATTTCGATATCTACGAATATCAGGGATGTTTTACGCTCGTTATCATTATTTAAGAATCCGCTTCGCGGAAAGCGTAATTCGATACAGTTCTCCGCTCGAACGCGTTTCAGGAACTGGTTTCCGAACATTTTTCTTTCTGCCCCTCTCTTCTGTTTCTTTTTTTTTTATTTCGTATCACATGAATAATCTAAAAGTACAGGATTAATATGTATGAAATTCGCAATATTAGATCTACGTGTGCTGCCTCATGAATATGCACGTGGCAGTGAAATGTTCTTATGTGATTCACCCCGTAAAAAGAAAGTGAATAACATTCGTATCTCATTATTTCTTTTTTTCTTTTATTTATTTTTCATTGAAAAATCGAAAGTGTTCGTGAAAATTAAAATCTGCGTTATCTATCACGAGAATTATTTATAATATTAAATGTTAATATACATATATCGATCTCTTTGAATGAATTATATACGTAATGATTTATATATTGGCACATAATTTTCTTACGACACGTTATTCAATGTCAGAGGTGTAAGTTAGCGGTGGGATTAGCCTTTCAAATAAGAATCTATAAAACGGAAACCGCAGGAAAGGTGGTCGACCTTCTAAGCCGGTGGAAACAGTTACGTTATCTCGAAACGTAGTAATTGTGGTCACACTGCGAACGTAGGAGTTCGCAGTTGTTCCACAAACGTATCTGAAAATGAGTCATAGGACGTCGGGCTGGTCATTAACAGTTTTACTCGTGGTTTTCCGCAACTCTCCACGCATCCCCCGCACTTTCGCCGACGAAACACGAGATCAGCTGTTTTTTTATCGCGACCGCGGTGTTCTTTGCGATGCCGCGGATTAGCATTCATTTCTTCCGTTTTTCTACGGTGGTGCATTCAGAGAAAAAGTGTGGCACATTTTAATCGAATTTCTTTCGACTTTATCAAGAGTTAAGGTCTTGACTCGGGCCAAGTACAAGAGTTCCTGACTGGTAGACCTGAACTACTCTTTTCCGGAAGAATTAGATCGAGGTTTTCGGGGTATTCAAACAGCATTAAATCCGCATATTTCCCCCAAACTATGGTGATATTCTTGTAGGGGACGTCCACCCGAGTAATTTAAGCCTAACTACGAGAAGATCCATCAAGCCAATCGCGAGATATTTTGATCTAAAAAGTCGAGGTTTTATCAATAATGTGTTATCAATAATTAATGTGTTTCATTTTTAGAACTTCGAATTCCGCGTCCAACACGTCCCGGATCGTTTTAATATCTCAATCATTGTGGAAATGGCGAGCAAATTACGAAAATCGCGAAAAATCGTCAAATTCAACCAGTTTTTTAATCGGCATTCGCTCAATTTTCGAGATAGCCGTCTGAAATTTGTACCATTGTTTTAGTTGGGAAATTCTACGCCAGATCAATGCATAATAGTTGTACTTTTCGAAAATTTCATTTTTCGCAAAAATCTGAAGGGGGTAGGTCAGGATTTTTTGCGATTTTCGTAAATCGCTCGCCATTTCTACAATTTTTTAGATATCAATCCGATTCTTTCTGCATCTTATTCGATTTCCGATTCCGCGTCCAAAACGCCCCGGATCATTTTAATATCTCAAAAATTGCGGAAATGGCGAGCGATTTACGAAAATCGCAAAAAATCCTGACCTACCCCCTTCAGATTTTTGCAAAAAATTAAATTTTCGAAAAGTACAACTATTATACATTGTTCTACCGTAGAATTTCCTAACTAAAACAACGGTACAAGTTTCAGAACGCTATCTCAAAAATTGAGCGAATGCCGACCAAAAAACTGGCTGAAATTGACGATTTTTCACGATTTTCGTAATTTGCTCGGCATTTGCGCAAATTTTTAGATATCGACTCGAATCTTTCACTGTCTTATTTGGCTTCGGATTCCGCGTCCAAAACGCCCTGGATCACTTTAATAGCTCAACAATTACGGAAATGACGAAGAAATTACGAAAATCGCGAAAATTCATCAATTTAGAGCAGTTTTTCGTTCGGCATTCGCTCAATTTTAAAGATAGCGATCTGAAACTGGCACCATTGTTTTAGTTAGGAAATTCTACGGCAGATCAACGTATAATAGTTGTACTTTTCGAAAATTTCATTTTTCGCAAAAATGTGAAGGGGGTAGGTCAGGATTTTTCGCGATTTTCGTAAATCGCTTGCCATTTCGACAATTTTTGAGATATTAAAGTGATCCTGGACGTTTTGGACGCGGAATCCGAAGCCGAATAAGACAGTGAAAGAATCAGATTGATATCTAAAAAATTGTAGAATTGGCGAGCGATTTACGAAAATCGCAAAAAATCCTGACCTACCCCCTTCAGATTTTTGCGAAAAATTAAATTTTCGAAAAGTACAACTATTATACATTGTTCTACCGTAGAATTTCCTAACTAAAACAACGGTACAAGTTTCAGAACGCTATCTCAAAAATTGAGCGAATGCCGACCAAAAAACTGGCTGAAATTGACGATTTTTCACGATTTTCGTAATTTGCTCGGCATTTGCGCAAATTTTTAGATATCGACTCGAATCTTTCACTGTCTTATTTGGCTTCGGATTCCGCGTCCAAAACGCCCTGGATCACTTTAATAGCTCAACAATTACGGAAATGACGAAGAAATTACGAAAATCGCGAAAATTCATCAATTTAGAGCAGTTTTTCGTTCGGCATTCGCTCAATTTTAAAGATAGCGATCTGAAACAGGCACCATTGTTTTAGTTAGGAAATTCTACGGCAGATCAACGTATAATAGTTGTACCTTTCGAAAATTTAATTTTTCGCAAAAATGTGAAGGGGGTAGGTCAGGATTTTTCGCGATTTTCGTAAATCGCTTGCCATTTCGACAATTTTTTAGATATCAAAATGATTCTTTCACTGGCTTATTCCGCTTCGAAATCCGCGTCCAAAACGCCCAAAATCATTTAAATATCTCAAAAATTACGGAAATGGCGAGCGATTTACGAAAATCGCAAAAAATCCTGACCTACCCCCTTCAGATTTTTGCGAAAAATTAAATTTTCGAAAAGTACAACTATTATACATTGTTCTACCGTAGAATTTCCTAACTAAAACAACGGTACAAGTTTCAGAACGCTATCTCAAAAATTGAGCGAATGCCGACCAAAAAACTGGCTGAAATTGACGATTTTTCACGATTTTCGTAATTTGCTCGGCATTTGCGCAAATTTTTAGATATCGACTCGAATCTTTCACTGTCTTATTTGGCTTCGGATTCCGCGTCCAAAACGCCCTGGATCACTTTAATAGCTCAACAATTACGGAAATGACGAAGAAATTACGAAAATCGCGAAAATTCATCAATTTAGAGCAGTTTTTCGTTCGGCATTCGCTCAATTTTAAAGATAGCGATCTGAAACTGGCACCATTGTTTTAGTTAGGAAATTCTACGGCAGATCAACGTATAATAGTTGTACTTTTCGAAAATTTCATTTTTCGCAAAAATGTGAAGGGGGTAGGTCAGGATTTTTCGCGATTTTCGTAAATCGCTTGCCATTTCGACAATTTTTGAGATATTAAAGTGATCCTGGACGTTTTGGACGCGGAATCCGAAGCCGAATAAGACAGTGAAAGAATCAGATTGATATCTAAAAAATTGTAGAAATGGCGAGCGATTTACGAAAATCGCAAAAAATCCTGACCTACCCCCTTCAGATTTTTGCGAAAAATTAAATTTTCGAAAAGTACAACTATTATACATTGTTCTACCGTAGAATTTCCTAACTAAAACAATGGTACAAGTTTCAGACGGCTATCTCAAAAATTGAGCGAATGCCGTTCAAAAAACCGCCTGAATTTGAGGACTTTTCACGATTTTCGTAATTTGCTCGCCATTTCCACAATGATTGAGATATTAAAACGATCCGGGACGTGTTGGACGCGGAATTCGAAGCCCAATAAGACAGTGAAAGATTCAGGTCGATATCTAAAAATTTGCGGAAATGACGAAAGAATCCACAAAAAGCATCGAAAATGCAAAGCTATGGGCCAAGTACAAGAGAATGTTACATTGGAATAGGTTGCTCATTAACATAAACTGCATTTTACACAGGATTTGAAATCAATCAAATGTGAGCAAGTTTATATATAAATATATGAGTGTATAATTTGAACTTTATTTTTCCAGATACGGTGCTCGTCCAACAAGTGGATTTTTTGGAAACAATTTTGGAAGAAACGTCGGACGATCTTCAAAGCGACTCTGATCACAGCGGTACCACTTATTGGCTTGGTTTGGACTCAGAAACCGAGAGTGTGATACACATACGAGCGAAGCAGCGATCAGCAGGTAAAAAAGCAAACGAGCATCCATTTACGTTAAATATAATTTAACCTGTGACCATTACGTATTCCGAATAGTCCAACAATAGGTCTAAAAATACCGAAGTTCTTGGACTAACTCATTGAAAGTCACTTTGGCAACAAGTCCGAAAGTGGGCCAACTGCCATGTAAAACATTACGTTATCAAAAGTGCAAATTAATTTTTTAATTAATTCATTATAAAAATTAAATCATTTTCATACAATGTAAAAATTAAGTTTCACCGTTGGAAACGCAGGAAACGATTAAGAAATATGTAAATCCTTTCTCGTGGGGTACTCGTTCTTGATCGCGATACGGAATCAAAGTTAACATCGTACTATATGTCATTAACGGTAAGAGAACGGTATTACGTCACCGAATGCATCAAAGACGATCTTGCGAAATGTTATTCTCGCAGCGACTGATATTGTTCGCCGTGGTCCACTTTCTCTTTCGACTTAATCTTCCGATCCATTGACTTGTAAAGATGATGAGTTTTAAATTCGTTGACGAATAATTTCCCCCCTCTGTCCCATAATATTTGATAGTTTTCTCCTTTTTTCTTGTCCCATATTACTGAATATATTTTATTATATATTTATAAATTAACATATCTGTATCTATCTATATATCCACTTTACCATATACTTATAAATTTAATGCTTCTTTAGGATAAATTTTTTCACAGAAAAGTTAGCAGATATATATTTACTTAACAGTAATTTATTTGTCAACAAATATTACACTCATGAGAAAAAGAAAATATTGAAATTGTGCCATACATTTTGATAAATTGCGGCCGCGAAAAGAAAACAATCAACATTGTCTCGTTTTAATTAATCCACAGAAATTCAGTGTTTTTTCCCTGAAAATAAATACAGATATCATTTATTCTTCCTGGGGAGGCAGAGAGAGAAAGGGATTTTACTTTTTTATTGTACGAGATGTTTTTAAAGAATCTTAACAGAAAACCGCGGGTAATTGCGTGCTAGGCACGAATGCCTTTGAGTATGCGATTGCCACAGCGTGCAAGTATGCTCGGTTGCGGTGCTTCAGGTGTTCCCCCGTCATCGTGCGCTTTCTCTTTTTGCAGCGGTCGTTCGTTAAGACTGAAGCGATTCCTCCCCGTCGCTCGAGCAGTCGGTATAAGGAATTATTAATAAGGGCTTGTTGTCGCTGATAGATGTTTGCGTTTTTCAACGAATTACCCGATAAATAGGGACTAAGAATGGGAATTTTATTCGCATAAAGTTATTTTATTTATGTATGTAATGTATACATATATGTATAATATATGTATATATAATATAATATGTATACAATAGCTACATATAGAAAATAAATAGAAAATAAATAGATGGGAATATATAGATATATACAAAATATCAAATAAGTATTAAATTAATACGTAATTTATGAATAAAAATTGTTTGACATTAGGAACTTTGCAATTAGGAAATTTGCAACTAGGAAATTTTAAACTAGGAAATTTGAAACTGGGAAATTTGAAACTAGGAAATTTGAAATTAGGAAATTAGAAAATCTGAAATTAGGAAATTAGGAAATCTGAAATTAGGAAATCTGAAACTAGGAAATTTGAAATTAGGAAATCTGAAACTAGGAAGTTTGAAATATAATTTATGAATAAAAATTTGTATATATTGTATATACAATACATACCTTGGCCCCTATTTATCAGGTAATTCGTTGAAAAACGAAAACATCTATTAGTATAATATATCATTTATAGGTATAACATTACAATGTACTTCAGCATGATTTTTCAAATTGAACTTTACGACCGGATATAAATATTCATGATCAAATATTCATACAGATTCGAATTCCTGCGGTCGAACTGGTGAATTTCTGTAGCTTCGGTTACAGTGGGTGGATAAATATAGATTCGGTGAACGCGATTCGGGGCGTATTAACGGTAGTTAATTATAACCTTGTCGAAAAAAAAGAAGATATCTGGACATAGGTACGTTCGGTTATGATATTCGTTTTGTTTCTCCGTTTGCTTGCGAAATCAGCTGTCCGAGGTTAGGTATATTTTCTACCTGACTCCCATTCGCGATTATATCGCGTGGAACTTTGCAATCGCGCAATTTCTTTGTTTCGTGGCTAATATTAGATCACCTTCGGAGTCATTCATATAGAATTACCGTAAGACTATGTAAATTCCGTAGACGGATGATTATATAAAAAAAAAATAAATAAAAAATGACGAAGTGATGATAAAAGACAATTGTGTAATTGAACACGTGGGATAGAGTTTGTTCGAGTAGGAAAGAATTTGAAATTTTAACGTGACTCGACCTTAAGCATGCGGATGCTTATATTCTAATTCACATTCGTGTCGTGTTATCATCACCGTGCTGCTCCCGTATTTTTTAATTCGTAATACATGCATATCATGTAACCGATGTATTACGTCCACGCATTACAAAACCGTCTGAACTCCGTTTCACGTTGGAATTTTAAGTTACAGTTGGTCTGGAAGCCAGAAACGAAAGATACGATATTTTTCAGGCATATATTTGATGATTTAGAATTAATTTAACGATGACTATAAATGATCAAAATAGACTTTCATCTTTGTGTTTTAAACTTTGTACTTTCTGCACTTGAATACAAAATGAAAATTTTATTACATAAAAATAGTCAAATTAATTCAATTTTAAGTTTAATAGCTTTAATTAATTATTATTAATTGTAGATAGCTCGCAATTTAAAATTACTAAATATTAGAACTTTCGTCATTTCCAGAGACTCTTTAATAACTTAAATTAATAATAAAGTACACTCATCAAAAATATAAGTTAATCGATAAATTACAGAATATCACCGTATTACCAGTACATACTTAACACTGTGCTACAATATAAATGAAACCCAACACAATTAGTACATAATCAAAAGAATGCAACACTCTCTTATATAATAATACCACCCTTAATTTGAGAATCACTGGCACAGCGTTATTGACCGTCTCATTACGATACACGTAGTATCAAGTCTGTTTTCACGTGGCTTATTAAGTTCTGCAAAAGGAAGAATATAAGTGGTACGCTCTCGAGGCGGTCGCCGAATAAAAATCACCCGGGTGGTACGTCTTTCGGTGTGTGTCGTGTCCGCCGGGGGACGGTCCTCGTGGCGTGTTAGAAACTCGGTGAAAAGCCGTCGAGGATTCCCCATTCACGGCCCAGTTTATAAAGTCGAGTCACGGAAGTGGGTCTTCCAACGGAGGGGCCGGCCAATCCTCGTGTTCGCACAACCCGCCGTCGCTGTGTTATCCTCGGCGTGCCCCTCCGCGTCTGTCAGGAAGCCGTGGTTCATTCAACCGGAAGCAACGCTTACGGCGTTATGCGGCCACCGGTTGTCGGCTTCGTGACCGTCGTCTGACATGTGATCGACGACAAGATCCACCGTGGCTATCGTCGATCGGGACGTCACGTTTTATTATAGAGTTATGTGTGTGTGTTTTTTTTATTATTATTAATATGATGATGTCAATTTAGGAGGAAGGTTGATTGATGATGGTAACTGGAATTGTTGAACTTGTGGAGATGGAATTATTTCAAATTTAAAATTAACAATAGCATGTTTAGATTGGATATAAATTAGAAGTTTTGAAAATTAGGAAGTTTGAAACTAGGAAATTTGGAACTAGGAAATTTGAAACTAGGAAATTTGGAATTAGGAAATTCGAAATTCGGAAATTGGAAATTATGAAATTTGGAACTAGGAAATTTGAGACTAGGAAATTGGGAAATAGGAAATTTGAAACTAGGAAATTTGAAACTAGGAAGTTTGAAATTAGGAACTTTGCAATTAGGAAATTTGAAACTAGGAACTTTGCAATTAGGAATTTTGAAATTAGGAATTTTGAAACTAGGAAATTTGAGACTAGGAAATTTGGAACTAGGAAATTTGAAACTAGGAAATTTGAAACTAGGAAATTTGAAACTAGGAAGTTTGAAATTAGGAAATTTGAAATTAGGAAAATTGAAACTAGGAAATTTGAAACTAGGAAATTTGAAATTAGGAAATTTGAAATTTGGAAAGTAGAAAATTTGAAATATGTGGTAAAAATATTGTAAGGTGTTTAAGATTTATTTGACATTATTCTTTATTTGACGTTGGATTGAAGTAATACAGGCTGACGAATTTAATATAAGCGAATGTAAATCTACCGTTACGTTATTTATTCCAGTGCCGTATCGCCGGTAGGCACGACCGAAAGCAGATTAGATATAAACTGTAAATTTTCAGCTTTCCACGCAATGGAAGATCGTACGATCCATTTAAGTAAAAGCGTAACGAGATGTAAACTATATACAGTTCATTTCGATATACATATTCGTCAAAGAATGCGGATACTTACGTAACTGTAAATGCCCGGAAAAATTACGTAACAAATTTAAAACTCTCACACTGTAACCCGAGTGACTAAACTTTTTGGACATTGTCCTAGACGTTCGAAAACACGATTCAAAAATACATTCAACACTTTGCAATCTCTTCTTTAAATAATATACTAAACAATTATAGCTGACTAACGAATTTATGTATCTATCGATGATGCACAGTAACCAATGATGATAACGATAATGAGTAATCTATGTCTATATAAACGAAAGAAAGCCATTCGAGTCAACCAAATAACAAAGTATAAATCACGATAGATAATGGTCCGGATTCCGGAAAGTAGGTTTAGGCCATGAGATCGCTATCACCTGGAGATCGTCTCGCTTTTACTCTCTCAAGACCGGGACGATTAGAGGCACGCATCACATGGACGTTTTTTCCCCCCGTTTTATACAGGGTGTAACAAAAATGCGGGCACACTTTTTCAGAATCGATAGTACGCAACAAAAAATGAGAAAAGTCTCTAAACTTTTGTCTAAAAACCACCCCCTTTCGAGATATAACCCTTTTTGTAAACAATTTTTAAAAAATCATATCTCCGAAATGGTACGTCGTAGTGGACCGATTTTCCTTTTATTATTACCGGGAGATACTATAGTTTACGAAAAAAAATATCACTATCTACGGAAAGGAAGCTTTAGTCAGTGCCTTTAATTTTTCCCAAGTTGTTAAACACCTGATATGATTAGGGTAATCGAAGTTTGGATTAAACAATAAATAAATACTATTTAATAGCCATAATCACAGCAATTATATTTTTTTTATTAACTTTGATCTTCTCCCGTTATATTGCAATCATAATTAGTCTTTTACGACGTACCATTTCGAAGATATGATTTTTTAAAAACTTTTTACAAAAAGGACAAAACTTTAGACACTTTATTTCATCTTTTGGTGCCTACTATCAATTCTGAAATAGTGCCCCCGTATTTTTGCAACACCCTGTACATGTCCATGTAGACGACGCACGTGACCGTTAATTTCCTTGCTGATTTCCGGGAAAGACGAGAGACTCGACGGCAGCGGGAGCGAGTGCAATTCCGTGGTGCCGAAGAAACGCCGTCGCAGGAACAATGGCACCAGCGACCGGGATCACCAGGTGACCTTCGAGGATTACCCGACCTCGCCGAGGTCCTCCAGGTCGTCCGCGTCCTCGAGATCCAGCTCGTTGTTGCAGTTCGAATCGCTCGAGAGAACCTGTGCCACTTTGTCACCGTCCAGTTACAGTTTCGACTCGTTGGAATATTCGAATAGATCGAACGCCTCTCATCCGGAGAACACTTCGCCAGATAGCCTGGAACAGGATTACGAAAAAACGTTACCCAATGGGTTTGGAGGGAACACCGGGGATCATTTCCCCAAGATCAGGCCGTACAGGAGTTTTGAGAGTCTGGACACTTGTCAGAAAGATGACGATTTTGGGCGGAGTGGTCTGAGCAATGGATTTACACCTTTGTACCTGAAACGAAACTCGGATCTGTCGAGACCACGGAGAAACGATCATCGGCCAAGGTAAAAAATAGTTTAAAAGGTTTGGGAAGGGTGAAAGTGTGAGTGAGGTGCGAAAATTGAGAATTATTTTATTTTTTAATTGGGTGTGATATCTAAAATTTGATTAAATACGTTTTATAAGGGTAGTGAGATTATCAAATTTTCATTATGACATTTGCTTTCCAAAGCAAATTTGTGAATACGATAAAAATAAGATAATACGAAAGATAATGAATATAGAAATAAGATACCAAAAGTAAAATAATACGAAAATGCCTAAAGAATCACTTATGTGTAATAATTACAAAAATTTAGGTTTATATAAAATTAAACTCGAAAAAATTGGCTTTAAAATTTGAAATTCACGTCCGCAAATGTGTTAAAATGTCTTCTGAGAAACTTTTACGTGGAAAATTTGTATTATCAACCACGGAAATTGTTACTCGTACTTTTTGGCAAACTCAGGATAAACTCATATTCTATACTTTAGAAAGATGTCTATTGTCACGAAGAATAATTGTTTGATTCGAAAGGTTGAATCGTAAGAATTAAATAGAGATAATCGCAAAGTATATGTAGTAGCTGTCAAAGTTTAAACTGTGCAGATATATGCGATTAGGGTATTCCAATGTTTCCCGAAAGATAAATGGTACTTTGTGATTGTCAAACAGAGGTCTTCAGGTTTCCTTGGCAGCGACTGTTAGAATCAAAGCTTGCCACATGACCCTCACTTTTTGGCCAAGTTACCGCAATCACGACCCTGAATAGACCTCCTTGACTTTTACTTTTGATTTGCGGAAGATTCGCAATTAATCGCCCAACATTTTCCAACCAACCCTCCAACACTTCTTCAACCTCAATACAACAATCTACCACACACATAAAATCCTATTTATTCTCTTTTAACACGTTGAATGCCACGTGAGTTTTCCATGGATTGTGAGTACTTTGAGTACATATTTCATGTATAATTAGAAATATTTCTAGTGTTTTTTACAACGCATTAATTTCCTCACATCATTGTATTAGGTTGGAGGGAAAGTTCTGTCGTATTTTAAAGAAAATATTTGTATTCATTTATAAAAATACGTGTTTAATATTAATCAATTATATATGCCCCGTTATTTGTTCCAACCTGTTGCCGTCTTTCAGGTAACCTGTGAATTCCTGTTTTGTAGAAGTTCTTGTCCTTGAAGTTAAAATAATCAGCAATTTATTTAAAATACCACAAAACTCTCCCTCCAACCTAATAGTAACGTCGATGGCATCAAAATATATATAACTATTAAGATTTATTATAATTATGAACTTCTACTAACAAGTAGAAATGGACCTGCCGGTCACCGGTGGCCTCCGTGGCATTCAACGTATCAATTCACCCAACAAGTTCGCAAAATATCTTTTTTTCAACGATACAGAGATTTCTGGCACGACGACGAAGAGTACGAAGACGACGAATACGAAGAGAACCTCGAAGAGGAGGATCGAATTCTCAACGAGAGTCGCACCAGCACGGATATCGAGGATCGATTGATGGTATTCGGCGACTCCACCTGCAACTACGCAACGTCCCTCGACTACAGGAACACGATCGATCTGCGGGAGATCGGCGTCGAGACGAAGAGGGACACGCTATTGGACCTGAAGTCCGGCCAGACGGTCGTGTCGAGTTCCTTGCGTCTGTTGCAGACCAGGTTAAATATAGCCGGCGGTGTTGCCGATCATCATCATCATCATCATCACCATCACCATCATCATCATCAACAGCAGCAGAACTACGGGTACGAGCACCACGAGCCGCGGCAGCACCAGCAGCAGCCGCAGCATCAACGTCAAGGGTGGAGCGACGACGAGAGCTTTAATTTTAGATTCACGGATAAATCTCAAAGCGCGCCCAGTCTGCCTAGCAGCGTCGACGAGTCGGCACACAGTCCACGTTCCCTGGCTGCGCACAGTTCCTCAAGGGCAACGTCTTTCGTCTCCACCTCGAACCTATTCGAAAACTACACCAGGGTAGCCAGTGTACCTGTGGATTTGAATCTCTGCGGCGTGTCTTCCACGCAAGATGATCTATCGTACCCTGAAGTGAGTCTAGACGATCACGAAATGGCGGAAGTTGGGAATATTCACGAGAAGAAGAACCTGGAGAGTGTCGAAGAGAATCAGCAGAACGGAAAAGAGGATGAGATGTCGTCGATAGATGAATTAAAGAATTCTTTGATGAGTTCCGTGAGAACGCAAGCTCCTCAAACTGGAGATGGTAAAATGGACGATGAGAATATGGAGGAAAATGCGAACGATGACGAAGAGTGCGTGGGCGAGCACTGCGAGAGATCCAGGAAGAAGAAGCAAGTCACCTCGACGGTGAAGACCCAGGATCGCGGGAACTGCGTGCTGGACATGGCCATCGCCATGGACAACGACATCGACGTCGTCGTCGACGAGGCGATCAAGCAGCTGAAACGCGAGGTCGAACAGGCAACTGGTGCCAATAGTGTCGCTCTTCTTGCCCTCGACGGCATCCAGAGAACGTCTTCCGGTAGACAGCGGACCCGGAGGGTGAAAAATAACGCCAGCTACGAGCTCGCCCAGCAGTTCGAGGTCGACGAAAGGGCACTTCGACCGAGCAGATTCCGTCGAGAGGTCGTCAAGGAGAATGAAGAAAATCAGAAAAATGTTCAAAGTGGACGGAAACGTGTGTTGAATAACGCTAGTTACGAGTTGGCCCAACAATGTGATTATATAAAAGCTTTGCAGTCCTCCAGGGGTGGTTTCCACCGGATGGACGCCTGCGACGAGCTCGAGGAGTCGATGTCTGGTAGATCCTCCAGGTTGAATGTCACTGATATGGTGCAACAGATGAGCAGCAGCTCAGCGTCGAATTTGAGTAGTTGTTATAAAGAACCTTATCAGGAAATGAGAAGATATTCTAAGTCCACGGAGGATATTTCTCTACCGTTTTCCACTGGACCGTTTAACAGAGTTTCCGTGTGCAGTTTGGGAAATAGGCCTAAGAAGGAGGTGGACGAGTCGCTGTTGGGACAGATAAAAAAAAACTCGGATACATTTTCAATCTATGGAAAAGATCGTAGTGGTCGTCCGGTAGTAGACGACGAGGTAGATTTTCCCTGCTTGGAAACCAAACCCATAGGAACTTCCAACCTGGAGGGGGGAGAGTCCCTAGAAAAACCCGCGAACCTTGAAAACACTTCCCACAAAAGCATTATCATAGAAAATCATACTAAACCCCACGAATATCTTTTAAATACAAGTCAGGACACCGTGGACCAAGGGAACGACACAAAAATACAATTCATAAGTGACTATTATCCAGAAAAAATAGTTCGTCTCCAACAACTCGATGAAAAACAAGACGAGGACACTAACGACGAGCTTAATAATTCATATCACAACCCAACGGACGTAGAAGAAGTAGAAACCGATGGAAAAATCATCGACGAGAGTCCTTCGAGCAACAGGAACGCCGGAGAACGTCTTTGGAGGGTCGTGGTGGAGAAACAGGCGGAGAAGAAGGAGGCTTCCGTGGAGAAGGTTATAATGGAGGAGGGAAAGAAAGAGAAAGACGAAGAAACGAAGAAGAAGAAAGAAAACGACCAGGAGGAGGTAGCAGCGAGGGGACACACTGTCCACAGTGTTCGTTCTCCCCCACCCAACGGCGACGGCAATAGTGGCGGCCTGGAACTCAGTCAACGGAGTGGGATTCCAGCGGTGGCCGTGGCAGTTGATACGAATCATCGTGGTGATCGCGACAAACGTCACGAGGAGAACGCGGTGGCAACAACTGCGCCGGCCAGGGTAGCAGACGAGGGGACGACGATGTCTGTGACAACGACGTCAACAACGACGACGACGACGAAAAGACCGTTCGTCGCGCCGTCGACGAAGAAAGACCCGTCCACCGCGAGATTTCCACGAAACATGGTCGTCGACCCGGGTACAACGACGAAAGAGGAGAGGAAAAAGGGCGGATTGGGTGGATTTTTGCAAAGATTCTCGCGGCTGAGGTTCAGTGGTAGATCAAAAGTGCCGCGGTCGGAGGTGCAGAAAAAACACGACACCGTCGTCGTCGGCCAAGTGAATCGCGGCAAGGTGACCGAGGAGAATCATAAAAAGGAGACGGATTATATCATAATACCATTACATCCGCCGGAGGAGGAGAAACGGAAGGATGAGCTACGTCAGTTCGACGGGAAATTCGACGGGAAATTCGACGGGGCGATGAGAAACAGCGGGGAAGTTCAAAGGAGCGCGTCGAACGTTAGGTGAGTTTTGAAATTTGAATTTATTTTATATTTCTTTCGTCGGGGAAAAAAAGAAATTGTCTAGGTTGTTAGGGATGGTTAAATTTATTTTTCGGCCTTGATACATTACGTTTTAACGGCGTTGACTTTGACCTCGACAATTGTTTACATGGTCCCGCGCAGGCATGTACACGGCGAATCACGGTTTACTGCTTTTACGGCTTCGGTATAAATATTTATCGACCCCTATATTCCGCGGAAATATGTTTATCATTGTTCAAAGTGTGCCTATACGGGAAGCGAAGTTAATAATAACACCGTGTTACGTAATTAACGAATATTAAATCACTTTGACAGCAGTTAAAGTATCATTTTATACCATTTTGCTATCACTTGTGGATACCAAAAATGATTATTTATTATTATTATTACTTTCTGAAGTATCTATCCGCGAACAACGGTGCCTTCTTTTATTGTTCAAAGTACCTATACGTAATTAATTACGTGTTACATAATTAACGAATATTAACTAACTTTAAAACCACATCTATACATAAAAATCAAATTAAATATCATTTCATTCCATTTTGCTACCACTTGTGGATATCAAAAATGACTATTTATTATTATTATTTCTTTCTGAAGTATCTATCGATTCCCATCCGTGGATCCGCGAACAACGGTGCCTTCTCTTAGGTGTCTATGTATATATACGTGTCTCTTTCGTTCGCGGTATGTTTCTCTTCTACGACTGGAAGCAACGAGGTCAGTGATACCGTGGCTTTCGTAATGGCGGCCGCAGCAGCTGCCAGTCCCGCGTTTACACCCACTCGTCGATTATCCATTCGATTTTGCTCACTCTGTTCCGTTTAATTCCACTTCCATCGCCACCTACGTCGAATAAATCTCGAGCCTTGTTCAACCGTCGCTATTTTTCTTTTTTTTTTTCCCCCCGCCATTTGTTCGCGTGCCCCCGTCTAATTTTCCTTCTCTTGGTCTCTAATCAGGTTTCTCGTTCATCCGATCGATACGATTTCACTCTCATTCGTGTTCGTCCGATCGTCGGCCCCGGGAACTATTTCAACCCGGGTGTGTGTATGTGTGTTTCCCTCCCCCACGTCGTGGAGGGAACCAGTTCAGTTGTTCTTAATTGAATTTCACTCTCGCCCCGTTCCGTGTCATTTTCACGTAATTCGACCTAATTGCATTCTGTAACGCTGTAACGGCACCGTTTAACCTTTATCGTATCTCTTCTCTTCTTACCGTCTGTTTTCCCCCTCTTTTTTCGGCGTGTCTGTGGCTGGGGAACTCGCTGATTATGATTTTGGCACCAGTTATGTTCGATTTATAAAAAGAAAATTTGTTAAAATAGTCTATATAAATAAAAGAATAGTTAGTCTATAAAGAAAATAGTTAGTCTATAAAGAAAATAGTTAGTCCATAAAAAAATAGTTTATACTTGTGTCGAATTATCGTGTTCCCTTTAATTCCACCCAATATTTCGCTGCAATTAATATTTAATCGTTGTTGAGACCCTTTTCTGGTTAACGAGTCACTTCCCCCTACTTTGTCGAGACACTTTACACGTTGTAAATATCATCTCCGTCTTTCGAGTCGACGGAACGATTTTAAGGAGCGATTTCAGTTCACTTTCAACGAGCCTGTATCGCTAACCCTTTCATGCCGTCCGACAATCAAGCTCCTCCGATTCTTGGAACGCGAAGCGGTATCTTGATCCCCGCCGGTTAGTTTTTTCTAAACATTTTTATTATCGCTTTAAGTTTCATCGAATCAGCTCGAACCGTTTCACCGATGTTTCTTATTAACCAACGTAATTCAGAGAAAACTTGCCCCGGTCAGTTTCTTTGTCTCGGATGTTTATAAATGTATTTTTCCCGCGAACGATTTGTTTTTCCAGCGAATATCCGATGGGTTTCTGAAATACACTCGATAATTCCGTGAAACCGTGTTCGAAACTTGTTTACAGCTTTGTTTGTTCGGGTATTTTTTTTTTTTCTATCGTTAACGATCCTCGAAGGGTGCGAGTCTTTTCGCTCGCAACGGTTCGCTGTTTATTTGACAATACGCTAAACATAACGGGACGATATCCCACGACTGTTTACTTCCACGACGGCGGTTATGTTAGGCGCGATGAATCATCGCAGCCTGCGAAATGTAATTTAAGAACCCGCTGCATTCGCAACGACCTTTAACACGGTTCCCGCGCTGGAAGCGACGTGCGAAGCGGCTGCGGGAAAATTTTTGCGAAAAACTGGCCCACGTTCCACTGACATTAGAACTATCGACACGATATGTGGACCGTTTATTTTGAAAGTATTAGTGTAAGTCCAATTTAAAAAAAGAGAGATATCACGTTATTTCTACTGAATTCAGGGTTAACTTTTTATTTATAAAAAAAGAGAAAAAATGGGGTTACTACGTAAAAGTTTTGATGGAAATACAAATTGACACTAGAAACATTGGATAAATATGTATTAAACAAAGAAATAAAGCAGGATAGTAAAGTGATTATTTTAATTATTTATATATAAAAACATATAGTTATGAAGAACTTTGGAAGTCGCAGGGTATGAAATTTAAATGATTCTTATAAGAAAGAACCAAAGAAGGTACACAGTACCTTCTGAACCAGTCGAGAAAGTACTTTACAGAATTAATCATATTTATATTTCAATAATACATAAAAAAATCATATTGTGTAAACGAATAGTGATTATAAGAAATGAGAGATAAGTAATTTTTGTACTTTTGAAGAGTCGTTTGGCATGTTCGTCTTGGTTTGAGGATGTGCTAATAAGATCATTTATTTCAAGATGTGACTTCAGCTGCATTTTATAGCCGCTGTTAAATAATCGTGACGTGTCGCGACGTATAATAATACCAATGAGGCAAAAAGTGGTAATACAATATTACGTGGAATGTTGATATTACATTGTAGGGTCTAGTGGGCTTGACTTTATTTACTGTGAACCTATAGATTCAAAGTCATTATTCCATCTTGCTGGCCCTATCGATAATTTCAAATTACCAGTAGTTAATTTAATACCAGAATAATAATTACACTGATTTTATTGATAAGAGAAAAACTAATCGTAATTTATTTTGCAATAGAACAATTGTGAAACAAATATTTAATTATCTTATAATGTGAAAAGTAGGTATTTTCATAAAATCGACATTCGTAGACGATTACTATGTCCGTTACGCAAATATTTCACCCACCCGTGGATTTAGAGCGTTACGATAACGTGATGTAACAATATTACGATTTATTTCGATCAAGTATCGCAGCCGTGAAGCCGTGGAATGACTTTTCGCGTGAACCTAATTGCGTATCGTCGAGTATTCGCGAAATTAGGTCGTTTGTTGCACGTGATGATCAGTAATTAAAAGAATAGAACTCATCAGGGGATAAATATAATAAAAAGTATAAACGTTCCATTACTATTGAAAGAAACATTGTTCTAATAGATCTTTTTATACATCTGGTGAGGTAGAAATAAAAAAAAATTGGCAGGAATTCTAAGACGCTCTAGGTGCACGATCGAATCGCCTCGAACGACTTCCGGACTGGTACTGGAATGGAATAAGATTAATAAGGCGTCTCTGACCGGTGTACACCTACATACACGCATATAGGTGTATATTTAACCATCGGGCGAGTTCACGCGCGCATGCCTTGAGTTCACAGCGTTTGCACGAGGTAGAAATATAATTCGTATCTTGGTTCTATAATTGCCACACTAAAATTCAGTCAATTATTATTTTTTACATCATTCGTTAATTGTCATTTGATAAATTAAATCCAAGATATATTTTAAATCCACATAAATCTTTACTTTATTTTGCTCCAAATATTGTATTTTAAGCGGTCAAATAATGAAATTTCTTTTTTACTATTTAAATTTTTATGATTTTGGATTGTGAGATTTCTTCGTGTCCTAACTTTAGAAAAGGTACGCGGATCTCCATTATAGTTCCAACTACGTTTATAAATATGAGCTCATTGCGTGTCGTAAGACTGAAACGGCATGGAATACATTGAATTACTACACGCGTTTCCGCGTCGTAAGCCGATTTATTTATCTCTAACGTGCCTGTACTGAATTTCGCATCGTTTTATCTTGAAGTTGAAAACGGGTCCACTTGTGTACCTTGAAGGTATGCTGGTGTCATCAGACATTTGCTCTCGTTTTTATTTTTATTTTTGGGTATTCCACAATTTCTCAATACTGTTTTTGTTAACAAGTATTTATAAAAATTACCACAATTATTCGTAATGTTTATATTTACTTATACTACACACATACACGCTGATCATTTATTGTTTAAACATAGCAATTGTGCTTTAAATTATCTATTTAAATAACTAAGAAAAAATGAAAAAGTATACCTTCGGGAAATTTTTATTGAGGTTTTTCTAATATCTACTTCTGTATTATTTATCAGTCCAAGTACAACTTTTCCAAGTTCTATCTGAATGTTTACTTTACCACATTAGCTGTGTTAATCATTCCGACGAGTGGTATCGAATTAGATAAATCGGAGTCTAAATATTCCTAGATTATAGAAGTCAGAGATTATCGGATCCATTCACGGCGAAACATTTCTCGTTTTTCATTCTGAATGAACTCGCGAAAGAAATTCGATTCACATAATTCCAATGGCGTAACACGATACGCGTTAACTTCATAAATACGTTCACCTTTTAATTTGTATTATTGCCCGCTATTTTTACCTGCCGCTTTAATTGATTCTCGTGATCGTTCTGTTTGCGGAAGTTACAAAAAATAACGCGACGATTAGAAATTATCGCAACGTTTATCGCACTCGCGTTAATTATAGGAAACGTATTAAATGATACGTAATAAGACGCCGTTCGTGGAATGAAAGTAGTAAATGAACGCACGTGAAAGACTCCTCTGAGCATCTTCGTGTCTCTTGATGAAAGAAAACCACAGTTATGTTGTAGATAGAAAGTATCTCATTAAAGACCGTTCGTCTCGTCGGCGTTTGTCGCAATATTTCAATCGATATCGATTGATCTCGCGACAGTCAACAGAATCGTATTACCATTCGAACGGTTATTAAATATTAAATTGGCACGAAAGTGTTAGCGTTTCCATAGTATTTTTTATTTCACAAACTAAACCAAACATTGTCATAAAATGTCCCCATAATTAATTGGCCTAAGTCAATATTAAAAAAAAAAATAATTAAAGTCTTGATAATTTGTTAATAAATGTTTCAAAACTTTTAAAAATTGCCTTAGACCACTTTCATAATTATGGGCAGACATTATTCAGTCTGTTAAGCACAGTGAAAAATCTTTGTACCTTTTTTTATATTTTTGGAAATTTACCATTGTTTCTCAGTCAGTTTTTACAATCACTTTTTGCTATCTATTCTACTTTTTTCCATTGTCACGCTGCCCTTCGTGGACCAATGTGATGAATGCATCTGTGACGATGCATAATCAGATTTTTCGCCCGCTAGTGAGAAAAAAGTAGATAGAGACCGATTGAGAGCAATTGAGGCGATCGTTCGATTCGGTTCTGTCTGACTTTAAGCACCCACTCCATCCTACGATGCAACGATCAACCGCAGACATTCATCCGAGAGGACTTAAGTGCGTACTTAAGTGTTTGAACGTTCGTCTGTAAAAATATCTAACTATCAATTCAGTCTCGGGATAGTGACCTTCGGGAATCGGGCTTCCTATCACCGACAGGATAATATAATAATAATAATAATAATAAAAAAAAGACTTATTTTACGCTATTGGAAATTCTACGCCATTAAGTACCTAGCTAAACGATACTTCCCTTCATTGCGGCACGTAGCAATTTCTATTACTTCAAGGTATCGTGCGAACACGATTCCAACGAACTGTATAATCGCTGAAATTAGTCGTATAACAAGGCATAACCGGCGGATAGTGCCAGGAACCGTGATAATTCGTGCCGCAATATAAGCCAGAGAACTTTTGATCGACTGACACTTCATTGTCGTTTATTATCGTGATTTATCGCGATAGAAAACTCATTATACCGTTGTTCCAGATATCCAACATACTTTTACTCCCGTATCGTGATTAATACATTATCGACCGCAAGCCTATTAATCGGCTTTCCAATGTGACACTCTAAAGAATTATTAAAAAATTTAATTGGGTACTATTATCTTGAATATATTTTATGAATATTAGTTTATACAAAATATAAACCTTTATTATAGACAATAAATACTGAATAAAGTATAAATATCAATAAAATTCCATTGAAACAAAAGGAATATAGCACAATACAATAAAATAAATAGCGAAAATTTAGCCGGTCAAAATTAAAAATTCTCCACAATTAATCTGCGCAATAATTTCGTATTCAGTTGCCGACGAAGATGCTCCGCGAGGGGTGGAATGACGCGAATGCTCGGTTAACGGCTCGCGATCCATAATCATTTTGGTTTTCATTCATGTGGCGAACAGCGAGGCTGGAGAACGTTGCACCGTCGCTTCCGTGTTTTCTTTTCCGCGTAACGGGAGCCGCATGATTGATGATCGAATCGCGTGAAAGCCGCTACGAATCCACCGCGGTGAGAACCGGCTATGTATACACACATAGATATGTGTGTGTGTGTGTGTGTGCATAGAGGAATCTTTGCATAGCTCAGCGAAGTTCAAAGCCGAAACGAGCAAACAAAACGGCCGGGAAAGTGCACAGTGATATCCGCTTAACGATGCTGATGCGCTTTCGGATAAATTATCGGGATTTTATTTGTAGATATACAGGGTGTCCCAGCTAACGTGCAGGTCCCTGAACAAGGTGATAGCTGAGGTAATTCTAATATAGGGAAGTGACATTCGTAATGTCGTATTTTAATTTGTGGCCGAGTTATTAACGAAAAACGATAGCCAATCAGAGGGCTCCGTTAGGCCCGGCCTGCGTCCGGGTGCGTCCAAGTTAATGGGACACCCTGTATATGTATATGTGTATGTCTAGGAAGCTACATGGGTGGTAGAAGCCACATGGGAAGATTCTGTTCGTTTCTCTTTTGATAGAAACGATGAAATCGATGCACCGTGACTACCTCGATGATTGTAATTAACTTTTTGTTATCGAGACTCGGTGATTCGATGATATATAGATCTGGGAAATCGCTATCGTTTGCGAGATCGAGGGGGAATGGTGGGGGGATAATGAAATTAAATTGATGGAATATGTATAGAGTTTCGCAAGTCGAATTTCTGTAGGATTTTTTTTATTTGTTTCTTTTTTTAATTTAGTGTGATGGTCCTGGATAGTCTTTCACGAAAGTCTCGTTGTTATCGTAATCGCGATTTCAAAAATGATAAGGGTTGACTCGCAAATGGATTTTATATGAACTTATGGAAATTGTAATTAAGATAGTGGCAGTTTTTCAAATTAAGGTGAAATGAATTCCTGTGAGATTGTGGAAAGAATAATTTCGTTTTCGAGTTGACGTCTCGATAAGATATAATTTTTTAATACATTCTCAATAGGAGGGTGGGCTTTTATCAAAACTTTCAACACCTATTTTTCTCAGTTCCATACATTCTATCAATTCCAAGATTACACCCACATATTATTAGTCCTCCCTATTATCCACAGTGGATGAACTTTTTACAAAACTACACACTTTTTTTCTGATTTCCCTACGTTCTATCAATTCCAAAATTACACCCACATTATTAGTCCTCCCTATTATCCACAGTGGGTGGACTTTCTACAAAACTTTCAACACTTTTTTTTCTCATTTCTCTACAATTTCAATTTCCATCAATTCCAAAATTACACCCACACATCCCCCCCAAAAAAAAACATCTCCGCAACACCAACCGCTAACGACACAATATTCTACTTGTCGCAGCACGAACGGGAGGGCGCCAGTGTCCAGCAAGCCGCCCCTGCCTCCACAGCCGCCCCGCGTCGGGGCGCTGGGCTCGAGGCCGTCGGCGACGGGTGCGTCGTCGTCGTCGGCGGCGGTGTGTTCGTCGCGCCGACGCGCGGCCACGGACCTTGGAAATCCGGCGGCCATCGAGATGGCGAAAGCCCGCACGATGCAGGCCGCCCAGGAGCGTCCGGTCGGCCTGCTCGAGACCGACCTCGACGAGGCGGTGCCGTCGACGACGTCCACCACGTCCGCCTCCGCCACCTCCGCCGCCGGCAAAAAGACCAGGAGCCTTCTCAATCTGAATCACACCTCGGCCGCCCCTCGACCCAGGCCCGAGAACGCCCTCCACGTACCCCAGTCGCCCGTCGGCGCTTCCCACAGAAGCCCCCGGGACAACGGCACCGCGTCCACCATCCATCAACGGCCACACAAATCCATGGAGTTCCTCCTCGACAAGGAGAACCTGCACTTCGTCAAGGTGAGTCTTTGAAAGAGATTTTTTTTTGTGGATGTACCATCCTGGAGGTGTTGGACGACTTCCTGGTGGAGAGAGTCGTCGGGTTGATGTTACCTGGGTCCCCTGGGTAATGGATAAATGATAATTAATTTATAAATTGAAGGGATTAATTATGGGAGGCAGGTGAGAATGTTGGAGGGATCGTTATTATAAGGTGATCTTTATATTTTCTGGAATAGTTTTGTAGAGATTTGAACAATGTTTCGCAGTATTTGTTATGATCGTAGTGTGAATAGGATGGAAGTTATTGTTTTTGTTCGATCGGTAGACTCTGTTATCGGTCATTGAGGGGTAGATAGAAGAGACCCGTTGCTGGTGCTACTGACATATGGTGCTTTTGAACCGCGATCGTTGTTACATTATGGCAGTTTTCTGCGAAAATTCTTAAACGAGCAATGTTTCTACATTTTTTTACAGTGTATTTTCTTAATTCTCAAATTTATCTTGTCATTTCTATTCGATTTTCGTCTTTTCCCTCTATCTCTCTCTCTATCTCGCCCATTTAGTGTCTCCCTCCCCCCCTCTCTCTTTCTCTCTCTAGGAGCGTCGATAACAGTTGATCGTCGTTGTTTGTTACGCTGTCTTTCTATATGCGGTGTTCGCGGGAATGTCAATTTAATTAACTCCGAACGCCGGAGTGATTAGCACGGTCGTGCGAGTCGATTCATTGCCGCTTTGTGCTCTCTGAGAGCGAAGTAAAAAAAAAAGAAAAAGAGAAAGAAAAAAGCGATATCGACGCACGTCACAATGCGAACGCGATTCTCGCGGCGCGTTTTCCGGAACGCGATTCGAGACGATGGGAAAAAGGTTCGGAAAAAATTTGAATAACGAGAAAACCGGGTGTCCGGATCTCGCGGAGAGGTGCGTTGATAGCTACTGATACGGAATAAATTATAGGTGTGTCAGGAGAAGCCGAGCGAGGCCTCGAATCCGTGAGTAGTGTTCGATCGAACGTGTTGCTTTTTAGGTTTCTTTTATTTTGTTTTCTCTTCCGGGTGCTGTAAATCCGAGAAATTAGTTGTCAGTGTCGATTGACGAGTTTCTGGAGGGTCGAACGGATCGACCTGGTGAAATAATAGGTATTTGTCGTAGGTATGGGAAAAGATGGCACCTGCCAGCAATGTTTAACAGCTTTTATGACGTTTTGGGGATTTTTTTACTTACGAGAGAGGATACGAGGGTAATTAGTGTTTTGTTGGATAAAATTAGTGTCAAATGGTAGGGGATGATTAGTACTTTTATAAAAAATTGAGTTAAAGTTAACTTAAAGTTGAAAATCATTATTTTGGCCACAGGGCTTCATGTAAGGAATATAAAATATTATGAAATTTTGTTACTAGACCTATAATTCAGTTAGTGTGTAAATTAAGAGTGGGAAAGGCCAAAAAAAATCTGAACAAGTGTAATCTTTCCATTTCTCGATTACAGTTGGCAGATTTGGGAGAAGTTGAATATTAATTAAGTGCTAGGGTACTAAAGTTGAGAAAGTGATGGTTAATTGGTCTGGCTTCTATATACGGCTCATATATTATTAATAACTGAAATCTGACGAAAGCTAGACG
This sequence comes from Mimumesa dahlbomi, assembly GCA_917499265.3. Taxonomy (NCBI): domain Eukaryota; kingdom Metazoa; phylum Arthropoda; class Insecta; order Hymenoptera; family Crabronidae; genus Mimumesa; species Mimumesa dahlbomi. The sequence goes on along the minus strand of OU824120.1, from coordinate 10,871,185 downwards.
ATCGTTAATATTTTAATCAGCAACCGGCTATTTTGGCGAACAATATTATTCGCTGAAATGTTAACGATTCCCATGCATTATTCAATCCTTTTTATATCCGAACTGTTCGCTTAAAGTTTGATCTCTCTGGTTGTGCGTTTCTCGTCCAATAAACGAGTGGTAAATTAGTGTCACGTACGAGTTTTAGGAAACGTAGTTGGGAAGTGAAAAATGATGTTACGTTCGTCAAAAACTCGTCGGCAGAAATGACACTGCAGAAAATACAGAAGAGAGGTTCACCCGGAAGTTTTTTCTAGACTTGTAACTTGGCAACACTGGGAGGTGTCAAAGTTTAAACGAAACTCGCGGAATTTATGAATTTTTTATATCCTTAAGCAGCTACTTGCGTCTCTACAACAACGTTATTTGTTCTACGAAGAAACCAGACAATTTTTCAACCGTTCACTGGAGTATTATACTAGAGAATATCAATCATCCTTATATCCATAATCTCGCAATACTTGATTCTTTAATTCTTTTCTCTAAATCATAAAATCACTTTGCACAATATTAATCACCTAAATTTACAGACAAATAACTAACTAAATCTCTATTTTATCTCAAAATGGTAGTAAATAATATAAATAACTCTAATTTAGTTTTTTAAATAAATTCAAGTAGAGCAGATTACTGCACAAAGCCCGTCTGGTATCGATATGTTAACCAACATGTTCTAATGAAATTTATTTCGCCGAGGCAATTCCTTTTAGTGGGACCGATCGACGATAGCGTTCGTCGGACGCGATTAAAGTTCCTCGATATCGTCGAGTCTGCTTCTTCGCCCAGGTTTTCGCCGGTATATCGAGTCGAGATCAATAGGGTCCTTTTGCGAGGTGCGAGGAACACTGTGGAGCCCTGCTTCCGCATTGGTGCAGACTTCCCCGATGCTCTCCGCAACACGTTTCTCTGCTCCTACACATTTACCCGTTTTAATGTGCCATGTTCATCGATGAGATTAATTCAAAGTATCGTGTCCGCCATGATTGAAATCGGAGTTATTTAATACTACACTTGGTCTACTCGATTTCAGATTGCTAGGAAATATTTCGTATAATTTCATTAATTTTGATTTAATCTTGATTTTAAAGATCGATAGGTTATTTACTTTGTTCTGGAATTATATATGACACAAAATTTAAAGTATCGCGTCGGCCATGACTGAAATTGGATTTATTTTATACTATACTTGGTCTACTCGATTTTAGATTGCTAGAAATATATTTCATGTAATTTGAATAATCTTGATTTTAAAGATCGATAGGTTATTTACTTTGTTCTGGAATTATAAAATTCAAAGTATCTCACACTTGGTCCATTCGATTACAAATTATTAGAAATAATATATTTCGTATAATTTCATTAATTTTGATTTAATCTCTATTTTAAAGATCGATAGGTTATTTACTTTGTTCTGGAATTTCTATATGACACTTTTTCTTGGTTTGGTGTGCCTTGGAATAGACAGTGCAATTACACGATCGGTATTTTGCAAACAAAGTGATACGCAAGACGGCAAGGTCGGGTATGCATTCGGTTTATATAATTTATTATTCTTACGTGTAAGGTGCTCGATTGTTCGAAACTAGGTCGAACTGATAGTTGACTGATTGTAAAACGTACGATTGTTACTTGTATAAAGTTTTTTTTTTACAGTAATTCCTCTGTTTCCTTTAAAAATTCTACGTTAAATTCACGTTTAGTTTATGGCACGAACTTTCACGATTTTAATCTTCATTTATCAGAATTTCCCTGCGAGGGAGACAAGAAACGCTCGAGAGCCTTTCCTCGCGTTCTCAATTGTCTGTTCTCGATTTTCCCGTTCGTATAAGGAGATCGTTTAAAATCGATGTTGCGAACTCTCTAGACCGGCGTTGATTTAAAAGTTCCGCTGACAGGGGAGAATCTCAGACCGGCACTTAATCCAACGTTAAACACAAACTTTCTACATACTTTCCGTGATTTGGAACTTCGAATTCGAACGATCGTGACACTATGCACCACGAGGTTCGCTATTATTGCACGATGCTGGTACGACCACCTCTACACGTTCGTTCATAAATAATGGGAAACGTTGAAATTTAAATTAACGGTCATATTTGAATTTGTCTGACAATTACAGGTTGAATAATAGTATTATTCGTCGTGTTTCATTTGATCTATAAATTCCAACTTTTTAAACTTCAAATTAATAGATTCATTTATATGATCAATTATTTTCATTATTATTATTATATATGATGGATTCTAAGTTACCATACTTTTTGGACTATGAGATGCACTTCAAATTTATAAGATGGTTTTTAGAGAAAGATATTTTAATGTTATTTTCGGATAGAAATGTTTATTTATTGTTAACATAAGTCGTACTAGCAATATTCAGTACAGTTTCACTCTCAGTACTATCACTCATCTCGTTAATGTCATCGTTATCTGAACTATTGTTGTCACACCTTAATTTTTAAATATTTATTAAAGTGCCTATATGCAACGTTATAGCTTTCCACGTTAATCTCTTTAATCAGCATAAAGAAAATACAGTTCTTTATGCCAAATTAACTGTTACCTGAAATCAATTGCAAAGCTTATCATTTTTTTCTGATCCGATAAGAATATGCACACCAATTAAATAAATTTAATTTAAAAATTTACAAATTTTTAAATAAAATTTTAAATTTAAAAATGTAATTTAATAATCAAAGTTCTATCTATACTGTCTGTAGGTTTAGTGTTAAAAATATCGTTCGTGTCCCATGACTTATGAACAGTGGTGTACGTGTACCAGAGGGCCCTCGAGGGCTGCTCCCTACTTCCCTATCGATATAACCAGGTCGCCTATAAGAGCATCGTGGCAAACTTTGTGGGACCGAGACATGAATTTAAGAGTGCCGCTTTCAACAATGAAAACCCGAAGGGAAAATAGCTAAATAGCGTTCTCCACGAAACGGTCTCTGTCGTCCTGCTTTCTCCTCGGTCTACCTGATGGAAAACGGCGACTCTATTATGCCTGTTCACGGAAGATAGGAAGCATCGATCTGCCCGGCGATGATGCTGCCGATATAATTACTCGGACGACCTCGACACTCTCCTCGTTTCGTTGTACTCGTCTTGGTGGCATCGTTAAGCTCGGCTGCGTTCGACAAGACTCGATTTTCTGTTTTGCTGGACCAGTTCGCCGCGATAAACGATATCTCTTCTTGCTCAGTTGAGTACTATAGCTCGTCTAGCGATTGATAACGATGATTTCCATCTCGAAGGCACGTTTCAGTAGATTGGTGGGGTGATTTTTTTATAATTTTATATAGAAACTTTTTTTTTGATGGTAGTAGTATTGTTTTAATAAATGAAAAGAAATTTTGCAGCTATAGAACGATCATTGGGCGACAATTATTAATGACAGTGGTTGGGAATAATTAATTAGGCACGTTTCAGTAGATTCGTGGAGTGATTTTTTTATAATTTTATATAGAAACTATTTTTTTGATGGTAGTAGTATTGTTTTAATAAATGAAAAGAAATTTTGCAGCTATAGAACGATCATTGGGCGACAATTATTAATGACAGTGGTTGGGAATAATTAATTAGGCACGTTTCATTAGATTGGTGGAGTGATTTTTTTATAATTTTATATAGAAACTATTTTTTTTATGGTAGTAGTATTATTTTAATAAATGGAAAGAAATTTTATGTGGCTATAGGACGTTCATTGGACAACAATTATTAATGACAGTGGTTAGAAATAATTATCATTGCCTTGGTGTAAAAAATTATAAAGTAACAGTAACGTTTCAGTACTTAATTGGTTTGGACCCTCTTCAAAGGAGTTTTATGTATTTACAGCATAAAGAAACGGATGTATATTTTTAATAATTTTCAATTACTACTACCGATCTATTTTTTCCGAATTTCTTTTATTATGAATAAGTGTTTAGGGATATTTTTCAGACCCGAGGCAGAAATATTGCTGCGATCGTAAAATTTCGGGGATAAATAAAATAAGGTCTGCGACGGAAGCCTGTTGATTATGATGGAAAACCTACGATCGGGGTCGGGATCAAAATAATATGATGGAGAGTAGAATTTATTTATGTTTCTTAAAGTCGATGGATTACTTCAGCCGGATTATTCGAGGAATTGGAACAGGACGATATCAAACACTCTTCCAATTTCGAATTCGATTTGTTTATTAAAAATTAACGCTAAACTTTAGACACTAAATTTTCCATCCAAAAATCAATTTAATTATAACAAAAACAGTACATTATTTTCATTCCAATTAACACTATTTCTACCACGATTATGTGTATACCTATTTCCACCAAAAGGTGTCTTTTGAAACCTTTTCGTTTGAATGCAAATATTTGCCAAAACTGTTAGGATCTCAAATTACCAGTTAAATGTAGATAATTTAACAACTATTGTATGAAAAGTCAACAAATTAATTGTGGAGAAATGACTCAACTTAACGAATGATTTAAAGTTAAAATTTGAAAGGTTATATTATTATTATTATTATTTAATATTATTTTATCTACAATTTTCCGTATTAAATTTCAACTTTACCCGCGTGTCTATCGTAAAAAACTGTAATTTTTCTTTAAAGACCGGCTCGATAGAAATAGGTACACATAAATTGTTATCGGTAGGTTCAGTGTTAATGAGTCGTGTAATGGTCGTTGTAGTTACATCGGATTTTTGTGATAATCGAGACACGAGAATTGTGACCCACCGGAGCGTAACGGAAGGTGGCTTTAATAGGGGTCGATGGTTATGGGATTACGCTTTATAAGACGGTCTGCCAGATGATAAGCGTGTATCGTGGGAGCGAGCCAAGTCGATCATTCGATTCACAACGACGATACCAAGCGGCCGGGATCGTTGCCCTTTGTAACCCTTTTACATTTTCGTTTAGGCCACACCTTTCATTTTTATCAATTTCCCCTTTAAATTTCACTATCATCATTCATTTTCTTAATATACATCTTATTGTTAGTATGATTCAATATATTTGTGAATAAAAAATTAATCACAATTAAAATTTTGATAGAAATAGAGGAGAGTTATGTAAGAAAAGAAGCTTTTCAATTTCGTATTCATTTACCAGAGTGGATATTCTCGTTTATATCTCGATCGCTTTCTCTCGCCTCGATTTCTGCTCCTCTCGAAATTCGATCACAGTTTTACCTGCTAGTGTTATAAATAAAAAAAAAAGAGTGATGCTGAAAATGTGTTTTCACAACACGAGATGGTTTCGCTATCAATTTTAATTCCAATTAGTTCGCAACAAAATTACAGTTTATTCCTTCGATCATTATCCACTCCTCCCGGAGTTCATTTGCAAAACGCGTCTAATTAGCGTACCGTGACTTTCTCTAAACAGAGATATTGTGTATGTGGGAAAACGTTGAAGTGAGTTTCTTTGACGCGCCACTCTCGTAATCGCGATTTTCCCGCGTTTCACCTCGCTTCTTCAATCGTTCGGTAATTTTATACACCGGCGGTTGTAAAGAGAATGGGAAAAGCTGGCGGTGAATTTGTGAAAAATTAATCGTCCCCTCTGTCGGACTCGAAAAAGTGCAGAAAGCTCCTTCGGGAAAAGCCTCGAGTGCGGTTCTAGTGCGTTTTTAGTTCACCACGCAATTCTACCGGCGATCGATGATCACGTCATAAACAGAGCGAGAAGAAATTGTCAATCTACCATGTCCGTAAGGCTTCGTTACTATGTAAAAAAAAAGGAAAAAAAAATATGTGAGAGAGAGAAAAAAAAGATAAACCCGTACATTTTAAACGTTGTCTATAATTACACGGTAATTTACTCTTTTAATTTCGTACCGTGACATAGAAAGAGAGTCTTTTAGTATTTAAACATATATTGTGATCCTTTTAAATGGGAGTTTCTTAAAAAATTGAGAAAATTGTTTTTATTCTGGAAATTTGCTTTTTCTCAAGCTTATTTTGTCACAATTTCACTGTTCGGTGTTTCTTATAGAGAAAAGTGTCTTGCGAGCAGTCGAGACACCACGATAGCACGTTCGTGAATAAATAATACTAACTTCCGTTGTTTTACGATTCAGTGGCAAAGTGCTCGTGTATTTTCCTTTAGAGATAGCACATGTAAAGTGGCGATATAACAGAAACGGGCAGAACGGTAACGTTCTACTAAAAAAGAAGCGTTTTGAATATATATATATATTTCTTGTTTTCCCTCTTTGCGTTCGTCTGTATTCATTCATTTCTGGTGGGCATTAATTTCTGTTCTATATTTCTTCTCTTTCTCTCGCAGAACCGCCGACGTCGGCGTTCTTTCTGGTTGGGCTCGTTGCCAATTTCCCTTCTTTTTTTTCCCGCATCTCTCTTTCTCACATTCGCCTCCCATCCTTCTGTTCTCATTTCTTACTCTCGCCCTTTTTTTTTCACTCCCCACTACCAGGGGAAGTTCTTTTCCCTTAACCCTTTCTTGCCGATGATATTACGTAAGGACGGATCGATGAGGGAAAGGGACAAATAAATGCCTGGACCACAGAGGAGAGATGTTGTCGGTTTTTAGGGCTTTTAGGGTCCTTTGGTCTCACATCACACACCTTTTTTCGAATGCCATTTCTACAATTTTAGAGATATCGACCTGATTCTTGTACCATTGTTTTAGTTAGGAAATTCTACGGCAGATCAACGTATAATAGTTGTACTTTTCGAAAATTTAATTTTTCGCAAAAATCTGAAGGGGGTAGGTCAGGATTTTTCGCGATTTTCGTAAATCGCTCGCCATTTCTACAATTTTTTAGATATCAAAATAATTCTTTCACTGTCTTATTCGGCTTCGGATTCCGCGTCCAAAACGCCCCGGATCGTTTTAATAGCTCAAAAATTACGCAAATGGCAGGCGAATTACGAAAATCGCGAAAAATCCTGACCTACCCCCTTCAGATTTTGGCGAAAAATTAAATTTTCGAAAAGTACAACTATTATACATTGATCTGCCGTAGAATTTCCTAACTAAAACAATGGTGCCTGTTTCAGATCGCTATCTTTAAAATTGAGCGAATGCCGAACGAAAAACTGCTCTAATTTGATGAATTTTCGCGATTTTCGTAATTCGCCTGCCATTTCCGTAATTTTTGAGCTATTAAAATGATCCAGGGCGTTTTGGATGCGGAATCCGAAGCCAAATAAGACAGTGAAAGATTCGAGTCGATATCTAAAAATTTGCGCAAATGCCGAGCAAATTACGAAAATCGTGAAAAATCGTCAATTTCAGCCAGTTTTTTAGTCGGCATTCGATCAATTTTTGAGATAGCGTTCTGAAACTGGTACCATTGTTTTAGTTAGGAAATTCTACGGTAGAACAATGTATAATAGTTGTACTTTTCGAAAATTTAATTTTTCACAAAAATCTGAAGGGGGTAGGTCAGGATTTTTCGCGATTTTCGTAAATCGCTCGCCATTTCCACAATTTTTGAGATATCAATCTGATTCTTTCACTGTCTTATTCGGTTTCGGATTCCGCATCCAAAACGCCCTGGATCATTTTAATAGCTCAAAAATTACGGAAATGGCAGGCGAATTACGAAAATCGCGAAAAATCCTGACCTACCCCCTTCAGATTTTGGCGAAAAATTAAATTTTCGAAAAGTACAACTATTATACATTGATCTGCCGTAGAATTTCCTAACTAAAACAATGGTGCCTGTTTCAGATCGCTATCTTTAAAATTGAGCGAATGCCGAACGAAAAACTGCTCTAATTTGATGAATTTTCGCGATTTTCGTAATTCGCCTGCCATTTCCGTAATTTTTGAGCTATTAAAATGATCCAGGGCGTTTTGGATGCGGAATCCGAAGCCAAATAAGACAGTGAAAGATTCGAGTCGATATCTAAAAATTTGCGCAAATGCCGAGCAAATTACGAAAATCGTGAAAAATCGTCAATTTCAGCCAGTTTTTTAGTCGGCATTCGATCAATTTTTGAGATAGCGTTCTGAAACTGGTACCATTGTTTTAGTTAGGAAATTCTACGGTAGAACAATGTATAATAGTTGTACTTTTCGAAAATTTAATTTTTCACAAAAATCTGAAGGGGGTAGGTCAGGATTTTTCGCGATTTTCGTAAATCGCTCGCCATTTCCACAATTTTTGAGATATCAATCTGATTCTTTCACTGTCTTATTCGGTTTCGGATTCCGCATCCAAAACGCCCTGGATCATTTTAATAGCTCAAAAATTACGGAAATGGCAGGCGAATTACGAAAATCGCGAAAAATCCTGACCTACCCCCTTCAGATTTTTGCGAAAAATTAAATTTTCGAAAAGTACAACTATTATATATTGATCTGGCGTAGAATTTCCTAACTAAATCAATGGTACCAGTCCCAGATCGCTATCTCAAAAATTGAGCGAATGCCGACCAAAAAACTGCCCTAATTTGACGATTTTTCGCGATTTTCGTACATCGCTCGTCATTCGCGCAATTTTCAAGATATAAAAATGATCGAATATGTTTCGAATACGCATTCTGAACCTTAATAAGGTGATGGAAGTTTCAGATGGATAATTGAAAGAAAGCGAAAATGACGAGTACAAAATGAAAATCGTAATTGTCATAAAGTAACGCAATCAAATTACAAATTTAATTAAAATATTATCGATACTTATTCATAATGAGCCAAGGTAATCGTGCATGGCCGCGAGTATGAAAAATATTGCGAAATTATCAAAAAGTTACTCTTTTACAATTTTTCGAAGCCGCCGGTACCGTCGGTACCTGCCCGGGAAATCCCTACCTGTTATTCTCACCTTAATTGTTCCGCTCGAGCGGTTCAAGTACAGCCAAACCCAAACATACTCGCCCTGACATTGCCAAGTACAAGGATAACCGTTAGTCTACGATAGGACGTCCTGGAGTCAACACCTCTTTACAACGCGCTCCCGATAACTTTCCGAGGTAAATTTCATCTAATTTCAATCTCTCCTGTTATGTACTATCCAAGTATATTACAATTCGTCTTCTGCTCGTACGTTATTAATACTTGCTAACATTATTAATTAATTACACTTAATTATTATAAAATTCGTCACAATGTCATTCGTACAGTTCCTGATTTTGATTGATAGAAATAAGTATTATTTATACAAATGTGAAAAATGTTTCAATTTCACCGGGGAGACATTCTGACGAATATGAAAACGAATATATTTATCCAAGCGGATTAAAATCCTACCTTTCTCGTAGTGTCGTTTATTAATTTTGTAAAAAACTGAATTTAATTAAACCTCCCCAAAATAATCTCATCAAAACATTTGCGAGGTCTATCCATGTGTTCGTGCAGATACAGGACAGTGTTTTCAAGGTTCTTCATGGTCGAGTGACCTTGGATCATTTGAATAGCTTAAAAATTACGGAAATGACGAAGAAATTACGAAAATCGCGAAAATTCATCAATTTAGAGCAGTTTTTCGTTCGGCATTCGCTCAATTTTAGAGATATCGACCTGATTCTTGTACCATTGTTTTAGTTAGGAAATTCTACGGCAGATCAACGTATAATAGTTATACTTTTCGAAAATTTCATTTTTCGCAAAAATCTGAAGGGGGTAGGTCAGGATTTTTCGCGATTTTCGTAAATCACTCGCCATTTCCGTAATTTTTGAGATATTAAAGTGATCCTGGACGTTTTGGACGCGGAATCCGAAGCCGAATAAGACAGTGAAAGAATCAGATTGATATCTAAAAAATTGTAGAAATGGCGAGCGATTTACGAAAATCGCGAAAAATCCTGACCTACCCCCTTCAGATTTTTGTGAAAAATTAAATTTTCGAAAAGTACAACTATTATACATTGTTCTGGCGTAGAATTTCCTAACTAAAACAACGGTACAAGTTTCAGAACGCTATCTCAAAAATTGAGCGAATGCCGACCAAAAAACTGGCTGAAATTGACGATTTTTCACGATTTTCGTAATTTGCTCGGCATTTGCGCAAATTTTTAGATATCGACTCGAATCTTTCACTGTCTTATTTTGCTTCGGATTCCGCGTCCAAAACGCCCTGGATCACTTAAATAGCTCAAAAATTACGGAAATGACGAAGAAATTACGAAAATCGCGAAAATTCATCAAATTAGAGCAGTTTTTCGTTCGGCATTCGCTCAATTTTAAAGATAGCGATCTGAAACAGGCACCATTGTTTTAGTTAGGAAATTCTACGGCAGATCAATGTATAATAGTTGTACTTTTCGAAAATTTAATTTTTCGCCAAAATCTGAAGGGGGTAGGTCAGGATTTTTTGCGATTTTCGTAAATCGCTCGCCATTTCCGTAATTTTTGAGCTATTAAAATGCTCCAGGGCGTTTTGGATGCGGAATCCGAAACTGAATAAGACAGTGAAAGAATCAGATTGATATCTCAAAAATTGTGGAAATGGCGATCGATTTACGAAAATCGCGAAAAATCCTGACCTACCCCCTTCAGATTTTGGCGAAAAATTAAATTTTCGAAAAGTAAAACTATTATACATTGTTCTACCGTAGAATTTCCTAACTAAAACAATGGTGCCAGTTTCAGATCGCTATCTCAAAAATTGAGCGAATGCCGCTCGAAAAACTGCTTTAATTTGGCGATTTTTCGCGATTTTCGTTTTTCCTTCGCCATTTCCACAATTGTTTAGATATCAAACTGAATCTTTCACCATCTTATTCGGATTCGAATTTCGCGTCCAAAACGTCCTCGATCATTTTAATATCTCAAAAATTATAGAAATGACGAATGATTTACGAAAATCGCGAAAAATCCTGACCTACCTAAAATTGAATTTTTGGATACTACGATTATTTCGCATGGTTTTAGCATACAATTTCACACTGATAGCAATGGCACAAGATTCAGGTCGATATCTTCTCACGTTTCGCAGAAAGAGATTGCGTTATTATTAACGGCAGAAATAATTCAATAAAGTTTCGTAATGTAATGCAAGTGGTCATTAAGTATAATTGTGTTTCTATTGCATCTAGGAGACATTAATGAGAAAGTTGAAATTAAGCAGGAGTGGTTGTAAAAATTTTAAAGGAAAAGCTTCAAAGGAAACAGAGAGAATTCGTCGTCGCGGTAGGTCGACAACCCTTTCACGTATTCTATGCGAATCCAGAAGAAAATCCCAATGCAACTGGAACCCAGGAGTTCTCTTTAACTGAAAAAAAGCACTTGGAACGTTTTTCATGCCCGTCTGCGATTTTTTTTGTCATGGTCCTACCGCTGAAAGGGTGACGGGAAAAATTTCCAGGAAATTTCACTCTTTATCGCGGTTTTCATTCCAGTGTATTTCTATTCTTCACCCTTTAACCCCCTGATCGAACAATCCTGATGTGTGAATTCAATTTCACTGACTTTTTTTTCGAGGGTACCTTTACGGTACCATAGAATTTGTTAATTAATAGAATTTTCCAATTTTATCAGAGTGGAATACCAACAATAAATCATTTCACGTGTGGATCTTAAATTCTGTAGGGTGCAGCTTAATTTATAATTAAAACATTTTAATTACATTGTGATACTCTTATCAAAGTCGGGAGAATAAGGGAGTTACGTTTTACTCGTTGAGATTTGAAAGTTTATATGCATTCACTCAAAACTAATTTTTATTCCAAATTTATTCTTTCAATGATTATTATATTATTTCTTTTATGTTAACCACCGACGCGGTACTACGTTCTTTTTAAACAAATTGCAATTGGTCTTTTGATATTTCACGTTCAAATTGATGAAAATCAGTTTTCACGTGAAAATCAAAGGGATTTGTATACGAAAACATTTCAAACAAATTGTCGCGCGCTTTCAAAGTGTCTCAAGTGGAAAAAAATGAAAAGTTACACCGTCGTGTTGCTTATCCCGTCCCTAGCTAATTCATTTTATTTCCACGTAAAAGCGTACAGTGAATTTTTTCAAAAAAACCCCTGCTACCTGTTCTTAAAGTTCTTTTTCAATTTAAACCACTCCCCACGCTCGTAATTTCACATTTCCTTTGTCCACATATTATAACATCCAAATTTCCTTCAATTTCAAACAATAATTACTCATTAACACAATACCCAAACACAAACATTTCACAATTTTCATACATTAATAAAAATCACCAACAAATTTAAATCCATCCTTATCATCATCCACTTTTAACAAACCAACAACTACAATCCAATACAACAAAAAAAAACAGAAGAAAGTCACTACATCCCAAAATTTAGGTATTTTAAAATTGAAAATTGTTATTTTTAAAATTTCAAGTTATAGTCTTTATTTTTTCATTCAAGTCTCTCCAACTAAACCGTAGTCTTCCCACTTTTCCTTATCTTCACTCCTCTGCTCGCGTGTTCTAATTGAGGCGAGTCAATACCTGACGCCCAGACGTTTATTCCGCTGCATTATTAAATAGGAGAAAAGAAGTCTCGTTTAATCTTCATCTGTCTGTGATAGTGGTATCAGTGAGTGACAAAGAAGGGGGTAACGAAATCGACGGATTCAAATGTCGTCCCAGTATGTAGTGGTATTCACCGGCTTAACAATGCCTGTCTCTCTCGCATCTCTCTCTCTCTCTCTCTCTCTCTCTCTCTCTCTCTCTCTCTCTCTCTCTCTCTCTCTCTCTTCTCTCTCTCCTACCGGCATGCGGTATTGATCGACGAACACCAGGAGCGGAGTCGGGTGGACTCGGTGTTGGTGCCCACGTATACACATACGTGTTCCCTTCTCGTATCTGTGTGATATGTATGTGTGTGTGTGTGTATGTGCGCATACGTATAGGCCAATCTTTCATTCCACTTCATGCACTCCACTTGGCGAAATTCTGTGCACGGTCAGGAAGCGAGTCCACAACACGGTGGCCTGTTAACCGGAGTCGAAGGCAATTATACTCCGATCCGTCTCTCCTCGGAGAGAGAGACAGAGAGAGAGAGAGAGAGAGAAAAAAAAGAGAATCGTGATCGAAGTCGATCGATTGTGAACTTAAACCTTGGATCGTTCTGATAGAATTCGTCTTCGAAGTTAGTTGCAACGTCTTATTTGAGAGAAATCGGTTAATTTGAGACTGTTTTCTTGTGTTTCTGTTTCGTTCGGTGGGATATGAAAAAATACAAAACATATGTATATGTTTTTCTTTATTTTTTTATATAAATTTATATAATTTATATAGATTTATATATATATATATATATATTATATAAGTATAGTATTATATTTATATAGTATTTTATTTAGTTCCCTATACATATAGTATTCCGTTTATATAGGTAATATAGATATAAATCTATATAAATATATATATATATATATATATATATATGTATTATATACATATAAAGTATTACAAAGCATAATTTCCCTATTAATAGTTCCCTATACATATATATCCCTATGTATGTATAGTATTATATACATATATGTATATAGTATTTATATATATGGTATTATATTTATATAGTATTTTACATAGTTCCCTATACATATAGTGTTCCATTTATACATATAATAAACGAAATAGAGACACGAAAAACCGCGTCAAATTAACCGTTTTCTCAATATACATATATATGTATACAGGGACACTCTAGTGTGACATTCACGCGAAGTAATTAGATTTACTTAGAGCGACAACTCGAACGAATTAGTATATTTACAGGTGGGAAAGAGGCGTGCAAACGCGTGCGGCACTTATTTATTTTTTTTTTCAAGATCCGACGATTAAACTCTCACGCTGAATGGATTTAACGTCGACGATTATTATCAGGCTGGAGAGTGACGTCTGGTTTATATTTAAGTGCCGCAGACGGTGACGCGGACTTGCAAATATTTCGCGTTACATTCAGTGGTAATCGCCCCGACTTGATTTTAGCATAAAGCGAAAGTAAAGTGCTTGGATGCTACACGTACTCGAGTGTCCGTGTTACACGCGTTTGTATTAGTGTAGTGTTCTTCCGTTGACGTTGACTCGTTTTAAATAAATTTCCATCGATAGGATTTACAAGGCAAAATTTCCCTATTAAAAATTCCCTATCTATGATATCATTGATTTCTGATTATTATATCATTATTTATTATTTTTTGTTATAAGCAGAATTTGGGAGGAAAATGTGACTTTTAATTTATTAAGAAATTGGGACACATTTAAATAAATTTATTATCTAATAAATTTCCATCGATAGGAAATAACGGTGAGCGATTATAATGAGAATTTACAAGGCAAAAGTTCCCTGTTAATGGTATCCCTGGTTTTTGATTCTTATTTCATTATTATTAATTTATTAAGAAATTCGCACACAGTTTTGGCACCTCGATTTCGACACCGTTTCAAAGTGACGACCAAGTTTGGCGCATACATTTAGTCGGCATGCTCATTAAATTTCGCATGAGCGACCAGTCACGAATCCGGAAGAAGTCTATAAACACCTATCAACATGCGATTCGTGTTTTAGAAATTTCATTATTCCGTTTAACTGACTATCATACTTTTTTTTCTATTCCATCAATCATATCTCTTCCACCATCTGATTTATCGTTACAATAACTTTATAAAAATCCACAAAAAATTCGTTATCCATTAAAATCGATCATACTATCACCCTATCATACCTATATCACACGTGACACGATTAACATTAGAATTACCAAGGCAGTCAAAATGACTGGTTCCTAATTTCGTATAAAACTCACTGGAATTTATAACATTGTCTTTTCTGAAATTCTTTACAACTATATTCCTCTATATAAATAATTAAATAATAATAATTAATTTACTATTAATGTAAATTTAATTTACTATCTATATAAATAATAATTAATTTACTATTTTCTTCTATTCTCTTTCCCCAAATATATTTATCAAATATTTTTAGACAGACAGAATTAATCCTCGGTAGTTCTAGATGTTAATACGACCATCTAGTTACGTCATTCGGTTGCCAATTAAAAGCTCGAAGTTCGTTTCAATTTGCATGAACGTTCTAACGTTCGCATGGCAGTAGTCGGCCTTCGACGGTGTTACGGAATTCATCGTTTGTATCTAAACGTGGGCCAGCGTTTCCGGCTTATTTACGAAACCTTCGGCGGTCCGTGCCAGCGACCATTTATCTCGTTCCGTAAAGCCGCAACGAAAATTGTGCCGCGTGTAGGTTCTCCGTACATATCTTGCAAATCGATTTGCACTCGTTGCACCTTGCAGGTTCGCTCGGCTGCGAAATTCTCGCGGACAAGCGATCGGCGGTTTTGCGAAAGGAATCCCGGAGAAAGGTACCGCGTTGTTTGTAATGCCAGTTATCTTTCGCGGTACTCGTGGAATTTAGAAACAATCCTCGTTACACGTCGTTACCGACAGAGAACTCTCTCGATTATTTTTATAATAGGCAATTAGTAGGAGTAAAGTAAAATATACATTTTATTTATTTGAAAAATAGGGAAATTGAATTAATCACTTTTACCTAATGGAACTTTCATGAGTCAGTAAATTCTGAAGTACTAATATATATATATATGATTATACTAAGAAAATTTTTAAGAATTTGATAATTTAAATAAATAATTTGATTAATTTTAATTCCTATTTTAAATAAATTTACAATAAAAAGCCTTAAATACTATATGTATACTATAGGCCAATAAAGCCTTATATACTATATGTATAAAATTCTTATTTAATTCTTAATTATACAATATAGGTATATATATATAATTCTGAAGTAATATGATTTTTATCGTACACATTGTGTTATCATTTTCGATGGATAGATTACATTAATATCAGTTTATATCAAGAGAGACGTTTCACGGTTGGAATTTCGGGATTTTAATATTCACGGACGTAGCTGCATTTTCGACGGATAATTTCAATTAAAACCCTACCCTCGACCTTGCCGAGCACTTTCCTTCGATGAAGATTCTAGCTGGGAATATGGAACAAAACTAGGTCGAATACAACGGACACAAAAAGCAGTAGGTCGGCAGGACGGCGAGGGTGGCTTTGACAAAAGGACGCGCGTCTTTTGAACGCTCTTCAACTAGACGACGAAGGGCGTGTCGTTCGCTGTTATCACGACTTTCCACCGTCTGTGGAATTGTCCGGAAAATGGATGAAATTTCCGGAATTATGGCATTTATCGTTTATCATTCCTCCCTGGTTAATTAGAAATCTACCTCCCAAAAATGTATCGATCACTTTTTGCACAAGATTTTCAAAGACAATCTGCCAATATTTTTATTTTTTTATATCTACATATAAAAGGATTGATATAATAATAAGATTAATATAATTCGTCTGGGGATTTGTCCGGAAAATAGATGAAATTTCCTGAATTATGGAATTTATTATTTATCAATTACAATCACTTACAATTATTATCATTTATCAATTACAATCAATTACAATTATTATCATTTATAAATTACAATTATTACATTTTTTTGAATTACAAATCTCTCTCAAAATGTATTTCACATCACTTTTTCGACATTCTTTCAAAAACAAATCACACCAATACTTCAATTTTCTCTCATCTACATACAAAAGGGGTGATATAATAATAACATTAGCGTAATTCGAGCCACAAGAGATATCCATAGAGACCACACAAATGAACCTGTGAAATTGCCCGGACAGCGTGGACGACGAATCGATGCCCGGCAATTGGGATTCTATAAATCGATAGGTCATCCATGACAATCGTTGCTGGTGGTGGTGGTAGTGGTCGGTTTCCCAACGGTGCCATTTACCGAAACAATATCCCCGCATTATCAGAAAAAAATATTACGTGCCCATTCTCTAAAGTGGGTTGAAAGTGTCAAAGTGGATTCTGTGTGCGGGTCCGTATTTGCGTTGTTCACGGCAGAATGATTGCATCGGACACAGAGAGAGAGAGAGAGAGGGAGAAAGATAAAGAGAGAGAGGGAGAGAGAGAGAAAGATAAAGGGAGAGAGGGAGGGAAAGAGAAATATAAAGAGAGAGGGTGGGGGAGAGAGAGAGAAAAGCATAAAGTGACAGGAGTGAGATACTCAGAGAGCTACGAACACATACACACACACATATATATATATATACACAAGGAAATAACTCGATAGTGTGCACCAGCCGGGAGAGTCGAAGGCCGAACGAGAATCCGCGACGTGTGGGCTCTCTTCAGCTTTTATGCCCACGTGTAACTACAACTAGCTGTACCACGTGCAGTGTCGTACACACCGGGGGTGTCACTGGTGGCTCTGGCAATTTGCAGAATTTTTTTTGTCACGGTGCACAGTGGTTAAAATGAATCTATTTGTGGCGATAATTATGAAAGTGGTGTAAGTTAATTTTTAAAAAATTTTGGATATGTGTTATGCTCTCTAAAGATTTTTAAATATTAATTATTAACAAGTTATCAAGACTTTCATTTTTTTGGAAATATTGACTTACAAGTGTTACAGTGTTAGAACATTTTTGTACTTTTCATTTGTACTTTTCTACTGTACGGGATAGTAATTAATAAATTGGAATTAATTGTGATATTTTAAAAGGAGAATCGTAGGATTCTCGTAAACAAAATTATTAAACTAAGTGTCAAGGGTTAGAGGAGGGTTTTGATATAAAAAATAGGGAGACATGTGCGAATGTGTAATTTGAACCGTACACAGAGTTACAGAGGGTTAAATATATGGACCGTTTATTTTGAAAGTAGTATAACTCCGTTTCTTTTCTTTTTTTTCACTATAAATAACGAGTTAACACTAAATTCATTAGAAATAACGTGATATCTAATTTTTTAAAAAATTGGACTTACACTACTATATTATGGTTGACTTCTACGAGGATTCCGTCGAACAATACGACACTGATCGTAACGAACCTTTGACTGGAAAGTTGCGACACAAAGCGTGTGTGCATACACATCCATACACACATATACATACACGTGGGAAATCAGCTACACTTTCGTGGGACTCAACAGCGAGGGAAGTAAAACGTTGCGGTTGAAACGCGTCTATTTGCATCGTTTAATTATTGTTCGCCATTGTACGCGTTCGTTATCACGTTTGCACTCGTCTTTCACGTTTCGAAAAAAACGTTCTTTGTAACTTTGTCTCCCTTGGCTCGATACCCAATTACACGCAGAACCACGCAGCTATTGCCACGTGGATGCATTCTTAAACTTAACCTTGCGGCAATAACGCGAAATCGATGTCGTTTAACAATGCAGGATCGCTAGTGTAAAATTTTTTGATCGATACCATACACATTGTTACATCCCTGACTACATGTCTGATTCGTTTTTTTTTCTTTTTTTTTACGTCGACACTTGTGCGACCTTATATGGTACCACCGTGAGAATACATATTGCTATAGAGGTGATCACGGATACTTGTGGATATACAGGGTGTATCATATCATCGGGACCCCTTTTTCAGAATCGATAGTACGCACCAAAAGGTGAAAAAAAGGACCAAGGAAGTTAGATCCGAAAATCATCCCCTAACGAGTTACAACCCCATTTGTAAAAAATTTTAAAAAAATCATATCTCCGAAATGGTACGTCGTAGAAGACCAGGTTTGATTGCAATATAACCGGAGAAGATCAAAGATAACAGAAAAAAATATAATTGCTGTGGTTATTGCTGTTAAATAGCATTTATTTTTGTTTAATCCAAACAACGTCGATTACCTATATCGTAGCAGGTTTGTAACAACCTGGGAAACATTAAGGGCATTCACTAAATCTTCCTTTGCGTAGATAGTGATATTTTTTTTCGTAAACTTTGGTCTCTTCCGGTTATATTGCAATCAAAATCGGTCCTCTACCACGTACCATTTCGGAGATATGATTTTTTGAAAATTTTGTACAAATGGGGTTGTAACTTTGGTCCTTTTTTCACCTTTTGGTGCGTACTATCGATTGTGAAAAAAGGTCCCCGATGATATGTTACACCCTGTATACATACACTTGAGGCTGATTGTTACTGCAATTATGGCAGTCTCGCAGTCGTAAATAAGAGTCAAGTATGTAAGTAAATATGACCTAGTGACTGGCTCGGTACCTTCACGTAACATTCGCACGAACGTGAGGAATGTCTACGGTATATCACACGTGTTCTCATAAACAAGTATTATTAAAAAATAGAAATTATTTAAAGAATCTCGAAAATTTAATTAAATTTCAAAAAAATTTGGATTGAAATTCGTGAGAAGAATATTTTACTGGAATTAGAACGAATTTCTTTCCAAATTTTTTTAAATATACTGATATACGTTGTAGATGAATCCATTTTTAATTATCTGGGAAGCTGAAAATCTTTCGTTCTTGTTCCGTGAAACGAATGAAAATATCGTTTAGCTGTCAGAAGAAAATACGAGTGTACCGCGAATTGTTCTCATCTTGGATAAAATATTACTTCGCGTTGTTCAGCTCGCGGTCGACCGCTCTTCCTCGTAAACCGGAGAAATCACTTTGACCCAAATAATTAATTGCATCACTTGCTTTCATTGTTCGTTCGATGAGCTTTACCTCAAACGAGACGGGTCTCTCGTGTTAATGACTCGTGAAATTAGTTAATCAAATCCGCACGTTAACCACCGTTAACTCATCTATATTACAGGGTATCAGACATTTTTTTTAATCAATTATCATTTTTATAATCGTAGGTTTCAAAAGCAACGATCGTAAGATTTGAAAATCATTCTTTTCTCAATAAAAAGAAGATTAATCCTATAATATTAAATTTATATGGCTATAGAACGATCCTATTTTAAATATATTTTAAATAAATTTAGATATTACATGTATACAAATTTTAAAATCCTATTTAAAATAGGATCGTTCTATAGCCAGATAAATTTAATATTATATAAATAATATATACAATCGGAAATATATTTCACTATTAAAAGAAAATTAAAATTTAACAAATTTAAGTATTTAATTTATTTTATTATTCAATTTTCTCTTGCAAAGATTGACTCATTTCAAAAATTTTATTTTTTTGGGTGGTGGGGGGATTGTATATTAATTTATCGAGGTTCTCACGTTATCTCGGGCAAGATGGCGACGGGCGTCGCGACGCATGTGACGAGGATGCACATATGCACTCCGGTTGTGAAACAACGAGGTCTTTGGCCGACTAATGGCGGATGCTTCCATCGTCTTTTGACGCGGCTTTCCCCCAATTTACGTCAATTGACGACACGGATGCCGGGGTCGAAAGAAAAAGACGTAGATACTACCGGGTCGTAATTAAAATTAGTGTCGGCCAAGTCCGACCGTTTCTGACACTCGAGACGTGAATTATGTAATTGTTACCACCACTGCACTTGGAACGCGGCGTTAAACCTGCTGTCGTCTACCCACTGTCCACTGACGCGGAAATGCTGGGCTGTTTGTGCCAATGGAATTCCACGTATGCGATATACATACATACATATATATGTATACATATAGGAAAGACACACTGACGTGTTACATAGTCGCTAGGACGTATTATTGTCGTGATAAGTTGTGATATTGGATTTATTTATATTAATAACTTGAATTTGAAGTTTATAGTTCCTGAATTGGATATTGAAATTTGAAATTGGTAGAATTTTGTTATTAATAGATAAGGAAAAATACATACATATATACAGGAAAGACACTGGGGTGTTACATAGTCCCTAGGACGTATTATTGTCGTGATAAGTTGTGATATTGGATTTATTTATATTAATAACTTAAATTCGAAGTTTATAGTGTAGCAGCTGGATGTTGAAATTTGAAATTGGTTGAATTTTATTATTAAAAGATAAGGAAAAATTGAATTATCTTGATTACTTGAAAGAATGTGTTGAGTTTAGTCAGTTTACGTTGGAAGAATGTCAGGTTTAGAAATATGGTGGATTTTAAAGTTCCAAAAATATTTGTATTTGAAAAAATATCGAGGGACGATAGACTACAGGTTATAAAAAGACGTAGTATTACGTCAGCAGTTGCTAATGTGTTAATTGAAGGTTTGTGTAATCGAATCGTTTAGATAACCGAATAATAATTGTCTCGAGTATTATTATTACATTTATCATTTCGACAAATAACAATTTACAAATTTCTTTTTTATACTATAATATATCTTTCTTCAATTTTAAATATCACAACAATATCCATTTTTTCTTCAATCCCTTAAGAAATCTTGATTTATAGTTTCCTTTCATCAGGTGCAAGGACCTCATTTAAATAATAGGCGACATTTTATTACAAAACACAACGTGGGAGTGATAAATACGTTTTATTATGTTTCCCAACGATTCCGTCGGCATAATGCAATAACACAAACGAAGCCACACCGTCGTAATGACGTGACGTCACAAACGAAGGTTCGTTCACGTCTGCAAGAAATTTCATTAGAAGTTCGACCGTTGTCGGAATCGATTTTCGCGAAGTGATGACACTGCTCTTCTATTTGCATATTTTAAAAGAACCACCAGGTATCTTACGGAAGTTCTTTTCTATCTCACCGTTTCGCCTTGACCTTTTTTTCCTAGGTGCGATACGCTTCATTTTTTGCACCCCGAATTTCTTTTTTAGATTCTTTTTTCGCCCACGCTTGAACTTTTTTTTTTAAAAAACAATAGTAATTTCACAGCGAAACTTTTCCCATGTTTTCCCGATACGTGATCAAACTTCTGCGATTTTTTCGAAGGATTTTAGCGATGTTAAAGAAACTGGGGACGGTGTATCTTTTTTTGGTAAATTTAAAGGGAAAAAAGTCGAAAGTTATTTAACATTTTCGTTTATAGAATCACGATTTTTATTATAAATTTACTTTCCTATAAATGTAATTTTGTTTCACGCTCTTTTATCGCCAAGAATTCGCTTCTCTTCTCTTATTTTTCTTTTATATTCCCGAAAGTATAATTGTAGATAATTCTAAAGTTCTCTTCTGAAAATACGCGGAGGAGTTTCAAAGAATTTCCACCTACGAAACGGGGTAACGCGTTAAAGAGAAAAAAAAATGCTGGAAAAATAGTAATTAACAAGAGGATACTTGGGCTTTGAAAATATTTTCTTTAGAGACGCTTCTCTCTTTTCATAAGCACGCATATGGCGAACCGTTCCCGCAGACGTTCAATAATGAAAAGAACACAACATGCGTAGGCCAGTCGCTCGTTGTCTATTCGCTCTTTGTTTTTTTTTTCGACGGCGCTGTATCCCGTTAGGAACTTTGTATGCCATATGGTCACATCACGTACGGGTTAAGGAATTATCGTTATGCATCTCTGTGCATCGATATATTCGCAGCGAAGCACGTGTGCGCATTTCTAATGAACGTTTTCTCGTCATAGTTATTCAATAGTGTCTCATCGTACTGACAATATTGATTAGAATCACCTTCGATCATCTACTCGTGTCTCTCACATTATTTATTTTTATATTTTATTTTATTTTGTACTCTATTTCTGTTTACTTTTATTCTTATTTTTATTTTTAAGTTTGTATTTTAGTTTTATTGTATTTTATTTTATATTTCATTCGTCGTTCTTAAAGGGGTCACCCCTGGGACGCATATAATATACAAAATAACTATTTTAAAGAGATATTTTTATTTTTATAAAAAAAGAAATTTATTTAATGAAACTGTCTCAAATTTAATTAGTTGAATTTAATTTTTTAGTTAAAAAGCTAAATATAACTATCTATCTATCTACCTATTATTTATATTCTCCATAAAATAGATTTTTAAATTAATTAAATTAATTAATTTAATTAGAAAGGAGTAAGGCTGTGGATAAATGATTTTGATCGAATTTATCGGATAAATGGAACATGGTCCACGTTATTAGGTCTCGCCGATGTCACTTGTCTGATAATATTCATCTGTCGTATACGTATCGTGAAACGTCTATAGTAGTCGATAAAATGAAAATGACAGAAGCGAACCTCAATCGGATTACGATGAAATCGAGTGGCCGAGTTTTGATGGATTTCGACGAAACTGTCGGTTTAAATGGCTCGCTGGCAGTTCTGAAAGAAATCGTTTTACGAAATTCGATCGATGACATATTTATACAGGTTCGTCATCCTAAATATTTTATTATATAATATCAATTCAAAAAATGAACCCCCAAATTTAAGACAAGAAACGTAAATAAACTTAAGTACACTTTATTTCTGAATTAAATTATTTTCATCGATAAGTTTATTAATATTTAGCACTAATACCAACAAATATTTTATTATATAATATTAATTCAAAAAATGAACCCCAAATTTAAGACAGAAAACGTAAATAAACTCAAGTACACTTTGTAAATTAAATTATTTTTATGGATGAGTTTATTAATATTTAGCAATAATGGCAATAATTATTTGCTCGATCTATGGATCACGGGTTCCCGTGATCATAAACCCGATGACCTAGGCGTCAAAGTAAATCCGCGGTAGAGAGAAGCTGCTTTCGCAGCTGCATTGCAAACAAAAACAAACGTTGATTACTCGAGGTGAGCTATGTGCCGTAATGTAAACGAGCCACTAAATTTGAACATCCTGAAAAGATAGACTTCCGTTTCTCCTAACACACCGTCCTCGTGATTTTAAAACTACACGTTTAACCTTTCAGCGGACTTCCTTACGCTGAACGACATTGAAATCCCGTTGAAATTCTCTCAGGAACATTTGAAATCTCATGGATCAATTTAAAAAAATTTTTATCATTCATATAAATATAAATATAATTGCAGGTGCAATTTATCTTTATTAGAAAAAAATATAGTTATAAAATTAAATGTTAATCATTAAATTTAATTAATTTGGCAGTTTTTTATAGATTTAGGGGAACTTGTTGGGTAAAATAAATCTCATTGACATTATCGGATTTCTTGTTACACAATTAATTTATTTTTTCTTTTTGGAAAAAGCAATTTTCGTCCGTAAAATCGCTCGAACGTGTTCCATGTGGCTGGCAGGTTATATGCGCCAGTTCCATGACATTGGAGAACTCTTTTCATCGGTTATTCTCCCGACGAGCGGTTTCCAATGAGTGCACTTCCCGTATTTCACTCGGCCTCGATATTCTTCGCGCATCATTTGTCCACGCTTATTCTCGATTTACGTAGCCGGCATTATTGCAACTCGATAGACCAGCGGCGATTTTCAAACGTCCCGGCGAAATTCAACGCGAGAACTAGGTACCGAGGATTAATTCGGTGTATTTAAAAAAAATTAAATAAATACCTTTGAAAGCAGGGAATTGAAGGAAGACGGTAAATCGAGCGATTTAATGATTTAAATATAGAAACATAATTATGAAGAATTTTAGAAGAAGCATCTTTCTAAATTTAAGCGATTTTTATAAGAAATTATTCTAGTGTTAACGCGAAATACAGACACAACGTTTTATCGAAATATTCAGATGTGATGGTCGAAAGTTTTCATACTTGAAACGCTGGTTATTAGCGGTGATGAATAATTAGCCGGGAATAATTTTGTAAACGGTGATTGCGTTACAAAACGCACGGATTTGATTCGATTATGTGGAACGTTATTCACGGCGATGTGGTTCACTTTTGCCGTGTGTGTGTTACGGATATTGTATATGTTCGACCCTCTGTAACCCAGTTTTTAGTTACTAAGTGTCTGATAGGAGTAGATTCGTTGTAGAAATAGATAACAGAAATTTGTGAATGTTTTTAATTTATAGGGATTGGGGATTTTGAAATAATATGAAAAGGTGAATTAAACAATGAGATATATGAGTTTTTGGAAGTAAAATGAATGAATGATAGTTTAAAAAAAATAGATTTATGGTAGGTGAGAGACACCATGGGAAAACCCGGTCGACCCTTTGGTGACGGTCCAGAGACCTGCTCCTAGGTATAAATCTTATATCCTACTATAAGGGATGAGGGAGAGTGGGAGAATGAGACTATATAAGGGCAGGAGATAGTTGGTCACGGTTTTAAATGGTGTGAGTTCTTCAGTGCGAACGATATGATTTCTTGGTTCAGAATAGTGTGACGTTTGAAACAATAGTAATTTGCTACTTTCACAAGTACTATACTACGCTAAGTATCTCTTTTCGATAGTAGCTTGAATTTTAACTAAATATTATACATTATCACTCTCTACAACAGTAAATTTTAATCGAAACTGTTCCTTTAAATTTGGAATTTTAAAACAAAGGTTTGTTTGCTACTTTCACAAGTACTATACTTACACTAAGTGTCCCTTTTCGCTAGTAACTTTAATTTTCCCAAAAATATTATACATTATCACTATCTAAAACAGTAAATTTTAATCGAAACTGTTCCTTTAAATTTGGAATTTTAAAACAAAGGTTTGTTTGCTACTTTCACAAGTACTATACTTAAACTAAGTGTCCCTTTTCGCTAGTAACTTTAATTTTCCCAAAAATATTATACATTATCACTATCTAAAACAGTAAATTTTCATCGAAATTGTTCTTTTAAATTTTCAATTTCCAATTTTAATGTTTAAAACTAAGATTTAAAATTTTTAATTTGTGAGTCTAAAATAATTGTTTTTTTTTTATTTTCTATATCGTCACTGTTATTTTTCCAGCCGCCGGAGAACGAGCTGCAGAAAGTTGGCGAACGTGTACCAAGCGAGCACGAGCTTAGGGTGCAGAGATCTCTGCAGCGACTGAACGTCCCGGATTGGTACAAGAATTCACCAGCAGCTCGCGATGGTTTCCGGTTAAAGAGGCACTCCGATGCATCCCAGCACGGAGGATGGCGTGCCCTGGGCTCGAAAACCACTTCCCTCTCGTCCCTTTCGTCGTCTTCCAATAGACAACCGACAACCGGTAAATATATATTCAACAATAACTATTTTTATTTCTACCAATCGTCGAAATTCAAATTTCAAACATTTACTGAGAAAATTGTTTGATATTTTGCCATTTGATACGTTATTACTGGAATTTTTTAATTATTTTGTTTAGTATAAACATCGTGATAGTTTTGATAATAGTATTTTCGCGATTAATAAAGTTTTTTAATACGTTGAATGAGGTGGGGGGTCACCGGTGACCGGCGTGCCAATTTCTACCGTCATTAGAGAATCAAAATTACAATAAATGTTGATATTTTTACATTCTTTGACACGATCATAGTTTTACAATAGTATTAAAAGGAATAATACTTTATAAAAATATCAGTAACTAGTTCTACTCATATCACAAAACTACATAACAATCCTATCAATCTATGACACCATAAAGTCAATTAAAACTCCCATGGCATCGATATTGATTGATTATATAAGAGAATAGAGAATACTAGTAAATTGTTACTGGTATGATTAGTTTACAAGAGAATGCAGGGCACTAGTAAATTGCTACTACTGTGACTAGTATTAAAAGAGAATGTAGAACACTAGTAAATTGCTACTACTGTGACAAGTATTAAACGAGAATGTATAACGCTAGTAAATTGTTACTAGTGTTACTAGTATTAAAAGGGAATGCAGAACACTAGTAAATTGTTACCAGTATGATTAGTGTTACAAGAGAATGCAGGACACTAGTAAATTGTTACTAGTAAGATTAGCGTTACAAGAGAATATAGGACATTAGTAAATTGTTACTAGTATCACTAGTGTTACAAGAGAATGCAGAACATTTCTAAATTGTTACTAGTATGATTAGTGTTACAAGAGAATGCAGGATATTTCTAAATTGTTACTAGTATGATTAGTGTTACAAGAGAATATAGGACACTAGTAAATTGTTACGAGTATCCCTACTATTACAATAGAATGCAGAACACCAATCATAAAGTCAATCAAAAAATTCCCATGGCATTCATCCGGTCAAAACCACCATAAACAACCAGTACACCCTACCTCAAAATATCTCACAGTAAAACGACGCAATATTCACGGTGGCACAGCAGTGCGTTCGCAGTTTCTTCGCGAAAAAAAAAGGACAAGAAGCGTCCGAAATTAGCACATTGCCGGCGGAGTGCCGGCCAATTTCATATATGCAAGTCTCTGGTTTTCTCTCGCAGCGAAACTGGCTGCACCGAGCAACGACTAATAGGAAACGGTTAATAAATTTAGCCGGGCAAGTTAACTCGATTAACTCGACCCTGCCAGCGAACATTTACGTTAACCCACGAAGGGCTCGTAGAACGGGGGGTTTAGCTCCAAGGGCAGGTTGAAAACGTTTCAAGGGCAACTTGTAACGAGAGAACACGATTTGTTAAGGGAGGGCTTTAATTACGAGGTTTTAAAGGGCTCGCTAGGGCGAGCAAGTGGATCGGGTGAATCTTATTAAGGGACACTCGAGAATGATTTTATATTTTATTTTTTTATTGCGCTATTTAAAGAGAATGGCAAAACTACTGAATGTTGTAAGAAGGTCGCGATATTTCGGTGCTTTAAATACCGTCCGATAATATTTGAACGTATGGAATTCACCGTCTGGGAAGTTTCGAGGAATTATTTATATCGATCCATACGGTGGGATAAATAAAACGTATTTGGTATCCGTTGACCTGGATATACTGGAGAGTAAAAAGTGTATTAACAAAAAGTAGGGAGAGTGTAAAAAGATATATAAAATAGAATAGAGAACATTAATAAACAATATTCTTTGTTTCATATAATTTTCTTTAACGTGAAATATATAATGTTTGACTTTGTTATAAAATTTCATTTTTTCATATTATTCAGTTTTAATATCGTTGAACAACTGTCATCACAAGCTTTCCATCGTAAAGAACTCTGCGAAAAACATATTACCCGACTTACAAAAACGTCGATCAAAGTCTTCTGCGGTAATCCATATGAAATCCGGATCAAGTAACAGTCGATGCATGATTGCCAGGCAAGATTCCAATGTAGTATCGCGATATCGTAGGCTTTTGAAACCTGAAAGTCATTCTCGATCCTAGCATTCCACGATCTATGAATCAAATTCTCGCAGAACGTGGTTTTACTTTAACCCCTTCAGACTCGAATTTTGTTTCTAAGAAAATATGATTTTTACACTAAAATTAACTTAATTCATTTGGAATGAAAGCAAGAATATACTTTTTACAAAAATATTTATTTCAGACGTTATTTTTTTATATTTGATGATCACTGATTGGTACACTAGGTGTTGAAACTAAGTTTTTAATAATAAAATTATTATGTAATTAATAATTTTAATTGATTGTACCTTTAGTATCAGGGTTTATTAAGAAATTTTTCATTATACTTTGTACATTAAAATGTGCACAGGCAAAATAAAATTTAAATACAAATTTTTAACTTTTCAATGTGAATGAAATATTTTTATTAAACTAAAATTTGTTGTTTTTTTGCAGGAGCACTATTAAGTCCGAGTCCAACACCACCTGTATTTTCGAGATGGAGCACCAGTTTGTTGAACAGTGCCGGAAGTTCGCCAGCCAGTTCGGCAAGGTCGTCTTTCAACCACAGACAGCCGTACTTGGGCTGGCGTTCTCAGGAAAGATTGACCAACCCGCGAACACCGGCGGAACGTCTTGCTCAGGGTATTCTTCCCCAGTTGCAAGCAGCAAACAAGGTTCGCATCGTACAAATTTATTTTAGCGTGGTCCCTGTGAATGAAATTTTTTAAAGGGACTTCGTTAGATTTTGTAGATTTATTTTGATATCTCAAAGTATTTGATACTAGAACTTTTAGAGGGGAAGTTGAAATAAGGGGATTTTAATTTGTTATTAGAAACTTATAAGGGTGTTTGTATATATAAATAATTGAATCGTTATTGGTGGATTATATAAAAGAATGCAGGACACTTCTAAATTCTTACTAGTGTGACTAGTATTAAAAGAGAATGCAGGACACTAGTAAAGTGTTACTCGTAAGATTAGTGTTACAAGAGAATATAGGGCATTAGTAAATTGTTACTAATGTGACTAGTATTACAAGAGAATGTAGAAGACTAGTAAATTGTTACTAGTAAAATTAGTGTTACAAGAGAGTATAGGACATTAATAAATTGTGAGTAGTGTGACTAGTATTACAAGAGAATACAGGACACTAGTAAATATTACCAGTACGACTAGTGCTACGAGAGAATATAGAGCACTAGTAACTTGTTACTTGTTACTAACAACTAGTCACTACTATTCTGTATTCTCTTTCTTTTAAATATTCTTAAAAATATCTAATTAGGTAATTCTTGATAGTTCTAGTGTTAAATTCATTTATATATTCACATTCCTCTCCACATTCTGGGTATTCCATTGTTCCGTTAAAAACACACCTAAATCACATTTATATAAAAAAAATCCTTCGTTAAATCGAAATTGCAACACTTTGCCAGACATTTAATCCGAAATGACACGTCCAAATCGATGCGTACACACATCGATCTCGTTGGTTATGCAGATTAATTCGCAAATTCGCGAACATACGACCGTGACTGACCCTTGCTCCGCCCACGTGTTTTTCGCCTTTCCTCTTTGTCGAATTTATTTTTAATTTCCGCAGACAGCGCGCAAATGCAGCGACGGCTCTATAATTAGAAATTCTGGCAGAAATCCTCGTCTCGCGGGCCACGAAAACTTGCGAATCGACCAGTCACTTGAACCGCATCTTCTCTAACCTTTGATTCGCGGATTTAATCCCACTTCTCGAAAGATTAATTATTCGTCTCGGAGGAGACGTTCTTAGCTTTCGACGATTCGCTCGGTTATCTCGCCAAGACCGGATTAGTTGCGATTGAAATTCATACCACGCGGAAATTCGGTTAAATTTGACTTATTAAACTCGTGATAGCACTTGACGGAGTTTAGATGAAGAAGTATAGAGTATGACAGTTACTTAGGATAAATAAAGTTAGCAGAGTTCCATTATGTTCGAATAGCACAGCTATAAAATTTGTTCAAATTTATTAATATTATAATACCATGTAAATTACTATGATCACTACCTGTTACCTTACACTTTTAATTTAACAAAATTTTTAAAACTTTTAATTTCTTTATTCAACAAATACTCATATAAAAGTTATATATATTAAATTTTTTAATTATATTCATCAAGTATACAACAGGTTCAGTGGAGAACAAAGTAAATATCTTCAATTTCCCTACTTTTTACAACATTTATGCGTTCATTAGTCAAAACCGCTTATCAGAAACTTGTTTTTATTATCTCTCTCCAACTAAAGTAGACCATTATCCCTACAAACACACATAAAAACCGTCTTAGCAATCCATTTACGGGTAATTTCCCAAACTTTACAAAACAGTATAACACACTGAGGTCGAATAATGAAATAGTTATATTTTTTTTCTCGCAAACAGCAACAGCAGCAGCAACAGCATCAGCAGCAGACAACGAATCAGCAGCTAGAGGTAAGGAACTCGATAAAGGAGGTGACCTCGGCCATTGTGCACTACGTGCAAAGCGGTCAGGAGGTTGGTGGAGGTGGCAGGCTCTCGCCTCGACCTCGACCTGAAGACTGGGACGACAGGGGCGGAGCAAGGTCGACCAGCCCCAGAGGTGAGCACTAAACAACTCCCCGCCAAAAAAAAAAAAAAAAAACATCCCACCACCACCACCACCACCACAACCAACCACCACTTTTACTCTCTGCGACAAAGGTAATTTTGAGTTTTCCATCTTGATGTTTTCTCTCTTTGTCTCTCTGGTATCTCTCTTTAGAAGCCTCTCCTCTCACTCTCTGTGTCTCTCTTTCTCTCTCTCTCTCTCTCTCTCTGTTTGTTTACTATCTCGTTTACGAGAAAATGCTGCGAAACTATAAATTCTCTGTTCTTATCTGTTGTATTATACATCTCTGTCTCTAGATTAGAGCACTTACCAACTCGCTGTTTATCTTAATTCTCACTCTTGCCGTTCTGTTTACTAACGACAACACTCGCTTTCGAAGCCAGGTGATTCGGTGATAGATAGATATTTTTTTTTTGGATAATGGCAATTAGGATTTTTAAACAGTTAAGTGTGGCGGCCTTTTTGCAGAACGTACAGCCTTCGTAAATTATTTATGTTAAATTTTTTAGAGCCTTTTTAAATCATTTATCTTAAATTATTTACATTCACCTCTAAACATTCTACACATATTAAAATTTGCGAATATATCTTGGTTTTCGCCAATATTACCATATAAATATCAAAGGATAACACTTTTATTTACAAATATACAAAAGTAATAATTTTCGTACGACGAATATAGTCGTCAAAAGCACTTAACTGGTTAATATGTGCAATTCTCTCATTTGTGTTGGAGATTTTTAAATCTTTCTTGGAATTTAGGAGTGTATTCTCGTTGATCCAGTGTATCATTGATTCTTTCCGAATTATCGACGTTCTTTTGGTGGATATTTGAAGGGTAGAGTTTTTTCTATGTCCCATCTAATCGTCGCCCGACACAATTTCTCACTTTTGCGAACGATAGACGTTGTCAAAAGTTTCCGGTTCACTCTCGCAATCGCAAAAGACAATCGAGGGAAGTGATTTGCGAAAAAAAACAGCGGTTAACGGGGGCTGCCTTAATTGTGATTCTCAAACGTGAAAATAATGAGTCGACGAGAGAGAGAAAAAAACCCGGTTCTGCGAATCGAGTGACCGCAATTCGTCTCCGCTCAAGATCCTTCTTTTTTTATCATTATTATTATTAATAATATTGATATAACGAGAATCATTATACAGGGTGTAACAAAAATTCTGGGACACTTTAGGTTTATAGATAGAACGCATAAAAATAAGAAAAATGAATCTTATAAGATGTGGACGCAACCCACCCCCTATCGAGATACAACCCCTTTTGTAAAAAATTTTTAAAAAATCATATCTCCGAAATGGTACGTCGTAGAGGGCCGATTTTGATTGCAGTATAATCGGAAGAGACTAAAGTTTCCGAAAAAAAATATCACTATCTACGCAAAGGAAGATTTAGTCAATGCCCTAAATTTTTCCCAAGTTGTTGCAAACCTGCTACGATATATGTAGGTAATCGACGTTATTTGGATTAAACAAAAATAAATGCTATATAACAGCAATAATCGCAGCAATTATATTTTTTCTATTATCTTTGATCTTCTCCAGTCATATTGCAATAAAAATCGGTCCTCTACGACGTACCATTTTGGAGATATGATTTTTTTTAAATTTTTACAATAGGGATTGTATCTCGATAGGGGTGGTATTTAGACAAAACTTTATAGACTTTTTTTTCATCTTTTGGTGCGTACTATCGATTCTGAAAAAAGGTCCCCGATGATATGTTACACCCTGTATACAAAGAAGAAAAGACGTTCGGGGACCAACCGAGCGAAACTACGATAGAAGTGCCACGTGGATTCCCGAAATTCATTAGTGCGTGACCTTGACACTAAATACTACTTCCGGTGTAACTCGAGCAAGGTCGAATCGAGTGAAAAACGTTTAAAAAAAATTATTCAGGTCTTTTTTCGGACTATTTCGAGTCCCCAGTGTGGTTTTCTCGTCGCAACTTTTGCTTTTCCGTTAGCCTCCATCTTTGATCCGAGATTCCCGGCGAAAGTATGCAAGAGTCGGCGTGGTTCGCTATTTCGACAGCCTTGTGGCAACGGTGGTCGTCGTGACACCGAAATAGATTACCCTGAAATTGAAACCCACCCCCCTTCTTCGTCTCTCCGTTGCGTTTTTCGGTGCGCGCGAACTTATCCGTCGCTCGGCTGACCTTAAAATAAAATTAAAACACTCACACATAGATAGATATATAGGTACACACGTATACCGGAAAAGAGGACAACGAAGTACTACCTCTGTCCCATAATACTTGATAGTTTTCTCGTTTTTTTCATGTCCCATATTACTGGATATGTTTCTTTTTAAATTAATTTTTCGACAAAAAAGTTAGTATATTTTTATTTAAGGCTAGTTTATTTTTTCAAAAATGATTGTTCCGCTACATAAAGTCAAGAAAATGAGAATTTTGATTTATATAAAATAGAAATAGCGTTTTGCTAATGCTTGTGTTTTTACTTCGAAAGATTCTCAGGTAACGTGCCATATTAAATGTAGAATTTAATCAAATGTATATTTCTTTATATAATTATGTGGTTGCTTGTAATTATTTCCTCCGTTGACTTTGTTTGTTTCAATTATACAATCTTGGAGAAATAAAAAAAGTTTATTTATTGTATCACGAGACATATCGTTAAAAAATCGTGTAACAAATTCGATAATGTCAACAATAGTAGATGGATTAGTTGAATAATAGGGACTTTTTTTATTTTTGGACCTTTTCTGAAATAATGATGAAACAAAGGAAGAAGATATGGTTATATCTATGGTAATGATGTTTTTTATAAAGAAGTATGATCAATTATATTTTAATAAGTTGCGACCACGATACGAAAACTATCAAATATTATGGGACAACGAAGTATTATGAGTAACGTTTTAGAATATGTGGGGATTTTAACGTGTTTCGTTTTGTTTCCATGGAGAGAAGAAACCTGTGATTTATTTTTTTTATAAGTTGAACGTCGAAGATGTATTATAAATTTGTTGTTAATTCGAAAGTGTGAACGCCTCGCCTAGCTACACTGACACTATCATCGTGCTAGTATAATACTAACACTATCGTACTAAAACGATCTGTTGTAATAATAATACATGTATGCCAATAGAAGCGCTCGAACAGTTTGTCAATTAATCATTTCCGTGTGTTATAACTTCTCACTAATACTATCGTACTTTATTAATTATTAATCGAGAATCTTTCTACTATACTTATTCGAATATAAGAAATCTATTTGTCAATTATTATTATTATTATTATTATTATTATCAGTCTACTCGCGTGTCGATTTACAATGCGTGATAAGTGAAATTAATTAGAATTAAAATAAAAGAAATTAAAAATAGAACAAATAAACAAAAATATGACTATTAAGGACAATAAAATTTGTATCTATATATGTGGCCATACTTACGAAAGTGTTCTAAGTCAATATTTTAAAAAAATAAGTCTTGTTATTTTCTTAATAAATGTTCCCAAAACCTTTAAAAATTGACTCAAACCACTTTCATAATTATGAGACACATATATCTATACATACAATTAAAATTCCAATATCGCCAATTCGATTACATAGAATTGTTAATATTGCAGAATTAGAGGATAATGAATTTTGACAAAAAAAATTACTAAACAGTAAGAAATTAATTGTATATCTATATGTATGTGTCCATAATTACGAAAGTGTTCTAAGTCAATATTTAAAAAATCAATGAAAGTCTTGATAATTTCTTAATAAACGTTTCCAAAACCTTTAAAAACCGTAATATCCACAAATTTTTAAAAATTGACTCAAACCACTTTCATAATTATGAGGCACATATATCTATACATACAATTAAAATTCCAATATCGCCAATTCGATTACATATTCCAAAATTAAAGGATAATGGATTTTGACAAAAAAGAAATTACTAAACACTAAGAAATTAATTGTATATCTATATATTTCGTTCAACGTAACGATTGTAATCAACGCGCTCAGTTTTCCCGCTTTTCTCTCATTTCTTTTTTATCTCTCCGGTCGCGGGATCGATTGTAAAAGAAGTCACCTAGCGAGCCTCAGAAAAAAAAAAAAAATAAAACAAAATACCTCGGTGACTTCTTAATGATGTCTCTAATGAATGAACCTTCTCCTCAAAAGGGAGCGTGAAGCTGTGTTGGATGGAGAGCTCGTTCGTCGGTACGAGACCCGTGGATTCACCGGAGACACCGATGAGTCTGGCTACGGAGACAGACTGTTGTCCAGGATGTAACGCCACCGGCACCGAGTCCTGCAGCTGTATCGACTCGGCCACTTCCGGTCTTTTCTTGGACCTAACGCCGACACGCGAAGATGGTCAACAATTTCAACAACAACAACAGCAACAACAACAATTAGCTGGTGGAAGCAGCAGTCTTTGTCCGTCACCGTCCTCGTCGTTGAATTATCATCAGCATCATCATCATCATCATCAGCATCACCATCGTCAGCTACATCATCAACAGCAACAGCAACAACAGCAACGTCATCACCGCGGTGAGTTGCTACTCGCCTAGCGGACAAGCAAAGATAATATTAATAATCGATATAGAAAGAAAAAGAGATATATATATATTATACGGAAAAAGAAACAGAGATATCAAACGAGAAAAAACAAATACAACAACAAACACACGTACAGTCGCGAATATCTTACGGCGAAATAGAAATTATGAGAGACACACACGTTTTTTTGTCGTGTTTTTAATACAACAACAAGAATGAGGTTTGTTCTGTCGGATCGATAGAATCAAAGCTGACGAAGACGATTCACAGCGAAATATCTTGGAGGAATCTAAATGGTTTTATGTTTGGATAGTGATTTTCTCCGAGTGTAGATTGATTTATTTGTTCGATCATCGATTCTTGTTTGTAGGAAGCTCGCCGAACGTGTATCTGTAGTTGGTAACGAATATTACAATTTGTTGTTCGATTTAGAAAGCATGCCTTCGATTCTGCCTTATTATCGACGAAACTAAGATTTAGACAGAAATTTAGTAGTGTTACGTAGAGGTCGGATATATTTATCGATAGATCATTTATCAAGATCGTCACGTAGAGTAGGAAATACTTTTAGTGAATTAAAGTGAGATCTTTCACCCTTTCTTTAAATAATATATCGATTACTATTTCTTGGATTCGATGGTAGTTATTTTTTCGTTCATTTTACGAAATTAATTACCATCGAAAATAAGGAATAATAATTATATGTTTAGAATGAAACTGGGTTGATCGATCTCACGGAAACTTATCGAACGTTTCAAACATATCTCAGATTCTTATCTGTACAGATCTTTTCGACGATTTTTCGTCCTATTTCTAATATCCTCCACTCGATTCGATTATCGATTTTTCTCCAATTTTTCTCGAAATATAACAGAGAAACACTTTGATCAATTTTCCTCGGAAAATTTTCGTGTTTTCCAGACTGATCTAATTTTTCGATCATGTCTACTCGAACATTTACAATTCCGTTAATTCAAGATACACCGATTAAAATCAAAATAATGATTTTTCACGTATTTTTGGAAAATGAGGGGAAAATTTTCCCCTTTTCCCGCCATTGGTGTATTATACAAGGTGTAACAAAATTACTGGGACACTTTTTCAGTATCGATAGTATGTAGCAAAAGATGAAGAAAACGTCTATAAAGTTTTGTCTAAAAACCACCCCCTATCAGAGATATGATTTTTTTTTAAATTTTTACAAAAGGGGTTATATCTCGATAGGGGGTCGTTTTTAGACAAAACTTTATACACTTTTTTTTTCTTCTTTTTTTTCAGCGTACTATTGATACTGAAAAATTGTGGCCCGCTATGTTTGTTACACCCTGTATTTTCGAGCTAACAACTCAGAATCGATTGTCGAGGGTGTACATCGCTTCGGGCTGGCTTCCAATTGATATTTCGCCCTCGTTACGTCACCAAACGTAATTACCAAGTGTCGTTAGGATACCTACGCTTTTCACACGGATAAAATACAACGATGATATATATACATATACATATATATTTTTTTTCGCGCTTTGCTTAACACTACAAAAACCCAAGGTGGGACACTCGATGAGATACTCGATGAAATAAAAAAAAAAATAGTGTTTTTTTCGAACACGAGACAATTGTTGCTGTTATCCAGGAATCTGGTTACGAGAGAAATTATTTTTCTATATATAAAATAATATCTTGTTAAAACGTACGAACGTAAGTTGTTGACGCTGAAAACTTGACTTTTTTTTTTCAATCGATCGATGCACAGAAAAATTTGGTTCAATCGCCGAAGCATGAACGTTATATCGTTGACTTGTTCTACTTCTTTTTTCTATTTTTCTCTCTCTATCTTTGTTTGTTTTTTTGGGGAAAAAATATGTTTTCGCTGTTTTTTGTACATAAGTCTTTTCCGCAAGTTCGAAGCTACATATACATTTTTATTTTTCTACAAATCTTCACGGAAGCGTGTTAACGAAGTATATAATTAATTAAGAGTCGAAAGATCACCCCGATGCTCGATATATATATATATATAATTATTACGTAACAACTTTTGCACTGTTTATACTTTCTCACGGTTTTCACTCGATAAAGCTACTCTCTTTTACGCACACAATTACGTCTATTGTGCAATTGTATCATAAGTAATAATACTTGTAAGAACGTTTACGATGTAAGTTACAGTTTCTTCTCCTATCACGTTAAATTAGATAGCAAGTGAGAAAAAAAATCTATTTAAATATTCGTTGGACAAAATTCTATCGATGACAAAAAAAAATAGAAAATTAGAATAAATAATCGTGATTCTCACGGTACAATATTTATAAAAAAAAACCTTGCTTTCGAGTCTCGTTAATTAGGCAAGTGCAATTAATATCGCTTTTGTATCGCAAAGCTACGCAGACTCGGAAAATTCGTTCGCTACCCCACTGCCCTATTTTCCATAACACGTTCAATTTTCGCATAATTTATGCAAATCGAGACGAAAAGCAAAATTTGTGTATAGTACATTCAAAACGAAGCATTACGAATTGGCTGTAAAGTGTTATGATGTTTAGATTATCGAATTGTCGATAGATATTTTTCTCGGTTACGGATAATTAACGTTGTCTAGCTGTTAAACGGTGCAATACAGATATGCTTAATAATTTAATTACGCGATAGATAGGTAGCCTGTAATTCTCAGTTGCTGTCGCAGCAAAAGAAAAATGTCCCTTCGTTGGGAAAATTCACTCGCAGTGCTTTCATTGTCCGTGTAGATAAAAAAAAATACTTTGAGGATTAGCGGCGAAGGATAAACATAAAGCTGATCCTTCACACCCATTAATACATATACATATATATTATCGACTCTCTGGTCTGTTATAAAGTTTCTCTCTTAATTCGTATAATTTGAAAGAATTAGATATCAGTTTTTATCTCATCTTTCCGTTTATCGTTTTCGTCAGCTTGTTACTCGCAAAAACGTTGAATGTAGGAATTGTTTATATTATCGAGGGGCCTCGATATAGGTCCCCACACTTTTTCGATGTCATAAAAAAAAACTTAATTACACCAGGGTAACTCGAAGCTGGACAAATTAATTCTTTCTCACACGCTCGTTCAGAAATTCTTTGTCGCACGTTAATGTTCAATCCGGAATCAGGATTATCTCTAATATTTTGTTTTATATTAAAAAAAAAAATCAATCACTGTCCCACTGTTTTTGATAGAAACATTTTCAATGGACATTTATATATATTAAAAAAAAAAATATATCCGTGGGATTTTATTTATAAAAAAAAATGATATTCAAGGGTGTGTATCCTTTCTGGATTTTCATTGACGTCGCCATCATGTTTTTTGTCATTCCACAGGCTGTCTCTCCATCATTTCGCCTCTCTCTCTCTCTCGCGAGAGAGACGAACCGGTGAGAGAGACCTCCTGGTAGACTTTCTACAAAACTCTTCGTTTCTACACCGTGATTATTATTTTTTATTGTCGTCACGAAAATATTTTGTAGTACACTTTGTTACTTTGTTACGACCGCCCCCCCCCCCCCCTCGTCGTTGGAAGACACCCCCCACCCCCCGTTTGTTCCACGAGTACATACATATATACATACGTCCTCTCTTTTTTTCATTTTATTTTTGCTCTCCGTATTTGCCTCCGTATTTTTGTGCGAAAATCCCGTCTCAGATTAGTCTCCTCAATTTCTACCAGTAGTTTACTTTGCGTTTATGTATGTTTACTGTAAAGTTGTCCACGTTTATATATATATATTATACCTTATAGTTAGCTCGATATATATGTATATTTATATATATATATATATATATATATATATATGTGTATTAATGTACACACAGAGACGTGCATGTATGTATATACATATACATATACATCAAATTTATACATATATATATATATGTATACACAGTAAAGTGAAGAAAAAAAAAATGATCTAAGGAAAAAGAATTACGCAATACGTATGAATCGTATACACCTTTCATTGTTTACTGTGTTTGCAAGCGCGTTGATATTATTATTATTAATTATTATTATTATCATTATTATTATTATTATTATTATTATTATTATTAATTATTATCATTATTATTATTGTCATTATTATTGTTACTATTTTAATTACGAGTGCAGTGTTCGCAGAACCGTCGGTAAGCGCAGCATAATGATCTTCAGTTCTCTATCTCTCTCTCTCTCTCTTTTAGTTTCCATTTTTTTTTCTCTCTCCCCCCACCCCCATTCTCTCTACGTCAATTTTTTTTTCTCGATTTTTCTCAGATTTATTTAATACACTTGGCTCCGTTGTATTGTAATAGCAGCGATTGAAAATCACATCCGTCGATACGTTCGATTAATCGAAAGGGATC
The DNA here is from genome assembly GCA_917499265.3 of Mimumesa dahlbomi. Classification (NCBI taxonomy): domain Eukaryota; kingdom Metazoa; phylum Arthropoda; class Insecta; order Hymenoptera; family Crabronidae; genus Mimumesa; species Mimumesa dahlbomi. Next base: position 10,831,784 of record OU824120.1, on the reverse strand, counting down.
GTTTTTTTTTTGTCGTTGTTGTTGTTGTTCGCTCGTCTGGTCGGGTTAAGTTTCAATTGTTCAAAGACCGGACGGTTCTGCGTGCCGGTGCTTTTGCCTTTCTTAAACGTAATTCCGTACTTACTTGTTCGGACATACCAACGATTTATCATTTCTCTGTAGAGCGTAATTTTACCCTTGACAACAATAAATTATTGTCATCACCCTTTGTGTTGTTTTGCGTTGTTCCTTTTTTCTCCTGCGTTCGGTGATTCTTCTCTGATCTATATTTTCACTTGCTCTCTGTCTCGATCTATTGTTCTCTCTCTCTCTCTCTCTCTTGCTGTTTGTCTATTTGTGTGTGTGTGTATGATTCTCTTTGTTATAAAATTCAATTTTTGTTTCTCTCTCGTAAATGGTTGATGCAAGTATATACCTCCCCCTTATTATTCCTCGAGTTTTGATTCCAGTCTTTTTCTAGTCGTGTATATCGATTGATTTCGTTGATACTGTATTCCGCTTATGTCGTCACGGTAAGTGCTGAATTTGTTTTGCCGCCACCGCTTTTGCTTTTTTTTTTCTCGGTGAGGATATTCAGGTATCTATTTTTTTTCGCAGCTTTTTGTTACTTACTTACTTACTTACTTACTTATTTACTTACTTGCTTGGCCCTGATTTCGCGTTGAAACACACGCGGAAGAATTATTCCCCATGAATAATAATAATAGAAGAAAAAAAAAATATGAAAAAAAAAATCGAATGAAAAGATGGACGACGCTAGTGAGATACTTTATCGCCGTTTCTTCCGGCAACCGAGGAGATGAAATGTTATTTAATAGAAAAGAAAGAAAAGTGGAGCAGGTTCTGTCATTTGTATATATATATTTATTTATATATACATGTGATACATGTATACATATATTTGTTTCGACGAATCAAATTATTTCGTTCTTTTTTGCCTTCTGCGCTTTCGTGAGTTCCGCTGAGGAGAATTATTTGTTAGTACCACTAGGCTAGTGATGTGAGTGTCTAATAGTTGTAGCGGTAAACAAGTAGAGAAAGTACACCGTAGATACGTAGAAGTAGTTGACGAGAATTAACGAAATAATCGAGGCCGTCCACCGTGTTCTCCTTTTCCACTCTTTTCATCACGGTTTGTTATATCCTTATTCTCTACATACATCCCATTTTAATCACGTGTCAAAATATGTATATATATACATATAATATTCATATATATATAAATATTTAGTTGTATCTATATATATATGTATATACATAAATATTTATACATATAAAATACATACGTATAGATATATATAGGTACTAATATATATATATATATATACTTAAATAATAGATACTAAATAAATAAATATATATATATATATATATTTAGTTAAATAGATATAAATATATATACATATTCATATAGATATACACATATATATTACTCTCTCTCTATATATATATAACACGCGGTGAATCTATATATAGAGAGAGATATATATATATGTATATTTCAATATGAATATGTATATATATGATTCTTATATGTATACAGTATATTTAGTTAAATATAGTATCTATATATATCTATATGTATGTAATATATACATATATGTATATGTATTCATAAAGGTACGATACATTTCCACGATAATTCATTAGACGTCAGAGTTATCGAAGATAAAGTCATTCTCCACAGAAAACACACTGAAAACCCAGCGTCTCATCGAAAGTTTTCGGGCCAGTCGCTTCTCCTTTTCAGTTTCCACAAATTACTGTTAGCGGTGTGCTTGAAGTTCGCGCAATTTACCGCGATTCCGTTGAAAACTTTCGCTGAAACGGAAACTCTGGGTGCTCGTTACGATTCGTCCGGACGAACCCGGGGAAAAAGACCAAAAAAAAATAAGACAAAAAAATATAATTGGCGAACTTTCCCACCGAGTGCATTCCGTTCGATATTCGTTGTCTTTTATAGCAATTTCTGATGTAACGAGGAATGAAAAAAAAAATAGCAGGTAGTTTCCGTATCAGTCGACGGGTTGTCTATTCACCTGGCTGAGGTAAGAACATCAATCAACACCGAGAAACATGGAAATTGCTATAATTTTACGTTGTTTGTTAAGTAGTTATTTAATTAATTACATTTTGATAGATTTATAACGTTGAGAACGTAACCCTTTATTTTTTTTGAAAGGGTGAAATTATAATAGACAGTTATTTAAAAAAAAACATATACATATATCTTGGTGTGTAAGAGTGCCCTTAACAAACACCCCAACGAAATACGTGACGAGTACCCTAGACCCTTGATGACCCTACGAAGGGTTCTTCGACCTTTTCGCGAACGGTGAGCATTACATAACTTCCAGCAGAAAGTTTCAAGTAGCGATCGATGACCATAACGTATCTTCTACCTCGTACTTGACTTCTCCGAAAGGAAAATATTCCACGTATTGTTAATAAGTTCCATTTCGATTTGATTGTCGATTCAACGATTCAGGTATAAATATTTCAGTGATGATATCGTAGGATAAGAATCATATGTCATAGAGTATAAAGCCCTTTAAAACAATACCAATCGATGGCTACTTGAAGCAAAACGCGAACGGTACCTCACGACATTTGATTCCGAGCCCTAAACCCTTTGGAATTTACAAACTTTTCGGTTTTTTAGTGTCAAGGTGTTTGACACCCTATAAAATTTCAATTGAAGGTCGTTGATTGCTTTTAAGTAATAAAATCAACGTTCAGCGTCAATTTCACCGGGTTCACAATGATTTTATCACTAACACTAGAAATAACAGGGCAATCAAAAAATCTTAAAGTGCATTTTTTTTTAAATTCTTCATAGCTATGTTTCTCTATGTAAATAATTAAACCGATTAATTTAGTATCCTTCTTCGTTCCCTTTTCCAAACATATTTATTCAATACCAAAGGTATTGACACGTTCCCGCCGGCATGTACCACCAGTGGTACATGCACAATTTTTCCATTGGGCGGAATGTACCACTAGTAGTACAAAAGAAGCAATCAATTTTATATGTTTTTTTCTTAATAAAAAGACAAAAAAAATTGCAAATGAACTGAATCAAAACAATTATGAATTAACAAACAAACTATGACAAACTATGAATAAGAAAACCGTCCGGAACGTGTTAAACCCACAATACTACTATTCTCCAGCTTTTAGAACGACCGAATAAAATTTATTCATCGTTCTAAACACCATAAAATCCTAATATACCTGTATACCTGAGTACCCCAAAGTACTCTCTCCTTTATCCCAGATAAATCGGATCGGAATCAAATATCGAGACAGTACCACCACGTGACAATGAAAGCACACTTCCAAGACTTTGACAATAAAAAACAAAAAGTCTACCTCTAAACGACGCGTTTAACGAAAAGAGAAAAAAAAACCGAACGTAGAACGAGGCCAAGAGGATGACGCGGACGTTTCTGTCTCTTTCTTGACCCCTTGCATGAAACCGATTAGGATCGGGCCAGAGCGATACGGACGAGGCGATGGCGACGGCAGCTCTTCTGCGGAACAAACCGAGCCCCGGTTCCACTACCCTGGAGGACGTACTTGACTCCCTCCTGGGGCTGCCATCCGCGTCGCGTACCCCAAGTCCTGGGCCCGGACCCGTCGTTTCCGGCACATCGGCCAACATACGTCATCGAACTAACGTCGGCCAGGCTAATGCGAAAGCCGGGAAGAGCTGCAGCGACCTACGCCAAGACCTCCAAGGTAGGAGGACTATGTAAGTTTTCGTTCTGAGGCTGATGAAATAATCATCTCGAGGGACTCGAGAGCCGAGACTCTAATGTACTTCGTTGCGATATCTATATATGTATGTATGTATGTATAACCGCGTGTGTGTCCGTGTAGAACTGTTGTCGCTGGGCGTGTTGGTCGTTTGAGTGTTAACGTTGGTACTTTTTTTTTTTTGGATCGCTGATCAAGAAATCTGGGGAAGTTGTTGGAAAGGGTTTCCATGGTGTATGGGGAAATATTTACGGAAGTGTCGGGAAGTCTCTTCTTCTGTGTCACACGTTTGGTTTCAAGGGTGAAAAGTTGGGAAATGTGGTCACTGGGAATAAGGGAGATGTGTTGGTTGTTTTGGTTAACACTAGAACTATCGAGAATTAATTCGGTGTATTTAAAAACATAGGGTAAATGTGTTTGAAGGAAAGAAATAAAGGAGGATAGTAAATTGATCGGTTTAATTATTTATATATGGAAATGTGGTTATGAAGAATTTTGAAAATCGCTGTGCTATGAATTTAACACGTTCCCGCCGGTATGTACCACCAGTGGTACATAGAGGGTTGTCCCATGGGACGGTATGTACCACTGGTGGTACAAATGAAGTATTCAATTTGATGCGAAACCGGTCGTTTTGAGTGCCTCGGTAGTTCTAGTGGTAAAGGGATACTTGGGAATTGTTCTTGAAGAAATTTAACAGTTTGAGGGAGTATTTCGTTTATTAAAATTCATTGTTGGTAATAATTATGAAATACATATAGAATGATAATTATAATACAATTTAGAAGTATGTCAAATTTAAATGATAAACCATGTGAGACAGAAGAAACATATTGAAAGTGTTTTATATTCTTTTAATATCGTTTAAGCGATCGAATCATGCTTCCAAACTTCGATGAACATAAAAATGTCATTTGTTAACATTCGAATGAAAAACCGCCATATGTTTCTACAATAGTTTCTAATTTATGCGCTCCGCTTGCGTTTCTCTTCGCCTCGTCGCCACTCGCCCCTCACACATCCCTTTTATCTCTTCTTCTTCTTCTTCTTCTACTTCTTCTACTTCTGTCTGTCTGTTATAAATCTTTCTCTTTGCTTCCTTTCGTTTCCACCGCATCGAAGAAACTGCGTTTACGTTCCGGTATTTCAAATTTATTTGATCTTCACTCACATACACATATTATACATATTTATTTAACGAAAAAGGGATCTCTGTATTGGTAGATATTTACGATACACGAATTTTAATATCAATCTGTCATTTCGCGAGAAGAAAAGTTCGAATAGAAATTGATACAACAGAAAGATGACGACTTTAAAAATATTAATAATGAATTTCCCTTAATTTGTTTTTTTTTTTACCAATAAAATCCCGAAACATTGACGCAGTCTCTAGATGCGATGTATCATAAGAAATATATGTATATCCAACCATATACATATACATATACCATTTCTTAATTATTCAGCCGAACGATGTTCCGCGCGTTTTTCATTTCCGTTTTGCAAAAAAACCGTCTCATCGTCTCCCCGCAACCTTCTTTTCTTTCGCTAAAATCGCTTGAATCATGCGAAACCTAGACCGACGACGAAAAAAAAATCAAATCATACGAAAAGAAAGAAAGAATGAACCAAAGTAATTTAATAAATCGTTAATGATTAACAAGTCGTCGGTAAACACGACCAAAGGACAAGCGACGCGTAAAAAACCGTTTTATCATTTGTTCTGTTCACACTTATGTTGTTTTACACCTTTGCAGAGAAGAAACGGCGTCTAAAGTTCAAGGGGGCGGTATTATAGCCTCGCGCCTCCTTTGAATTCAGACGTTTCGATGCGAAGCTTATCGAACAGAGACGCATTTTGCGGTGCCGAAACTAGCCATTCTGGGACCCGGAGCTAATTACAATTTACCAACGACGACCGGCGAAAACGCAGGAGAACGCGAATGCAATTAAAATATACCGAAATTCGTAAGGCCTTTTTCAAGATTCTGTCTTGGTTTTTCCTCTTTTTTCTGTATTCTTTTTTTTCTTGTTTTTTTTAAAAATTCCTTTTTAGTTCATATTCGTTTTTAACTGCACCACGAGCTTGAAGGCACTCGGGAGGGTAAATTAACAAAAAAAAAAATGAAAAGAAAGGAGGTCCACAATCAACGATAAGTTCTGTGGTCGATGGAAAGTTCTCGACCAGTACTTCTCTCGGAACTAATACTTGTAATATATTATACTAACACTGCTATCACAGGGATACGTCATGGTATTAATCACTGATCATTTCATAGACACACTACATCGCTTACATTATCACGTTCCATTCTGCTTGATACGTTCCGATCGTGTTGATAACCCGTTCCTGGATGAGAGACTATTAGATTAAATTAATTACATCATTTTAACAAAAAATCATATTCAACTTGATTTACCATTTAACCAGTTAAGTGTGTTCGACGACTATATCCGTCATACGAAAATTATCTTACCCTTTGATAATTTATATCTTTAATATATTCGCAAATTTTAATATGTTTACAACATTTAGAGGACAATGTAAATAATTTAACACGTTGACTGCCATGGGGGTCACCGGTGACCGACGGGGCAATTTCTATCGATCAGTAGAAAATCATAATTATAATAAATGTCAGTACTTTGATATACTTCGATACTACCATCGTTATTATAATAGTGTGAAGAAAATAATGCATTATAAAAGTATCTAAAAATACTTCTATTTATACATAAAATATAAAAATAGCCAACGTGTTAAGATGCAATTCAGGTATCCACAATTTCCCAACGTTATCATTTAATATGTTCACGCCGGGGTGCCCCACCGGTGGGTCACGCCTCTATTTAAAAAATGTAATTCTTTAGTAACCAGAAAACAATTGCCATCAGGTTTTCTTGTGTTTCTCGCTGAGCCTCTGTACTTATACAGAAAATGTGAATCTTTTGTTCTGAACGTATTAGTTGCAAAAAGATCGACACACTTAACTGGTTAATTCGAATTAATTTCTAATCCCATAATAAAAAAAGTCTCGTCCACGAAGAGTGATCTTCCTACGATTAACGTAAGCGCGACTTAATTGCTAATTAATCCAGCCAACTGACGATACGAAAAAATTCCGAATTGTCACAGAGTCCGCTAAGAGTGTGATGGACGTGCAAGGGGCATCCGAGGAGCGTGCCTCGTACTACGTGGGTGAACTCGTCAGACGGAAAAGCGAGGGCAGTGACTCCATACCCGCGGGAACCACCAGGTTGCAGTCGAAAGGGGCGATACCGTTACGTCACCGCAGGGTCTCGTTCGATAACACGCAGGAGAACGGCCTGACGAACCCGGCCGATAAGATAGTTCGCTGCCCGAACAGCAAGTGCGTGAAATCCACCACGCTGGCCGAGGCCAGGAAAACCTACAAAAGCTGTCACAACTGCACCTGTCTGTACTGTTCGAAAGAATGCAGAAGAGCTCACTGGCAACGTCACCGTAAAACCTGTCTGCACTCGCGGGCCGGCAGCCTCTGCAAACAAGTATTATCGTCGGCAAAGGAGGACCCTGTAACGCTGAAACACATTTCCGCGTTGGCGAAACGCGGCTACGCGTCCCACGGCCGCGGCACCGTCAAATGTTTCTTCTCTAGTCCCGAGGCTGCGGAGAAATTCATCGGGAACGGTTTCGTCGACCTGGGGGAACCGACGTACGTCAGATGGTCGGATCTCCTTGCGAGCGAAATGGGAAGCGAATTATACGCAGAGGTGATCAAATTATGCAAATCGTACAATCCGGAGACTAGATTGGTGCTGTACGTCGCCGTCTGCGTCGTCAGCGAGGTTCCCACCAGCGGGGCGGTGAAATGGGAACGGCAACTGGTGTCCAGGTGCGCGAAGATTCATTTGGAGTCGTCGAGTAGACATCACACGTCGTCCTCGTCGGCCTCGCCGCAGGGTAGACAGCAGTCGACGTCACCCTGTAACATCACCAGGGAGATGGAGTCGCCGGAGATGCTGGTGTTGACCTCGTTACCGGGGAACAACGGGCAGAACACGCCGAAACGCGTCAGGGAGATCAGTTTCACGAATATACAGAGGCAGCTGAAGCTGAGGGGCGTCTCGCTTCGACGGCATTTCCCGCAGGTATATAAAAAACTGCGTGCCTACGTCGACGGTACCGTCGACAAATTCGCGCCGGTCACTATTTACCCGAGAGACCAAGCGTCCGGGAAAAGCTTTATGTGCATTATAATGCTCGACGTCGAGCCCGAGCGTCTTCAGCTGCTTCCCACGGACTCGTCGAGGGTTCGAACGGTCGACATTAGCGTCGAACAGGAATGAATTCGTAAAAGAAAAAGGAGAGAAAATTTTAAATGAATGAGAAAAAGTATTCTGAATTCGCTTAAAACAATTTTCTACTAAATCCCCGGTTAAGCTGTAATGTGAAAGAATGAAATTAAGCATTGATATTGATAAAAAATGATAGTTGCTGAAGTAGTAAGTGTCTGTTAGAGAGAAGCAGCTGAAGAGAGATTCCGAAACGGGTAAAGGAACCTTATGATGAAATCGTGTTTACGTGGAAAGACGATTCACCAAATCGAGGATAGGTCGAGCAGTCAGTATTGCAGGAAAGCGAACGGACTATAGGACAAATTAGACTGCTCGTTGCCAACTCCCCTGTAGCCTTGACACAGTTACCACATAGATTTAATCGTGTACCTATAGTTTTGCGAGAGGATCGACGTTACTCGTCTGAATCTGCGAGAGAGATATTAGTTTTTATCTTCTTGGCGTTGAAGAATATCTCGGTTCTCGCTCGATGTTTTGAGAATTGTTTAAAACAGAGGCGTCTAATTGGCAACTATCGATAATGCAGATTATAATACATTCTCTCGGTAATTGTCTTTTCTATTTATCGCTGGTGGGTGTTTTTCAGGCGGGAAATTCGTGTTTCTTCTGGTGATATGCAACACGTTACACACCTCTGTTTTAAATGATAATTAAAGGTTTAAGGAGCATTTACGATCTACATATAATGAACGTGTCTCCCGTCATAACTTGACCTCTATCAGTTTCATTCACGAATCTCGTTCGTGAAAGCGTAGAGTAATTGTCTATTGCTTGGGTAGATGAAAATACTCCTCGATTTGGTTGTTGCTCCGTCAAATGTTTATTAATTATATCGACCGTCGGCCAAAGGGACGAGTGGTCGTCGTAAAACAGCGATTCCCAAATGTATTTCGCATTTCACCATCACGTTTTTTGCTTCGTTGGTATTTAACCCTCTGTAATACCATGTATCTATGAATTTACATATATTCGTCTATATGTATGTATATATATATATATACTTTTTAAGCCTCACTGGAATTATCGACTCTGTGTACCACTGTGATCGCAATAATTTTTATTTTTATTATCTCCCACACCAGAGTGAACGTTGCTTTCTTTTCTACGATAAGATGTTCATAATTAAACATTTAAGTAACTTTATATGTCCCACGAGCAACAAGTGGTAGCAAAATATTTGCATTACAGAGGGTTACCTTGCCATCGAAACGAGAAACGACCGATCCGTGGTTCACGTTGAACGTAATTTAAACGAAATAGCAAACTGTAATCAAAAGGACAAATTTTTATTGTAACGATACGAAACTATCGTTGATCGTGAAGCATCGGATGGTTTTCCAATTTTGGAAACGCTGTTTAAATTCACGAAACGAGCACTCCGACCGCGGCTGATCGAGTTTTCGAAAGTACTAACGAAAAAAAAAACGTATCTTGTTGTTCTTTCGTTCGACTTAACGTAGTTACGGTTGTATTTTTTGAATTTTATCGTATATATTATATATAAAGATTAAAATCTCTGCGATCCGATCAGTCTGCTTCGAGTTTCGTCGCCATTTGCATTCGACGATCTCGAAGCAGTCTAATCATTTCGATATAAAAAAGGGCGAAATGTAGATAGCCGATGACGAGGTTCCCGAACCTCCTCCGCAAGTTTGAAGACCTCCGAGTGAAACAAAAAATTAAACTTTCAAGTCCAAAAGACACAGTCCGTATGCCGACTAGCGTCCGGTATTTCCGAAAGTAGTTTAAAAACGTTCTGCCGAATTATCGTCGAGCTCAAATTCAACCTTACCGTTATCACGAACGCGGTCTCTGTGCCAAAGTTGCAACAAAACAAACAAAAAAAATATGATCCTTGCGAAACCGTGATAACAACGGAAACGAACGGTTTTTTTAATTTTAGTCATCTTTGTGTTTTTTATTTAAAAAAACACTTTGAAAATTTGTATCGAATCCAATATTTATCTGTTGGACTAACTTCGTGGCATCGAGGGCTATGATTTTGATAAAATATTATTATCCGGGAGAAGACTAATTGTCTTTGTGGTTAATTAGTCGATGCTTCAGGTCGAAGGGATCGAAACAATCGACCATCGGATGATCGAGGAAATTAAAGTGCCAAGAACGGTACCACGGAGGGAATTATTCCGTGAAAAAAAAATTATTATCATTGTTACAGATAGATATCTTCGTTATAATTAATGAAAAAAAGTGTGCTATTGTGAATCGAATTCTTTTCGAAAGTATCTCTCTCTCTCTGTCGATCTGAATTCTTCTAATTTCCCTTGTTCATCGTCAACGAATCACCGTTTAAAGGTAAACACCGAAAATATAAAAGGAATTTATTAGTCACGAATGAAGAAGAACGATTAATATGCTAAAACATGAATTAGAAGAAAAAATAATAACTTTGCGTCTCGAATAATAATTATTATCTCCCTTTTAACGATGTACATACGTTCACAATTCAAATGTTTCGCCGAAAAAAATTGATATAAAACGATCAATCTATCTATGCGAAATGGCACTTGAAAATTCTTCTATCGGTCGACTGAAAGACTCTTTTTTCCTACGAAAGTTCTTACGAATTCTCAATGTATGTATTTCAATTAAATCTCGCATCTCTCTTGTATCGAATCTTAACGATAGAAAAAAATATGCTCAGCTGGCATACGAAAGAGCCGATGTTCTTTTTCATTTCTTTAACACGCTGAGTGCCATGGGGGTCACCGGTGACCGCAGTGAATCAATCTCTGTCTATCAATAGAAAATCATAATTATAATAAATGTCAATACTTAGATATATTTCATTACTATCGTCGTTACTATTAGGTTATTCGGAAAGTTCGTTTCTAACTTCACGTGTTTCGCAATAGTTTGTTTAGCTATTCCGTCAGAAATCGGTTGGAATAATTTTGAAACGATCTCTCCGAACTTAATACAGTGGTGCGAATAAACAAACGCGTTATAAAAATATCTAGAAATAATAGTTTTATTTATTCGTGAAAAATACACTCGAAGTACACACAACCATGGAAAAATTCTCGTGGCATTCAACGTGTTAGGGATGAATATATCTCAGGCCGCCGGTGAAAAAAAAATGTAAACGCTGCGGAACAGAATTCTGATAATTCTAGTGCCAACGATAGAATCTCGTTTGTATGTGCGCCGATGTCTCGCGGGGCGATGTGGACCTTTAGAAACGACGAATAATTATTCTTGTAACGATACCGCGCCGTCGCCGAGACGTAGCGAGAAAACTGATTTATTACATACACACACACACACACACATACATACATACGCTATAGGTGTTCCGGGAAGTCCACTTGAACTTGTATCACTGGCTTGCAAAGGTCACAGCTGTAAAGTGCTTCTGTAAAAAAAAAGAAAACAATTGGAGGAGGAAGTGAGAATGCGAAAAATGTTCTTTTTTTCTTTTGGCCTTTATCGAAGAAATATCGATCCGAAATATTCATTTTGCACTGTGAAATGTTTTGTTTTTAACTCGAGAATTGTTTTTTAAGTCACCGTTTAGAAATATTCTTTCATAAATCATTTTTGTAAAGTAGCTTGGATATTTGTTGATGGAAAATGTGTTCTGTTACTGTGTAAAGGTATTATTTGTAATTAATGTCGGACAATACGCTACAAATGGGCCACGGAAGTTAGTCCCGTAAAATTTGTCACAGTTCCTTTCACCAGTCTCTTGAAAAATAAATAACAATAATTCTACCGCAATATATTATCGTATATCGCAGCAGTAACTCTCATTATTCGTGTTTATTGAAAATCCGAAAGAAGAGAAAATCGCTTATTTTTGTTTGTGTGTAAAATAATTAGAGAGAAAGGAAATAACGTAGGGTCATTTGTTACTTACATTTCTTCGAGAAGTCTTAAAAAACGTTGAATCGCAGGTGGACACAGTATTTATATATCCATTTCGATTTTTAGATCGTGACGGTAACGATAAAAAAAAAACACGAACGAGGGGATTGTTCTCGTCGTGTGACTTTTTTGTCTCTTTACGAAAGATGTTAACGACAGTGAGAAAACAGAAGTGCTTCGATCTATTTATCAAAAAGTTTTTAAATAAAATTAAAAAAAAACAAAGCTGTTACACGAGAATATGTAACAAATAGGGGAGTTTTCTGAGGTTTCTTTTCCACGGGAAAATTAATCGCAATGATAATATCCTCGTCGTTAATCACTCGCTCAAGCCGACGAGTAATTAGCCCGCGCGTAGTAACTCTAAACCTAAAAGTATCGTTTTAACGTCTATTTATCGGTGCTACCAATGTGCTACCATTGTTTTCGCATCTGTGTATGTCTCAATTTTTCAAATAAAATGTTAATTTTATTACACCTGCCAACTTCTTTATACCCCGCAATTGTTTACCTATTCATTAAAAGATTTCCTATGATTTAAAAATTCACGTTTTCCTTCGGCATTCGCTCAATTTTCGAGATAGCGGTCTGAAACTGGCACCACTGCATTAGTTGGGAAATTCTACGCCAGATCAATATATAATAGTTGTACTTTTCGAAATGTTCACGTTTCGCCAAAATCTGACCGCGAAAAATCCTGAACTATAGCCTTCAGATTTTCGTGGAAATTGAAATTTTCGAAAAGTACAACTATTATATGTTGATCTGCTGTAGAATTTCCTAACTAAAACAATGGTACCAGTCTCAGTTCGCTATCTCAAAAATTGAGCAAATGGCAATCGAAAAGCTGCTCTAAATTGAAGGTTTTTCGCAATTTTCGGAATTCGCTGGCCGCTTCCGCAAATTTTTAAAATATTTACCTTATTGCGCCTTCATTTGGCTAATGGTTGGATTTAATAAATAAACATAAACCCCAATATACATAAAACCAAAAATTGTGAGTAAGTGGTACGCGTTCAAACGACGTTTCGCGGCTTGTAAGAGGCGGAATATTCGAGAAATATTCGGCGAAAATTCTTCGAAAAATCGACTCGAGTATCAGGAGCACAGGATAGCATAGGAGGTATGCAAGAGGTATACCTTGATCGCGCATGCGCAATGGGTCTGCGGCCATAACATTATTTGACATATTTAACCAACAATACGACGACACTGGACAGTTATCGCTTCGTTCGGTGAAATTAGACGACATACGTTCCAATTTCTGCCAAAAGAACGCAAAGGAATATGCTAATATACGACAAAACTCGAAAACAGTCGTAAAATTCGGAAAGATTAAGGAAAATTAGCAATTTACGGACACATTACTTGACATATTTAACCAACAATACGACGACACTGGACAATTATCGCTTCGTTCGGTGAAATTAGACGACATACGTGCCAATTTCTCCTAAAAGAATGCAAAGGAATATGCAAATGTACGACAAAACTCGAAAACAGTCGTAAAATTTCAAGAGATTAAGGAAAATTAGCAATTTACGCACAGCATGTACCCAGAATACGCGTAAGATCAGTGTAAAACATGGGCCTACGCTTTACGTTATTACACAGCAATTTTCGTTAAATCTCGATCGTTAATGGTCCTTTAATGTTTGTAAGAGTTGGCCTTACATTCCCTATGCGCCACTTTTCCTATATTGTTAATTGTACGTCGCTGGCAGTGCTCCGAAAATATTCATTTTCGACAGTAAAACGTATGCTCTGGCGGCCATATTGTCGGCCGTCAACATGGCCGCCAGAGCATACGTTTCACTGTCGAAAATGAATATTTTCGGAGCGCTGCCAGCGTCTTAGTATGGAAAATATAGGAAAAGTGGCGTATAGCGAATGTAAGGAAAACCCTCAGGATCATTAAAGGACCATTAACGATCGAGATTTAACGAAAATTGCTGAGTAATAACGTAAAGCGTAGGCCCGTGTTTTACACAGATCTTACGAGTAATCTGGGCACATGCTCGCTTCGTTCAGTGAAATTAGACGACATACGTGCCAATTTCTGCCAAAAGAATGCAAAGGAATATGCAAATATATGGGAAAACACGAAAGCACTCGTAAAATTTCAAGAGATTAAGGAAAATTAGCAATTTACGCATGTCATGTGCCCAAATTACGCGTAAGATCTGTGTAAAACATGGGCCTACGCTTTACGTTATTACACAGCAATTTTCGTTAAATCTCGATCGTTAATGGTCCTTTAATGTTCGTAAGAGTTGGCCTTACATTCTCTATGCGCTAGTTTTCCTATATTTTCAATTGTACGTCGCTGGCAGTGCTCCGAAAATATTCATTTTCGACCGTGAAAGGTATACTCTGGCGACCATGTTGACGGCCGACAATATGGCCGCCAGAGCATACGTTTTACTGTCGAAAATGAATATTTTCGGAGCACTGCCAGCGACGTACAATTAAAAATATAGGAAAGGTGGCGCATAGGGAATGTAAGGCCGACCCTCAGGACCATTAAAGGACCATTAACGATCGAGATTTAACGAAAATTGCTGTGTAATAACGTAAAGCGTAGGCCCATGTTTTACACTGATCTTACGCGTAATCTGGGAACATGCTGCGCGTCAATTGCTAATTTTCATTAATCTCTAGAAATTTTACGAGTGTTTTCGAGTTTTTTCATATATTTGCATATTCCTTTGCATTCTTTTGGCAGAAATTGGCACGTCTGTCATCTAATTTCACCGAACGAAGCGGTAATTGGCCAGTGTCGTCGTATTGTTGATTAAATATGTCAAGTAATGTGTCCGTAAATTGCTAATTTTCCTTAATCTCTTGAAATTTTACGACTGTTTTCGAGTTTTGTCGTACATTTGCATATTCCTTTGCATTCTTTTAGAAGAAATTGGCACGTATGTCGTCTAATTTCACCGAACGAAGCGATAATTGTCCAGTGTCGTCGTATTGTTGGTTAAATATGTCAAATAATGTTATGGCCGCTGACCCATTGCGCATGCGCGATCAGGGTATACCTCTTGCATACCTCCTAAGCTATCCTGTGCTCCTGATACTCGAGTCGATTTTTCGACGAATTTTCGCCTCATATTTCTCGAATATTTCTCGTATATTCCGCCTCTTACAAGCCGCGAAACGTCGTTTGAACGCGTACCACTTACCCACAATTTTTGGTTTTACGTATATTGGGGTTTATGCTTATTTATAAAATCCAACAATTAGCCAAATGAAAGCGCAATAGGGTAAATGTTTTAAAAATTTGCGGAAACGGCCAGCGAATTCCGAAAATCGCGAAAAACCTTCAATTTAGAGCAGTTTTTCGATTGCCTTTTGCTCAATTTTAGAGATAGCGAGCTGAGACTTGTACCATTGTTTTAGTTGGGAAATTCTACGGCAGATTAACATATAATAGTTGTACTTTTCGTAAATTTAATTTTAAGAGGCGGAATATTCGAGAAATATTCGGCGAAAATTCGTCGAAAAATCGACTCGAGTATCAGGAGCACAGGATAGCATAGGAGGTATGCAAGAGGTATACCCTGATCGCGCATGCGCAATGGGTCTGCGGCCATAACATTATTTGACATATTTAACCAACAATACGACGCCACTGGACAATTATCGCTTCGTTCGGTGATATTAGACGACATACGTGCCAATTTCTCCTAAAAGAATGCAAAGGAATATGCAAATGTGCGACAAAACTCGAAAACAGTCGTAAAATTTCAAGAGATTAAGGAAAATTAGCAATTTACGGACACATTACTTGACATATTTAACCAACAATGCGACGACACTGGCCAATTACCGCTTCGTTCGGTGAAATTAGATGACAGACGTGCCAATTTCTGCCAAAAGAATGCAAAGGAATATGCAAATATATGAAAAAACTCGAAAACACGCGTAAAATTTCTAGAGATTAATGAAAATTAGCAATTGACGCACAGCATGTAGCCAGATTACGCGTAAGATCAGTGTAAAACATGGGCCTACGCTTTACGTTATTACACAGCAATTTTCGTTAAATCTCGATCGTTAATGGTCCTTTAATGTTCGTAAGAGTTGGCCTTACATTCCCTATGCGCCACTTTTCCTATATTTTTAATTGTACGTCGCTGGCAGTGCTACGAAAATATTCATTTTCGACAGTAAAACGTATGCTCTGGCGGCCATATTGTCGGCCGTCAACATGGCCGCCAGAGCATACGTTTCACTGTCGAAAATGAATATTTTCGGAGCGCTGCCAGCGACTTAGTATGGAAAATATAGGAAAAGTGGCGCATAGGGAATGTAAGGCCAACTCTTACGAACATTAAAGGACCATTAACGATCGAGATTTAACGAAAATTGCTGAGTAATAACGTAAAGCGTAGGCCCGTGTTTTACACAGATCTTATGAGTAATCTGGGCACATGCTCGCTTCGTTCAGTGAAATTAGACGACATACGTGCCAATTTCTGCCAAAAGAATGCAAAGGAATATGCAAATATATGGGAAAACACGAAAGCACTCGTAAAATTTCAAGAGATTAATGAAAATTAGCAATTTACGCACGTCATGTGCCCAAATTACGCGTAAGATCTGTGTAAAACATGGGCCTACGCTTTACGTTATTACACAGCAATTTTCGTTAAATCTCGATCATTAATGGTCCTTTAATATTCGTAAGAGTTGGCCTTACATTCCCTATGCGCCACTTTTCCTATATTTTTAATTGTACGTCGCTGGCAGTGCTACGAAAATATTCATTTTCGAAAAGTACAACTATTATACATTGTTCTGGCGTAGAATTTCCTAACTAAATCAATGGCACAAGTTTCAGCTCGCTATCTGTAAAATTTGCACAGCATGTCTTGTCTACTCTTATGGGTGGTCTGTGGTATAATTTAAGTAATTCCTTAAAATTAAGTAATATTATTAATACGCACAAACTATAGCTTCTATACCCTCGGTCATCCTAGACTCGCACCCAAAATGGTAACGTTGCTACTCTTCACGACGGTAACATTATTAATACGCACAGACTATAGCTTCTGTACCCTCAGTCATCCTAGACTCGCACCCAAAATGGTAACGTTGCTACTCTTCACGACGGTAACATTATTAATACGCACAGACTATAGCTTCTCTACCCTCAGTCATCCTAGACTCGAACCCATAATGGTAACGTTGCTACTCTTCACGACGGTAACATTGTTAATACGCACAGACTATAGCTTCTATACCCTCAGTCATCCTAGACTCGAACCCATAATGGTAACGTGGCTACCCTTCACAATGGTAACATTATTAATACGCACAGACTATAGCTTCTATACCCTGTCATCCTAGATTCGAACCGATAATGGTAACGTTGATACTTTTCACAAATAAACTTTAAAGGAAATACTTAAACAAAATTTTACATAATATATGAAATTCAATGTTGCTATGTAGGGTGTCTTAAAGTTTCCATATATGACGAGTTAGTGTCCCTTGGAAAAAGGCAGGTATATCGACTACCTGCTATTACGGGTCCCATCCTCCACCTCTCAAACGAAAGGTAAATCAATTAGGTAGTAATAATGCCCACTAATAATCCCCACTGGGAGACGTGAGCATTGTTAGTAGATACTACCGGTGGATCGGACATCTGCTCAGTTGCTTTCCAGTCATTGTTTAAGAACGTTGTCGGGTAAGTTTCCGCGGACGGGTTGTTTGATTAAGGTACAGACGCGAATTCTTCGGTCGAGTGATTGTAACAGTAGAGTTTTCATTCTACGGGAGGTTCGATTACGATACAGGCGCGAATTCTTCGGTCGAGTGTGATTGTAAGTAACAGTAGAGTTTTCATTCTACGGGAGGTTCGAGAAATAAATATGCAACAACTTTAACGTGTACTTTTCAATGGCATTCGTTTATTCAATTTATCCATAACTAGATACGTACATACGTTACACAAGTAAGTAAAATACATTTGCATTTATTTAACAATGCAAACTCAGAGTGCGGCACGTGTTGGTACATACCTCCTTCCCACTGGGAGGAGTGGGGATTATTAGTAGATACTACCGGTGGATCGGACATCTGCTCAGTTGTTCTCGAGTCATTGTTTAAGAACGTTGTCAGGTAACTTTCCGCGGACGGGTTGGTTTATTACAAAACAGACGCGAATTCTTCGGTCGTGTCATTGTAAGCAACAGTAGAGGTTTCATTATACGGGAGGTTCGAGAAATAATTTTGCAACAACTTTAACGTGTACTTTTCAACCGCATTCGTTTATTCAATTTATCCATAACTACATAGTACATTACACAAGTAAGTAAAATACATTTGCATTTATTTAACAATGTAAACTCAAAGTGGGGCACATGGTGGTACCTCCTCGCGGTGTGCCCTGGGAGGACCTTGACGTCTCGCCCCCCTTTAACCGGGGGGGTTGGACGACGGGGTCCTGCTAACACCACCAAGGCGTAGGGAAGTTGGCGTGCCCATCGCCCAAGGAATTCATTCCTTGCAATAGCTAATTCGTTCCAGGGTGTGAGCGCCGTACACTGGAATGAATTTAGGCAGTGTCCCTTTTGTGACACTGCGCGGTTTACGGCCTCTTCGGGAGAATTGGGCGCTCTCTCGTCGCATCAAGCCTGGAGACTTTGTCTTCTCTTCGGGGATGGCAGTCCCGGTGTTCGTCACCGATGATAGTCATTCTCGAAGAGCGGGAAATGTCTTCGCCTCGTACATGGGGCACGTGGTGGTACCTCCTCGCGGTGTGCCCTGGGAGGACCTTGACGTCTTTCCCCCCTTTAACCGGGGGGGTTGGACGACGGGGTCCTGCTAACACCACCAAGGCGTAGGGAAGTTGGCGTGCCCATCGCCCAGGAAATCAATTTCCTGCAATAGCCAGTTCGTTCCAGCGCGTGGCGCCGTGCGCTGGAATGAATTTCGGCAGTGTCCCTTTTGTGACACTGTGCGGAATACGGCCCTTCGGGAGGAGTGGCGTCCTCTCGTCGTGATCGTGCCTTACCCCGGGTCTGCTGGGGCGGACAGTCTTCGTCCTCTCTTCGAGGATGACGACCACGGTGCGGGGGCACCCGGTCCCTCACCTTGGGTAGTCATCTTTGAAGAGTGGAAGGAGAGGCTTGGGAGATGCCCAAGCACGGTAGGGGGCTTGCCTCCTACTTGACTTGGACATCTTCCGAGCCGCCTCCTTCCTCTCTTCGGGGATGGCTATCCCTGGTGAGAGTGCCAGTCCCCTCATCGGTGGTGGTCATCTTAGAAGAGCGGGAGGAAGAGGCCTGGGGGGCCTCACTCCCCGGGCTGATTCCTCCCGCTCTTTAGGGATGACCACCACTGGTGGGGGGACAGGGGCACTCACACCAGGGGTAGCCGTCCCTGAAGAGAGGAAGTTCAGAGCAGGGGGGCACTACGTCCGTTCAGATCATGAAAACAACCGACGTGGGTTGGGACCCTCTCCCCATTTCGAGTGAGTCCCAACCCCGGGCCGGGGGGCCTATCCGCCCCCCGACCCGGGGAGTGGAGAGAACCACCTCCGGAGACGGGGACCCCGGTGCTCCCAGAGGACCTCGGTCCTCCGGGAGCCCCCGGGCCCCCGGCCCCAAAGGACTCCGGCTGTGGCTCTCACCACCCCCGAGTCCCCCCACCCCCCGTGGATTGCGAAAACCGAACCGGGCAACCGAGCCGGCTCCGGCTCCCCACCCTTGGGGTCTCCAGGGCTCCCCCTAACCTCCACGTCGAGGGTGGCTGACCGGGCAAGCGAGCCACCCCCCTCACCGCCGGATCATCCCCCGAAGGGAAGGGGAAGGGAACCTGGAGGTGCCCAAGCACGGGAGGCCATGGGGTTCGCCTTCTGTTGGACCCACCCGTGCATCCCTGGGGCCCCGGGATGCCAGAAGGCGCCCCCCACGTCCCCCCGCGCTCGGACACCCCTCGAGCACCCGCCACCCGTCCCCGAAGAGGTCCATCCCTTCGGGGAAGGGTGGCGGGGGCTCGCGGGAACCGTCCGAGTTCGGCTGGAGCAAAGAGGAGCCCCAGCCGCCCTCGTCCGGCTCCCCAGGTCCCTCCACCTTCTCCTCGGGGAAGACCAGCGGTGAGAGGTTGGTGACCCCTCACCACGGCCCACCATCCCCCGAGGGAGGAAGGGTGAGGTCCCCAGAGGGTCCCCGCGGACGGGTGAGCTGGAAGACCGACCCGACTGCGTCGGAGCGGTCTTCGCAACCGAGGAAATGTTGCGGTGCTCCTCCTTATATAGGGCGAGCGCAGGCTGGGCGTGGTGGGGATGCCAAATGTTGGCGCAGTGGTGGGGAGAATTTTTGGACTTGTCGGCAAAAATTGTTATAAATGACAATTGAGTATATACCCGGAAAAAGATGTTTTTATTGAATTTTGATCGATGACCTGGGGAATTTTAAGGGTGGTTAATTATTTGGGAGGGGTGGGTAGGGTGTGAATTATTTATCAGGTTATAATTCAATTTGTTTGTATGTTTCTAGGCAGAAAAATCATTCCGGAAACCATTTGGATCAACGGCCAGCAAACGCAGTGATTCTATTTATGTGATTAATTATTTAAGATGTTTAATTTGTAAGTTATACTCTTGTAAAATGAAGTCTTTCAATAAATTTCATTTATGATAAATCACGAGTTACTTATATTAAAACCTATTCCTCAATTTTTATATCAACAAACTTCGAACTGTTAGACTTCTCTACCAAAAGAATAAATCACAAGATGTGGCAAGATTTCGCTTCCGTGAACGTCATTTAATGGAAAAGATAGGAATAATTATTATAAATAAAAAATTCAGTTTATTTTATCCAAAAATAGACTGTTTATTCATTTTGCAACACGTATAATATACAACACAAGATACTGTATATAATAAAAGTATTTCCGCAAGCTAGTAATACAGCTTAACAATTTTCTCAAAATTAAGTAGTCAGTCCACGTCGTCGCCGTCCCCCAGGAAACTGCGTGGAAAAGATCTGTTAAACATACAAATTAACTATTAATAAATTTTGAAATTACTAAAATAAATAATTAATTCTAAAATAATTCTTTTTATTTATATTTCTTTTTATAATTGTGGCACACTATACTCTATTCAATGCCATGTCTACTCTTATACCGTGTCTGCGATCGACGTTGTCCCGTTTAGAAACTCTATCTGGTAATTAGCCGAGTGATTAGCAACTAAAAGTTTCACGGAAACGCGTGTCAAAGTTTAATGAGAAGCGATTACCACACGCGGTTCGTCCAGAATCACTTAGCTCATCACTCACGACTTAACATCTTTAGTCAGTGGCGGTACAGGTAGTCAATTACAAGGAAACTACTATTTTCTTTCAATGGAATTCAAGTGTCATTATAATAACTATCGCTCTTATCAAATTAATATATTTAATAAACACATATTATAATATTTGCAAAGTCCAAAGACAGACTAAAAGTTTACCTTTATCAGTCATAAAGAAATATCTCATTCTTAAATAACATAAATAAATTAATTTGAAAAAAAATCTAAAAAAAGTAACGTGAAATTTCTATAAAAATGTTCACACCACAAATTTTTCCAAACATTAAAATTCCCATAGCTCGAAATCTTACGACACCCTACATAGCAACATTGAATTTCATATATTATGTAAAATTTTGTTTAAGTATTTCCTTTAAAGTTTATTTGTGAAGGGTATCAACGTTACTATTATCGGTTCGAATCTAGGATAACAGGGTGTAGAAGTTATAGTCTGTGCGTATTAATAATGTTACCAAAGTGAAGGGTAGCAACGTTACCATTATGGGTTCGAGTCTAGGATGACTGAGGGTATAGAAGCTATAGTCTGTGCGTATTAACAATGTTACCGTCGTGAAGAGTAGCAACGTTACCATTATGGGTTCGAGTCTAGGATGACTGAGGGTAGAGAAGCTATAGTCTGTGCGTATTAATAATGTTACCATTGTGAAGAGTAGCAACGTTACCATTATGGGTTCGAGTCTAGGATGACTGAGGGTAGAGAAGCTATATCCTGTGCGTATTAATAATGTTACCATTGTGAAGGGTAGCAACGTTACCATTTTGGGTGCGAGTCTAGGATGACCGAGGGTATAGAAGCTATAGTTTGTGCGTATTAATAATATTACTTAATTTTAAGGAATTACTTAAATTATACCACAGACCACCTATAAGAGTAGACAGGACATGCTGTGCAAATTTTACAGATAGCGATCTGAAACTTGTGCCATTGATTTAGTTAAGAAATTCTACGCCAGAACAATGTATAATAGTTGTACTTTTCGAAGAATTCATTTTCCACGAAAATATGCTCTGGCGGCCATATTGTCGGCCGTCAACATGGCCGCCGGAGTATACCTTTCACGGTCGAAAATGAATATTTTCGGAGCACTGCCAGCGACGTACAATTCAAAATATAGGAAAACTAGCGCATAGGGAACGTAAGGCCAACTCTTACGAACATTAAAGGACCATTAACGATCGAGATTTAACGAAAATTGCTGTGTAATAACGTAAAGCGTAGGCCAATGTTTTACACAGATCTTACGCGTAATCTGGGCACATGACGTGCGTGAATTGCTAATTTTCCTTAATCTCTTGAAATTTTACGAGTGTTTTCGAGTTTTGTCGTATATTTGCATATTCCTTTGCATTCTTTTGGCAGAAATTGGCACGTATGTAGTCTAATTTCACTGAACGAAGCGAGCATGTGCCCAGATTACTCGTAAGATCTGTGTAAAACACGGGCCTACGCTTTACGTTATTACTCAGCAATTTTCGTTAAATCTCGATCGTTAATGGTCCTTTAATGTTCGTAAGAGTTGGCCTTACATCCCGAACAAACCGCAATCTACCCACACGACACATTATCACTAGGTTTACGCACGTTTCTTATATACCTATCTCTACGGCACCCGTCAAATTCAAGGGTGAATGAAAATACGTAGTTACTTTAAAAAATTAATTTAATATAACTAAGTCTGAATTAGAGAATATAAGGCTTCACGTTTAAATAAATTATTAATAAGAAAAAATCTTTTTTTTTACATTATCAGGGAAATGATAACAATAATATAAACGGTACAGGGTACTCATTTTATTGAGCAAATTTTTTACAAATGTATTGAATGTCGGTTGTGCATTTTCCACATAAGAACTAAAATACCATGCGAAATGAAGTCATTCGACAGGTATCTTCATCCTTTCACGGCGAATATTGTACTATAATTCTTTCTTTCTCGATTTTTCTACAAATCATCAACTTTACTCGTTCATCTTCGCTATCTGAATTAAATGCTCTTGTTGTTTTACTCTTCCCCATGGGTCTAATCATTTTTATAATTTAACGTCAAGTTTTACGCTCCATTCGAAGTGCGTCATTTTCTTTCACGACATTAATTGAACCTTCCGATTATTCCATCGAAGCAACTGTCCAAAACTGAGCTTAATTTCTTAAATACTAATAATTATTAACTAAAATTACCACCGTCGCTGCCATCGGACGTTTAAAACGCCGCGGTTTCAAACGTTATCCAGAATAGTTTGGACTTGGGCCACTTTCAAAATAAATGGCTCCTATAAAGCCTTGCGAAATCATCCAGTTATGAGCCAAACGTCGACCCTTCTCCGCCGGACAGAGTAAAATATACTAAACTATCGTGCGGAGGACCTTTCCACTAAAAACTAACACCTCCGCTTTGCTCACAATTTTATAGACCTGTCTACAAACCAATTTTTCCCTCTAACCAGTTACGAAACAAACGCTCTCGCTTTTTTTCACCCACCCTAATAAAAAGTACGAGTGTCTCGTTCATTCGTCAATGAATCTACCAAAATTATGTCTTCTTCTTTCCAACGAAATTCACATCTATCCATCTATTCCACTCTTCGCACCATTTCTTACGACTAATGTGGCAAAATTGCCATTGCACAGCTTCCATCCTATTACAATGTGCGCCACATCCTAAGATTTCACCTTTCAAACGTACGCTCCTTAAATTTTTCACATCTTCCTTTCTTCCCTGTTCTTATGCTTCCTTCCTCTTCTTGTATCCATAGATTCCTCCTTTCCATTTCAACAATCCCCTTTACCTAAAACAAAAATCGTGTAGTACAACGGAAATACACTCCACTACAAACTGCCTTCCGTTACGCAAACTTTACTTCACTTTCCCAACATCCACGCCAATCGATCCTTACCGAACCATTACATCTTCCTTCCTTCCTCTTCCCATTCCCATTTACCCCGTCCAATTCTTATTTCTATCCTTCGTCCCATTCCTCCTCTTCCTCCTATTAATCACAAACTTTCTTTTACAAATATGTTCTCGAGTACTTTCCACGATACAAACACTTCTTTCTTACTTTATTTCCTCTCCTTTCTTCTATACACCCTTCCAATCCATCTCCGCTCATACATTTCCCACCTGAAAACATCACGTTGCACCTTATTCCGAAATTAATGTTACAAATTAACGGAACTCTGCCTTACCGACACCCTGCTGCAATTCTTTTACTCCTCCACTGATATATTTCATTCTTCCATCCTAAATACCCTTCTTCGTATCTTCCTCCTCTCCGACAGATTATTCTCTCGCCTCTGAAATCATTCTTTCCACTCAGCTTTCCTTGCAAATCTTACAACTTACTCTACAAACATAGATATACCTTTGTCTTTCTACAGCTTGCCAAATTATTCCTCTATAAGCCACATCTTCCTTTCTTTTTCTTTCCTTTTCCTTTCCTGTGCTTTCTTTTACATAAATTTGCTCTCCATTACTCTCCTTTGCTTCAATCTGCTTTCCTCTGCTTTCTTGCGCTTTCCTCTGCTTTCCTGGGCTTTACTTTCCTTTGTACCATTCCATTCCGCTCCAGCAAACTGCACCATGTACTAATATGCAAATATTAGTTTCGAACCAACACTTTTTCATTGACAAGTAACACGAGTTATCCTACCTTTCCAAATCAGCGTCCACTGCTCTTCCCAAATATCCTATACGATACACTACAGTCCCTATGATTAAGTATTCAAGCATGGACCCTTCGTACTCGCTATACCCCGTCCTTTCCTTCCTTACTTTTTCTTCTTGATGCAGGAGTATGCTACCAAACCTATGATTTAAAAGAAATCATCCATATTCCGTTCTATTGCTCATGCAGACGCGATCCATTTAAAACTGTTGTCCATACCCACTTCTCTTTGTTCTCCAACGTATTGACAAACTCCTGTCGATTTAACCAACACTGTATTCTTCGTACAACACCTTTCCCTCTGCATTTCTCCCACAGTGTGCTTTGATAGATTATCAAAGTCCCTGTTTCCACCACCCCTTTCACCTGAAACAAACAACAGTGTCTTACCTACAAACTATATGCTTCCACTGAAAATTGTGTACATCCAACAGAAATCTTATATCTAATGTAAGGCGCCTAACCTGTCAACGTTCTTACAAGCATCCTGCTGCTTCCTTCCGTGCTTTCTCGCCGCATCTTCCTCCACTCCTTTCAACGCAGCAGCCTTCGAATTACTTCCATCCCGACGTGCGTGATCCCGTTCTTCCCAATGTTATTCCAAAACCCGCGTTCTTCCTCCATTCCTGCTGCAAACGTCATTCTCGAACGCGTACACTGTTTTTCTCTCCAGACACTGTTTTACTGCTTCCAACGAACTAAATCGACACGTTATCCTCCTCGTCATCCTCCTCCTCCAACTAAATTCCAAGCCATCCGACTAACGAAATCAACAAATTCACCTCGCAACCATCACCTCACACGTTATAGGTTAGAACGACACGCAACGCCGAGCAATGACCCGCCGCGTATTGCGTAGGATGACGCAACAGCCACCCTCCCCACTCCAAAGCCTAATAGTGCCGTAGTACTGACCTACCCCATTACTCTGAGCCAGGAATTTTTACTCTATTCGTTTTTGCCTCGCCATTTTCGCAATTCTTCGACTATTTAAACGATCGTAGGCGTTTTCGACGCGTTATTTAAAACGAAATAAGACAGTGTAAGACTCAGGTCGATGTCTAAAAAATTGTGCAAATGGCGAGCGAATTACCAAAATAGCGACAAATCTTCATCTACACGGTTCAAACTTTGCCGAAATGTCTACAAATTTTGGCCTTATCTTACCGAACGAAGGAAAACCAACTCAATTTCTATCACCTCACTCCTTAAACGAACCTTTTGTCACGAATCTGCACAAAACGCGTCCCTATTAGTCGCCTCGTACGACAGGCAGGGAATACCGTGGGTATATTCTTTCCCCAACCCACAGGGGAATGTATTTTAAACAAATCCTGATTTACGATAATACTTTATCACATACCAGTGTTATTTCTTAAACGTCAAAGTACTAATCTGATCCACGAAGATCTGTAATTGCAATAGGAAAAGGAAAATGAAACAAATGCTTAGAATTTATTGATAACAGTTTAATCAATAAGTCATTTCCGATATTGTACAGTACTTTCAAATGTATGACACAAAGTCATTATATTTGCAAAACATATTAAAGTATTGTATTATCGTTTGATTAAAATTTAACCACATCATCATTTTTAAGACTATGCTAATTATACTTAAAAACTATAATCTCAAAGACACGTCTGTCAATGAGATCACGATATAGGCGGTATTGAAACACGTTTCAATATTACTAAAACTAATTATCCCCATCATACGCCAATTAAGTATTCGCGGGACAAAAAAGAACAAACATGCCATTTCCCTATTACGGATAGTACGAATTTAACACTTTACCTACCGCTACCGGTAGGCAAACTGTTAATAACGCGGAACAAGCAAATCAGTCGCGTTCTTTAGATTATCGATAAAAAACAATTTTTAATTGGCGAATGATAACCCCCGCGTTTTGTCACCGGAGTGCCAAAACGACTCTGTTAGTCGCCTCTTACGACAGGAAGAGATTACCGTGGGTGTATTCTTTCCCCGACCCACAGGGGACTAATTAATCTACTAACATTTAATCAAAATTAAAGCTTACAAATTACTAATATTTTATCAAAGTCCAGGATATGGTAGTAAAACAATGATCACTGGGCTATATCATAGATACAGACAATTCGTACCTATGCTTCATTTACGCAATCGATGCGAGTAAAAGAGTAAAAAAAACTTATAACGTTTCAATATTACTAAAACTAATTATCCCCATCATACGCCAATTAAGTATTCGCGGGACAAAAAAGAACAAACATGCCATTTCCCTATTACGTATAATACGAATGTAACACTTTACCTACCGCTACCGGTAGGCAAACTGTTAATAACGCGGAACAAGCAAATCAGTCGCGTTCTCTAGATAATCGACTTCGAAACAAATTTTAATTGGCGAATGATACCCCCCGCGTTTTGTCACCGGAGTGCCAAAACGACTCTGTTAGTCGCCTCTTACGACAGGAAGAGATTACCGTGGGTGTATTCTTTCCCCGACCCACAGGGGACTAATTAATCTACTAACATTTAATCAAAATTAAAGCTTACAAATTACTAATATTTTATCAAAGTCCGTGATATGGTAGTAAAACAATGATCACTGGACTATATCATAGACACAGACAATTTATACCTGTGCTTCATTTACGCAATTGATGCGAGTAAAAGAGTAAAAAAAACTTATAATCTATTCGCGGAAAATCTGCTCGATGCCATTTGTATCGAAGCCAAAAAGGTTCGATGCAAATAATTTCGACGCAAATCTCACCACGGAAAGTTTCTGAGGATGGAGGCGGAATCAAACCACTACCTCCATCCACCCCCCTCTTTTAAACTAATTCAATTAAAGAACGATCGTCTCATAGACACGTCTATCGATGAGACCGCGACTAGAGGGGGGTATTGAAACGTGTTTCAATATTACTAACGCAAACCATCACCATCACGCGCCAATTATTCGCGATATAAAAAAAGGAAACAAAAAGAGAACTATAGAAGGAACGACTCAACGAGAAAAGCAACTCCATAATGAAAATCTGAACGCGGGTGATTCTAAACGTTTACCATAACGCGGCGAAAAAACAATTTACACACTTACACAGTGGCTCGTACAACGATCTTGAGAAATACCCGTTTCACACGACATTCCCCGAATCATGGTCCACCGATACAAAGAGATTCACCTAGGGTCGATTTACAGGAAAGAAATCTCAACGAAATTCGGTCGAGGATCACTTCAAAGATGAAATAAATAAAACGCGAAACTATAGATAATTAAGACGAACTCTACACAGATTCAGTCGAATAAGCCTTGTCGGTCCGGCCGCTACCGACAAGCCTGATACGGCTAATCCGAATCAAAATGGAAATTTATTAATATTAATTAAGAACGGTTTGCCCGTCTATGCGATCCCAGATCGAACCCGAGAGTTCGACTTTCCAGACAACGCTAGGCCACCCAAAGTACCGATGGAACCATGATTTGACGAAAGCCACGCTCCACGATTACATCGCAAGATCGCGGTTTAACCAAATAGCCGTGAGGCTATTAGGCCGACTACACGGTTTATCGTGTTGTTTTAACGCCAGGGGTATGACAAACGTGACAAATAACGAACAAATGATTCTACTTTAAACATGAAAAATTCCAGATAAAGATCTATTCCAGATAAACTCAAGTTAAATACTGCAGCCTGAAGATCAAAGCTAAGGCTGAAAATGAATTTAATTACGCGGAACGATAAAAAAAAGTCGCGTTTTCTTGATGGTCGATGAAATACGAAGTGGAATTGGCGCGTGATATCCCCTTAAACTATATCGTTTTGTCACCAGAGTGTCCAAAACGATTTACAAGCGATTACACTTTGTGTAATAATGAATACAATAATTAACTTATTCTAGTTCCTCGGAGTTGGAGAGAAAAATCCTAGTTGTCAAACGTAATGAACAATTGCTGGCCATGGGTAATTGCGTCAGAGTTTAAATCATTCTTAGTAGGGCTCAAGTTTTGGTGATTTCCACTCTCATCCGTTTTCGATAAATGCTTCAAAGCTGATGAGTGGACCCAATGGCAGTCTTCTAAAAGTTCTCTTCAGTCTTCTAAAATTCTTCTTCAGTCTTCTAAAATTCTTCTTCAGTCTTCTAAAATTCTTCTTCAGTCTTCTAAAATTCTTCTTCAGTCTTCTAAAATTCTTCTTCAGTCTTCTAAAATTCTTCTTCAGTCTTCTAAAAGTCTTCTAAAATCTTCTAAAAGTCTTCTAAAAGTCTTCTAAAATCTTCTAAAAGTCTTCTAAAAGTCTTATAAAAATCTTCTTCAGTCTTCTTCAGTCTTCTAATAGTCTTCTTCAGTCTTCTTCAGTCATTTGTCAAGTTCTTTGACACGCTGCAGTTTCCACAACTTCGTATGTTTTATCGTAACGAACTAGTCATCGTGTGATTACAAGTTTCATCTTTAAACAATTCGAATTTCGCACGCGAAAATATGTTCCTTGTTTCACGGTCATGAACATTTTTACAAAACTGATTTACTAAATTGAAAAAATTCCGCGTTGATCGCTTCCACCGATTTAACTGATCATAGTGTATTGTATTTATTATATAATATACTTGATGAAATGACTCGAAATCAGTTTGAAGTATCATTAAAAAAGTGAAAAGATTATTTAAAAAATATTTCAGAACTTTGAATGTATATATTGAGAAATTTTCAATATTAATATGTAAAAAAGTATATGTATATTAAGAACCTATGAAAATTCATGTATTGAAAAAATATATATATGTAAAACTTTAATGATTAATATGGTTTTCAATATCATTAATATTAAACATCCCCATCACACGCCAATTATTCGTTAGACAATTAAAGGCAAACAAAAAGTGAAAAGTGGAAAGGTCTGGTTACTCATCGAGACAACCAACTCCATAATCAAAATCTGAACGCGGGTGATTCTAAACGTTTACCATAACGCGGCGAAAAAACAATTTACACACTTACACAGTGGCTCGTACAACGATCTTGAGAAATACCCGTTTCACACGACTTTCCCCGAATCATGGTCCACCGATACAAAGAGATTCACCTAGGGTCGATTTACAGGAAAGAAATCTCAACGAAATTCGGTCAAAGATCACTTCAAACATGAAATAAATAAAACGCGAAACTATAGATAATTAAGACGAACTCTACACAGATTAAGTCGAATAAGCCTTGTCGGTCCGGCCGCTACCGACAAGCCTGATACGGCTAATCCGAATTAAAATGGAAATTTATTAATATTAATTAAGAACGGTTTGCCCGTCTATGCGATCCCAGATCGAACCCGAGAGTTCGACTTTCCAGACAACGCTAGGCCACCCAAAGTACCGATGGAACCATGATTTGACGAAAGCCACGCTCCACGATTACATCGCAAGATCGCGGTTTAACCAAATAGCCCTGAGGCTATTAGGCCGACTACACGGTTTATCGTGTTGTTTTAACGCCAGTGGTATGACAAACGTGACAAATAACGAACAAATGATTCTACTTTAAAAATGAAAAATTCAAGATAAATGTTTAAGTTAAAAATGAAAGTTGTACATTGAGGATAATAATTAAAATTGTTTAATAACGCGGAGCGAGCAAAAAAGTGATTGCCTTCATTGTCGACGGAACTTGGCGCATGATATCCCAATACCAATGATATCCATTTATTTGAGTCACTTTATAAAATTTCATAAAAAATATACTTGATAAAATGACTCTGATACTGCTATTTAAATCATTGAAAAAGTGAAAAGAATATAAATTCTTTTCAGACAAATTTCAAAACTTTTAATGTATGTATTGAAAGTTTCTCAATATTAATGCATAGAAAAATATATATTGAACACTTGAATGTTGAAGACTTGCGTAACATTATACGATATTGTACAAAATAATATTGTTTGATGTAAAATGCAATTTATAAATCAATTTATGGCAATATTCCCTTCAACAAACGCTTGGTCCTAATGGTTTTAAGTTGCATCGTACCCAGCCGGCGATGTACGATGCGGTTCGCGAGTCACATGGCCGCATTAGATTGTAGAAATGATTTATATTAAAAAAAAAAAGAAATCGCGTGTGTCTCGTGGAGACAGTTTCGGACATTTAATTAATATATATATATATGTATTATAGGATAAAAACCACGTGTGTCTCTTAGAGACAGATTCGCATATTTATTGAAAAAATTGGTATAGTTCCTGCACGGTATTAAAAATGTACCTCGGTGAGACACTCTGGGATAATCCATTTCGGATTATCAGTAATTTCGCGAAGCTAAAGGTGCAGCCAGCGGTGACAAAAAAACGACCCGGCGCGGATGGCAAGTGTGCAAATTTCTTCTATCTGCACACTGTTTCACACTCTACCCCTCTGCTTTTTCCAAAAATTCAATTTATCAAATTTATTCGAATCAAACTCTGGACTTTATGAATTATTAAAAAACTCGCAAAATATACTGTTTGTATTCTTAAAACTCAAGTCAGAAAAGTACAAAAAATATCTCAGTAATTAATTAAATGACTTTAAAAATCTTTGTAATTATAAAAAACAAATTAACGACTCTATTAGAAAACAAGTCAAGTGCAGCAAATATTCTAATATGAACACTTTTGAGAAATATTGAACATGAAAAATGACTCGAAAACTTTAATGCAGATCGGGGCAGAGTCTTCACGGGGAGCTCACCTCGACCCGTGGAACAAACTACTTCTAACTACTGCACACAGTATCACACTCTACCCTTCTGCTTCTTCTCAAATTTAATTTTTTTAACAATCAAAAAACTGAACTTTAGAAGTGACAAAAATATGAATTTTTAAAAATGAACTCTCAGAAATTTTAAAAAAATATCTCAATAATGAAAAACTTTAGGTGTCTTTGACAGTAATCAACAAAATATTCTAATAACTTAGTTTGAAAAGACTTTAATATGAAAATGACTCGAAAACTAATGCAAAGTTCTATTAATAAAACTTGAAATATATTATTTAATAGGAAAAATGACTCGAAAACTTTAATGCAGACCAGGGCAGAGTCTTCACGGGGAGCTCACCTCGACCCGTGGTACTAACTACTTCAAATTACTACAACTATAATTACTCTACAACTACTACGAGCATAGTGACTTAGTAGTAACAGAATGACCACCCATTCTGGAAGTGTGAAAATTCAACACTCCAAAATGGGCAGCCATTAGTTGCTGCCCTCTTCTAGACAATTTGTCGGGCCTCTTCGGCATTTAACCTCTTCTTGCTTCAGGCCGGAGCCCAACCTGTTTCTGCAAGAACATTCGGAACCAAAATATAAGAAAACCCTAAGACGCGCCTAATACAGACAAACGATGAGGCTAACAACGTGTGGACAAGTTAACAGCTTATTCTCAGAAGAATGACAACTGCAGTCCGTGCAAACGTGTTAGCCAGTAGAAGGACGAATGTTCAAGCAGAATTTACTTAATATTAAAAAGAAAAGATTATTAGCCTGACTTCCAGAAGCAGAACACCACTGGTTTCCTAGAGTCGAAACAGTGATACCTGCCCTGGCCCTTCCTACTTAAAATTAATGCACACATTCCAGAATTTAAGTTACCTGCCTACCTATCACCTATATTTAAAAAAAGAATGGCAAAAACTCAAGCACACCAACACACTCTCTCCACGATTCTCAAGCAAAGTCAGTGCGGCCCCCTACGAGAGACATCCCGGGACGTCTCCGACACCGACTCGAAAAACAATGCACACCTTAAAGTACGTACCTTTTTGCTGAAATCGACTCACAAGGCCAGCGATTATTGCGATTTATGTAGACTTTATTAGAAATTAGTCTTTATTGGGAAAAATGTAAAGAAAAGATATTTACGTAAAATATGTGAATAAAAAACGGCAATTAATTCGTAGCTCGAACAATTACTACGTTTAACAATAATGCTTCTACGTGTTGACTCAAATTGTATATCAAATAAATTGTATATTGTGAAATTCGCGAGAAAATTGAACATGAATTGAATAATGTAAAATTGTGAAGAAATTAAGGTTTAATTCAATTGATAAATTGCAAGAAATATTTGACTTTCAACCGACGCACGATCCACGAAATACTTAATTACTATACACACACTCACACACGTGTGGAACCGTACGTCGTGCACAATCGCTAACGCTTGTGAGCCGCCACAATAGTATTATTATAATTAATCAAAAAATCAGCCACGTTCACCGCCATCACCCATTCGTGCAGCACCTGGGCCCACAAATGAGTTCAAGCCAAATAGGGACATGAACGTGGCAAATATAAAACTAATTAAAACTAGTGTCGATGTATGCTGAAAATCCTGAGCTACAAAATGATGATTAACATAATGTTCTAACGATCTAATCACTCATTTAAATCTCAGTGTAAAAATTCATTGAAAATATACGTGATAAAATGACTCGAATATAGTTTATTTAAATAACTCAAAAAATGAAAAGATTATTTAAGAAATATTTCAAAACTTTTAATGTATATATTGAGAAACTTTCAATATTAATATGTAAAAAAGTATATGTATATTAAGAACCTTTGAATATTTCATGTATGGAAAAAAATATATATGTGTAAAGCTTTAATGTTTAATATGGTTTTCAATATCATTAATATTAAACATCCCCCCATCACACGCCAATTATTCGTTAGACAGTTAAAGGCAAACAAAAAGTGAAAGTGAAAAGGTCTGGTTACTCATCGAGACAACCAACTCCATAATCAAAATCTGAACGCGGGTGATTCTAAACGTTTACCATAACGCGGCGAAAAAACAATTTACACACTTACACAGTGGCTCGTACAACGATCTTGAGAAATACCCGTTTCACACGACTTTCCCCGAATCATGGTCCACCGATACAAAGAGATTCACCTAGGGTCGATTTACAGGAAAGAAATCTCAACGAAATTCGGTCGAGGATCACTTCAAAGATGAAACAAATAAAACGCGGAACTACAGATAATTAAGACGAACTCTACACAGATTAAGTCGAATAAGCCTTGTCGGTCCGGCCGCTACCGACAAGCCTTATACGGCTAATCCGAATCAGAATGGAAATTTATTAATATTAATTAAGAACGGTTTGCCCGTCTATGCGATCCCAGATCGAACCCGAGAGTTCGACTTTCCAGACAACGCTAGGCCACCCAAAGTACCGATGGAACCATGATTTGACGAAAGCCACGCTCCACGATTACATCGCAAGATCGCGGTTTAACCAAATAGCCCTGAGGCTATTAGGCCGACTACACGGTTTATCGTGTTGTTTTAACGCCAGGGGTATGACAAACGTGACAAATAACGAACAAATGATTCTACTTTAAACATGAAAAATTCAAGATAAATGTTTAAGTTAAAAATCAAAGTTGAAAATTGAAGATAATAATTGTAATTAAAAGTTAAAGATCATTATGTCAGCTTAAAATTGATTTAATAACGCGGAACGAGCAAAAAAGTGATTGCCTTTACTGTCGACGGAATTTGGCACATGATATCCCAATCCCAATGACATACATTTATTTAAATCACTTTGCAAAAATTCATTGAAAATATGCTTGATAAAATGACTCGAATATAGTTATTTAAATCATTGAAAAAATCAAGAGAATATAAATTTATTTAAGACGAATTTCAAAACTGTTAATATAAGTACGTATTGAAAGTTTCTCAATACAATTAATATAAAGAAAAGTATATGTATATTGAAAACTTCAATGTTTTAATGGAAAACCCTTGTTTGATTCCTTATTCAAAGGAGGTGTTCTAAACAATGATAAATGTGTTAAAAATAATCCTTTGAAACCAGAATCTAAACACCGCGAATTGGTCTTCTTGGGTACATTCATAAAATAGAACGATTAATATGAATTTCTTCCGTTATCGGAAGTCATGTTACGAAAAATATAAATCACATGAAAACTTTAATTCAATTTAATTCGTATGAACCTCATACGTGAAAATATCAAACTCTTTTCTCGAAAATATATTCCGAGTATAGTTTTATTGCAAGTACTTTACGCGAATTCAAATACAATTAAGCGCAGCTTAAGGATATGAACATTTTAATCGAATTACGAAAAAATTTACGTGAAGCTAAAAGCCACAAGAAGACCCCTGCCTGAGCTAATTAAATATTCACAAGTAAAAGTGGTGTGTTACTACCCACAAGCGTAAAGTATCAAATACTTTACACTCGCGGTCACTATGCTCGCAAACTCAAATAAAATACAACCAATACACTCGTGCCGCTTCGGACCTTTATGTCCTACGACATGATTGAGTGATCGGAGGAACCAAAAATTTTTCGACTCACCGGCCGTAGAGTTCTTCTGCGCCTTCTAGAGTTGATACTACGACCGGTATATCTGCCGATGATCTCTGTAACGTAACAAGAAGATATTCTTTATAATTCAACTGTATTTCATTTCGCAATTTTGGTAGAGTTGGAATGGAAAGATTCCACTTTCGCTCGATCTTTCTTTTCAGAAATTTAAACAGGAATACAATTTTGGCGATATTTACCTGCTGCCTGATGCGACGACGCCCGATGGAGGTCCTCTCCGCAGCTGCTGCGTACCACTACTATATCGCGACGCATTTCAACAAACAAATAGAAAAATAAAGAGACTACACTCCCGACCGTAATTATTTCCGGCGAGCAAACTGACTCTAATGTCGCGGTTTAAAAAGTGTCAGAATTTCGCGACCGAATATGTTACGTTGTAGCAGTCCATTTCAATTCTTTCGGCGGTTTTAAGTACGCGGTTATCGAACAAGCACAATTTTTAATAGCGCAACAACACTGACTCTATTTCGCGAAATACTGTCTCTCGGAGCAAGTGACTCTAAGACCGCATTGCGCGCGATCACACAAGCTGAAAATAAAGGGGAGGGTGCACACAAATATACCATATATATCACGCAGAATGACACAGTTGTTGGTTTTGTAAGTCTTATTTTTTTTATACCACGCGCTGTTGTTAGGAATATTGCCTTTGTCCTACTGTTTCTTGTAAATTAAAATTTAAAACGTAATCATGAATTTGTTCATATAGCAGTCAAGTATATTCTTCACTCTAAAATTTCTCAACATTTACTTTATATTTGAAATAGCGTGAATTTTTATTCACTAAGAAAAGATTTAAAAATGTAAATATGATCAGTCAAACCGATTGTCGATACGTAAAACAAATACGAGATTCGAATAAATCAATGCCAAGTTTTGTAGAAACATTCTCAAACCCTTCGCAAGGAAAATATTTCTTATATCCGGTTCGCGAATAAACAATGCGACGATGACTCGTTCGATTCGATGAAACTCACGGAAAATATAAATTCCCGTTGTAGTTGAAACGACGACAATGGTAGTTCCGACCAATGTCAAGGTCGGTAGCAAGTAAGGTGTGACCGCTGCGGTGCCCAGATTTTCTTCTTTACGTATACGTCACAAGACCGCGACGTAGTTATCTGCTACCCTCCAAGAAGATTCACCGGTGCGAACTGGATTTCTCTTTGTTGGTTGAATCTGAAATTACAGACAAAAATACGATTGGAATTATGTTCTTAGAATTTAAACTGCAAAAAGTCAAAGTATGAATAATAATGTTATGCACATTCCAACTATAAAAACAGTGAAAATGAAGATTAAATATTATGAAATTACGATTAATAGAAAATAAGGCCAAAAGTGTAATGATATAAACTGTAAAGTTTGTCGAGTTGTGAAATGAATTGAAAGTATAGCTTTGATTAAGCAAAGGTAAATGTAGAGGAGTGAGATGTACCTTAGAGAGCACCAGGAAGCACCCAGGAGGAAGTCTTGACACCGCCACAGATCGCCGATGACTGATGCGTGTCGATGTAGGTAGTACGTGACAAAATCATGTCGGACAAACTCGGTGTTATAGCGGGTGGGGGGCAGGTAGCGGAGCGTGCACATGCCCCTGGCGTCGAATATTTTCGATCTATTACAGCATAATAAAACTTATACAAAACTGGAACCAATCATAATAAAACCCTACTATCTTGATAATTTATAGCTAGCAATAAAACAATTTAACAAAATTGTGTATAAAGAAAGGGTATCGACCTTTACCAACTTCGCGCACACTCGAAAAAGGTTTTATAGCTTCAATATAAGACACCGCGTGGTAAATCACGGTTGAAAATTTATAAAAATAAATACCATTTTTCATTAATTTGTATATTTTAAATATATTAACTATTTCTCTATTAAGCGAACCGAAGCGAATCAAAAGTTATGCAAAAATTATTGTTAATAATTTTATAGTAACTAATTGTAACCGAGGGATACGTCGTACTGTATCAGTAATGTATAAGGAGTACATGAAATATAATGTAAATGATCGATACATAATGGATAAGCTTGAAATTAAATGAATTATACCCGAGGGAGTCGTCCGGAGCGAGTTGGGAAGAGTCGTTGACGCCAGGACGTTCTATCACGGACTAATGGTTATCCGTGTACTTAGCAATGTCAGGTCGAGTATGTTTGAGTTTGGCCGTACTGGATCCGCTCGAGCGGAACAATTAAGGTGAGAATAACAGGTAGGGATTTCCCGGGCAGGTACCGACGGTACCGGCGGCTTCGAAAATTTGTAAAAGAGTAACTTTTTGATAATTTCGCAATATTTTTCATACTCGCGGCCATGCACGATTACCTTGGCTCATTATGAATAAGTATCGATAACATTTTAATCAAATTTGTAATTTATATTGCGCTACTTTATGACAATTACGATTTTCATTTTGTACTCGTCATCTTCGCTTTCTTTTAATTATCCATCTGAATCTTCCATCACCTTATTAAGGTTCAGAATGCGCATTCGAAACATATTCGATCATTTTTATATCTTGAAAATTGCGCGAATGGCGAGCGATGTATGAAAATCGCGAAAAATTGCCAAATTAAAGCAGTTTTTCGATCGGCATTCGCTCAATTTTTGAGATAGCGATCTGAAACTGGTACCATTGTTTTAGTTAGGAAATTCTACGGTAGAACAATGTATAATAGTTGTACTTTTCGAAAATTTAATTTTTCGCAAAAATCTGAAGGGGGTAGGTCAGGATTTTTTGCGATTTTCGTAAATCGCCCGTCATTTCCGTAATTTTTGAGATATTAAAATGATCCTGGACGTTTTCGACGCGGAATCCGAAGCCGAATAAGACAGTGAAAGAATCAGATTGATATCTCAAAAATTGTAAAAATGGCGAGCGATTTACGAAAATCGCAAAAAATCCTGACCTACCCCCTTCAGATTTTTGCGAAAAATTAAATTTTCGAAAAGTACAACTATTATACATTGATCTGGCGTAGAATTTCCTAACTAAAACAATGGTACAAGTTTCAGGTCGCTATCTTCAAAATTGAGCGAATGCCGACCAAAAAACTGGTTGAATTTGACGATTTTTCGCGATTTTCGTAATTTGCTCGCCATTTCCACAATTTTTGAGATATCAAAATGGTCCGGGACGTTTTGGAAGCGTAATCTGAAGCCGAAAAAGGCAGTGAAGGAATCAGGTCGATATCGAAAAGTTTGTGAAAATGACGAAGGAATTACGAAAATCGCGAAAAATCGTCATTTTCGAACAGTTTTTTGGTCGGCATTCGCTCAATTTTTGAGATAGCGATCTGAAACTTGTACCATTGTTTTAGTTAGGAAATTCTACGCCAGATCAATGTATAATAGTTGTACTTTTCGAAAATTTAATTTTTCGCAAAAATCTGAAGGGGGTAGGTCAGGATTTTTTGCGATTTTCGTAAATCGCTCGCCATTTCTACAATTTTTGAGATATCAAAATAATTCTTGGACTGTCTTATTCGGCTTCGGATTCCGCGTCCAAAACGCCCCGGATCGTTTTAATAGCTCAAAAATTACGGAAATGGCAGGCGATTTACGAAAATCGCGAAAAATCCTGACCTACCCCCTTCAGATTTTTGCGAAAAATTAAATTTTCGAAAAGTACAACTATTATACATTGTTCTACCGTAGAATTTCCCAACTAAAACAATAGTACAAGTTTCAGACGGCTATCTAAAAAATTGAGCGAATGCCGTTGAAAAAAGCGCCTGAATTTGAGGATTTTTCATTTGATATCATATGAATAAGAAACAGCTCAGCAACATGTTGACTGTGGACGTAGACTGTATTATGTTTCACATTATCGGAAAAGATTTGAATTATTGGTACCAAATAGAATGATAATGGTTTTAAGAAAGTACAATTGTTTATAAGAAATAAAGAAAAATAGTGGAAAATGTCAATATTCATAACTTTTGTATGTATTCCGAAAAACTGAATATTCTTCTCTATAAAACAACTTTCTTTTGCTGTGACTTACAGTTGTATACCTGTGAATTCACTATCCTTCTTTTGCAGTACAAAGGTCAATTATTAATACGTATAAACTATAACTTCTATATCGTATTCTTACTAATAATCGACGGACATCCTAGATTCGAACCTAAAATGGTAACGTGGCGAGTGACACTAAAATGGTAAGAGGGCTCTAGAGCCCTCAAAACCAGTTACATCGAAAAGCATGGGGATGAGTGGTCTATCCAATACCTCGTCTGTGCTATGATGTGACAAGTTACATGTTTTAAATAAAAGAAGATAATCAAATCAAATTATTGTTATCATTCATTTTAATGATCACCCAACCACTGAATCCACCCCTCGTTGCGCCTTCGTCTATGTAACTACATGTACAGCGTTTCAAATATGTATCTAGAAAAGTAGAACTCTGTGCTGTCATCTTCGACTCGAGCGAAAACTAAACGTTAATACGATAATTCGTCTGCAGATTGTCCATCCTGCTTGGTAACTTTAGTTTTTCGAACGTGGTGATACATACCTGGCGATACCGATGATTATATGTAATCTAACCTTGTGTTATTGTAAAAATGTGATGTGTGGTGAATAATTTCCTTTCTCCGTTACGAGAGTGTAAGAATGAATAACACGGTCCAACGTAACGCGCGATGCGACACACATTCTAGTTCGTTTATGCAAAAATTTATTTTTAGCATGACAAGAATTTCTTAAGAGACAAAGCTCTCTCCGTCGACGTATCGCCGATATTATTTTGGAGGTACACAAACTTATTTAGGAGAGCACGTAGTATCGTGTTAAATACTTTTAATCGCTATGTTGTGCGATCGTAAAACCAGGTAGCATATACGTATAGTACAAATTTATTTATGTATTATACAGATACTCTTTCGCAAGAACACTATAAATCGTATTAGGACGTATATTTCAAATTCTATTCGTTTCTATCGATCGAATTGTTTCGATATTTTTAAAGTTCTAATGAGCTCTTCGTGCAAGTTTAATCGTATAATTTAAAGCATGAGACTATATCTCTGTACCTCTTTAATTCTCTATAGTTAGACAGAAGATATGAATAATCTACCTATCATACGATCCTTTGTTGTTATTATCTTCTCTTTCTTCTGCTGAATTCCATGTATTCAGAGTGTTGAGAAATTCGTGGATAAATATTTATATATGTTCTGCTATCTTTATTGTATACGATTTAATATTCACTATTGTATTTAAAAAACCTGTCATATCACAAAGATATCAAAGAATTTAATAAATTTTGTGTGTCGCGAATGAACCTAAAGGTTAGCTAATTAATTTTCAATAAGTAAATCGATATAGTGATGGAAAAGTACAATTTATACAAACATATTTACTATAGTTGATACCTTAATATTTATTGTCGTATGGTACCTATAAATAATGGTGTTCGTTTATTTCAGATAGTACTACAATTTTTCTATAAATATAATGATTGAAGAACTAGACGGAGAAGGCTATCAGCCATCGACCAGCTTTAGCGAAGAAAGTCTGTTTAAATTACAGTGTCTGATAAAAGCAACAGAAATACAGCACAGTGCTCAATGCGATTATGCCAAGAGATTGTTTCTAGCACTTACCACTGGCAATTCTGAAATTATTTTGTATTTTAAAAAAGACTCAGGAAGTACGCCAGTAATTAAACGAATTCCTTGGTTCCAAGGATGCCATAAACAAATCTCTGCCTTGTGCTTTCATCCGGTGGGATCATGGTTGCTCACTGCTAGCGTTGACGGATCTGTGTACATAATTCCTGCTTTGTGTTTGGTAGATGAGAACTGTGTTATAGATAAAAGATGGACCAGCGATGATATAACATCATTCCCTTCGATTAGCTCTCAATCATCACATTCTAAGTATGCACCTGATATTATTAATCGACGCTATCATTTACAATTGTTTAAATTACACGTTTCATACCATTACCTTACTATTTTCAGACCTACTTCGATAGTATGGTGGCAAGATTCTGTGACCCCTGCTGATGTCGGTATAATCGGAACTGAATACGGAGAAATTATATTTATAAATCTTGAAACTGGTCATCAAACGAGCGTAACGCACGTTAATGGGAATATCGCCACTTTACATATTTGTCGCGACCAGAGAAATGACAGCGTGTCTTTGTTGATAACAAGTCATTCGAAACAGCAGTGGCGATTGCTTTTAGAACAGCGTACATACAGTTGTCTACGTCATTTCGAAAATGGAGAGTCGTACAATGTACTGCACACGAATGACAATATCTACGATACCTCAAGAACATTTGCTTCTACTAGATCCAGACTGCAAGGACTCAAACAATTATCCG
Organism: Mimumesa dahlbomi; assembly: GCA_917499265.3. Classification (NCBI taxonomy): domain Eukaryota; kingdom Metazoa; phylum Arthropoda; class Insecta; order Hymenoptera; family Crabronidae; genus Mimumesa; species Mimumesa dahlbomi. The sequence goes on along the minus strand of OU824120.1, from coordinate 10,790,045 downwards.
TGGAGAAACTTACCATTCTTAGACAAAAGTTGATAGAAACAAAAAGTCAGACTCTGGGAGAAAATATGCGATACCATGGTCTGTATAAGAAATTAATATTTTAATTGAAGTTTATTTGGAAAATTGCATTTAATTAAAACTGCCTTGATTCTGTAACAATTTTATAGACATCACAAGTAATCGAAACGTTCAAAATGCAACAGTTAATCCAGACTCATGCTCAGAAATGAATCAGAATCAAATAACTGCGGAACCAATATCGAAAGACACTTTCCTCATTCCCCAATATGATAGGGAGGGTCAACAGTTGTATACTTGTTACCATTCTACCACAAACCATATATCAGTAAGAGAATTTACTTTTCTAAGAACAAAGAATCTGTAAAACAATTTTTAAACAATACAATTTCATTGTTGCAGGTACATGGACCTGATGTTTCTACCGTACCTTTATCGGTACACAAAGTATTTGATTCTTGTAGAAATGTTTTATTAACACAGCGATTCTTTTTTATTACCGATGCCAGTCAACGTGTAATGTATGTAATGTCAGACAGATTGTCGGAAACACGTACAAACGATAACTGTAAATTTAATCCGGAGTGCATTGTTGGTCACTTCTCTCTAGTGAATAGTAAGGAAGTAATACGTGCTGTATATAGAGCTATTGATTTTATGAACAACGCACCACCAATACTTTCTCAAGATAGTAAACATAAGTACACATTACCAAAGGGAATAAAAGATATTAAAATCGAATTACCTCATGTGGATACTTGTATAATTGTAACAAATCATTCTGTGTATAAAATTGTCCTGAGGTAAGATGAATTCACGATTATAAATCACATTTCCCACTCCGATTGATTGATTCTACCAGTTTCTCATTTACTGTTCCAGGAAATCTGTATTATCAGTTTTTATGGAGTTAGTATTAAAAAAGAACGAACGAGTGAAGGCAACAAAATTGGCTATAGTGTTTGGAATAAATGCACAGCAATTATTAGAACAGGCCGGTGATATTCTTTTATCAAATAAAGAATTTCCCCGAGCTGTGGCTTGTTATAAATTATCCAAAGTAAGTAGACACAGAATTCTATCATTAAAAACCTTGAAAATCATTCTTTATTCAACTAAACTGTAAAATTGTCTTATTCATATAAAATGTTTCCTCTTTCAGTGCAGACTATTAAAAACCGTATTGAAATTCGCATCCACCGGCTACACAGCGGATTTATTAAGTTGCCTCACGAACTGTTTAGTCTCTCCTGTAATCAGTGAATTACCCGCGGCATCAAGGATACATATCTCTAATTTATGTGTACTCGCTTTCATTGAGATGACCCTCAGAGTTTCACCGCAGAAATCGAAAGCCATTTATAAAGAATTTTTGTACGGAACTAACAATCTTTTATACATATTTGATAAACGCACGAATTATGTGAAGATAAAATTCATTTTTTGATTCTTTCAGGTACTTCTTATCTACCAACACTTTTTACGATGAACTTTTAGCGGTTAATATTGCCGGCCAAACATGTCTCTGGGAGGTATTGCATCACTTAGCCACCCAACGAGGGCTTTACGGACAGATGTTGGACATACTGATGAAAACTGTGCACACTTTTGGAACGAGCAATTTTCATCCGACACCATGTAATGTGTAATACTCAGAAATAAGTTACAGTAGACTTTCCAGATGATTAGAACGTTGATTTTAAGACTACACTTCCAAGTCTGGAGAACCTTTATTTATTAATATTAAAGCTACATACACAAAACATTTTCGAGCAATTAATTTCGATGTCAAAAATTGATGGTGGAGTTCATTTATAAAAAAAATTGCTTTTGTTGGTGAGTTTATGAAGGTTCGCCAGACCTGGGGTTCGATTAAGTACACTATACTGAACTCGTAATGCACTGGTTTCATTTTAGACGGCTTGTTGATATGCGTGAGTGAGCCAAGTTTGATGCAAGCGATGTTAGTAAATCCTGATTTAGCTAGAAGTCATATGTCATTTATTCTCGATAGCCTACAAGATTCTCAAATTTTTGTACTTCAGGTAAGTTTTTTTTTGGAATTAGTACATCATTTTACCTCTCACGTAATTTCTCGCTCCAATTTTAATTTCACGGTTCAGCTAGAACCCTTAAGACATGTAAAAATGTTATTTGAAAACAAATTTTGAAGATACATGTTATTTTTTGATTAAGGCATACTATGATCGATAATTGTGATTATATTTTATTAAATGTTGCTTAGAGATTAGTAACGTTGTACGACCCAACGAACCCAGTGATAAGACCTAGGGTAGTACGATGCAGATTACGTCATAGAACCACTTCGCATAGTTCTCAATCTAGTCAATGCGATTCCATAGATCTCGCAGAAAATGTAAGTATAATCATCTCTTAGTACTATGTTTAATAAATCATTCTAAAATTAATACATTCAACTGAAACCTCTGAAACTCTATTGTTACATAGTTACTTTTATTTTATATACAGGATGAGGCTGACACTCTGGTAGAAGAAATCGTAGAAACCTTTTTACTAATTTTACTCACTCTCATATACAAAAAATCTATTTTACATCATGAACCAACCACAAGCTGCAACATCGAATTATTAGAAATGAAGAAGGTAAGAACCTTGAAATAATAACTTCACATTTGCCACGACAATGAACTAATCTTACATATTTATTATCCCCACAGCATCACCACCATGCTTCTTCTTCCAACGCTGATTTTAAAAGACGACCCCTCTGCGCTGGATTTTCTCACGTTGCTCTTATTAGAAATGGGAATGTCTATACATGGGGAAGTTCTGTGCAAGGCTGTTTAGGTAAATAATACAAAAACTACATACATTTTTTATTTACACTTCGCTTCTAAAAGATATCTCCAAATTTATCTGAAAATTTCCACGTATCTATCATTTTTCTATTTAAATAACACTTTAAACATAAAATTTCCTATTTTCCCAGGGACCGGGCCATCGGTGCTAAAATACGGCTCACCACAGGCGATATCTTTCTTCCGCAACATGGAGATCGAGATTCTCGGTGTCTCCTGCGGTCATTGTCACACGTTAGCCGTGACGAACAACGGTGTCTACGCCTGGGGATCCAGTCACTTCGGTCAACTGGGTCTCGGCAAAGTTTTACAGTGTTCTAGCCCGGAATTAATCACCTCCTTGGCCCAGGAGATCATCGTCGACGCTGTAGCTGGCCAATATCACTCGGTTGCCCTAACAGTGGACGGTAGAGTGTTCACGTGGGGCTGGGGCGTCCACGGACAGCTGGGTCATGGAAATACCGATCAAAAATCGACACCTACTCTAGTTACATCTTTACTAGGCGTTGTAATTCGTTATATCACTGCTGGACACGCGCATACATTGGCACTTTCCTCGGAAGGGATCGTGTATGCGTTTGGTTGCAATATTTTCGGTCAGCTGGGCATTGGGAGTACCGTGAAAAGTTCGATACCGGTGAAGGTGATGTTGCCGGAGAATATATCGCTGGTCGCTAGTGGATACTTTCACAGTGTAAGAAATGTGTGAACATTGCGCACATTATTATCGAAATTTAAGGATCGTACATATAATTACGTAACTGAGAACTTATCTGGCAATAATCGATCAATATATATTTATATTATATTTATATTATATATTTTTTATATATGTATATTTATATTGATCGATTATTGCCAGATAAGTTCTCAGTTCGTACGTAGTTGCACTCATATCACTCTATGTCTACGTATCTTTTTACTACATTACTTATTCTCGTTTTTTAGCTGGCACTCAGTCGCACGAATAAATTATATACCTGGGGAGCAAGCCCGCAAGTTCTACGGCTACAGGCACAAGCGCAGAAACGTAGTCGAATACTGGAACAACAGAACGCGATCGAAAGGCAGATCGAAAGCCTGGAAGAAGCCGAGAGAGTCGCGGATCAAGGGAATGCTAATGACGAGGACGCTGAGAGCAATGCACAAAGACATGCACAAATGAGAACGACTGTCAGTAACCTGGAAGCTTGGAGGAAGCAATTAGATGGAATGAGTTTGAGGAATATTAACGTTGGATTGCTCGAGGAGGCTCAGACTCACCGGACACCGTCTCTAGTGGACACGAATTTAGTTAAAGGAGACATTATACAGGTTTACAAGGCTATTTCCAAAATGTTCTTGCAATTACTGAGGTATTAGAATGATTTTATAGCTTGTTTTATTTATTTACACAGATTACAACCGGTTGCCATCATAATGCACTCGTAACGAGAGACGGATCGCTGTACACGTGGGGAAGGAATTTAGATAGTCAAGTGGGCAACGGTAGCAGACACGAGGTACCAATCCCCACGCCACTGTGTTACAATCCGGCCTCTATCTTCGCTCAAGTACCGCCTAGACAAAACGCTTACAAACGGGGGGAGGATGAACAGCAAGAGTCAGTGGGAAGCTCGAGAAATTCTTTGGGAAACGAGAGAAATGGAAATGTGAACGGCGAAGCTAGGTCGCAGGAGGGAAATGAACCTAAGGAAAAAATTAACCCTATAATCAAAACTGTGGGTGTCTATTGTGGATATGATTACACAGTAGCGATTCAACCAGGTAGAAATTATATTTATATTTGCCAAGCTTATAAAAAACAGATTATAAAAGATATAGAAACTCTGTAAATCGTGTTTGAAACACTCAAATCTCTGGAACTTAGAATTCACGAGAAATTTGGAACTAAAAGTATCCTCGGCTGATTTTTAATTAGATTTTTCTTTCAGGTGGCACGGTGTTAGCCTGGGGAAATAATAGCAGAGCACAATTAGGTCGACTACCCGCGAAAGACCCCGACGATAAACTGTTGTTATACAAATCTTCGAAGCGAGTCGTTCGAGTTTCTCATTCGGCGCATTTGGATGTTCCTAGTCAAGTACCTAATATTCCCACACCTATTATATCTTATCACAGTTACGACGTTCCCTCCCTTGCCGGTCTTATTCGTCCTTTAAGTGTTATCGAGAAATCTCCTGGGGAATTAACCCTGCATTACGCTCTCGAATATTTCTCCGGTTTGTACGATTTTTCGAGAATTATGGAAAAGGTGGGTCGCTCTCAAATAGCTTCACTTACACAATAAAAAGAGGATATATTACTCTAAATAATTAATAGTGACTTCATCGTGCAAATAAGAAATCAAGTTAAGTTAGAATAATTTTGTTAAATGAATCATTTCTACATTTTCAGAGCGTCGAATTGAAAAACTATCAAGCTAGCTCGAAGCTGGCTATTCTGCAGCACAACATTTCCGACGCGTTCTCCTATCAACTGAAAATATTATACGCACTAAGCGTTCGACCACTGAAATCGCCCGACAGTCGTTCGTTACGAAAATCAGAAAGTGCGGATTCCAAGCAGAAATCAGTCCGTCAATTTAAAGATAATACGGAGCTGTTTAACAAACAAGTAGAAAAGAATCTGATCGACTCCGTCGAGGACTGTGCGGCCAGAAACAAAATGAAAATACCTGCGAGTAAATCTTTGAACAGTTTGCAAGTGTTTCAACAAGAATTGTACACTTTCGACGATCAGGGCGGTTCCGAGGAGCTGTGCAGGGAAATGAAATGCGAGAATGCACCTCTGGACATCTCTGAGGACGCTTTTGACTCAGATATTAGCTCTGATTCCGAGGAATGGATGGAGAATCTTATGTTGGAGAACGAGGGATCGTCGAAGGAGAAAACAAACGGTTTTACAGACGAGAATTCTGTAGTTACAACTCCCGTGAAAGAAATTTTAGATTCCAGCCTTGCAACGATACAAGATAGAAGTCAGAGAAACAACGGAGGTTCCTGCGAAAAGAAATTATTTAACAGTCGACGGGATAACTTAACGAACGAAGCTATAAAGGTGATGAAGTTTTTCCTCACGGAAATGGAGAGCGAGTCCGACACGGTGAAATGTAAATTACTCCAAGACACTCTTGATTTCTGGATCGATCAGAATTTGCCGATACAAAGTATAGAGAATGTGTTTCTCGAGCATATGGAAACTGTCTTCTATCCGCTTGGATTGTTGCTATTCTGGTAAGTGCGAATCTACTTAAAGTTTCTTAGATGTTTCGATAAAATATAGAATAACACATTTCCCAACGAATTATATAACTCGCGACGAAGTTACCGTAGTTATAACGTTTACATATTTTGGCAGCCAGGAGATAATGGAAAAGTACTTAGACACGAATAAGAACGGCGCGGAGGCCAAAAATTCGAATGTAATCAACATGTTTTCCGTTAATTTTTGTCTTCAAGTTTGCTCTATGTTACTACAGCACATCGGTCAAGGTAAAGTTCCACTTGTAATTCCTATTTTATGTAAGATATCCAAGTGAAACTTCAAACTCTTATCTTTCGCTTATTATTATTTTATCACAGGTCAACCCACACCTGAATATATCAAACTTCTATCTTCTTTAACTGCTGACCACTACGGTCCACCACTTACGGGTTATCCAGGCTCAAGTGGAAACAATACGTCTAAGCAAATGATAGAAGGAATTATAAGTACAGTGTCTTCGGAGACTAATGATTCCAGATCATTTGTACACATTAAGGTAAAATTCACTCTAAAAATCTTATACAATTAAAACAGTGATTTTTCATATTACAAAATAATTTGTGTTTGAATTCAGGATCCGGATGCTGTGTACCGATTTCTCGCGACCGAGGAAGATACAATGGTATTTACGTGTGGACATCATTTTCCGTCAGCTTTGTACGAGACAGAAGTGGTACCGACGATGGAAACCGAATTACTAACGTCAGACTCGCTGGTTCTTCCGTGTACAGCTCAGTTTTTGGGGAAAACGTTGTCCGAAACGGTGAAACCGGAAATACTGTGCCCGCTTTGCATACCGCGGGCATTGGGAACGTTGGTAAAGAAAAATAATGGGTGAAAAGTATGTACCTGAAATTATGTCTATGAAATTAATCTACGATTTTTGTTAGAAAAAAAGGAAACTTAAGCTATACTTGCATAATAGACTTTTAAATTAATTATAAAGTACTAATATATATATATATATGATGAATAATGAAGTTTCACCGAGCCCTATTTTTCAGTGTCGGTAAAATAATAGAATGTTTGAACTTATAAAACATTTGCCATTGCAATTCAAACGTTGTATAAATACTAAAGGGAACTATATAAAGTATAGTGAGAGGTAAAATGCTCTCTGTAAGTTTTAAACGATATTTTTTAAATTATTATCTTACGTACTGTTTTTTATAGATGAAAAAAAAACATATTATTAAACACATTGTTAGACGCGAAGACTCACAGTATAGTTGTTTTTTTAATTACGTGTCGAGTCGTGATATTTACTCGTTAGTCGTTATTTTTTACTTTAAATTTCATACTTCATATTGTATACATTGAAATTGGAAACATACACTGTGAAGACAAATTTGATGTGTTCATTAATTTTTATAAAGTCATGGCATCGAATAGTTCTTTCGTAAATATTTTTCTCGAATGTAAAAAATGTTCACAACGTACTGCATTGGCACTTTTCATATGTATGTGTATATAAATTTGGAAACATACAGCATTAGAAAAATTGTGATAAATTTTCACTCTCATCGTTAGTGTATGAAACATAGATAAATTTAGATCGTATTATAGCACATCAATATTTTCAGAACACAATTATTTGTGACTCAAATACAACGACGATCGAAAGGTGATGAAATTACGAATCATACTTTCAAGTTTGTTCTCATACAGACTTTCTAAAATCATACAGTTGGCATTATACTGGTTTTAACACAGAGAAGCAAAATAAGCAATGTGAACAAATCGTTATTCTTTTTAATGACATAATTTGTTTAACCATAGATGCGGATTCTCTTATTTCTTTTCTCAGGTATTCTAATCACAGAAAAATAATTTTTATAAAATATCTACTAAAAGAATTCTAATGTTTTTAATTAGTTCACTGTATATTAAAAAATTATGTGCTTTCCAAACAATTCAAACAATTTTGGTCCTCTTAAAAATCATTGTTTTTTAAAAGAGGCTTTTATATTTGATGTGAAACATTAGAAAGGAATTATTGTTATTTTAGTACAGTAGTCAAGTGTGAATGAAATAGATGAGGTACTGTACTGTAGTATTAAAAATGGTTACATACATTATGTTATTCATTTATGGAGTTTATTGAGTGTAATTTGTTACGCGAACACTAATTATTGTGAAAGCACAGCACAGAATTCAATGCTGTACCAGCAAAGCAAACATAGAAGAAGAATTAGACACCCAACATAGTTACTAATCATAATCTCAGTGTAACGAATGGTGCAAAGTACTAATGACTGATAATGACTGTATTGTTCTAGTCGTCAAAGTATATGCCACAATTGTATGATAGCCTGTCTCAACGTAGACTCGAACGAACGTCTCGATAATATAAGTATATCACGTACGATTCTTTGTGAATTATATCTAGTTTCAAACAAGGGATCGACATAGATAAAATAGTGAAATAGAACTAAGTGTACAGCTGTGACAGTGTTCATAAAACGATCAATGTTTTCGCGATGAATACAAATGGAGTAAGCTCACAGACATTCTGATTTCCTTTCCAACAAAAATTGCACGAAAGTAGAAAGCTTCAGAAGTAGAGAAACGTAATACTTTCTGTCAATGTCATAGTGTTTTCTCCATTTTGATTCAACATCTTACGAGTTAATCAATACGAATTATGAAAGATTAACCGTTTGAGTGCCAAGGAGCGATATTGCGCTTCTTCACTGTCGCTCGAACAGTGGCAGCGCTCGGTTTCCGTCGATGCGCAACTTTAGGTCATATTATTTAAAGACGCTAATATCTGTACTTATGCTCCAAATGATGTTAGAACAACACCGAATTGAAAAATTTACAGTTTACCGTATAGAGCAGAAAACAGCGCAATAGCGCTCCTTGGCACTTTTAGAGAGGGAATCGGACGAGCGCTATTGCGCCGCTTGGCACTTTTGGACGGGGAAACAGCAAAGACGCGTGGCACTCAAACGGTTAACTACACACGGGGCTATGATACATGTATTGAACAACATTAAATGTCACGAACCAAATGAAGGTAGGAAGAAACAGATCGTTTATATGCGTCACAGAAATATCAAATTTACTCACTCGTATATAACGAAACTTCACCATGTATTTGTTAAAATGTCGGGCGCAACACTGGAATCCGCAATTGTTGAAATAAATTCCAAGATAGATCGCACAATTTTCAACAAATACACTTCGAAAAGTCACGCGGGAACGTCGATGTTACCTCTTCAAAGGACGAACGTGGTTTGAACGAATTCGCGAATTTGAACTGCTCGGAACACCGTTCCGTTTCCATGGCGACAGGACCATGGAAAAGGACTGCGCGTTCCGAAAATGGACCGCGTCATTCAAACTACTTTTAGGTTACCATAAATGTCGACCCTCATTTATAAACATATTATTCTATATAATACGTCAATGATTTACGATCACATTGTTTGACGAAAGAAAGGGAAACTTCTACCTTCATTTAGTGTCATGATTGAACTTTCTATTAGTTGAATATTTATAGAAATTTGTTGAACTGCCAAATAAAAAATTGTAACGTTGTTTTAATTATTACGAAGATGCATTATTGAGAATGGTATTTGTCAAGATAAATTGAAGTCACGTTAAATAACATGTAGAATCTTCGTTTTTGACTTCCACGTTCTACACATGTAAAAGGCACTTTTTACTACGTACAAGATAATATCCTGGTAAATATATTTTACGTCATTTAAAGTATTGTGTATTTCATCCGCGTACGAAATGTTTTCCAGTCGATTTATCCAAGTATTATACCTTTACGAAATATTTGTGATCATTTTAAGCAAGTTTGTTATTAACCTAAGTAGAAAAGATTTAGAGAAATTTCGTAACGAACGCGTATAGTTCACTTCTCTTAGCTCATACTTGCATAACAAGTTACTAGAATTTGAATAAATCGTATTCGAATAGCTACGACTCTTGAAATTCGATAAATTAACTTAATTACGTACTTATATTTCGTTTCCTATTATTTGTTTGATTTTAATACTGTTAATTCGGTCTAAATCGTCTATAATTTGAATATAAATTCTGCGATACTAATATAATTCATTATTATGTAAAAATAAATGTAACATTCTGTCTTCGAAATTATTTAACACTTTGCGAAGCGACTTAATATCCGAAATATAACAGTTATACGTGCTATTAATTTCTGCAAAGCACTGTAAATTAATGAATGACGAAAACGAGGTAATACGTTGCCCGTTGCAACAAAAAAATCGTCCTCGTTTTCGTATCTGGCATGCAAAGTGTTTTGAAAACAAACACGTTTGTAGCATGCGATGTAGAAATGAATACAAGTGTATAGTTGTGTGTGTATACGAAACGCAATAACCTTGTAAAAAATAACGTCGAGCGTATGTACAGTCTCATTGTCGGATGTCTTGTACATGAAGTCTTTCACCACTAGTACTTAGGTAATTCAAGCATTAAATGAATAAAACTGATTAGCCAAGCAACATGCCTTCTTTCATTCAACTTCGTTCATACATACCTCCCAAATGTTAGTTAAATTAGTTATTAATTAATTTCTAACATAGGAAGTTCTCAGTAAAATAGTTCTTCGTCTATTTTTACGTTTTTTTTTTATTTAAAACTTCTCTGAAAAAATACGTTTCTCTATCAGTCCGTGGAGCATTTTATATAACACTCAATCGCACACAATTACTCTCACACACTATTTGTCTACGTAAGATTGTTCTAAAATAATTATAAAAAAAATACAATCGTCGCCATACAATATTCTTTCAAATATTCATCGTAATGAGAACAGTGAGAAGGATAAAACATCGAGTAATTAATTCGGAGAGAACGTAGAAATATTAATGTAAATTTCTCTGCAAAACAGTGGCTTGATGAACGATGATCATGTTTCACGTTTAAGTAAAAATTACTTGTAATACTATATACGCATTTACACGTCTTTCTTTATCTACAACGGACGATAACAGGTGAATCGTAATTAATTTAACGAATTACCGTGCCGTTTCTATCGAGACATATAAAAAAATATTTTCAGCGAAATAGAAACCCCGTTAAGTTTCGTGTGAAAATCGAAAGTCGACTTTTTTACGACTCGATTCAAGTTGAAGAACTTTATAATTTTAAATACGTGAGATTTTACCAATACATTTAAATATCCGCAATTGCCAGAGTCATATACTCCCTAATAGTTTTTCAATCTTTTCATTTTAGCCTCTAGCACGTAAAAAAATAATTTCCAGCGTGTATATTACAGCGAACCAAATTTCAATGAACTCTCGTTAAAAACGACTACCGAAACGTCTGAACCATTTGTCATAAAAAAAAAATACTTAGACCACATTCGACACTTTACACAACGTGAACGTGGTTCCGTTTATAAATACTCCCAAAGTACAAAACTACGTTACGAGAAAACAAAGATGAGAACAATTTAGAATCCAAAGATACCATTTTCATCCAACCAAAGAATATCCAACGTGATTAATATTATTTCCAAAGTATCTCACAGCTTCCAAAACAATACTAATCACCTTAAAACCTCTCTAATCGAACCAAAAAGCCTGGAAATACAGATGAATCGAAAATTAAAGCTTGTCTACATTGCGAGCCAGGTGGTCAAGCTCGGAGACGATAGCCTTGGGGAGGTCATCGCCGACCTGGGCGTCGAAGTAGTTCCTCAGGTCGTCGACCTCTTTCTCCCAGAAACTTTTCGGGAGCCTGAACAGCTCGTCCAGGTCTACGTTCTCCTCGATGTTCTCCAGGTTGAGGGACTCCTTTTTGGGCAATAGACCAATGGGGGAATCCACGGCGATATCTTCACCTTCGACCCTGCGAAGTATCCAGTCCAGGACGCGGGAATTCTCACCGAATCCTGGCCACAGGAATTTACCGTCTGAATTTTTTCGGAACCAATTAACGTGGAATATGGCGGGGAGTTTAGCATTTTTCACGTCTGCCATACTGAGCCAGTGGTCCAGGTAGTGGCCGAAGTTGTAGCCGAAGAAGGGTCGCATTGCGAACGGGTCGTGCATTATTACTTTTCCCTGCGAAAAATTTAAATAAGTTTAATTAAGGTTAAGTTGAATTATATTTAAGTTTAACTAAATTTAATTAATTTAATTAAAAATTTAATTAGTAAGAGAAGGTCAAAATTAATTCTGTGGAACCGATTTTAAATCCACGTAGAAACATGATAGGAATATATCTCGCAGAATTATCGATCAGGATTTGAATCGTAGCTTTTGATTAAAATCAATCTGCCCGATTCAAACATTTCGAATATCTAATTTTATCGCTTTATCGTGTCGGGCGATAATATCTCTTATCACTTTTTGATTTCTTGTGTCCACAAATGTGTGCTACGGTTTTAACATTTATCTCTGTGAACGTAAAATATATTTGCCAAAAAAGAAAAAATCATCACCGACATTGACTACAATGACGAGATTATTTACTTCCTGAATTCAAAAAATCTACCTGGTGTTCGGCGGCAGCGGTGGCTTCAGATCTCATACTCGCGCCAATAAATACACCGTGTTGCCAATTTCGTGCCTGATAAATCAAAGGAACACCTTCGGGTCTTCTACCACCGAAAAGTATGGCGTCTATGGGAACCCCCGTAGGGTCTTCCCATGCTGGATCGATTATGGGACACTGTTTCGCCGGGGAACAGAATCTGGAGTTCGGATGTGCAGCTGGTGATTTCGATCCGCGGAACCACTTGTTGCCTCTCCAGTCTGTGATCTGTGGGATTTATAAAAAAAAAACATTAGAATTTTTATGGGTTTACTTAGTTGTTGAAGTAAGATATTTTTAATGTAAATTTTGTAAATTGATGGTTTCTTTCAATAAAGTACTTCAACTTTTAATTAGTTTTATCAGTTATCAAAAGTTTCTCGAGACACTCAAGATTAGTGTTTATAGGTTCTTGATAAGGGAAAAAAAGACACTTGATATGTCACATTAGATTATTCTGATCAGTAGTTTTTTGTCTTTCAAAATATTACACACATTTGCAAATAATCAATATCAATATTTATCACACTATACGATTAATAATATAATTAACATCCCCTAGAAGATTCAATTCAAAACTATTAATTTTAATAAAACTTAATTTTAAATAATAAATAATTATTCAATTAACTTATCCAAGAATTATTTTTGTTATTATTAGAAACTCAACTTTTAAGTTATCAATTGTAATAAATCTCTTAAATTTGAAAATTATTTCCGTAATACAAAAGCAAATAATTCCTAACAACTTCCTTTCCACCCAATTCCCCAGAAGTTAACTCCCTTTTCATCCCATATTCTGGAACCTAAATTACAATAATTTCCAAAAATGACTATTTTCGTGACTCACATCAACGTCCTCGCTAATTTCCTTCTCCATTCCCTGCCAGAAGACTCCTCCGTCGCTGGTAGCAGCAACATTGGTAAACAGGGTGTCCTTGAAGATGGTTTTCATGGCGTTCGGATTCGTCGACCAACTAGTTCCCGGTGCAACACCGAAGAATCCGTTCTCGGGGTTGATCGCCCGCAACCTGCCGTCCTTGTCGAAGCGCATCCAGGCGATGTCGTCCCCGACACACTCGATTTTGTAACCAGGAAGTGTTGGTTGCATCATCGCCAGGTTGGTCTTTCCGCAGGCGCTGGGAAACGCGGCTGCGATGTAGCGTTTCTTACCCTTGGGGTTCGTGATACCCAGGATCTAGAAAAGGAAACATCGATACAGAACTCCTGGACAATCGGATAACCTTGAAAACGTGATTTTTCGCGAGATAATTGGTAATGGAACGATTGGAGTCCAGCGATGGTCGCTGGACAATTGTTTCGGTTGTGCAGAGAAGATTATTGGAGACTCGAATGTTGTGGATTTCAGAAAATGGGGCTCGAATGTACTTTTTTATTTAAATTTTGATTTTTGTTAATTATTCGGAGAATAAGGATAATTGTTTTGAAAGTGGTGTAAGTCCAATTTTGAAAAATAATGAGATATCACGTTATTTCTACTAAATTTAGTGTTAACTTTTTATTTATAAAGAGAAAAAAAGCGAGAAAAAAATGGACTTACATCACTTTCAAAATAAATGGTCTATATAATGAAATTTAGAATTTTTTTAGAAATTTTATGTGCGACGAATTGAAAAGGAGATTGATAACTGGTTGTTTGAAACGTTAATTTTGATTCGATTGTGAAAAGATAAGTGATATTCTGTGAGAAGTTGTGAATTTGCTAATAATTATTGGAAATAACTGAGGTTCATTGAAATCCATTGAGATTCGTTAAATGAAATTATCTTTGCAATTATGTGGTCCTTAGAAATTTAAAATCAGTTGAATGTAAACTTATTGCATCGTCAATAAACGATGGACCAATGAAAGTATTGCTAATTCGAGTGGAGGCAGAAGTCACAGAGATGCTTTAGAAAAATTCATGTTTTTAAAGAAAGAAACGTAACTCAAAAGAAAAAGGAACAAAGTTACAGAGTTTTAAAACACGTTCGTGACTTCTCCCGCGTTATCATTCAAACATACAATATACACTTTACAGTAATGGTATTCAAATATGTGCAGCGGGTAAGAAAAAAGAATCTCCGAACAACTCGTGAACAAATGTGAAAAACATTCGAAACAGTGAAAAACTACTATTCACTTCCGAAGAAATATAAAACACAATCAAATCTGTACGTCTGTATTGAATCACAACAAACCCAATAAATAATCACAAAAGTTACTAGTTCGTATAATCAGAAAAACTTATCTAGCTAGAACGATCCAGAATAGATCTACAATCGTTCTAACCAGATAAGTTTTTCTGATTATATAAATTCTATACATATATACGATCGTTAATATTTAACATTTCATTATTAAAGTTACTAATTATCAGTTTCTCGCAAATTTCAAATTTGAAATCTTTGTAATTTTAGGTTGTAAACATATTAAAGCTTGGAAATTTCAGGATTTAAACATTTTAAAGCTTGGAAATTTCAAATTGTTCAAATTTTAAAGCTTGGAAATTTTAAAGCTTAGAAATAATTCAAAGCTTGGAAATTTTAGAGTGCCAAAGTTTCAAAGCTTGGCAATTTCAAGTTATTAATTTTAAAGCTTGGAAATTTCAAATTGTTAAAATTTTAAAGCTTGGATTTTCAAAGCTTGGAAATTTCAAAGCTTGAAAATTTCAAATTGTTAAAATTTTAAAGCTTGGATTTTCAAAGCTTGGAAATTTCAAAGCCTGGAAATTTCAAAGCTTGGAAATTTCAAATTGTTAAAATTTTAAAGCTTGGATTTTCAAAGCTTGGAAATTTCAAAGCCTGGAAATTTCAAAGCTTGGAAATTTTAGAGCGCCAAAGTTTTAAAGCTTCTGAATTATATGACTTTTCTGATTATATGAATTCTACATATACGATCGTTAATATTTAACATTTCATTATCAAAGTCACTAACAAACACACAGAATCACCCCTTGCATTTTACATTTCCCCAGATCAGAAACATCTTTTCACCCTCTCAAAATGTTTTTCACACTCCCTTCACCTTTCATCGTCCCAACAATTATTTTCTTTTACACGTCGCACCTGAAAATAACTAATCATTTATATCAATGGTGACTTCCACGTAGGAAAAAATACACACGATAATTATCGTATAATTACGTACGAGCATATGCTCAGCGAGCCAGCCCTCGTCCCTAGCGATCGTGGAACCGATTCTCAAGGCAAAGCATTTTTTGCCTAACAACGAATTGCCGCCGTA
The DNA here is from genome assembly GCA_917499265.3 of Mimumesa dahlbomi. Classification (NCBI taxonomy): domain Eukaryota; kingdom Metazoa; phylum Arthropoda; class Insecta; order Hymenoptera; family Crabronidae; genus Mimumesa; species Mimumesa dahlbomi. The sequence continues at coordinate 10,774,149 of OU824120.1, read as the reverse complement.
TCCGCTTCCGTAGGAGACAATCTCGTTTTTGGCGGGTCTGTGTAGGATAATCGTCCTCTCGGGATCGCACGGCCACGAGGGGTTCACAGCGACATTCGTGTCGTGCTTTGGAACACCAACGGAATGCAGACATTTGACGAAGTCGCCGTTGCCGAGTGCCTCGAGGACTTTTACCCCGATTCTGGTCATTATCCTCATCGAGCAAACGACATAAGCGGAGTCTGTGATCTCTATTCCTATTTTCGAAAGGGGCGAACCCACTGGACCCATACTGAACGGGATAACGTACATTGTACGTCCTACATGATAAAGGAATACACACACATATTTTTGTTTGTTTTTCTGCCAGGTTTCAACACAGTGTTCAATAGCGAAATTTCATGCTTTTGTTTCGTATCGTTTTTTCTTTTATTATTTGGGAACAAAGAGTTAGTTGTTTCTGTTTTTTTTTTTCTTAGATGTTTTGGGTCCATTTAGACGAGTTGATTTTTTTTTATTTCGATTGAGTCTATGTATCGAGGTTCAATGGTCAGTTAAAAGGTAACTGTAAAAACTGGAATTTAGGGAAAGAGGGAATTTACGCGAAAAATTTTGGTGTGTCTAACCGTTAGGATTTAACTGTGAATTAGAAGATTTAGAGAAATTCAGGGTTTTATGGGAATGTATTTTTGTAGAGGTGTTTTAATTGACTGTTGAACTTTGATAAAGGTTTCAATCGGAATGCGAACCGATCGTCTGAATGGACTTTTGAGAAAAATAGAATTTCTGTTCGAAAGTTTGATTTTGGACGTAGAATCAGTGTACTTAACAATTTACAATGAAATTATTTACGATATCCTGTATAATAAATTAAAAAATATGCACAAGTACTATTACTACTATACCACTAACAGATAATCAGATAATTTGTTGCTGTTCGTATTTCTACGTTTAAAAAACCCAAGTTTTTTCTTTCGGTACAATTCAGAAGCAGGTACTTTCGATTAACAAAAAATTACTATAATTAACAAACAATCCTGTTAACGCTAAAAGAACAGCGTTTAAGAGAATTGATAATCAAATGATTCGAACAAACTGAGTCGTCAAATTTCCATTTCGAACGACATGCAATTCGCGAGAAACAAAAATTAACAAAAAAAAAAACTCTATCGCAAACATCAAGAGTAATTTCAACGGAGCTTCTTACTGACCTTTCATACATCCCGGAAACCGTTCCAGGATAGCTTTGTCCATGTCGATCGGTGAGATCCAGTTGCCCAGTTCCCCGGCGACTCCATTGCGTGTCGTCGGGATAGTGTCGCGTTTGATATCCGTGCTAATGAAAGTGCGTTTTTCAACGCGAGCCACGTCCGCAGGGTTCGTTTTCGCCAACCAGCTAAAATTTAATTCAGAACCATTGAAGCACCATCGATCTCACATAAGAAAAACTATTTATTAACTTTTCCCAAAGGGGAATTCTCAGTTACATATTTCGATTGAAGAAAATTCGATAAAATTTGAAAACATTCAATACAATTTTGATGAAATTCTCTAAAGTTCTCTAAAGTCCTCTAAAGTTCTATAAAGTTCTCTGAAATTCTCTGAAATTCTCTAAAGTTCTTTAAAGTTCTCTAAAGTTCTTTAAAGTTCTTTAAAATTCTCTTAAATTCTATAAATTTCTCTTAAATGCTATAAAATGCTATAAAATTCTATAAAATTCTATAAAATTCTATAAAATTCTATAAAATTCTATAAAATGCTATAAAATGCTATAAAATACTATAAAATTCGATAAAAAGTTTTCGTTCGTCGGAACTTTACGCACCAATTTTCATATTTCGGCAGTGGCACGATCGTCTGGTTCTTCTCCAGGAGTTTCAGCATCTGCGCGTACTCCAGGTCGCTGCCATCGCAGATGTAAATGTCCTTTGGGCAGCAAATCTGCGCGCATTCCTCGATGTACGAGCGGATCTTCGGGGAAAGCGGCTCCGAGAGGGTGTTCAAGAGGGGAGACTTCCCCAGGTAGTCGTATCCGTTCTTGATGGAGGGACTTTTAGCGGCGTGGGTCACCACGAACCGCGGCACCCTTAAATATACAGAAAAAAATCATTAAATGATGAATTAAATTAAATTAAATTACTTCAATTAAATTTCTATTTTTTTCCGACTAAAATAAAGTACATAACAGGGATATAGTGAACATAGATTTAAATATTGATTTAATCTATAATTTAGAAATATTATTAATATAATAAAAAGAAAGAAAATTGAGAAAATTAAAAATTGGAAAAATAAGAAATAATTTAATTAGTTTATCGATTTTTAATTTGACAGTAGAAATTATCGCACGTGTGTTAAGAAATTGATGTTCCGAATTCTGACAAGTTAAATTAACACGTAATTTATACAAATGCTAATTAACTCCATTCCTCTCTGTTTACAAACCGTTGTTTTGCTGGAAGTGATTTCGTATGCAAAAGATTCTGGACAGGAACCATTGATTCCTTGATCCAAAGGTGTTCCGACGAGTAATAATAAGTATAATAGCTAGTGAGTCATAGTAACAGGTGGTTCTACAGGCCGCTTCACGGCCATCGGAACCTTGCCGAATTTAAAAAACAATTTTCACATCGCGATTGTATCGCGCGACCGACTGGTGTTTTTGCGGTTTTGACACTGTTTGGTCTCGGATGACGTTAGAACGTAAGAAGGTTGCAGAATATACGGGCTATGCGTTACGTATTACGAGAGATTGCATGCGTGCAGGCACGTACAGAATCGATAGTCGCCTTATAAGCGATTTCTTTAAAGTGAAACTGCGATTTTCAATCACGTTTTTCGTAGAACGTTGAGAATAGAATGTTTGGAAATATCAGATTGCAGAAATTTTAAAGCTTAGAAATTTTAGATTGTAAAAATATTAATGTTTGGAAAATTGAGGACTTTAAAATTTTTAAGTTTAGAAATTTCTGAGCGTCAAAGTTTCAAAGCTTGGAAATTTTAGAGCTTGGAAATTTCAAGTTATTAAAATTTCAAAGCTTGGAATTTCGAAGCCTGATAATTTGAAAGTATGGAAAATTCAAAGCTTGGAAATTTTAGAGCACCAAAGTTTTAATGCTTAGAAATTTCAAAGCTTGGCAATTTTAGAGCGCCAAAGTCTCAAGCTTAGAAATTTTAAGTTATTAATTTCAAAGCTTGGAATTTCAAAGCCTGAAAATTTGAAAGCCTAGAAAATTCAAAGCTTGGAAATTCTAGAGCTTCTAATTTTTAAAGCTTAGAAATTTCAAAGCCTGGAAATTTCAAGTAATTAATTTCAAAGCTTGGAAATTTTAGAGCACCAAATTTTTAAAGCTTAGAAATTTCAAAGCCTGGAAATTTCAAAGTGTTCAAATTTTAAAGCTTGGATTTTCAAAGCTTGGAAATTTCAAAGCTTGGAAATTTTAGAGCGCCAAAGTTTCAAAGCTTAGAAATTTCTGGGCGTCAAAAAGTTTCGAAGCATCGAAGTGTCTGCACTCTGAAATTTCAATTTGCAAAGATAACCCAACATTGCGAAAATGTATGAAACAAGTGCAAGTATGTACAAAAGCAGTGACGATCGAGCTGTTGACATTTAACTAAAATATTCTTCCGCGACGTAACGTCTTTAATTTGCGTCACAAACAAACGCACCGAGTACGACATCGCAATTTTGCGCGACAATCTCGCCGAACGGTACGATTAGAATTTTTCGAAACAGTCATGCAAAATATTGATTTTGCGATAAGGAAGTGTGAACGAATCTCGCGAAATAAAACGAACCGTTTACAAGGTACACATTTCCGATAATAAAGGATCTCTAAATCGTACGCGTTGCTTCCAAGAAAAATCGATCGTATTATTCAACCACTTAGCAGATTTTTATTCGACTCTGCCAATGTTTCTTAAACTCACTTCGTTCCAAAGGAAACCTTACGCTTTAAAATCGAATTACTCGATACCGTAGAAGTTCCAATTCAAATCAGATAATTATCTTAACACCTGTCCTAGAGAATCCATAAAAAAAACTAAACTGACACTCTTAATTTCTAAAAAAATTCATTTAGAAACTCAATCAATCTCACCCAATTTTCCTCCCTAAAAAAAAAGATAAATCTTAACTTCAAAAACTTCATTATTCACATTAAACCCACAGATGATCTACTAGGAAATTAAACACGAATAAATAATCAAAAAAGCACCCAAACAAATAAAAAAGAAAAAAAAAACAATATTTCCCGCACAAAAAAAACACTTTTTCCAACGAGAATAGTAACAATAAGGTAAATTTCAAGTTATTAATTTCAAAGCTTGGAAATTTCAAGTTATTAATTTCAAAGCTTGGAAATTCCAAGCTGTAAAAATTTCAAAGCTTGGAAATTCCAAGCTATACAAATTTCTAAGCTTGGAAATTTCAAGCTGTACAAATTTCAAGGCTTGGAAATTTCTGAGTGCCAACGTTTCAAAGCATAGAAATTTCAAGTTATTAATTTTAAAGTCTGGAAATTTCAAGCTGTACAAATTTCAAAGCTTGGAAATTTCAAGCTGTAAAAATTTCAAGCTATACAAATTTCAAAGCTTGGAAATTTCAAGCTGTACAAATTTCAAGGCTTGGAAATTTCCGAGTGCCAACGTTTCAAAGCTTAGAAATTTCAAGTTATTAATTTCAAAGTCTGGAAATTTCAAGCTGTACAAATTTCAAAGCTTGGAAACTTCAAGCTATACAAATTTCAACACTTCACATTTTACCACAAACGTGTCAGGGTGTTCTCCAATCATTCCCTCCATTATTTACATAACAAATCGATCATCGTATCAATCGAAACGAAGAAATATCTCCTCAGAAAATTCCAAGTACCTTTAAAACCTTGTTTTTAAAAGGTAACTTGCATTTCTAAATTACCGCGCACGCTCACGTGTTTAAATTTAAAAGCCCAAATATTAACAATAGCAAAACATAACTACTCACTAGACGATAGCTGATTTAAATGCCCAAATATTAACAATAGCAACACAATACTCACTGGGGATAGCAAACGTCGACGGCGTGCGGCATCCCGACGGTTTTCCCGGCTGCTGGAACTGGACCTCGACGTGTTAGACTCGTGTATCGTGCCGTCTGCTGATCGACCTTGAGGACATTGACCGACTTAAGAGCTCGAAGGTAGCTGGCGCATCTGAGACCGTCGTCACCTTTTATCGTCGTCGCGAAAACAGAGAACCGTCTGCTGCCTCTGAAGATGATCCCCGTGGTCCCGACTACGCTCGACCAGCGAACACAATTGACTCTCCCCGACATATCGTTCGTACGGTTCTACCGGTCGCTTATATACGATGTCCGTTAGGTATCGTCGAGCCCTAGGAGTACCGTCTGCCTATTGGTCGTTCGCTTGGACTTCCGGTGAACACGAAATCGAGGGAGGAGAAGGAGGAAAGGGGGGGAGGGGATGACAAAACGGTCAGACGATCGGTCCGGACTTCGGATCAGTCGTTTGTGAATCGACTGCCGCGATTGGCCTCGTGGTAACACTGTACACTTCTATTTTTTTTTATTTTTTTTCTAAGTTTTTTAAAAATTATTATTATTATTATTATTATTATTATTCTTTCACGTTGAGATATCCGGAGAGACAACGACTACGACTACGATGGAAATTTCGCACTGTTTCGTTACCGAATACGGAGAGATTTATTAAACAGAGAGAGAAAAAGAGAGAGAGAGAGAGAGAAACACCGTGAAAAGGGGAAACCACGTCGAAGTGTCTGCGTCGACTGACTGTCACGACGTGTGGCGGTTAACTAGAGCACCCGGACGACTGGTAGATAATTAACGTTCGTAACGAGACTCCCACAGAGCTAGGACCTTTTTTTTTTCTTAATTATTTTTTTTTTATCTTTTCAACTAACGTACGGTAAGATGTTTTATTTCCCTGATGAGATCGCAGTGGTAAAGAGTGAAATTCACACGACACCGGAGACGTTCCAGTAGTAAGTACGATGTTTCACACTCAAAGTAGTAGTGGTCGATGTTTGAAAACAATCCTAAAGGTGAAAAAATGGTATTTCCCCCGTGGGAATATTTAAACGGGAGGAGAAAATCGCGTAACAACGTTCGGTTAGACGGATACAAGTGGACTGGAGTCACCGCCGGAGACAGTCGTTCCCGGTAGTGGAAAGTAAAAGCAACGGCGCGATTAATCGGGCCCACACTCGTATTAAAACGAAATCGTTGCCGGTCGGGTTTTATACTGAAAGCGTTAGTGCACTTTTGCTCTTCTATTTTTGCGCGAACTCTCTCGCTTTCCGCTATCTAGCTCACGCGCGAGCAATGTTCCTCTATTCGAGGTTTCGCGTGTTTATCTGCGGATGTTTTTTAACGGACTTTGAGGAACGATTTCAACGCACGTATGTATGGGATCGTTGGATAAATTTCTGGAGGGAAATTATTAGAAGGTCTGGTGACTTTGTCGTGGGATTTTTGGAAAGAGACGGTTTGACAATTTGAGAACGATCGAGAGGAAATTTTAAGGTTGAAGGGGAGTTATTAAGATAGAGGATTATTGGGGATCGTTGTATTGTTAAATGTTAAATTTGATCAAAGTGGATTGTTAAGTTATAGAAAATTTGTTGGTATAAAAAGTGGAGAGGGAAGGCAGTCGAATAGTAAGTGGTTCTTGTTATTGATTTTCGAAAACTGTAAAATAAATGTCAAAGCTTGGAAATTTCCAAGCTTGGAATTTGAAGTTATTAAAATTTTAAAGCTTGGAAATTTCAAGCTGTAAAACTTTTAAAGCTTAGAAATTTTAGAGCGCCAAAGTTTCAAAGCTTAGAAATTTCAAAGCTTGGAAATTCCCAGCTGTAAAATTATCAAAGCTTAGAAATTTTGGAGCGTCAAAGTTTCAAAACTTAGAAATTTCAAGCTATTAATTTCAAAGCCTGGAAATTTCAAGTTATTAAAATTTCAGGATTTCAGATTTTACCACAAACGTGTCAGGTGTTCTCCAATCATTCCCTCGATTGTTTACGTAACAAATCGATCATCGTGTCAAGCGAAACGAAGAAATGTCTTCGCAGAAAATTCCAGTGCCTTTAAAATCGCGTTTTTAAAAGGTAAGTTGTGTTTATAAATTACCGCGCACGCTCACGTGGCTGATTTAAAAGCCCAAACACAACTCACTCAGCAAAATTCTCGATTAAAAGACACACTTTACACTGTGAACGACGATTTATTAATTAATAGAACACTCGTGCGAATATTACGGCGTCCATGATCGAATTTCTTAGCGAAATTAAACCACCTAGTTTTAATAGAATACATGTGGGACAAGCGTATCTTCAAAACTGTAGAATAGCCACTTTCGAATCTATGTTAATTAGCGTTGCGAATGTTTGCGGAGAAATTTAGAACTATTTGTCCACCTGTGTGTGTCTGTGTATATATGATCCTTTTCGCACAGTATTGTATTATTTATTACAGGTAAATTAAGCGAATCTAATCAATTATACTCATATTACTCGCCTTGTAAAACTGTGATACAAAAAAGTGAATAAAATCTGATTTTACAATGAAAATGTAAACTGTCTACGATTTATTTTCACAACAAATTCCCTAGAAGTGTATTCCTTAAACAAAAAATGCTAAATACAGTATCTTTTTAACACTCAGCTACCTATTATTGTTGCAATTATTATGAATTAAAAGAACATCAATAGTAAAGATATTAATTGTTATAAAAAACTACAAAAAACGAGGGATTTAAAAAAAAATCGAGGAAATGATTTAGATGTTACGGATACAAAAAAAACAATCAATTTGAAAAAAGATTACCCTCTTACTAGTGTCTGATAACTATTTTCCTCTATACGCACTTATGTACTGTCGCATATACTATACACGAGTATTACTCGTTAATTTAGTCCGACTTGTCGAACGGATAATTGCCGTTTATGCAAGAACCCGTTCCGATTCGCCAAACTCGGCGCAAAAGTAACGTTTGCAGGCCGGATAAAATCTGGACCGATTAAATTTATAAAAAATTAACACGAGCATTTAATCGCCAAGTTAAACCGTCGAAATACGAAATACATTATCGAATCGTAAATGTAACGTGACTTTGGTTTAGTTCCGATATGATTTCATGTTGTGAAATTGTCACGTGTATCTGCTACGATTGATTAAATGAAAAACAAGAGTTTGTTATTGTTTTAAATCGCGGATAACGTATAAATAAACCACTGGCAAGTGACATAACAAATTTTGTAACAAATATCGAATTCATTATTCACCACCCTAACGCGATACTAATTGTGTTTCAAACTTTTATTTACACTTTTGTTAAATTTTAATCCAACGATTATCAATTAAACTCATAATTTATAAGATAAATAAATATGTTTTTTTTTGTATTAACTACATATGATTTAAATTTGGATATAAAATAGTTTCAGTTGAAAGATTTGATGTTTAATACATACTCAACGATACGGACGAACGATAAGTATTTGGAAATGGTAAAAAAAAATAAAAATATTGAACTACATTTAATATCAATTTATACACATCGCAAGCACGGAGCAGAATTCTTCTGGAGATGAGAATTATTCGTATTGACACATATACAATGCTCGATGGTACGCTCGTATCTAATCGACGAGGCAGTAGTTCAAAGTATAAGTATCAAAACGTTGCCAGAACGCTGGCCAAACACCAATAGAAATCCTCGATTCCCTCGAGATAGCAGAAACAAAGCGAATTTTTTTCAGAAAACCCAACAATAAATTGTTTCGAGACACTAACACCGATTCATCCAATCAAAATTAGTATTAATCCTATCAATTATTAAACGATACAACAAATCACTTGTTAATCACTTTCCCCTCCTAATGACCTATTAATTAAAAAATGGAAATTGTCAAATTCTTTTAACAAACTCACAGTATTGCTAATTACAAACGGAAATGTGTAAATTAATTAAAATGTAGCCAAGATTAATTATTAGTATTTAGTAAAATATGTTTTAGAGGGTGTCAATTTTTTAAAAATGGTGGGAAAGAAAGATTTCAAAATCAATGGGAATAAAGAGTGAGAAATTAACGCTGGATTTTCGCGAACGGCACACAGAATTTTCTGAAACGTTTTTTCAACGTCGCAATGATGGAATAGACATTGTCATTTTGCCGGGCATTATCGCGGGAAATGTCGGATTTATGAATTATCGCGTCCAGACACTTGCTGGACTACGGACCAGGCCAGTAGCGGATTCCATCATGGAGTTGTACATCCATATTCGAACCAACTCCCATCGAAAAATCCCATCCACCACAATTCCATCAATTCCCCGAAATTCCCAATAAAAGTTCCGAGGCATAAAAAATAAAAAAAAGTGCTCCGAAGATGTTCAAACCACGTGACAGTGACATACACACACAAACACACACGTATAGGGAAAGTGTAATTAACAAACCGTTTAATTAAAAGTCACAGGCAGATAAACTTGACGAATGGAAAATCTAAAGTGCGACAATTTCCACGTGAAATTAATATAAAAAAAAATTAAGAAAAAGTGAAAAAGAGACTCGTCGTTATATAAGTAATTATACTTAAAAATTTTAAAGTACTACCTAAAAGGTGAAAAATAGTTAAAAGAAACTTAATTTGAATAAATAAATTTTTAATAAATAAATCAATTCTATTAGTTTGTAATGCTAAAGATGTGTTTTAAGAGAGTGGAGAAATAAATTTGTACTTTGATCCACGCCGCCAGACGTATATTTCATTGTTTACCGAAGTCTCCCGAACAACCTCGCACTTTGTTTGTGTTATATTAAGTACCACCGGTTGTCGGCGAGTTTAATCGTGGGAGTGATTAATACACCCTGAATAAGGGATCGCGGGTATATGTAACGGTAAATACGAGACATCCGGACGGTTTCCACGAAAAACTTGATTGTCCGGGTAGACTTCAGACCCGTTTGTTCCGTTGTCACGTGTCCAGCTCCGATGCGTAGAAGATTGATTTCAATTAATTAAATCGGATTAATTAAGTCTCGCGTATGTTTTTTTTATTGACATTAGAAAAACACACGTCGATAAAACGGGATGTTTGTAATCGAATTCTTAAATTGCGTCGAATAGACGTCTGGTTAATTTCGTTAAATATAAATATCGATTATTATTTATTATTATTAATTAATTTACCCTGGCCTCTGTAACGATCTAAAACCTTTAAATAAAATTGAATTTACATACAATGAAAAACTCACCCATCCACAGTGGGGAACATATTTATTGTTATTGAAAAATTGGTCCAACGTTTCGGCCCTGTTTAGGACCCTCTTAACCTTTCTTTTTTAAAAAATATAAAATAAAATATAATATCGGAAACATAGTATAAGTGAAAAATAAACTAAAAAATTGGATATTTGTGAATATTACCCATATTTTGTTGTAATTAATAAATCATGTTTTAAATTATATGAATCACTATACATATTATTAAAAATTTATGTAAACACTTTTGTTAGGAACATACTTAGTCCATTATTTATTATTAGCTGAATAATTGATACGAATGATTTTTTTTTAACGACAATGTAAATATGGATTTAATCCAACGTCTGGCTTGTCTGTTTACTTATTCTTCGTGAAAATAGTCACTCGTCATCCAAGGAAACATTTTCCTGCGAGTTTATCGCCGGTTTTAATATTGTCCCTTATCGCACGCACTTAATTAATCGACGTTCTTGCGAGTGACCACTGAATTCGCCGCGGATTGTGTAAATTAAAATGGTAATAATAATGCGAAAGATTCACGCAAAAAAAATAAAATAAAAAAAAGCGGTAAAGATAAAAGGATCATGACCGCACACTTTTTCGGTCAAACGATAACGCTTTTGTCTTGAAAACTGTGCGTTCAATACAAACGCGAAATTTTTGTGCGTGTGTTTTTTTAAGACCATCTTTATTTTTGTTTTTTATTTAAACAGTCGCACAACTATCTATATATCTCGCGACTAATTAGACCACGCGGATAATTGCGAGTCGCTTTAAAAAAAAAAAGATTTCGACGCGGCGTCGCGACGCTCGAAATAACGCGATATTTTTTTTTCATTAACTTCGCAATGCAAAACGTGGGTTGTCGTAGTCGCGGACCGCACCTCGATAGTCTCTGGTGAACGTGCCTTTCAGAAATGCGAGTGCGAATCAACGTGAATTGCACTCACGTCGATAGAAACGCGAATTTTCTCATTCAACGATTGAACGTTCGTTCGAAAAGTAATTTCTTTAACACTAGAACCACCGAGGATCATTTTGCTATGTCTAAAAACCTTGGATAAATATATTTGAGCCGTATAATTATGAAAATGGTCTAAGTCGATATTTTTAAAAAATTAAAGTCTTGATAATTTATTAATAAATGTTTCAAAACCTTTAAAAAACGTAATATCCAAAAATTTTTCAAAATTGATTTAGATCACTTACAAAAAGGGATAGTAAATTGATCGATTTAATTAATTTACATAAAATAGAGACACGGTGATGAAAATTTCAGAAAATGCATTATTATAAGTGTAAACAATTTCACTGAGAAATTAAGAACTAGTTATTCTGACTGCCTTGGTAGTTCTAGTTTTAATAACTTTGTTTAGAGAGTGATTTCTTTTGAACAAATTACCAAACGTTCAGAGTCGACGGGGTTTGTTAACGTTCCATTCCCGGAACTGTGTTAAATAATTGCAAAACACATATTTACTTTATTGACAACCGAATTGCCTCAGAAACGGAGATTAGCGTTATTTGGTAGGCAAAAGTTCAATTACCCGAACGATAATCTCTCTATTCCTCGTATTAACGTGACCATATATGTTTAGATAAACAAAATAGACACTCTGAGATCCAATATAATATATATATATATATACATATATCTTTGAACTACATAATATTTATATGAAATAAAATAGACATCTTTCAAATCGAACATTGTAAATCATTTTCCTTGTTTCTTTAATTACAGATAATTAATCTAACTGCAATTTTCCTTAATTCTCTCCAAAATATCACACATGATAATACCATAAACACAAATCGAATTTTCACATTGGCAAAAAAGGCCGTTTTATGGGGTTTCTTATTTTTCTGTTATTTATATTCATATTATATTTCGCGGGATTTATTTGAAAATCGTTCTCCATAGAATATTGCCGCGTGTCAAATGTTATCGTGATAACAAGCGATCCAGGAAAGTGTAGACAAAGATCGACGAGTTGGACTGTGTAATGTCAAGCGATAATGCCATTTAATATCTACCTGACCCCTTTGAATCTTCCGCAAGTGTTAGAGGTTGAAATGCTGGACCTTGTCGTGTCAAGCGATCGTGTCAACCGATTTGAATTAATCTCCCGGGTTTTAATGCCGCCACGCTGTAACGGTCTAGAATAAAGTTCAATTTAAAAAATTGGAACGTCATTTCTCGTCGCTCGCCAGCTCAACAATCGACAAGTTCTTACGATCGATGATCGATCGTCGATCGTCTCGTTTCCCCGTTGAAAATTGCACGCGAAATTTCTGACGCGTGTGACGTCACGTAGATTAATTGAGAACAATTTTTTGCGGGTAAATATGCGTTTGAAAAAATCCGATTAAATTGAATGTACTTTTTATCGGAGTGTATTCAATTTTTTTAGATACTTTGATTGTTGATTTAATGAGAAATTTAAATATATATGTGATATAAAGTGAAGTTTTATGAATTTTGTAAAAATTGTACGAAATGATTAAGAAAAGTGGGGATTGATAATTCTACCCCTTTGATTTTAATAAATCTTTTTGTAAAGTTGTTTATGTAATATATTCAGTTATGATTTTTACGGAGAAATAACAGTGGGTTGACCATCTCGCGAATGTAAATACGACTGGTTAATTAATCAGTCTGGATAATCGTGAAATCGGCAAAACACTTTATGTAATTCATAAAATTTCTATAATTAACATTTATGCGAATTCTAAGATATGTGGGACATAGGAATCAAACGGAAATCTTTGCCATTTAATTTCGCATGATACTTCTAAAATTATTCCTCCCAATCGGAACCAACGAATCAACGAATATTTTTTAGAATAAATGATTCGATCCATAAAAAAAAATAATTTGCTCCCTAATTGATGCAAAAACACAAAATTTCATTGGGAAATACCATGATACACGATTCTCCCCACCAAAACACTTCATTTCTTAATTATTTTCAATTAAGATAACCGTGTACGCGAGATTTAGATTACAATTTTATAAATTTCAATGACGGTCAAACGAACGATTTAATTGATTCATAAGAGATACTTTTAAATTCGTTCAAATTGTAGTCGTCTTGTTTGGACAACCAAGCAAATATTATACATATCGATCCCGTGAAACTACTGTTTACAATAGCAATCGTGTTTATTTGCCAACGTCATTAATCGTGCGTCGAATCGAAGCGTTATCGACAAATCGATTAGTAGACATCGAACATTAAATTCCAATCCTCCAGGTTTTTCACAAATTCGAACATTGTACCATTGTATTAGTCCCATGTCTTTTTTTTGCCCGATAACGACGGAATTTAATAAGATTAATTATTTCAGATATCGCGATATTTACGTGGCAGAAGCTTTCGGTGAAAGTTGCGATCGTCGCAGATAATCAAAAAGCTTCCGATAAAAAAAATCTCTTGACTTCAACTTTGAAAACGTGTTTACACAAAAAATCATTAATTAATGTAATCGTAATTTCAAACACAGGCGAAATTTGTGCCTGTAATTATGAAAGTGGTCTAAGTCAATTTTTAAAAAATTTTTAAAGGTTTTAAACAAGTTTTTTAAAGGTATTGAAACATTTATTAATAAATTATCAAGACTTTCATTTTGTTTAAATATTCACTTACACCACTTTCATAATTATGGGCACATTTAATTACTTTTTCCCCCGTGTCTTTAATAAAAGTCTATTTTTACTTTTATTTCAAACATCATGCACAATAATTTATTTCCCCGGGTCCAGAGAGTGTAGCAAGCCACGCAGCCTCGATTTCCCGCAGACTTTCACAAAGTTCACAGAATCAGCCCCCATCGAGTACAATAATTAAATAAATACAACAATTAAAAACCATCGCCGTATTACTCTCTGATACCCACGACGATCCACAAGTTTATTTTTAAACGTGACAAAATTTCCAACGTCCCTCCCAAAAAACGTCTGATCTTAAAAATACATATTTACCAAAAAAAGACCAATTAAAATTGTCAAAAAAAAAATCAGTCCTCTTGTGCTTGCAAGGAAAATATTATCGAAGAAGCAATTACAGTAAGAGAGTCGATTATTCGCCTTCCAGTTTCATCCGGTTAGTACGAATCGAATCACGAAACACATTGTGCTTGTATTTTCTTTTTTTCGCAGATAACGAGACCGGCTGATATCTACGATATGTCAATATTCTGCATAAATATCATTTCTGCGCACACGTACACCGGTTTCTTACTAATACATTAACAGGAAAGTCGCGCGTGGCTTGACGTATCTGGAGGCTCGCCTGTGTGGCCTACGATACGCTTATCATTATTGATTGCATAACGCTGGTAGGCACGACCGTGTGATGTATATATCAACAACGATTTCATAAGACAAAAGTATTCCGATCGGACCAATGGCGTTTCACCTCGGACGGGGACCGGCTCCTTTCGAAATTTCGCGTTTTGAATATCCTTCGCGTTCCCATTATCTAGGTTTCGTCAGACCAGGCATAAATTTGCCGTAGTGTCTTTCCTGCTTCGCGATTTCTTTTCTTTTTTTTATTATACTTGGACCGTTGTTGACACGATATTGTGTGTGTATCTATTTTTTTGTTCGCTGCCATTTCGTTCGTTTGATAAAATATCTGCCCGTTCGTGGTCCAGAGATTACGGTTAGAAACGCGGATACCAGGCGGGGATTTTTTTAAACTCGCAGATAGAAACGTTTCTAAAACGTGGAAGAAATTTATTTCCAGTGCCACGATTGTTTTATATTAATTTATATTATTTTTTAATTCCCAATGGCGGGTTCAAGTATGAGTGAATAAAATTCTCTGCGGATGAATTGGAAATATATAAATCTACAGTGGCTAAAAATAGTATTCGCACGCTTCGTCGTACGAATAAACAAATGGTAAATACGAAGCGGAGATATAAACTTGTTTTAGTAAACAATATTGTTAGCGAGAACCTTGATGATCAATACTCGTTAACGAGTTTTATTTCTATCGAAGTTTTACGTTCAAATTTTGTTATTCGCGAGGAAGTGTACACTTTCGCGAAATAGAAAAACGCGATAAATTAGCAAGTTTGAGTGGTCACACCATCGCGATCAGCAATTACCGAACGACTTATCAGTTGTATTATATTATCAGATATCTTACATCCTGTTCAATGAGAAAAAAAAAGAGTATCAAAATCCAAAACAAAATTCGCGACTCCGCGGGATTTTCTGCAAATTGCGACGAGAAATTTCCAGTCGATTGTTTACGCAAATATGTTTCTATAGACCCCTCTTTCACTAGATTACAGCCGATAGAAAGTTGCTTAATGTATTTGTGATCAAAGAACCCCCTGCGACGCGTTAACGAAGTGTATAAAAATGTTATCGGTGCTCTTTAACCCCGATAATGCATAATAAAGGGGAAGAGAGCATCTATCGTCACTTTTTGTTTTACGCTTTAGAGTTGCCTCGTTACGAAACGCAGCGTCGCGAAACTGCAATGCCTGCGCAATGCAATATCTGTGACGAAAAGCAAAAATTGCAATTATAGAAAATAATATCAGAGAATTTCAAAATTCATATTAAAATATAATAAAAACCACTCGACACAGACATGAAAAAATAATAATTTTTACGCAAAAAGGATCGAAAGAGGGGTGTTCAAACAATATTTTTTACTTCGCTTTGTTTTTGACCGATGTCGAAAGCGTGTTATTATTTTCAATCTATGCAACTTCGAGCATCGTCAGATAATTTTTTTCTGCAGAAAGGTACCGCACGCATGCCGTTTGCAATCGCGTTTGTATGTAGTGGGGATCTTATAATTAGCAACAAATATTTGCAAGATCTCCCCGCGGTGTCACCGTTTTCGCTCGCGTAATTCGAAATTCTATCTACATGTCTGATTAAACTCGCGAAACATCACTGCGATATGCTAAATTTGGACGAGTTTCTTTTTCATCGTTTATCCGACGATAACGTGCATCACATTTTGTTTAGATTCGCTTTTTTTTCGTTTGTATACTAAATTTAATCTCTCCTTTTTTTAACTTCCCACTGTTACTCATGTATTTCATCCCCGAAATCCAATAAAAAGTTTTTGAAATAAAAAGTACACGTAAACTATATCTAAAACAAAAATATGTCTAATTATTATTCTATAGGTCATTTGAATTTTCGCGCCAAACGCGCAAGTGTCCCGCGAAATTCAACCCGCGTCATCTACCTTCCGCGCTACGAACCCCGTGGTGGAAAAAACACTTGCGATCTAAGCGTTGAAAACACCGTCGATACTCTTGGTTGGTTTTACGTGGTTCGCGGTACGTATCAGCTGTTCGGTGACAGTTTGCCAGCCGTAGTAGGGTGTCGAGGTTTATTGTTTGGGAAGCAATATGGCTATCTAGTGATTAGTAACAGTGCGATACGTAGACAAAGAAACAACGCAGTTCTCATGATAATTGGAGGCGCGTTGTAACGTTACACCGTAGTTTATTTAAGTAACGAGCCACGGGAATCGTTAGAATGTTGGAACTCGAGGTGGTGCCCGAAAGATCCCTCGGCTGCGAGCAGTGGGAATTTATTTTAGGCAAGTGACGAAACACATCCAACGTATCGCGCGGCAATGTCGTATTACGCATAATTTCCCTCGGAATAATTGTTCCTGGACTGGTCGCGGACGGTTTTGCCGTCGGCGACGGCAAGTTCCGCGACTTCCAGCGAGTCTTTATCGACGTTGCTGACATGACAGCACCGCGACTGGCGGATTTCGATCTATTTGTAAACACCTACTTTGACAATCGCGCGTAAACAAAGAAAATGGAGCTTATTATGAATATTTTGTTGCTCATTATGTAATTACTCTCTCTCTCTCTCTCTCTCCTATTCCGTTTCCGTGTTGACGCGCGGAAACGGGCGGACAGCTGATTGTTAGGCTGATATTTAATAATAAACAAACGTGTCAATTATGTATGCATGCCCGGGATCGATATAGATTTGACAGAAATCATATGATTTCGGGTGGATTGTTGATGATAATGTAAATTGAGACAATGACAAGTGAAGGAAACGCGAGATATAGAATTGAGTGAATGATTTAAGTTAACATTGTCGTTATTGCAGGTATGCATTTTTCCCAATCTGTGTCAATAATACAATCCCAAGTGGGCATTATACGGGGAGTACAAGTACTTTATAGTGATAGCGTGAGTATATATTGAGAAAAGATAATGATTATTATACTTTGGTACTTGTTGCTACATCGTTGTGTTGTTTACAGAATCCTTTAGACGTAGACTTAGTAATAAACCTACCCCACGATGGCGTGCGGCTTATATTTGATCCTGTAGTACAAAGGCTCAAAATAATTGAAATTTATAACATGAAATTAGTCAAACTTAAATACTGTGGGCTGCCATTTAATTCACCAGAGGTTTTGCCATCTATCGAACAGATAGAACATTCGTTTGGTGCAACTCACCCTGGTGTTTACGATAGTGACAAACAGGTTTGTTATTCAATTACTTGTTTAGTAGCATTTGTTTACTTTGCTAAAGACATTCAAGGATTATCATGTGTTATCATTCTTATAGGTCTTTGTGTTAAATTTCCGAGGGCTATCTTTTTATTTCCCCATCGACTCTAAGTTTCAACCCGGATATGCACACGGACTAGGGTCATTGCAATTTCCAAATGGAACTTCCCCTCTCGTCGCAAAGACGGCCATCTACGTTGGTAACATGGCTGCTGGAAGCGGAAGCGACGAGCACAACTTAAAGGCACCACCGCCACCTCTACCACTTGTAATTAATACTTTTAGTTGGTGTTTCTATTCGTACAAAGAAGGAAGAGCAGAGTTGATACTATAATATTGTCATTCGACAGGTCTGCTACCACAATAATTTGTATTTGGAAAAGGCAGAAGTTGTACGAGACAAAATGCGTACCCGGGGACTCAGATTGCACCTCTTCACAGAAGGTAGTTCTGTAACAAGGGTGCTATTGGAGCCAAAGAAGCTCTGCTTCACCAAAGAGGTTACACTTTAGTTAATATCAAGTCTAGTACTAATATGTAACATAATTTAAGACTTCCTAGTTACATAATACAAAACATCGAAGTGAGTAGTATAGTAATAAGGACCCTTAAAATCCTCTCTATCTTACTGATACTTGCGATCTGCTTTTACAATAGCACGAGTAAGTCAACCGAAATAGGGAACATGCAATTATTGTTTTAAAAAAACGAATACTTTCATAGAACGGATATAATATATACTTTCAGGTGTTATTTGGTGATACCTGTGAAGACGTGTTAAGCGCTTTGGGTGCACCGTCTCGAGTGTTTTTCAAAGCTGAGGATAAAATGCGTATTCACAGTCCTCACGCACATAAACGTGATAAAATAAGACGATCCGATTTCTTTTACAACTATTTTACCTTAGGATTGGTAAGTTTCCCAATTTCGTTAATACAAACATTTTCTACTACGAATTAAAAGACTCTAACATGTGTTTACGTTCACAGGACGTTTTATTTGATGCCAAAACCCAATGTGTTAAAAAGTTTGTGTTACACACAAACTATCCAGGGCATTATAACTTTAATATGTATCATCGTTGTGAATTCTCGTTATCTTTACCTCCAGAAATTAATTCCACGGAACCGGGAAAACTCATAGACGTTTCCCCATCTCCAGTTACGGTACGCTAAAACGACCAACGCTAATAAATCAGCTTAACATAAATCATTCATCCCCTATTTCCTCTTGAAACTTTACTATTATACACCCTAATATCTCTATCTTTAATTAACACTAATTGATGAATTAATATTACATTCAACCTGTTCACAAACACGTTGTTTCTCTTCAGATCACTGCCTACACAAAATGGGATCGAATTAGCGAACAGCTGAAGGCGAGTGCTCGGCCGGTGGTTCTGAATCGCGCGTCGTCGACGAACACGACGAACCCGTTCGGGTGCACGTTTTGCTACGGTATCCGCGACGCGATCGTCGAGGTAATGGCGAACCAGCATATCGCGAGTGTTACTCTGTACAGAGCGGCGTGACCTTGATAAATCGTACAACATGGTGCATTATACAGCCGCTCCTCGGGGGAGCTGGTGAAAAGCGTGGCATTGAAACGGAAATAGGATATAGGCAAGATTTTAAGCGTCTGCTAGTGCATAATAACATCCGCTACGAGAAGACTGTGCGAAATTGAGGGAGACGTATTGTATATCCGGGGGAATACGCGGAGAAAAGGTGATCCGGTTTTTTAAAACATTGATATAATTTTAGGACGGAAGAGAACGCGGTAGGTAAGGTAACAAAAAAAAAATTGTGTGAATATTTCGAACGGCAATGTTGCGGAATAAAAGCTCAGAGACAAAGCGATATATCATTTTTCAATATTACACACACTATTATTATTCGTGAGATTTACATTTCTCTTCGTAGTACCTAATTAAGGAAATGAAATAAAATTGAAAAAAATTTTAAAAAACAAGAAAACTCAACACCATGGGGTACAAGTGTCTGCAATATTCGATAATATCATATTTAATACGTGTTTTTTATCTCTTTGGTTAATAACCTTTTCGATTCTCATGGAGTTAAATGGAGAAAAAAAAATCATGGTTTTGCGGAGCTGATCGATATCATAAGATCCGAGCTCGATAATGGAGTGGAAAGTAGTTCCAGAAGATAATAAACAAAAAAAAACAATTTTTTTTAATAGTTGATAAACCTACGGTGATTATAACAACTGTAATGACTAATAATCATAAAATATAATAATGTGCTTAGATGAAGTAAACAAAAAAATTTAACTTTCGTAAACCAAAATTTTGTAATTCACGTTTCGAATTAGGAAGGAGCGATGGAGCGAAAATAATTAGAAAGTATAAAAACTACGAGGCATAATATATGCGTGCGAATGGCAATATCCATTCAGTCTGTGCAGAATTAGTAGTAAATAAATAAATAACAAAAAAAAAATGGAATTATAGTGGATTAAGTATACTTTTTCGTTAATTTGTTAAGAATCTAGCAAATGAATATTCGCGAATATGTGCAAAGATACTAAAAAAATAACGCAGACATTTATTTAACAAAAAAAAAATATCTGTTTGTCAGTGTTAAAAAGAGTTTAAAGAGTTCGCCTGTTTTTTGCACTCCCGCATATAAAAATTCTGACAATTGTGATACGAGAGATTTTAAAGCGCGATAATTAATACCGTTTGATTTGTATTAACACAAAAAAAAACATCATCTTTAGATTATAATTATAATTTCATTAAACCTTTGTCTTTATCGCCGCGTGATTAGGCGGTGTTAAGTATGTTCGAGAATCTTGTTCAATTATTCGAATTGTTGACTGCGTAAAATTAATTTCTATATATACACACATATATATACATATATATATTTATAAAGGGACAGTGAAAAAAGGAAAAAATCGTAAAAATACCCACGGAAAGTTTTTTCTACGAATTTGAATTCACCTCGACGTTAAATTGCACAAACCGGATACCCTATGATTTCTATATCATTTCTTTCGAATTGTTCTCATTAATCGTAGGGTATAACGAGACTATGTTTTGTGTATCGTGTAACCTTCGAATAGCTGATAATCTACAGTTGATTATAACAATTGTATTACGAATAATAATCGTAAAAAATATACTGACGAAAAAAAAAAATAATGCATTCAATGGAACGTATCAAATACGGAGACGTTAATTACTTTGATTAACACTTTATAACAGCACAGACTCGTGGTAGCTTATCCCCCCCATTCGCTTAGCGGGGCAAACAGAAAGAAAAAAAGAAAACAAAAATTCGACAAGTTTCATTGCGATCGATATTCTTTTTCGTAGATCCGACGAAACTTGTGTCTTTCGACTCCGTCTCTTTCACACTACGTAGGGACCCTCCTTCATTACTCTTAGGAAATTCGCATTCGAATGCCAAGTGATCTTATTCTATATATCATGACCGATCTCGCGAGAGTGAACGAAAAGAAGAATGAAAATAAAATAAACAAAAAAAAAAACAAGATAGCAAGGCGAGAGGGTAATCGATGGTCGAAAAAGTGTTAATCGATGCATAATAATAATTGTAGAGAGTTTGGGAGATGGTGGACGGCGCTCTTTTACATTGTCTTTCGCGTAGTTCCCCGAAAAAAAAAATACACACACACCATACACACATACATACATACGCGCGCCTGTCTATGTTTCCCAAAATCCTGTTTCGACCGAATACCTCCTATTTTGTCGATACTACGTCGAAATATTTTGCATGGAAATTATTTTCAAATAAATATATAGAGAATAGAATTTTTCGAACAGGCTTCGCTGGAGCGGTCAACTTGTTTACGTCGATTTTGTGCAATATTTTCAGATAACTTTCCCAGTATGTAGGATGTTCTTAACAGTGTTCGATGTCATGATAGATGAAAAACCAAATAATAATAATAATAATAATAATAATAATGAAAATCCACGGTATATAAGTTGCTAGAGTGGCCGTTCAAAAGTTATATCCTCTATATAATTATTTCTAATAATTCTCGTTAAGAAATCTCTCTATTTAGTTTATACGAAAATCATTTTGTATCGAATGGATTATAAAACCGTGTAAAAGAATTTTCTATAAATCGTTTTTCTTTCGCAAAACTGACTTCGATCATCCTCATTTTTCTTTCATTCTGTCTACTCGGATACTATTGTTTCATCTATACTGATTCATCCCCATATACATTGAATTCTAACTTGTAGTTATTCAAAAATCCCGCCAAAAGTTGTCAGATTTAAATCGAATTTAATTCGTCGTCATTTTCTTTAAACTTGTTACATTTCATCACATTATTTTCGCTTACGTGTACTATTTGAAGAAGCGGACGTGTTAAATAGAGTGTAATTTTTTTTCTGTGATTCAGAGCCCCGAGATAATTTATATCTGTTTATCTTTATCTCGTTTAATTTATCACCTTGCGTTATAACGTGCAAATTGTTACCTCGATATTTCCCCGTGTCATTTTCGTGCTCCTGAAATTCGTCTGCCGCGCTCATGCTTCGCAATTTCCCTGCAAACGAGGAAAATATAATGTTAATTTAGGATACTTTTAAGCATCAGAAGCCGGTGTATGTTAGGATGATGAAATTTTTATCCCAGAAGTGATTGTGGGAAATCGAATATTTTTCGAACTATTGTTGCGAATATATTGATCTTTTTATGATCTTTTTGGAATTGAAAATGCTATGGTTTGAGAAAAAAGTTGCGAACTTTCAAATGGGAATTAGAAATACGTGGCCCAATAATAAATTGCCGCCAAGGAAAGTCATGGTTAGAAATCGGACTGTTCTCTTCTGAAAAGTGAAAAATGTGGCTTGCAATAGTTTACCTTCTGTCTTTCGCTTCGTCAGTTTCCGACCCGATGTCATATCGAAAGGAAAACACTGTGACGCTTTTCAAAATTACACAAATTACTTTATAACGCGAGGGAGTTGCAGAATCGACGTGCAAAACCGTTTAAAATAGAACGTTTCGTGCACGATTAGTTGGATGCGCGCGCAGCACTATCGATACACCAAGATACTTGGCGCGAAAATTCAAATTTAAAATTCAACGTGTAACTACGACTATCAAGATATATTACAGTTTAAATGAAAAGTCTATAAAGTAACTACCTCGAATTCGTGTAAGCTTTGGTTTCTCAGTTTTCTCTGCACATCGATCATCACATTTTTTAGATTCTGAAAGAAACGTGATATTGCTGGCTTTAATAATATTTTAGAAATTGGAAGAAGAATGAAAGATTAAAATTACCGTCGGAAGAGTAATGTATGTTTTTTTCTATTTTATTAGCGATTGAATATATCCCCCGTTTATGATGTAATATTACATCACCATCGCCGTAATACTTCATTCTGAAAAAAGACGTCGAAGATAATGATGCAATAATGAATGTGATAACAGTCAAATAATTAACAATCCGCGTGATTTTTAAAATACGAATTACTTGTATAGCTGGCCAGCATTTAAAAGTTTCTTTTCCATATTTTCCAACCATGCTTGTTGGTGACCGATAACAGATCCAGGTCTACAAATTCTTATCCAAGCAATAGCCTGTCTGGCTGACATTTTGTAATGTTTTATCAAGTACGCCGCTATCAACGAACCTGTTCTTCCCAAACCTGCCTGGAAGATAAACGAATCTCGAACAAAACGCCGACGAAATTACACTTTTTTCACGATAATTTTATCTACCACTCATTTCTCCGAATTTGTTTAACTTTTTAACATTAATGATGATATTGAATATAACGCAATATTTTGAATGATTAATTCTGATAAGCTTAGCGTTTGAGGCTATTAATAAAGATCAAGCAAAACCAAGCAAAAAGTGTACGACTAATAATATTCCTCAGATTAACGATTCTTCCGATAATTTTAAATACACAGTACATGTAATTACTTTACAATGAACTGCAATGGGCCCGCTGGTGTTTTCAGCGAGCTGAAGAAATTGATTCACAATTCTTCTTGGCGGGACAGTCCCATCCGGGAAAAACATGTGATAATGTGCGATCCCTTCGTCCGTGAATCTATTTGTAAAAAATAATTAATAAATTTAAACATAAATTGACTTTTAATTTGGTAAAACAGTATTCCTGCCAATCGTATAATTTCACATCCTTCCCTGTGGAAAGATGTGATAAAGAAAACGTAAGATAAGGCAGATTGTAAATTTATTTAAAATAAAAATAAAAATTAATCATAAATTAATTCAATAATTATCTGTTTACTTAGCCTATCGGTAACAAACGTATACCTCGATGGATCGTAGGTTTGCTTATTCAATCTGACAACAGCTGTAACTCCATTTTTTAGAAAATAATCGATGTAACACTCAGGGGGATGATAAGGGGTGTCGGGTTCCGTACTTGGGCCCACAAACGCGAGAAATTTTTGCGGCACCATCCAATTCAAATCTCCATATCTCATATCTTCATATTTTTCATATTCCTCCAAATCGAAGTCATTGAAATTAAAAAATCCGAAGGACGCTGCCTTTTCTATGGCGTTCAAGCAGTCTGTTTTTAAAACACAATTGAAAATAAAGTTTTCACACGGATTTCATTGTGTTATTTAATAAACTGAAGTCAATATTCATTTTATATTATTGTTTAGGCATTTAAAAAGATTAATTACCTATTAAATGAATGTTATAGATAGAGGATCCTATAGAAGCATCTTGGAAGGGTTTTAGTGGCCGATCGTTCGCTGCGAAAAGAATTTTATACGCTTCTTTGGGACTTTTATTTAAATATAGAATCGCGTACGAAGCTATGAGGAATGCGGAGTTCGCTCTGGTCTCTTCATTTTTTGAGGTGTAATGAACAATTTGTTTATTCTTATGCGCCGGATTCCTGAGTTTCTTGTTTACCTTACAGCAGTATCTGTTAGCAATTTCTCTTTAAAGGTTTCAGTCCTAGATAAATATTGCTCGAATTACAGAGATCTTAGTGAGACGACGCGGAATTTTAATAATTATAGCAAAATGTTTAAAACAGACAATTATTAAGTATTGTTGAATACGTGGAATAATGTGATTTCTTACTTGTACAAACAGGCAATATTTAAAGGTCCGAAATCGTTATAGAAATTGTTATAAATGAGTTCGTTGTCGATGCTGAAGAAATGAATGTCCGATGTGCTTTTCGCTTCTTTTCTCCCGCCGTTTAACGTTACGAAATAGAATTTATTTTGTATGTATTCAGCAATACCGGACACGTCTGGATGCTTGTGAATTATGCCAAGACCTGTAGCCACAAGTGTTTTTTTTTATTGTTATTTATAACGACAAAATTGATCGGAAAAAAAAATAATAAAGTACCTTCTACTTCGTTTTTCCGATTTCCATGAATATTTCGATTATTTTTCAAACCTCCAGGATATCTTGGCTCGTACATTCTAACGTGATACCAAGGTCCGTTGATAAACGAAAAGAAATTCCTATTCGCGATCGTCGAATTCCGTAATGCGATCATTTATCATACTTCGGATTTAATAAACAAAGATCCAGTTATACATCCAGTTAAATCTATTGCTGAAATTTTCTTGAGATTGATTTCTGATGTTTAATCGTAACCCAGGCATGCCTTGCGTAAACAGAAATACAATTTTTTTAGTTTAATTCGTGATTTGAATTCAGGTTTTTATTTGATAATTATTTCACACTTACCTTCCGCTTTTTTATATTACCATAAGTAGTTGTTTCGAAAAACTGCAATTTGACACATGATTTTCTGAAACTGAACGTAAAAGAAAATGAAACGGGATAACTCCTCGTTGAGAATACATCTTTAGACTGTTTAAAATCAAATATTTACATACCGAATGATTTTGCGTGTCAAATAGACGACCTCATTTTTTCTATACCGACATTGAACTGAATGTGATCCGTCAAACTACATCGTTCTTCAAATTTTTTTTTCACCAAAAATTTCAAACTGCATGGCTCACTTTACGTTCGTATGCTGAAATTTTGTTTATATACTTATAATCGCTTTTAATCGAATTTCAAAATGTTTTCAAGTCTTTTTATCTTTCCTTATCGCGAAAATATTAAATATTTTACCACTTTCGTTCCTCTGAAAAACGAGACGCCCAATTTTCCAACTCTGCCGGTGGAAAATTCGTAAAACTCACGCAGTAAATATCTGTTCTTTATTAACAAGCTGAGTTAACATACTTTGTGAAAGTTCGACGCGTCGACAAGTCATTCGATCGGTATTTTTTTCATTTTTGTTCCTTTCGTCGTGTTACAACCAGAACGCTTTTTTTTCTCTCATCGTTCGGTTTTCGAGTTCGTCCACGGATACTTATTAGAGGATATGATACATAAAGTCTAAGGTTCACGAGTCTCGTACACAACTAGTTTTACTCCTTCGTCGTAGCTAATTCACGAGGGTTCCCGGTATCATACAAGTCGCCGCACGCATCCTTAACACATATGCTCACAGATTTCCCGCAAAAATCGCCGAAATTTCGTCTACCTACAATCACAATCAACGTAACGCAACCAGGAGATCAAAATAATGGATACAAGTGAGAGAAATAGATAGATCGAGTGAAATCTGTGATAAGTATTTTTAACGTAACTTCCAAGATGATTTTCTGTTGAAATTATTTAAATCTGCAGCAAGTGTTTGGTACGATTTTTAACATAATAAATTTAACTTTATATTAAACTGATCCTTCGAGGATAAAATAAATTTTTAAACATTTTCACGAAACGTATCATTGCTGTCTTTTTGAAATTTCAATTCTTTTTTTAGATTTCTTACAGATAATCATGTATTGGTATTTTTACACGATTTATAAAATAAAAAGATGAGTTTGGAGTTAGATGAAATTTTGTTAAATGTCTTAAGAAAATGCGTCAATGATTTTCTAATAATCGAGTGACATCATTCAGGAATATTCGAAGGAGCTCGTCTCCGCATTCAGTTCTGAATTCGATGTTCCTAACAGATAGCCAGTGAAGTAAACACAGTCTTTCACTTCTTCTATAATTGTAAATATTAATACTGATATACTTATGTACGGTATTTTTTTTTTACACGGAAGAAAGGTCGATACTAACGATAAGCTTATAAGTTTTGGTTTCCTTTTTTATAGATGTTTGGGCAGCGATTGTATAACGCGCTATTTTCTACGATTCGACAATTCATCTTCCTCATATAAAAATCATTCTTTTACACCTTTACATAAATAAATAATTGTAATGAACATTAAAATCGATAAAGTAGTTTCAATTGTCGAAAAAATCTATCGTTACAAAAAGTCTGAAAATAATTCATTATAGCCTTTCGAATTTTAAAAACTTTCAAGAAATTCCAATTGAATAGTTTCTAGGTTTATGTATAACATTAATTATACTTTTTTTATCAGTTCAATGACATATTATACGATCGCTGCATCGATAGATAAACCTGCGCGCGATTTAAATTCCTCGCAGAATCAATTGCGCTCACCCATCTGTACATATTTGAATATAATCGTATATTTGCGCGTGTAAGAAACTGTTTTCAACTCGCGTGAGGCGTACTCTGTACCTTTCAAGTCTAAAATGTTCGATTTTTACGGAAATTTCTATATTATGGACAAATTTCATACTGTTCTACTTAAAGTACCGCGGGAAGAGTAAAACTACCATCGTAACTTGCACTAAAATAATCGAAATTGCTTCCCGTTTTTTTTTACTTAACAACCAAGGGTAGTCATGGAATAGAAATCCGTTCGTACAATCGTAAATCATCGTACACACACGAATATAAAAATACACAAATTATTACAACGTTATATCTAAGCAATGAGAAGTTCATAAACTATAAATATCTGTATAAAAAATGTAAATACTTTCGCAAAAAAGGTTCAAAGTGTTTCTACCGTGCTACGACTGAACAAGGAACTGTGGAAAGTAAACGAATTGCAGCTCGCAACACGATTAAAGTTATGTCTATCATGTTCACCAGTTTTTCATGGAGAAATTCGTTTGGCAGTTGATACGTAGTCCGTTTGTTTCATATGTACTTATACCGTATAATATACATTAATGTAAATAGTGATACCAACGACTTAACACACTCATTCAGATACATCGGTTACATTATTATTTAAATCGTTCATTAATCGGGGACAAGAAACTCATTGCGAATCGGAGCTTTTATAAAATACTTTTTGTACGTTGGTGAGACCATAAATCGAACGATATGTAAATCGTGGTGGTTTAATAGTAAGTTTTCAAAAAGGGACCTCAAAGTTGTACGCTCGCTCCGATTTAATCAAGTGTTAATACTTAACATCTTACCAAAATTCTACCGTTTATCGCGAACATTTGGCAGGGTCGAGTTTGGTACGTTTTTTATATCGTTAAAACGAGTCTTTGTCTCTCATTTCGGAAATGTACAAAGTACGCCACTCGGATTCGTTTTTTGAAATTATTTTTAAAGCGTTGTTTACGGACGATTAACTGTTAAGATTTCATCTTGTCTCTTAGTGTGTCCATTTAGAAACGCCGTGTTATCGATACGTCTATAATTATTGTATAATTAAGGCGGTGGTCTAACGTAATGACTTCAATTAACCGTAAAATGACTGTTTGGCAGAAATGAACGTAAGCGTAGTTAGTTTAGCCTCAGTCTCACTTTTTCGGAAGCAACAGACGAGTTTCGTCTCGCAGACGAATTTTTAACCTTTTGCACTCGCCAGAATCCTTCATAAACATATACAAAAAACTTTTAATTAAATAGAAAATTAATAAGAATGGATACTCGTCACTTAAACATTTAATTACAAGTTCGTTCATCATCAAATGATGCAAAATTGCTCGGAGTGCAAAAGGTTAAAGTAGAAAACATTTATAAACTATTTTGTACAACGATGTACGTTTTCACGAATAGGCTTCAGAATAAAATTAAACATAATCCCTATAGCTACCTTTGGAGTTAATTAGTAATCGAGATCAATATAGTTCGAGGATGTCTTATCCTGATTTCGGATATTACTCGTTCGTGTATAATTCGTTTCCTAGTATATTAATTTGGTTTCGAGTCACGTTGGCGCGCGTGGAAAATCGTTGTTTGTAAAATATTAAAAAGAACCTCACCCTGTGATTCCTAACATTGCAAAAGGAAACATATGGTAATAGGGTGTCTACGAATGAGCATTACTTTCCGTGTCTCCGCACGAATTTATGCGCATATTTACACTTCCAGGGTACGCTAAGTTTTCCCTCTTAATTACGAAACGAGACTGCGGGTTTCAACGTCAACACGTCCGCTAAAACATTTCTAGAATATTTCAGAAATTCACATTCCGTAGACTTCAATCCCCGAGGAATAAAAGTTACTTAATCAACGGTGAAACATTTCGGTCAACGATGGAACATTAAACTTTCAATAAAACATCAAAACCCACAATCCGCTCAATTCTGTATTAATATTAATGCCGATAATTAGGAATGCTCGTTTTGCGATTGGACGATCATGCCAGTATGGAAATCGTCGTGTTACATGAATCGTTGTTGAAACATCGGTTACAGTATTTTATACGTCTTTCGAATTAGAGTACAGAACTTTTCATTCGTCGTTATCTCCGTTGAGAAATGGAATAGTAAACGATGCTCCGACGACGATGGTATTACGATTCACGAGAAATCGATTAACTAATTGCGCGTGTACAACTATACAATACAATACAATTCGGACATTTGGTGATCGGTGATACGTAGAGTCTATATTACACGGTATTTTAGACGATTACATCGTACTCAACTTGTAATTATCCGTCACTAAATTGACTTGTTTCATAGCACTGTAAGACAGTCTCTCGACAGTTGTTTTTTCGTTCGCTTTTGTATTTCAAGACAAATCCATCGAAATTTATCCTGAAGGGATTATCCTATTTATTTCCAGTTACGACATTGCAAACGGCGAATTCTAAGATTCCGAAGCGTTTGACATACTTTCATCTGTGGTCGTTTCTCCTGCTTAATCTTTTTTCTGTCCGTCGAAAATTGAAAGTGAATACGCTGTTTCCTCACTCTATCAATATTAAACTGCCCTTCTGATATTTGTCAACAGTCTTCCAGAACGTAATACTTATTTTAATTAAAGCAAAACGATAGAAAAGATAACAAACTAAGTCCCCGATGAAAATGGAAAGGAATATCTTTCGACTAGAATGAATACACTTAACTGAGTATAAATATCACATAATCTGCTATTAATTCTTTAAAAATTTCTCGCTAAAAGCACGTTTCCGATTGTTTTATAAAAATAAAGCATTTATACTTTCTTGCTCAAAGAAAATCTCTAAAATTTTCTGGTTTTCTTTCGTTATTTAACGTACGACATAATCACAAGGTTTCAATTTCATTTCTTAAAATTTCCTGTTGCACGCGAGCCTACGCGCAAGCGGATAAAAACGTGTAACACACGGACAGTATTCATACGATTCTTCCAAGGGAGAATTCAAACAGTTACGGCGAATCGCACTTACACTAATACGTCCGTGACCACCTTCTTCTCACGATTCGGCGACGATTCATTACGACTGGGGCTACCGTATTTCCATTATCTGCAGGCGGTCAATTATCTAATCGTTACAACTTTACATCGTCCCGCGAAGGTTCAGGGCCGAGCTACGTAGCTCCGATCATACGTGTATAGTGAATTCCTGCCGCTCCTGTTCTTTCCTTTGCTGATACCTGAAACAGAGATTGTTTATACCGTAGAGAACTTCCATTAACAGAGCTCACGTATAAAGTAAGTGTGATTTGTTGGAGGATGAAATGATACATTTAATAAATGATTAATAATTGAACGTGTTATCGAAGCATTTCTATTATAGGTGATTTAGATAATTCTATTTGAGGCGGATCAGTTCAAACTATTCGAAACAAATAAAAACAAAGAATACTGAATTGAATCAATGAAAATAATGTGATACGATTGTGCAGGATGTTTTATTTTAATGATTCACAGACACTTCAAATGTTTGAATGGTAAAGTACTGTGACGCTGGTATCATTGACATCTACACTATCTGCCAAATAAGAAAGCGTTCATCTACCCCGACTACTTTCATCTCTTTGGCGTCTAAGGCTAGTTTCATACCAAGATCGTCAAGTCGAGTCCAATCCAGTCAGTCCTAACGCTCCTTCCCATATCAAATTTCGCGCGATTCTCAAAGCACACACATAACCTCAGGCACAGAAATTTCCACAAACGTAACCCAAGATACACAATTTCCAACGCATTTAAATTACACTGGCCCAAAACATTCGAAAACACCCAAAATATCACTGCTGACATTTCAAGCGGGAACACTTTCGAACCACAGAAATACGCGCGAAATCTTCAAAAAGCTCGCAAGACTGTCAAGCCCTAACCTAACCTCGAAAACCCGTGTTCATGTCATCATGTCAGTCACCGAGTCTTTCAGGTCTCGACTCGACTCGACGTTCCCGGTTGCGAGAGCAATTCCGAGTGAAAACTAGATCTAGAACGTAGTTAGTAGGCTTACTACGGTCTACGGAGGTTCGTGTCGATACCTAGCGAGCATAGATTCGACGGCCTCGATCGGCAATCTACCCAGGCTGCCGCCATGCCGGGTCCCGGACAGGCCTTGCCAGTCGCGGTCTCGGTCTCGGTCGCGATCACGGTCACGGTCACGGTCGCACTCCACGTCGCTCAATTCACGGCTGTCGCTGAACCCGCTTGGCGGCAACAGCGTCATGTCTTCCACCGAACTATGCACAACACACCAGAGACCAGGGCGATCGTTTACAAACGAGACGGCAACTTCAGAGCTTTCATGAAGGTCGGGGGGAACGCGGGAAATTTGAATTCTCTACGTGAACGTGTGTTTGAATATTATAAGTCGAGACACTTTGGAAAACCGTAGACGAAGAGTGCACTTCAACGATGTTCGGTGAAGCTTGATATTTATCACGAGGAAATGTTGTTATGCGGTTATGCGACATCCTCAAACTGTCTCTCAAAATTAAGTGTGGGAATTTCGGTAATAAATATGAGGGAAACCAAGGGGGACGTTCGAAGTCGCGCGAATAGAGAACAAAAAGGGAAGAGTTTATCTCGTGAGACATACGTGGGTAAATTATCGTTTAAATTACCTCGTATCGATCTATTCTTTTATCGATATCGTAATTCAACTCCTCAGGTGAATTTAAATCTATTTTCACGAATTTACTTAATTCAGAATTAAACAAATTATCCAAAAGTTTAACAGTAGATTTAGATCGATTCGAGGATGATATTCATAAGAATTCTTTTGGGATTAATAATGGAAAAATGTGTCACTTTACACCCAACAAATTTCTAACATTTGTTTATAGAAAAGAAACACTTTAATTTAACACAGTTAACTATTTCGTAGTCACTGCGCAGATAATTCTTAACGTTCACACGTTTCCACTATCGGCAAACGACGCGGAGCTGTTTACACCGTGACGGTAAGAGCGAGACTGAATACATAATCGGGACTGAGTGCTATGTGGAAACAAACAAACCTTGGCTACCTGCGAGTGGACCGGCTCGGCTGTCGGCTTCGTCGTCTCCCAAGCGAAGGTGACCCTTCGTTATTAGATTCTGTACTTGACTCCACACCTCGCGAAAATACATCTGGAAAAATAAACAGGGCTTTCATGGAATTATATATTTTATGAGCCACTTTTATGAGCCACTTTTATGAGCCACTACACACTTTCAAAATAAACGACTCAAATGTAGATTATTTAATTTTATATAATTTGTTGCAAATAAATGTTTACTATGACAATGATTTTTAGATACTAATAAATCGTAAGAAATACAAAAATATTTGATACGCAAAGTAACTGATAAAATATCTAGTCTGCAAAGTATTAACACTAGAACTACCGAGGATTAATTCACTGTATTTAAAAGCATTGGATAAATATATTTGAAACAAATAAGTAAAAGAGGATAGTAAATTAATCGATTTAATTATTTGCATAGAGAAACATGGTTATAAAGAATTTTGTAAATCGCAGTGTTATAAATTTAAGCGATTCTTAGAAAAAATTCGGAACCAGTTATTTTGACTGCCTTGGTAGTTCTAGTGTTAATTTTAATTTCTTTTAATTTAATTTTAATTCAATTTTAATTCAATTTTAATTTTTAATTTAGGTTCTCCAGAAATATACACACCTCTGCAAGGTTTGACGGGCACCCTGTAACTGGGCCCTGCGCACTCGCCGCAGGGGCTGCCGGAGGTGTCGCTGCCGGAACCCGGACGACTGGAGCGCATCTTGCTCTCCGCCTCGGCGATGCTTGGGAAGTAGCGCTGCTTGTGCCACCTGGGTGTTTTGGACCTGTGCGTCAAACGACACCAGAAAGAGGAAAAGAAAAGTGCGGGGAACGGAACGTACGCCGGAAATTTCTCATCTACTCATTCGTTAAACAGGGAAAATGAATATTTTCGCATGCAAAACTGAAGAGGCATGTAGATGGAAATATAAATAAATTTTTACGAAACTGATCTTGAAATTCTTGATTTTTCACTTTCACCCACATACCCCTTCCGTTTAATTTTAAACATTTAGCATTATATACTGTTTTTAAAATTTAAATTAAAAACATGTGCTTCTTTTAATAACTGTAGAACTTGGGGGAATTAGTAAATGGTGCAGAGATATTTCTAAGTGTTTTAATTTACTGTTTAAATGGGACAGGGGTTTGATATAAGCTACAGGTGCAATAGAAGCGCAGATTCCGAGAGAAAAAAGGAGACAGAGGAAAACAGTTACCTTTCGAAATCCACGCTCGATCTCTCGTAATCAATAGTGTTAATGTCCTCGTTCTCCAAATGTCCAAATGTTTTAAACTGCATCGTATAATCGAGCGTGGCCGTCGTCACCGAACGATTTTCTCGTCCAGGAACACTGAACGTGGCGTATGGACTGATCTCGTACATTTCTACAAGAAAATTTATCCAGAAAAAATTAATATACCCTTTCTTCATTGCTAGATGTTACTTTTAATCTAAAACTACATTTTTTATACCTGATCCATGATCATTAGGCTTATGATTCTCCTGTTTCACCGGTGAACTGGTATAAACCTGATGATTTCTTCGATTATCCCGTTCTGCAGTGGATTTCAGCTGCACAGTTGACATACAACTAGACAAATGATGATGTTGTTGATGTTGTTGCTGTTGTTGCACCAGTCCCAGTCCCGTTTGCTGATTTGGTTGCTGTCCAGGAAGTATTTCACCCAAATAATTCGCTCTGGAAATAAATAACCGATGTTTATATATTTTAGTGTAACTAACATTTAAATTTTTGAAATGTAAAATATAAGTTTAATCTTTTAAATATGGTTAATGAGCTTGAAATTTAAGTATAAATTTGACCTAACAATTTCTTCACTTTATTCATTCAAATTCTAGATATTCAATGAATACAGACCTTCCACTTCGTTTCAGCATCACGTATCCCAAGATAACCGCCGAGATAATAAGGACAATGGCACAAACCAGCGGTACCACGACGTAGAGCACTTTGTGATTGGGTATAGCTTTCTTCACGTCCTCCTCCATGATCAAATCATTCGGGGGACCGATACTAACACCACTAAGAGTGGTCGTCGCGAATTCCATCAGCGCCTGGGTCGACCCGGCGTCGTTGTGCGCCGTCAAGCGTAAACTGTACCAGGAAGCGGTTTTTAAATCGCGAATTACTAAATTCTCGGTCGCACGGCTTGCCACCAGGATCCAGGGTTCCGTGCTGACCCGTCGACGGTATTCCACTGTGTAATATTGAACGGGACACCTTCCATTGGGCCAGGCTAAGAGGTTAAGCTTGACGGAGGTACCGTTGGCGGAAATGATGTCTCGTTCTTTCGGAGGAAGCGGAGCTGAAATGGGATTTTTCGTGAATTGGTTTATTAAAATCTATGGAAATGAATTTGTGCGTTTGACCTACCGGTGCCTTTCGTTGTCGCGTTAATTAGGGGGCTTGGATCTCCGGTACCGACACGATTGTGTGCCGTCAAATGAGCGAGATAAGAGGATCCGCATTTCAATCCTGAGAGTATGAACTCCGTTTGCTCGGGGGACAAAGCGATTTCTTCCCAGCCACCTTGGTCCCTTTTGTAACTTAGCACGTAACCTAGTCACGAGAATACATCTTGTTATTTATCGATTATTACGAAAGGATAATAAAGCTCCAATAAAATAAAATACCTTGGATAGTCGCACCGCCGTTATTCGGATGATTCCATCGGACTCTTATGCTATTCGTTGTAGTATATTGTAACTCCAGGGTGGGTGCTCGGGGTGGCATCACCACCACCAGGGTGTAAGTTATGGAATCATCCCCGAATAAATTGCTTGCCGAACATGTATAATTTCCCGCGACAGATTGCTCTAGCCCTGGTGGAAGAGAAATACATTATGTAGACAAGTCTACGAGATATTCTATCAAACATATAAGCACAGTAGACAGTAGCACAATAAATTTGCGGAAATAACGAAGGAATTACGAAAATCGCGAAAAATCGTCAAATTAGTGCAGTTTTTCGTTTGGCATTCGCTCAATTTTTGAGATAGCGATCTGAAACTGGTACCATTGTTTTAGTTAGGAAATTCTACGACAGATCAATGTATAATAGTTGTACTTTTCGAAAATTTAATTTTTCGCAAAAATCTGAAGGGGGTAGGTCAGGATTTTTTGCGATTTTCGTAAATCGCTCGCCATTTCTGTAATTTTTGAGCTATTAAAGTGATCCTGGACGTTTTGGACGCGGAATCCGAAGCCGAATAAGACAGTGAAAGAATCAGATTGATATCTAAAAAATTGTAGAAATGGCGAGCGATTTACGAAAATCGCAAAAAATCCTGACCTACCCCCTTCAGATTTTTGCGAAAAATTAAATTTTCGAAAAGTACAACTATTATACATTGTTCTACCGTAGAATTTCCTAACTAAAACAACGGTACAAGTTTCAGAACGCTATCTCAAAAATTGAGCGAATGCCGACCAAAAAACTGGTTAAAATTGACGAATTTTCGCGATTTTCGTAATTCCTTCGTCATTTCCGTAATTTTTGAGCTATTAACATGGTCTAGGGCGTTTTGGACGCGGAATCCGAAGCCGAATAAGTCAGTGAAAGAATCATTTTGATATCTAAAAAATTGTGGAAATGACGGAAGAATTACGAAAATCGCGAAAAATCGTCAAATTTAAGCAGTTTTTCGTTCAGCATTCGCTCAATTTTTGAGATAGCGACCTGAAACTTGTACCATTGTTTTAGTTAGGAAATTCTACGGCAGATCAACCTATAATAGTTGTACTTTTCGAAAATTTAATTTTTCGCAAAAATCTGAAGGGGGTAGGTCAGGATTTTTTGCGATTTTCGTAAATCGCCTGCCATTTCCGTAATTTTTGAGCTATTAAAACGAACCGGGGCGTTTTGGACGCGGAATCCGAAGCCGAATAAGTCAGTGAAAGAATTATTTTGATATCTAAAAAATTGTAGAAATGGCGAGCGATTTACGAAAATCGCAAAAAATCCTGACCTACCCCCTTCAGATTTTTGCGAAAAATTAAATTTTCGAAAAGTACAACTATTATACATTGATCTGGCGTAGAATTTCCTAACTAAAACAATGGTACAAGTTTCAGGTCGCTATCTTCAAAATTGAGCGAATGCCGACCAAAAAACTAGTTGAATTTGACGATTTTTCGCGATATTCGTAATAATCCCGAGGCCTTGATCCTAATTCTTCAATTAATCTTATACATATATTTACCGCGAATGTTTAAATGTCCATCAGCGGTGAGTTCGTAATGACGACCGGTAGAAACTTGACCATTTCTATACGTCCAAATTGGCCGAGGTGTGGGATTACCGACCACCAGACAGGACAACGTAATCGAAGATTTCACCGCCCTCCGCAGTAATTGAGAAAATGACGCCACTCTGGCTGGAGCTTGAAAGAAAACAAATCCACATTGTTTTTTAGAATTTAATAAAATTAACGTAAGACTCTTACAATAAACAAAACTTCTTTTTCGCTGTACTAAAAAATTAAAAAGACTAGCCACAGATCTATAATTATGATCAGATTTATAATTACAGACAAATAGCTTCTCTCACACAAAGATATACTATCATTTTAATAAATTTGAAAACATAAATTTGAAGTATTTTATAAATACCTCTGGTATTCGTTGTCTGCGTCACTATAGTCGTTCTTTCTCCCTCTCCGAGGCCAGTAGTTGCAGATACCCAAAATTCGTACAATTGTCTGTAAAAAAGGAGGACAGTAAGTAATATGTAGTGAAAATAAAAATTGTATAATCACTAAAGAATATTCGTATCGATACCTTTCGACCAGACCCCGTAACTCCATGGTGAGGGTGTCAGTTGGCGACGACGGTGGCTCGTGCATAGTGTGCGTGTTGTGGTTATTGGAACCAGCTTCCCTGCTGTAAACCGTGTACTTGGAGACGTTCCCATTTGGTTGTAACGGCGGTAACCATGAAACTAATATGCTCTCCGCCGTTAATGCTAGAGCTTTAATGCCAGCCGGTGGTCCTGGCACTGGAAAAAAAAAACGAATAAAGTTAGTAGAATTCAGATTTACAGGCACATTATCCGATATAATTAAAATTTATCATTAATGTATTGCTCTAAGTAAATTTCTTCAAGTATTCGATACTGATCTGTTCATGCGAAATGAAAATTTTCCGCGTCAGAAATGTTCTGGTCTGAAAATTTCTATTTTTACTCGTGAATTTATTTAAATATTTATTTTTTTTACCATCTTCTTCAGTGGTGCAAAAAATCGCTGGACTCAGCACCCCGTCGCCCGCACCAGTGTACGCTAATACCCTAATCGAATAATTCGTGTACTTGTATAACGTATGCAAGTACGTTTCCACACTTGATGTTCTTTTCACCTCGCCCACCGTCGATATGTCCACTGAAACAGCGAATCAACGAAATAGGGTAATGTGATTTAAAATAATTACTTAATTTACCGCTAATAAACAGATATAATTCATTTACACGAAACATATTTCATTTCTCGTTAATTATTTTCATTATTATCTTCAGTATTCAAATTCCATAACGATGAATCGAATATCTCTCTGTTTCTATAATGTAAATTTAGAATAATTCAAATAAGAAATAATGAAAGTATCAACTGCATAATTAGGACTGAATATATTATTCAAATTTATGATGATGTGAAATTTATTAAGAGTCGTATTAATATCTGTATAAAATTCAGATTATATCACGCTCTAATTATTGATTACATCACTTACTATTATCCGTCGGTACAGGTCTGTAATAAACCTTGTATCCCTGAATTATTCCACCGTGTTGATGTGGTGGTGGTGCGCTCCAGGAAACTTTCACACTTTGCGAAGACAAAGGTGCGCAAGACACTTGCGTCGGTGGTGTTTCCGGCACTAAAAAAACAACAAAAATCCCTCATGTTTATAAATTTCGCATTTTCCGCCTTCAAATTCGTAACACACAAACTTTAAGGAAATTTCATCCATTATCGCTCTTCTTTTTCTATTCAAATTAGATTTCATTCGAAACTATCCGGATTTTCATTTAATTCGAACGCTACAACACTTTTTAAGTGGCAAAATATTTGCAAATTTGCAACCAATTGATTTTTATCGATCTGGCATTGAAAATTTGAACACAATTCAAAAAGATGGCAAAAGATTATTGATAATGAGGGAAATTACACTATTAATTAAAAATAAAAACTCATTAAAAATGTACATGTTTGAATTTACGGTAAGGAAACAACATTACTTTCTGGGTTCTCTAATAAATGCACTCTAAGATGTCGTGAAGACAACGAAAAATCCCCGAAGAAGTATCTCGTAAACTTTTCCAACTTCTTCAGATGTTATTCCTACTTTATCCATGATATACACCGAAATTCGAACGGATTCGTCGTCTACGCGGGCCACGCGACTCCGTTTCGCGAAACTTGCGTTTATCGTACCTCCTTCTTGAGTTGTTCCGACAATGGGAACGCTGGCGGGGCCGCTGGCTATACTATTGAAAGCCCTGATCGATATGTCGTACTTGGTGAACTTTCGCAGCCCGGTGAGCTGTACTTTCGTGGTCGCCCAGCCGTTCACCGTTAAACTTTTGCTTTGGTTCACGCCGGACGTCGAAGACGAATGCTCCGACCATGTCACTATGTAACCCAGTAGATCTCCGTTACAGGATTCCTTCGGTGGTGGCTGGAAATAAAGTTCGAAGTCCCGTGAGAGTCTTTTCGACGGAAATGTTTGAAGCGTACTTATATTTATGACCGTGGAAGTTTCTCGTTTGGAAATATCCGCCCGCTGAAATTTTGGGACTTGGAAATTTCTGCGAGAGAAAATTTTTTTGCGAGTTTAACACTTTCTCTGTTCGATAATACTTGATATACAAATTAGTTATCTGCAATTCCTAATAAGATTC
Source organism: Mimumesa dahlbomi (assembly GCA_917499265.3). Taxonomy (NCBI): domain Eukaryota; kingdom Metazoa; phylum Arthropoda; class Insecta; order Hymenoptera; family Crabronidae; genus Mimumesa; species Mimumesa dahlbomi. The sequence continues at coordinate 10,734,815 of OU824120.1, read as the reverse complement.
TTAAAATATTGGCTCAATTTCGATAGTTCTTTTTCTTATGAGTTTAATATTATTTGGAAAATAATCCACACTTAAGAATTGCTGGCACTAAACTAATTTATATTCATTTTATTTAACAAAATTTAAAAAACTTTTAATTTCTTTACTTAACGATTCTTAAATAAAAATATACTAACTTTATTGTCAAAAAATCAATTTTAAAGAAACATATTCAGCAATATGGGACAAGAGAAAATGAGAAATCTATCAAGTATTACAGGACAGAGGGAGTAATTTGTAATCCAGAATGAATTAAATATCATTCTAATTAAATTTTAATATTATTTACCTGCCAGCTGACCATAAGTTCCCCAGGTCCCGCCGATTGCACTTTAATACTCTGCGGCGGTTCCGTCGGCGCTGAAAAATGAAATGACATTATTAAGTATGACATTATAAATTACCAAGTCGACGTTAACGCTAAAAAGTTTCGGGAATCCCGTAAATAAGTCTCGATATACCTTCTTCCTGGGTTTTAGCCACCACGGGATCGGTGGGTGCGCTCGCATCGATGGAATTTATGGCGAATATACGAAACGTGTAAGTAACGGCTGGGTGCAGTCCGCCAACCAGTGCCACTTCCTGGTCGTCGCTCGTCGCTTCCAATGCCGATAAACCTATGATTTTAAACGTCGATATTAAAGAACATCCATTTTATTACTTTGACATTTCAATCATTGTTTTTTTTTATGGGATTTGGAAGCCTGCCATGTCGTCAATGTTATATTCACTATATATTCATCGAGTGTTTTACGTCAGTTCCAAAAATAAATCAAATTTTTGTTATTTAACAGGCCGTATTTTCAAAGTCATTTCATCGAGCTTTAAAAAATTTATTAGATTCTTTGGAAAATTGGAAAAACTTCGATAAAGTTTTATTTTTTTATATTTGGAGTCTAAATAGTTCTCGATACAATAAATTTCCGGTATCTTTTCGTCGTTTGAATCCATTCACCCATTAATAATTGTATTTTAACGATCGTTAAAAATTATAATTGTAAATAAGAAATATTATTTTGGCCTATTGAACGATCCATAAACTCTACAATACACATTTTCCCATTATTTTCTTTCTTAAACTCATGATTACGAACGAAAAGGAATTCCATTGAGTTTTCCATACCGTTTTGCGTGGGGTGGATGGCGTTACCACCGTTCGAACTTCCGGGTGTGTATGTTACGTTGTGTGTTTTCGCCGGGTTCCAGTCGTCCGCCATCCCGTGATTCAGGGATCGATATTGGATCACGTAATTCCGGATGGGGCTGTTCCCGTCGAACGATTTCTTCCACAGCAATCGTATGGATCGCGATCCGATCTCGATCACTTCCAGCGACGCTGGGGGGTCGGGTCTCTCTGTTGAAAATAAACAGTGAATGGTAAATTAACAGTGAAAAAATATAATACTGGGTTTAATCGCTGATTTTAACACTTGGCATGCGGATAACTTCGTCGTGCCTTAAATTGTAAGCGCGAAAACTTCAAAGCATGGAAATTTCAAAGGGTAGAAATTTTAAAGCATGGAAATTTCAAACGTTGCAATTTCAAAGCATGGAAATTTCAAGGCATGGAAATTTCAAAGCCTGGAAATTTTAAAGCATGGAAATTTCAAAGCCTGGAAATTTCAAGCGCCGAAACTTCCAAACATGGAAATTTCAGACGCTGCAATTTCAAAGCATGAAAATTTCAAAGCGTGGAAATTTCAAAGCATGGAAATTTCAAAGCCTGGAAATTTCAAGCGCTGAAACTTCAAAACATGGAAATTTCAAAGCATGGAAATTTCAAAGCGTGGACATTTCAAAGCGTGGAAATTTCAAGGCATGGATTTTTTAAGTGTCGAAATTTCAAAGCATGGAAATTTCAAAGCGTAGAATTTTCAAGGCATAGAAATTTCAAGGCGCCTAAATTTTCTTTTATATACAATATAAAAATTGCACCTTGGACAGCTAGATAAATAAGGTGTTCGCTTCTCCCGTAGGCGTTATCCGCGGTGCACCTGTACACCCCGGAGTCCTGCCGGTCGCTGCTACCTATAGATAGCTGCGACTTCAGTCCGTTATCCGTTTTAATTTGACTTATGCTGAGCCTGTGACTGTTCGCGTCCAAACGGTCGCTGTTGTGCATCCATTGCACCTGGATGGGATTATCCCCGATGACGGTGCAATCCAGTGTCACCGACTCCCCGCGGCGGATCGTTACGTTTTTACTCTGGAACTCGAATCTCGCAGGCTCTGAAAAAGGGTAAATTTCACATTGAAATTTCGACGATTGTTGTTACATTGTTGGACATTAAAACGGCGAAAGTTTTAGCGAAGAAATTTTTAGAAATGCATACTGTATTCATTGCTGGCGAAAATGATACGAGTATTGTAGACAAAGAGTCTTTTGTTTCTTAAATTAGCACTTCAGTCGCTGACAAAATGTCATACCATTTTCTATTTAGAGAGATTTTATTTAACAATGAAGTATTGTGCAAAATTTAATCAAATAATGGATAAAATTTGACAATTCGTGCGTTTATATATTAAAACATAAATTGTTTTCGTGTCGAATAACAAACAATTACAGGAATGACGTTATCAAACAAATTTCATCAATTTCATTCTGCTTTTAACGCTCAAAACCCTGCGGCGATTGCCGGCTGCGAAAATGTTAGCGGTTCCCATCAAAACCAGAATAAATTGACAAAAATCCACTGTAATTTTTTCTTCCTACATTATCACCTTTCTTTTTACCCAGTAAATAAAATCTAACAAAAATCTCTTAACCCCAACGCAAACCTACCATGCACGGATACGTAAATAACTTTGCTAAGTCCGGAACCAATTCCATTATTCGCTCTACAAAGATAATGTCCCTCGTCCTGGGGACCCGCAGACGCCGTCCACAGGGATCCGTTCGGCAGGATCGTCAACCTGCCGTCCGGTCCGTCGACGAGGGGTTGATAATCATTGGAAGTCCTTCCCCTGGCCCTTAACCACGTGATTCTCGGCGGTGGAAATCCTTTCGCCTCGCAATGAACGTTCAGTGGATTTCCCAGCAACGTGGCGACGTCCTGGGGCTCGAAGATCCACTGCGGCGGAACCTTCACCAGGAGTTCGGCGGTGTGGTTCACCTTCGCCGCGCTGTTTGTCGCGACACAGGTGTACTTGCCGCTGTGACGGGACGAGAGCTCCTTGAAGACTAGGAGGCTGAAGAACTCGGCCACTCGTTCCTCGATCTGAAAGGTTTTTCAAGGGTTTAGAGTGTCTTTAGGGGCTATTGATTTGTCGGCCGGGACGACGGCTGGGTGAATTTTCAAGCGGTTGCATGGAGAGTGTCGGGGGAGTCGGTATTGTTGCGTTGCTGAAGAGTTTGTGATTCTGGGGTTACGGATTTAAGTTGAATGAAATATCAGATGAAAAATCTGATGAAAGATCTTGACGATTTAGGAAAAAAACAAAGATGTTTAATTGTTATTTTTATTCGCTAAGGTTTACTATTAATACGTTCCCTGCCAAAACCTGGTTTGCCCAACTTGTCGTACAGGCCATTTGATGTTTTAACTAAAGATTGTATATAATTATTAGTTATTGTCTATATTTCAGTGTTTTAAATGAATATATCTGCGTGTACCATTTATGGTACACGTGACATGGAACGGGTTAAATAAGATTTTGGTGTAAACAATTTACCCGCAACGAAGATGGCAGTGGTTCGCCGTCTTTCAGCCAGGAAAAGTAAATCGGAAGGTCCCCGGATGTGACGCTGCAGGTTACTTGAGCTCGACTACCTTCCTGAAGGTTCGGTGGGAAGTTGAAGGGACTCATTATCGGTGGACCTATAAAATAAAGAATATAATCAACTTGTGTTCCGTAATACTGAGTTTTTAAATCATTCTTTAACACTAAAGGATATTTATGTAGATATTCTTATCGAATCCGTAAAACTGATATGTTTTCCAATTAATTTCACATAATAGTTAATTTGGCATAAAGAACTGTATTTTCTTTATGTTGATTATAGAAATTAAGGTTGAAAACTATAACGTTGCACACAGGAATTTTAATAGAAAGTTTGAAACTTGACTTGGTAACTTTAGTGTTAAAATATTTATCTGTTTTCATTAAAACCAATATATAACTATACTATAACTATATTTTCATTAATAACCAGTGATTTTCATTAAATAATTCTTAATTCTGATAAATACGTTAACAGCAAACATTTAATCGATTCACACATTCCAGTGGAACAGTCACGTGATAAGTCCGCCATTTATCTACGAAACAATTTGTGAAACAAGGACAAGAACGAGGTAATTACGTCGGGTCAGAAAAGTTACTATTTCCTATCTACGTGTTCTTTCGCCAACCGTTGCCACGTTTCTTCGGAACGGCATGACAAATGAGAAACTTAAAAAGCGACGCTACGTGAATTCTTCTGACCCAGCAATCCACTTTTTCCCATAAAGAACTCACATAAAACAAAACCAAATTTCTCATTAACTCAACCCTACGTACTTATACCTAAATCTTTACAAAAAAATAACTCGCAGGAAAAAATAGATTTTTAAACTTTTATAAAAACAGGAAACCATGTTCTATTGCTCCATTCGTTCGGGTCGTTATTTTCCGCATGGCTTACTGAAAAATAAATAGAATTTAATGGAAACTACGAAACACAAAAAAAAACATAAAAAAACACTATGCATACTTTCCTCTATCATTTATACAATTTTCAAAATATCACTCCGTAATCCCCCGCCTATTTCACGTGGGGAACCTTCGTCCAGGAGTTCAAATTTTCATCGAATCTTACAAAATCTGTCGAAAAAAAATCACTCACTGCTGACAGTGAGACGGATATCCCTGCTGGCAGTTTCTCCAGACCTGGCCCGCACCATGCAGGTGTAAGTCCCCGCGTCGTGGGGGTCCACGTTGGCTATTTTTAAATGTCCTTCGTTGTCAACCCTGTGGCGGATGTCCAAGGGTAGTTCCGCACCCCCGGTGGACCATTCTACTGAAGTCACTGGGTAACCTGAGTACGGACAGGCTATGGAAGTGTCCACCCCTGCGATCGCTCGAACTGGCCCAATGGAACGGATGTGTGGTGGGCCTGAAAACAGTTTCAGAAATGTTTTATAATGTTTTATAATGTTTTATATTAAATCGTCGTTGAAAAACGATTCGATTATGATAAAACAAAGATTTGACGCGATTTTATGAAAATTTTTATCCTTTTCAGGACGTTGGTTACATATGTGGACGTTTAGTAATTTCTTATAAAAAAAATCCCATTACTAGTGCAGCCAAAGCAAACAAAGTTTACTTCTCTTATCGAGGGATTCTATAGTGAAGAATCTATAGTGCTAATTTTAGTCTATTTATTATTGACAGTAACTATAGTAATAAAAATACTAAAAAACTAATAAAATTGATTTGCTTGACACTTCTTTTCGTTCGCGTATCTTACAATTTGACAATTTAGATGTTTAAGAGATATTTTATATTCAATAGATAAAGAAAACCCAGTATTTGTTATAATGGGAATAGAGGAAAAGGGAATATTATTTTTTTTCTCGACTTAATTGCACCGGTAAACTGTATCTTCGTAACGAAAGCGTAGGAAACACGTTCGCGAGGGTAATTACATGTGAGATATAGCCGTACAGCGAGACGTAACTTCCCATTTAAAGGTGTAACGACGACTCATTAAATTTCTACCCCTATAACAATTGTATTTAATCCCTCTATATGTTACTAACTCCCTCCCCCTCTCCTACGTGTTCTATCGCACGGTTCTGTAACATGATGGTCGGATGTTTTCAAGAATAATGTCCGCTGGGAAAAAATTTTCACCGTCCGTCCGGAATGGCTGTGAAACGTGAATACGTTCGTGGAAACACTAAGCTGGACTCTGTAAGCCTAGAAATTATAGTGTCTGTAAGTTTGAATACGTAGAAACTTAAAAAAAATAAATAAATAAACAATTTCAAGTGGACACTTGTTGACACTAGAAAACTGGTTCCGAAATTAAAATTTCATTTACATAAATATTTACATAAATAAAATTTTATGTATTTTTTATCGTGGATAAGAACCCCTTGAATTTAAAACGTTACGATTTCCAAAATTCTTCATAACCATATTTCTATATGTAAATAATTAAACTGATCAATTTACTATACCTCTGTATTTCTTTGTTTCAAATATATTTATCCAATTTTTTTCAATTTATCCTATTAATTCTTGGTCGTTCTGGGATTAATTATAATTGTCTTAATTTTCGATTACCATAGATATTGAGCCTGGCTTTGTGTTCCACCGTTGCGAGGGTGTTGGATGCCACACAAGCGTAGAGTCCACCGTCTTCGGCTCCCGCTGATGAAATGTTCAGGTGACTTATCACGTCGCCCGATTGGTCAACGTATTGTCCTATATTGTACCTGTTCGTGGAAAATGTCAGAAATATAGAAAACTTGACGAATTAAATTAATAATAAATATAACAAAAATATGAATTAAAATTAAAGTGAAATAATAAATTTGAATAATAGGAAATTAACTCTATTTCCTAGACAATATCGTAAAAACTCTCCAGAGTGTATTTTTGTAATTAATTTAACTAACAAATATGGTTCTAATCACTTTCACTACCATGACTGAGAATTTGCTATCAATTTAGTGTGTAATATTGGTGAAAACAAGTGTGAAATTCAATTTATATAGAAAATAATCGCGCAGCTAAACGAACGGTAAAAAGTTGCAGAGTGTTTCCATTTGTATTTCTGTCCAGGATTATGTATCGTACCCGTGTCCTGCGGCGATTTCGCTTAATGGCTCGCCATCTAACAGCCAAGTGAAAGATGGTGGCGGTGATCCTGTCGCCGAACATCGTAAGGACACCGGAGGTCCTGGCCGAAGGGCTTGCTCGATAAATGTGTATTGCAATTCCGGCACCGTGTCTGAAACAATGAAATTTCACCAAATTTAGAAAACATGTATTATATATTTATTATAATCTTTTTTAACAAAGTGGTCCAAGTCAATTTTTAACAAATTTTTGATATTACGTCTTTTAAAGGTTTTGAAACATTTATTAACAAATTATCAAGACTTTCATTTTCTTTTGAAATATTGCAAATTGTATATATATCAATAGAGATTAATAATTTTTAAGAGAAAAGGGTTTTTAGAGAGCAACGATGATGTAACTATTAAATAGGATAGTCAGAAAAGATAATAGTAACGTAATTTGAAAAATTTAGGGAATAGAAATTTAAATGTTTGGAAATTTCAATCCCCAGAAATTTGACGAACACAAATGTTGATGTTTTCACATTTCAATGCGTAGGAATTTCAGAATTTCGAAAGTTTAATGCACCGAAATTTCGGGATTTGGAAATTTCAATACGCAGGAATTAAAAAACATACTACTAATGAAATTTAAAAAATTTTAGAAAGTTCCTAGATTTGTATGCTTTTAAATTTTGCTCTCCATATTTATGTCGTGAGAACTTATTTTATTTATTTTTTTATCGGTACATATATATATCCCCACCTCCTAGTTTCAATTGCGCGGTGGCCTGGGCGTTTTCCTTGTCGCTTCTGACGAGGCACTGATACATCCCTTTGTCCTTCCGGCCGACCGAGCCTATCACCAGGACCAACGGGGCCAGCAATCTGATCCTGGCATCCTGGGCGGTCAATACGGGCACGCCGTCGTGCAGCCACTCGACGCTCTCCACCGGATAGCCCTCCACCGTGCAGTTCATCGTGGCGGACTCGCCGGAATTGATGGTCTGTAAATACCCGGGACACGGTTGTAACGATTCGTGCTGGGAAGTTAATGCCCGTGACGCGATTTACTGCGACATGATACTGGACGAGTAGGATGAGACTATCTGCGTATGATGCGGAGTTAGAGAAGAGGATGGAATGGAATCTGCGGGGTTTTGTTTGGGGAGGGATGTGAGGATGGGTGGATGTGTGTTTTTAATATGGGGAGTAGGTTAGAAGGTGTGAAATAGAATTTTGGAAGGGGTTGGTGGGTCTTGGAGAGTTGGATGGATCAGGTGAGGATATTTTTAGAGGGTTGAGATAGTGAGGAGGAATCAATGCGGAGGAATTTCAAGGCGTAGATATTTTTAAGGCGTGGAATTTTCAAGGCCCGGAATTTGCTAAGCGCTAAAGTTTCCAGGCGTGGAATTTCCAAAGCGCCAAAATTTCAAGGCGTGGAATTTCCAAAGCATCAAATTTTTAAAGCGTAGAAATTTTAAAGCGTAGAAATTTCAAAGCGTGGAATTTTTAAAGCGTAGAAATTTTAAAGCGTGGAATTTTCAAAGCGTGGAATTATCAAAGCGTAGAAATTTCAAAGCGTAGAAATTTCAAAGCGTGGAATTATCAAAGCGTAGAAATTTCAAAGCATGGAATTTTCAAAGCGTAGAAATTTCAAAACGTGGAATTTTCAAAGCGTAGAAATTTCAAAACGTGGAATTTTCAAAGCGTAGAAATTTCAAAGCGTGGAAATTTCAAGGCGTCAAATTTTCAAGGCGTCAAATTTTTAAGACGCGGAAATTTCAAAGCGTGGAAATTTTAAGGCGTCAAATTTTCAAGACGTGGAAATTTAAAAGCGTGAAAATTTCAAGGCGTCAAATTTTCAAGACGCGGAAATTTCAAAGCGTGGAAATTTCAAGGCGTCAAATTTTCAAGACGCGGAAATTTCAAAGCGTGGAAATTTCAAGGCGTCAAATTTTCAAGACGCGGAAATTTCAAAGCGTGGAAATTTCGAGGCGTCAAATTTTCAAGTCGCACAAATCCCAAGTTATGAAAACTTCAAGGCAGAAAATTCCACACCCTGGTAGTATCCAAGCCCCTAAATTTCCGGATAAGAACAATAGCATAAACTATAAACACAACAAAGCAACTTAGTAACAAGAAATAAAAGATATGGAACTAATTTCTCTCGCAATACCAATAAAGTGAACTGAAAGCAAACAGATTATAAAAAAACACACATACACACACATACTAACAAGTAATCCTGTAAAGTCTCCAGCATAGTTGAGACTAAAATTTGAAATTTAGATCGTCTGCCAATCGTAATCCTATATTGTATATATCCGTGTCACGCGAACCTCGTTTTTCAAGGATTTTTTAACACCCTCCTGCGTACTTTCGCATATATTCCAGCCTATATCCACATACACACATATATTTTCCAATACACGACGGGAAACACGGATAAGCGTTATACAGCCTAAGGGTAAATTTTTATTATTTTTCCGAGTATTCACTTTTCCCTATAGAAATACATTAATTTATTTCAAATAACCATCATTCTTTCCCTAACTTACTTTATCCAAATATTTTTCAACTATCTCACAGAAATCCTAATTAAAAAAAAAAGATCTAAACGTATCACAAAAAAATATAAAAATTTCAGAAAAATGTGACTATAATATTAAATCATGGAAAATGTCGCGAAATGAAAAAAAAATGTATATATATTAAATATCATATTCGTTCGACAGTTAGACATTTCCATCAGATTTTCGTCGAAGCGAATGTAATAATCGAGAGACGGCGAGCATGCTGAATGTATTGTAATGTGCGAAACAACGGTCATCGGTTATGAATCCGTATTGATATTTCAACGAGCTAATATTGATACAATGTTGGCTATCGGTCCCCGGTATTGACCCATTAAAATATCAACGACCTATATTTCCCGTTTAACTGTGAAATTAGTTCCAGGGAATTCGCGTTTCAAATAAAAATCATTAAAACAGGTGCCAGATATTTTTTTTTACATCTTTCACGGACAAGAGATAACCGAATTCTAGATTGTGTGCAATGTAACGCAACAAAAGTTCTGTTTGTGCTTTTGGAAAATTTCAATGATATTTGCGGACCTTTTATCCATCGAGACTCTATAGACGGAGTTAAAAGCCAAACAGAAATAGTCCACGTGTATTTTTTATTTTTTCATTTTTCACCTGTACGAAAAAAAGAACACAACGAAATTCACGTTACGAAGATAAATTTTCGATTAAAATCCCAGCGAATCGATATAGAAATTATTCATTCATCATATCATTTATATTCATCGTTGCAATTTCAATGCAATCCTCTCTATTTAATAACTAAGTACGAAAATCTTCTTTATTAATAATAATATCAACCTTTCAATCTCTATAATCTCAAACAATAATTTCAAATAATTAAATAAAAAATTCTACCAAGTTTTAGTATTATTTTAAAAATGATCTAGGGATCGAGGGATCGATAATGTGTTTTATTAAATGTTTACTTGTATTCTTGGCTGTAGTTGTGCGTTCAATCTGGACGTCACTGACAAATGCGTCTCTGCTCGTTGCTCGCCGAGCTGATTTCCTGCTCTGCAGACGTATCTTCCGGCGTCCCCAGCATCCACGCGACGGATCTGCATCAGGTCGCCCCATAGCTGGACACGACCGAACGATTCCACTGGTATGGAGTGTCCTGGAAAATGAGGGGGAAATTATGGTGAGTGTCTGGGGTACATTGTTGAAATTATTGGGTGGAGATATTTCAATGGGTGGGAGTTTTAGAGTGTGGGAATTTTGGGTGGTGTGGAGATTTTTTGGTGGAGGAAATTTGGTGTTGGATATTTTGGAAATTTGAAATTTTTGAACATAGATGTGTAGGGTCTTAGAAATTTTTATGTGTGGGAATTTAGGGAGTTGGAAATTTCGATGTGTAGGAATTTAGGGAATGGAAATTTCAACATGTAGAAATTTAGGGAATAGAAATTTAAAGGTTTGGAAATTTCAAAGTGTAGAAATTTAGGGAATAGAAATTTCAAAGCGTAGAAATTTAGGGAATAGAAATTTCAAAGCATAGAAATTTAGGAATAGAAATTTCAAAGCGTAGAAATTTAGGGAATAGAAATTTCAAAGCGTAGAAATTTAGGGAATAGAAATTTCAAAGCATAGAAATTTGGGGAATAGGAATTTCAAAGCGTAGAAATTTAGGGAATAGAAATTTCAAAGCGTAGAAATTTGGGGAATAGAAATTTCAAAGCGTAGAAATTTAGGGAATAGAAATATCAAAGCGTAGAAATTTAGGAAATAGAAATTTTAGGGAATAGAAATTTCAAAGTGTAGAAATTTAGGGAATAGAAAATTCAATTCGCAGGAATTTCGCGAATAGCAATTTAGTTATTCAGACATTTCGACACCCAGAAATTTCAAAATTTCAACTCGTAAAAACCTCGAATCACCAACATCTCGTGTTTTTGGAAAAGTCACCAAATTTCCCAGGCTTATTTCCGGTGGGAACACGTTTAAAAGCCCCGGTTGAAAATACTTTCGACCGTCCTTTACCGGGTAAAAAAAAAAGAAAGTAGGGGTAATTTCCGGAGTTATCAACGGGGGCAGGGCTTATTCAGCGATAACGCCAGATTCCGCGGAATCCGAGGAAAACGATGTTTGAGCGCCGGTCTGAATAGCGGTTTAACTACCGGCTCCGGTTGTATGGTAAACAATTCCCTAATTAAACCAACCGTTAACATCGCGATACCAGGTAAATTGCGGGGGTGGGCTTCCTTGGGCGGAACAGGTGAGATGAACATCCGATCCACTTTCCGCGGAAATGGCGATCTGCGATCTTTGCATCAACCTTGGTGGCATGGATCCGCTTGGTTCTGAAAAAGTTTATCAAACAATGGGTTAATTAATATTACAATATCCCCTCTTCCCTTCATTTACACAAATTCTTTTTTCCACATGTGTATATGTGTGTTTTTTAATATATTTCTGAATTGGGTAAATGAACTTTGTTGGTGGAAAAAAAATTAGTGGAACGTTCGTTGCAAATATATGTGTTTCGTATATTTATGTGAAAATGATGATAACGAAGGATTCAGGAAATTAAATACAATTTTCCGCGTTGTATTTTCTTTTAATGTTTGTTCGTCAGGTGTAACTTTTGGCACATTGATATTTTTTAAAAAATCAGTAAATTCTGAGAGTTCGGTAAAGATTTATTAAGTGACATGAAAATGGAAAATTTTAGGAAAAGTTACGAAAGACAAGTGTTTACAAATTAGGTTTTTTAATTAATTATTGATAAAAGGATAAATAGATTGACATACCTGTGACTGTTAGGGTGGCAGGCTTGCTTCTTCGTCGTTCTCCGGTAAGGGCGTGAAGGGTCAGACAGGAATACGTGGCCCTTCCGTCTTCAGGTCTCGCAGCTCGAATGTGAAGATCGCCTTGCGAAGTTACCACAAATCTGCCACCTGTAACAAATTACGGAAACTTTAATTATTGGTGTGGAAATCTTCAAAATCGTAACAATTAAATATTTTCAATATGCAATGATTTTCACAGGAACTTCCACCCGCTGAAATATGTTTTTTTTTCGAAATATCATCACTTTAGATTTTCCACGTCTGAAATTTTCACGCATTGAAGATAAATATGTTTGGAAATTTCCATATTTGGAATTTTCCAGGCCTCAAATTTCCATGCTTGGAATTTTCCAGGCTTCATATTTCCATGCTTGGAATTTTCCAGGCTTTAAATTTCCATGCTTGGAATTTTCCAGGCTTCATATTTCCATGCTTGGAATTTTCCAGGCTTCAAATTTCCATGCTTGGGATTTTCCAGGCCTCAAATTTCCATGCTTGGAATTTTCCAGACTTTAAATTTCCATGCTTGGAATTTTCCAGGCTTCATATTTCCATGCTTGGAATTTCCCAGGCCTCAAATTTCCACGCTTGGGATTTTTCCAGGTCTCAACTTTTCATGCTTGGAATTTTCCACGTTTCAAATTTCCCTGCTTGGAATTTTCCACGCGTTAAAATCTCAACGCGATGAAATTTTCCGTGGAAAACTACTTGGCGACGTTGTCGCATCCAAAAAGAATTTCGAAATTGATTACAATTCAATTATCTTCAGTTACACGGTAATATTCGCAGTAGGTACATTATTACCGTGCCGTTAGTGAAATAATTCGTGTATTGACGCAAAGTAATTTATACCATTAGAGAATTAATTAATCAACCGCGTTCCCGGCTGCTGATTCGAACAAGCAAACACGAAACTGCCCCGTATAAACTTCAATCACTTTTCGGTAACAATTTCACGCACCCACGTGTCACACCATAAAACAGACTGGTGTTTAGTGGTATCGTAAAATTTCCAAGAGTCTCGATCTTCCTCGTGGAATTCAGCTATTTCTCATCGAAACGGTGTTCACGAAAATATGGGGGATAAAGGATTGTGGAATAATGGCGCTACTTTGGTAGGTCGCATCAATTTGATAGGAACGATAGAAATTCGTAAGAATAAAAATATGCTCTGCCCATGAAACAGAAAATTGAATGTACCTACCCTGGGAGCACAAACATATTAGTTTCAGATCTTTTTTAATACGAGTACTTTTTAATATGAGAAAAAATAGATTTAAATATTGTACATATATAAGTTCATTTATATTACTTTAATGTTATTTTTATATTATTCTAATATTCATAATCACCTACTAATCAACACACCATTCATTTTCCATCAACGACACGACCGTCTCTTTTATTTCGCAATTATTTCAAGCGCGTTGGGGAGAAGTGTGCGGTAAAAATTGAATTTTAACAACCGTCTCTAATATTCATCGAAAGCCGCTTTTGCCTCGATAAGTCGAGAAGTGGCCCATCCTTGGAATAAAAGCGATATTCCGATTGGGCCCACTGGCCCGTGGAAATATCATAGGATATTTCGCGATGCAGGCGTGATACCCGCAATATTTTCCCTTCGATTCGAAATCCAACGGGTTAAGAGGGAGGGGGGGGGGGAGGCGGAGGTTATGCAAAATCCCCCCTGGCATCTGTCGATGAAAGCCTCCGTCAAATCAGGGCCGGACGTATACACCGTCAGCCGTGAAATTTTCAATTTAGCGGGTCTCGGACTTTGGTCCGTCGATTCGACGGACCGAGGACATTTTTTTTTTTTTTTCGTCGTGTAACAAGCACGGAATTTCGACGCGGGGATTAGAAGACTTTTTCGGAGGATCGAGGATTTTTGTATGATTTTTTTTATCGTGGAAATTTGGAATGTTTTTAGGTTTAGTGTCTTGTGATTTTTTATGTGAGTGGAAGTTTTGAGGGTGTGAAATATTTATTTGAGTTTTTCGATTGGTGAAATATTAGCGGTTTCAAATTTCGCGGCTTTGAAGCTTGTGTGGATATAGTTTATAAGTCTTGGGATTTCTTGGCTTTTTGGTAATTTCTGCGCCTCAAATCCGTACACTTGGAAATTTCAGCGCCCGGAATTTGCGAATTTTGAAATATCACTGCGGGAAATTTGTAGACTTGGAAATTTCTACGCTGGAAATTTGAAGGCTTAGACATTTCAGCACTGGAAATTTGAGGCTTTGAAATTTCTACGCTGGAAATTCGAAGGCTTGGAAATTTCAACGCTGGAAATTTGTAGGCTTGGAAATTTGAGGCTTTGAAATTTCAGCGCTGAAAATTTCGAGGCATTGGAAAGTTTAGCTTTGAAATTTCTGCGCCCCAAATTTTTAGACTTGGAAATTCCAGCACTGGAAATTTCAGACTTTGAAATTTCTACGCTGGAAATTCGAAGGCTTGGAAATTTCAACGCTGGAAATTTGTAGGCTTGGAAATTTCTGCGGCCCAAATTTGTAGATTTCGAAATTTCTACGCTGGAAATCTGAAAGCTTGGAAATTTGAAAGGTTGAAAATTTCTGCGCCCCAAATTTGTAGTTTTGAATTTCAATAATTCGATTCACAGTTCCATCCAATGCTATTCCAAAAGCACAAAAAAAAATCTTCCAATAAATCAAGACTCCTTCGAAACGTCTCCAATTCATTTCAAACCAGCCAGAAGCAAGATCTGCCGAATTTTCTATTCGCGACATCATTTCGCCAGGGGGTGTTCGTAAATCACAAATTCCCCCCGGCAATATTTATACCCCCGTAGCGAGTTCGACGTTGGCTTATTTTCTGGACACCGAGTTCCACCGTCGTATATCAATGGGTATCCAGCGATACGGGTACGTTGTACATAAACGTGTGCAAAGAAATAGGAAATAAGGGGTTGAGTCTTCCCCGGATGTCAGGGGTGGCTTCGCGGGGGTGCCACGACACGAAAGGAGCAATTTAATATCGCCTTCGCGGACGGAATAAAAATACGGAGATAAATAGCTCGTATTCCCGGAACTTCGACCGACGTTCTTGTACGAACCGCGAAACGAGACCACGTTTAACTGTATTGGTGCGAGTCTCGCAACGAACGACGTAAAAATATCTTCGGGCTTCGTTTGACCCGCGAATGTTAACATCTATTATTTTCTTTTTATCCCTTTGATAACAGTACTAATGAAACAAGTGAATTCTGGTTAATGAAAATGTTGCGGAGATCAGGAAAATTTAGGAAAATGAATTTAAATACGAAAATAAATTAATGTGTGAAATCAGTGACATTTTTTTAAATAATATTTTTTTTATGAAATATTATTTATATCCCTTTGAATAAAATTGATTGAAGTACAAATGATGAAAAATTTCGCGAGTTTTGCGAATTTCACGTGTAATGAAATTAGGGTTTATTTTCACAGATGATTTTTTTAATTGAATCTAGTATTAAAGTTGTGTCTACGCAATTTTCCTGGAGATTCTTTTCACATGTGTACGTGAACCTATAAAGAAAAGAAGCCGAAATGAAACTCAGGGTTTATCGACAGTTTCCGGAGTCCATTCGCCTCAAACCCATATCACACCCCCTTCTTTTTTTTTATCCCCCGGTTGTTTGACAGACATTGCTTTCCCGTATCTGACATCGTTTATTTGGAACGTGTTAAAAATACAGGGTGTACGTAATTATGGGGTCGATTTTTCAACTTCCATTCGTCGCTCTGGAAATAAGGAAAACGAAAAACTGAAACACCTGCGCCTGAAAACCATCCGTTTTCATTATGCGGACACTAGTTGACGAAATGTAAATATAAAAGGAAGAAAAATGTTTATTTAGGGTCCCACAATTTTATGGAGAAAGTTGTAATAAAAAATTAAATTACGTATTAAAAAATCATGTGAAATGAATGTACTTGGCTAACTGGACATTTTCCGATTAATTAATGAAGAAAAATCTAATATCAAATAGGAGCTTCAAATTCCCAAAGAGAACTCAGTAGTTTTAAATCAGGCAAATTTCAATACTTTCAAATTTCAAGACCACCGAATTTTCCAGCGCTGAAATTTCCAAGACTTCAAATTTCCAGCGCTAAAATTTCCAAGCCTTCAAATTCCCAGCGTAGAAATTTCCAAGCCTTTAAATTTTCAGCGTAGAAATTTCAAAGCCTCAAATTTCGAGCGCTGAAATTTCAAAGCCTTCAAATTTCCAGGCTTGAAATTTCCAGCCTTGAAATTTCCAGGGTAGAAATTTCAAAGCTTTCAAATATCCAGCGTAGAAATTTCCAAGCCTTCAAATTTGGAGCGCTAAAATTTCCAAGCCTTCAAATTTCCAGCCTTCAAATTTCCAAACCTTCAAATTTCCAGCCTTCAAATTTCCAAACCTTCAAATTTCCAAGCCTCAAATTCCCAGAGTAGAAATTTCCAAGCCTTCAAATTTCCAGCGTAAAAATTTCCAAACCTTCAAATTTCCAGCTCTGAAATATCAAAGCCACGAAATTACCAACCGTGAAATAAATCGCCGGTACAACTCGACTCCTGTTTCTTTCTCCCGGTGTTTTCCACCAGCGGTGAGAAAATCGCGTGCGATGTCCGCGGATTTCCCGGCGATCCATGAAAAATCCTTCGCGGGAACGACAAGAACGAAAGTCTATCGATCCCGCGACGTTTTTCCCCCTTGGAAACGTGTGTCTTTGTACGTACGTGTGTGTCAAACGACTCGGCAGCTTTGTTGTCTTTCTTTGCCGGCTGAAGAAAGACACATTTTCATTTTCTCCAAGGAGTCACATCCCGGACTTATGCTGTACGACGTTATTTTCGCGTTCCGCGACACGGGATCGATCGACTCCTTTTGTCGCGATGGAATTGTTCCCGCGACGGTGAAAAAAAAAGAAGAAAATTACGATTACCGGATCTCGCAGAATCCCTGGAACGTGTTTCCCCGTTTTTCCTTTATTTCGAGATCGTTTTCCCGCGGAAATTACACCGGAGACTTTTAAGTCACTGAGATCATTGCGCGAAATAGTAATTGACTTGGATTATTTTTTTTAATGGAATTTCATTCGATTGTTGCGACAAGGAAAAGTGTGGAAGAAATGAATCGAATTAAATAGAGAGATCAAACGAGGTATTTAAAGAATGATTTTATGAGATTTTATAAGGTGAGAAGATCATTGCGCGAAATAGTAATTGACTTGGATTATTTTTTTTTTAATGGAATTTCATTCGATTGTTGCGACGAGGAAAAGTGTGGAAGAAATTAATCGAATTAAATGGAGATATCAAACGAGGTATTCAAAGAATGATTTTATGAGATTCTTCTTAATGGTTGAGAGGACGAGTCTCTGATAGGTTTCAGTATTATAGGAACTGAAATCCCTTAATACCTTGCAGTGGTACACGTTTCGATCGCTCGTGATTTAAATGAAACATTAATACCCCGTATTTGGTAATTAGGAACTCAACATTTCCGTCTCAATCCGATTGATCCGTGTATCAAATATTTAGAGAAGTAAAAATGGAGTTTAAAAACATTTACAAATAATTCTATTCGATATATTTCTGTTGTCGAAGGATTAATGAAATATTACACTTAGATTGAATTTTCTGTCGAACTGAAATTTCAAAATGTAATTTTTTTTCGAATACTAAAATTTCAATTCTAAAAATTTCTACGACTCAAAATGTGGATGCAGAAAAATTTCTACGCATTGAAATTTCCAAGCCTTCAAATTTCCAGTGTAGAAATTTCCAAATCTACAAATTTCCAAGCCATCAAACTTCCAGCGTAGAAATTTCAAAGCCTCAAATTTCCAGCGCTGAAATTTCCAAGTTTAAAAATTTGGGGCGCAGAAATTTCAAAGCTAAACTTTCCAATGCCTCGAAATTTTCAGCGCTGAAATTTCCAAGCCTCAAATTTCTAGCGTAGAAATTTCCAAATCTACAAACTTCCAAGCCATCAAGTTTCTAGCGTAGAAATTTCCAAGTGTTCAAACTTCCAACTTTCCAAATCTACAAATTTCCAAGCAATCAAATTTCCAAGTTTAAAAATTTGGGGCGCAGAAATTTCAAAGTTAAACTTTCCAATTTCTCCAAATTTTCGCTAAAAGCGGACGTACTTTGAATTCAGTTTAATTCCTCTTGAATCCACATTTTCCGCGATAAAAATTTCAACGCTTCTAAATTTCTCTCTCAGGTCGGCGAAGTAATTTTAAACACACCATAGAAACTTCCAAGACGGAGCACCCGGACAGAGTTTATTGACCTTTCACGGTGTTCCTTGGCGTTCCATTCCACACGTCTGTCACACGCTTTCCTTTTCCCCTTTTTCCCCCATTTTCCCCGATCCGTTTGAAGACACTTTTTCATCCCGAAAAGAAGCTCGCATTGTGGCCACCGTTTATTACTCCGTTCCCGGCGACGTTTCATTGTGTCCAATCGACGTTATTGACCGAAGGAAATCCCGCGGAAAATTTCCACCGTTCGCTTTTCTCCGGCGGACGTATGGGAAAACAATTTAAAACGCGACAGCGAAAGTAATTTCAAATAAAAACAAGAATCGTATCGGATTCATGCCCGGCAAAGTTTATAATGGAAAAATCGCGAGTGTACACATCACAGACATTTTCTATCGTACGAAAATAACATTTCGTTTGTTTATATCAGCAACAACAATTTTGCTACGTAGTCGATAAATAAATCAATGTTAAATTCCACGAAAAATTTTAATTAAATAGAAATGTGTCTATTAATTGATTATTTTAATAATGAATAAAAATATGAAATAAAATAGTAAAAATTCACAGTGAAATTTTTATGAAATATGATTGGATTTTTAAATAAATAATTCGATGAGTCTTTTCCTGTTCTCAATGGTTGAGATCTGCGATTCGAGTCCACCGGGGAAACGTAATCAGAAATGAAATATTGGATTCCAAGTCTTGGTGGAAATCCTCCGTACAATCCGATGTACTGGACATTGATATAACGTGTTAATAATAGATGCTGTGCCGGTAGTTTACCGGACGCGCACGTTTCTGGATGAGGGTCGAACATCCCGCTAAACCGCAAACAGAAAATGACGAAGGGATGCCGTCTGACGGGTTGATACCCTTGTGTAACAGATAACGTCTACGCGGAGCGAAAAATATGAAGATGTGTCTATTCGAGGCGTTTTTTAATTCATTGTGTCTCAAGTTACCTGGGGTCATCGTTAAAAATGGTTTTTATTGTGCGGAAATTATGGAGGCTACGATTTTCTGGCGTAGGAATTTTAAAATACCTGGAAAATTGAGGCGTAGAAATTTTAACGCAGAAATTTTAAGATACCTGGAAAATTGGGGTGCAGAAAATTTTTAAATTTCTGGAAAATTGGGGCGTAGAAATTTTAACGCAGAAAATTTCAGATACCTGGAAAATTGGGCGCAGAAAATTTTTTAATTCCTGGAAAATTGGGGCGTAGAAATTTTAACGCAGAAATTTTAAGATACCTGGAAAATTGGGGCGTAGAAATGTTAACGCAGAAAATTTCAGACACCTGGAAAATTGGGGCGCAGAAAATTTTAAAACCCCTGAAAATTGGGGTGCAGGCAATTTGGGACACGTGGAAAATTGGGGCGCAGAAAATTTTGGGAAACTTGGAAAATTGGGGCGCAGAAAATTTTGAGAAACATGGAAAATTGGGGCGTAGAAAATTCCTAGACACTTAAAAACCTTGCGTGCAGAAACATACGGATACTATACTCAAAAAATGTCTACGTCCAACATTTCCACTCCAAAAATACCTAAAAATTCCCAAATTCCACAAATTTCACACTCTCCACAAAAACAATCCTCTCTCACCCTCCAACCTATCATCACCATACCATCTCCACAAATTTCCACTCCTACTCAATACCATTCACTCTTCGTCACAATTCCCAACGTTAAGATCATTCCTCGTTGCTTCCCAGTCACCTTTGATCTCCGCGACAACGAATAAAACAATGATCGCGAGGACTCTGCTTCGTCTCGCCGATATCGCGTCGTTCCACGTGCTAATGACAGACGGTTGGCACGTCGTCGCGATACGCCGTGTGCTAGATGGTGTCGGCAGCGATAACCATGATGACGAAGAGGCGGCACGTAGCGGCAGGTGTTCCCCGCGAACGTGTACGGGCACAATGTTGCCCGCCTAGTTACGAAACAAACGTATCACGGCCCGACACGACGTTCCCCATGATATCCTGCTTCGAGTATGTGTTTGTGTACGTGTGTGCGTGTATATGTGGGAATGCCGTACCTGTTACGTGCACCCGACACCGGCATAAATATGTATGGGACATGAATGCCTGAGCGTGTACAGGACGAGGCAGCGAGTTAGCGCAGGAAACGTGGCTTTCGTTTGCGCGCGTTTCGCACACAGAGGAGACAGTTCGGCAGGTGTAAACCGCTTGATACATGGATACAAGGGGAGAGAGGGAAGGGGGTGTGGATTAGAATGGGAGAAAGAATGGGAGATGGAGGGAGAGGGGATTAGGAGGAATTTGAGAAGGTATTGGGGGTAGGTATGGAAATTTGGAAGTAGGTATGTGGTCGTGCTTGGAATTTTTGTGGGATGGAAATTGTGTGCGTTGGATTGTGGGGTATTGAAATTTTTGTGTTCGAAAATTTGCATGTTTTGAAATTTCCACGCCTTGAAATTTCGACGCTTTGAAATTCCCACGTTTTGAAATTGCCACGCCTTGAAATTTCCATGCTTTGAAATTTCCACGCTTTGAAATTCCAATGCTCTAAAATTCCACGCTTTGAAATTCCTATGCCTTTGAAATTTCCACGCTTTGAAATTCCCACGCTCTAAAATTCCACGCTTTGAAATTCCTATGCCACCAAATTTCCAAGCTTTGAAATTCCCATGCTTTAAAATTCCTACGCTTTAAAATTCCCATGCTTTGAAATTCCTATGCTTTGAAGTTTCCACGCTTTGAAATTTCCATGCTTTGAAATTCCCATGCCTTGAAATTTCCACGCTTTGAAATTCTTATGCTCTAAAATTCCACGCTTTGAAATTCGTATGCCACCAAATTTCCAGGCTTTGAAATTCCCACGCTTTGAAATTCCCATGCTTTGAAGTTCCCACGCCATGAAATTTCTACGCTCTGAAATTTCCACGCTCTGAAATTTCTACGCTTTGAAATTTCCATGCTTTGAAATTCCATCGCCACGAAACAATTCCGTATCCTCCATCCAGTAACATTTTTAATTAATTACCACACTAATATCCTGCGTCTCATTTTCACCATATTTACAACACTAAAGAGACTAATTACAATCCATTAGAATCTATACTATTTATAACAAATCGATAACAAATCGATTTGAAGATATTTCCCAATATTTCTTTCCAAAATCCCAACTCTCTACGCGCAACAGCGCGGCAAACATCAAACGTAGTTCATTTAATGTGAAAATTCCGCACACTAGGCGTCCATCATCAAGTTCCTCGGCAACCTGGCGTCCCGTCATGAACACACAGCGTCCGTTTAAGCACGTGCCAAACATGAATCAGAATATCCCCAGCCGACGTACAAATTGGGCCTGGATCTGTAGCTGGGGTTCGCTTGTTAGGAATAGACGACGAATCAAAGGCGTTTGAAATATAGAATGCAACCATTGCAAACCGTTGCAACCGGAAACCTGAATCAGGCCTACCAAGGATTAAAGCGAATAGGATCAGCCTGATTATGGTTTCACCGCGGAAAGGATTTCGAATGGCTCTCTGCCACTGAATGAGCTAAGATTACGTTGGAAAATGGATCCCTTGTAAATTCGTTCAACGAGACGAACGGCCCGGATTGAACACAGCTTTCAACATGTTAGCAAATTAATCACTATGCAAATGCGATTGGCATTGTACCATGTCTACGTCGAGAAATATTTTCTCACTGTGAAAACGATTAATTAGGGATGCTAAGAAACTAGGGGTTATAGATAGACTCGAAGAAATATTAATGGGAATAAATTAGAATTTATTGGGAATTTAAGGGATTTGTTAAAAATGATTCGGATGATTAATTGGGGATTTTATAAAATAAAATTTGTTAAATGAAGATGATTTTCCTGATGAGACACAGTGTATGTAGGTGTTAGAGATGGGGTTGGTAACAAGGGGCAATCTTATCGGTGTGGGATTGTGGACCACCCTCTCTATCTTTCCGGTAATTGGCAACCCTGCATGAAGCCCTTGTTGACATCTCATTGTCTGGTTAAAACCTTTCTCACCTGGAAATCTCCTGTCATCTTACAAACTGACCCTCCCTCCACCCTTTTTTTCCATCCGGTTTCGTTTTCACAAAAAGTTTTCACAAGAGTGATCATTATTTATATTACTGAAATAAATTCCACCTCTTTTCGATAAAAATTCTTTAAAAATTCTATAAAAAAAATCATTATATTTTATGAAAGATTTCTTTGTTAAAAATCTCAGAAATATAAAATGTTTTCACATTGATTATTAATTTCCACGCATTTTTATTCAATTATTCCGCCGTTCCTATTTTTTTCACCGAAACTTCATCCGGCCGGGTCTCAAAATGTTTGGTCTTTTTTTTTTATTTTCGCGTATTTGTGTTCCACATAACAAACGGCTCGCATCACGTAGACGGGAACCGGGCGGTGTTTGCAGACCGGGAATCCCGCAACGTGTACGCCCGTATATTACTATCTCCTCGTCGTATACTGATACGTCTCTGAATATTTCTCCTGTGTTTTCCCCGGGATTTCCATATTTCTTCCGGGGCGGCGACGCTTGTATTTGTTTTCGCCATTCCCGATATTAAAAATGCTCGGTGTCCTGCGGAAGGACGCGGGACACCCTTTCAGCTTAGGTGTTGTTATTGCAGTCGTTCCTACGGGAGGGAAATAAGGAAAGGGGGTGGGAATGTTGGAGAGCTGGACGTCTAATCGGTTTTATGGAGGGGAGTGGGGGAATTTTGGAGATTAGATCGGTGATTGGTGACGAACTTCATGGTGCAGAAATTTTAATCATTATATATGTCTGATAGCAGAAATTTCAGTGCTCAAATTTGAAAGGGAGGAAATCTTAATGCTGAATTTTGAAAGTACACAAATTTCAATGCTCAAACTTCAAAGTTCAGAAATTTCAGTGCTTAAATTTCAAAGTGCAGAAATTTCAAGGTTCATATTTAAAAATAAAGGAATGCCAAGGTTCAAATTTCGAAGTGAAGAAATTTCACTGCTCAAACTTCAAAGTGTAGAAATTGCAAAACTCAAATTTCAAAGGGCAGAAATTTCAATGCTCAAACTTCAAACCATAAAAACTGTGACACATCCAAATCTCAAAACCCAATACATATTTTCAACACACGAAACACCAAATCAAATAAAAAACCCCACAAATCCAATAAAAAAACCTCATAACGCTATCAAATTTCCGATTTAATTACACGAGTATGAAATATGCCTCATAATTTCCCCGCGATTCGTTCGCCGGTACTCCGGCTGAATTCACCATAGAAAAAGGGCTGAAAAAAACTCCACCGGTAAATAGCGAAGGTGCTTCGAGAACTGTTTATGGAAGGGCGCCGTCGAAAGTCTCGCCGCATGGAAATGAAGTTTGAAATCCCGCTCTTATCATTTTTTTTCTCCCCCTCCCGAGACTCTGTTTTCGGAGATTGTTTATGCGGGAGCGTCGATGAAACTTCTACGCGTTCGGAATAAACGTTTGAACTTCCTTTTTTTCCCTTTTTTTTCCCCGGTCAATTATTTACACAAAACCACCGATCGTAATTGTAAAATTAAAGTGTCTTTTATTCGCGGGAAAGTCTCGGTGATTAAATTGTATTTAATCGAAACGACAGAGGGGGTTTGTCGACGATTAAAAAAATAATTTAAATTCGATCGGGCGTCGCGACGCCCCATTTCCGGGTTCCTAGCGTTCCCAGTTTCAGGCGATTAAAGAATTAACCGTCGAATTGATTAGTTTCCTGGTTTTTTTAATAATCCAATAATCATAACGAATATCACTCGGGATCCCCTGATCATTTAAATACACGTGAATCATCGGATCATTATAATTATCAATTCAATATATCAATCGAATACAAAATAGTAGATATATAGACCTTCGTTAGATAAGCTTTAATTAATTATACAATTCCATACTCCAAACGCTATACTACACATTTAGAAACACCATAATCAATTCAATTAATTACCATGGACAATCGAAGGCTTAAAAAAATTGCTAATTTCCTAATTTTCATTTTATCAAATTCTAAAACTTTCCCATTATTAATTAAAGGGAATTAAAATATTGCAATCCTGCAATTAAAAACAAATCGTGATTGGATAATCGAAACGTCATCTCTCTGAATTTTTGCAAATAAATACACCGTATTTAAACACGATAAAAAAACAGTGAATAATTAATCTGGGACAACCGACTGATGTTTCAAAGTGATACAGCACCGCTTTCGTACGATTCACTCGGGTTCTCCAATATTGCAGCATTATCCTGATTATCATTCGCGGATATTCGCGAAAAGTTGCCAAAGTTCCTATATCGATACTCCGAGTACAGCTTAAACATTCTCGCGAGCCTCGTTTGCCGTGTTCTCTGCTCGTTATTAATTTCGCATTATTTGTCGTTTCGATTCCACCAGCGATGGGGTGGGACGGAAAATATCCGTTAAATAGCGTGAAACAATGGCGGAAAAGTTTCGGTGTTTTCGATCGACAAGCCTATATTTACTGGAAACGAGACGGAGGGTCGATTAAATATCGATGAAATTAAAAATGAATATGTCTAAATAAAAAACATTAAAAATCGATCGAATTTTCGAACATTGAGAATTCATTACCTGAGAATTTTTTAAACGTTGAAATTGTTATTAATCTATAAATTCGAGGGAGTGAAAAGAATAATAATTTATACGAAATATTTATTCGAATGGTTTCAAATGATTATTAATATTTTCTAACGTGAAACTTGCGTATTGTTCTTCCGTATTTTCTCTTTGTTCGTTTTCAGGTGTCTGGAAACTGTTGAATAATGTACGGCAAGTTTTTCTTTCGAGCACTCTCGTACAGTTTGACGTAAATTTGTTTCAATCGCTGCCTCCATTAATCATCATCGATAGGTTTACCATGCGATTCACTTCGTCGGTTCAAGTTGCCGGAACAAAATTTTTCCCTGCGGCTCGTTTATTAGCAAGAGGCTTGAACAAACGCTTTATTGACCGGTTTCGATTCGTATAGGAACAAAAAATTGCATGAATTTTACTCAATTTCCTCAATTCACTTCCATTTCAACCCCTTCGCTCGTTACACCGCGAAAAAGTTCTCCGCAAGTTGACGATAATCGAAACAATCCCACGGTCATAATCATTTTAATTATCATTATTATATTACTATAATACAGGTGAAAAGAAAATATATTCGCTAGAGATTAATAAATCGTATTAAAACATCATTCAATCCCATTTGACTTTTCCTAAATTTATTTAATTCATTTGCGTTTTGAAATTTTCGTTTTATTATTTCTATGCTTTGAAATTCCTACGCTCTGAAATTCCACGCTTTGAAATTTCTATGCTTTGAAATTTCCACGCTCTGAAATTTCTACGCTTTAAAATTCCTACGCTTTGAAATTCCTACGCTCTGAAATTTCCACGCTTTGAAATTCCTACGCTCTGAAATTTCTACGCTTTGAAATTCCTACGCTCTGAAATTCAACGCTTTGAAATTCCTATGCCACCAAATTTCCACGTTTTGAAATTCCTACGCTTTGAAATTCCTACGCTCTGAAATTCCTACGCTCTGAAATTCCTACGCTCTTAAATTCCACGCTTTGAAATTCCTATGTCACCAAATTTCCATGCTTTGAAATTCCTACGCTCTGAAATTCCACGCTTTGAAATTCCTATGTCACCAAATTTCCACGCTTTGAAATTCCTACGCTCTGAAATTTCCAGGCTTTGAAATTCCTATGCCACCAAATTTCAAATTTCAAACGCCCTCCCTAAACAACAAAAAACTCCATCTCGTCACCATCCAATTATCAAATTATCAAACATTTCCCCAGCCAATTTTCCACTTTTCCATTTTCCCAAGGTACGAAAAATCTACAATTCGAAATTCCAGCGTATCCGAACGGATGCTCCTTGAGGGCAAAAAAAAAACCAGTTTAATTTCCCGAATCGTCGGTTGTGTCGAAGTGCTTTCGTTTCGAAAACCGGAAGTGGGTGCTCGACACTTTTCCCGCGGGACACGAACGTTCATCCGGAATTCCGGAAACGTTTCCCGGCCCCGTGCCTTTGTACAATAATATCCCGTCGTTTTTTTTTTTTCAACGACCGTCATCGTCGTCGACGAGACACACGGTTTTCCGTTGATCGTTAGGGTTCGACAAAAGGTGAAATTTTTCTGAGGCTCGCGAGTGGCCTCTTCGCCGTTTCCGCGGATTCTATTGGGGCTTGTTTTCCTCAGGTGGATGAAAAGCCAAGGGATTTCTGCAATTACGTTACACGGTGTCTCTTAATGATTTATGCAACGATGATACGGTTCCTCGTGACTAATAAAACCGTAGTGAATAATTCGTACGGTAAACGAAAATCGTGGAAACGTTTTAGGAGACTTTTATGCCAGACTTGCGTGACTGTGGGATATTTAAATGATTCGTGGTTAGCGATGAGAAATCATAGGACGTCTGGATGTTTAATTAGACAGTAGTTTATGGGAGGGAAGTTATGTCATTGGAGTTTGTATGCGTGAGGGGTTTTATGTTGAAATTTTAAGGTTCAGTAATTTTTAGGTATACAAATTTTATTTGCAAGTTCAAAGCGCGAAAATTGAATGATTTTATAGTTCAAAGTGCTAAAATATTAACGCTTGAACTTCTAAGCGTAAAAATTCCAATGCTCAGACTTCAAAGCGTGGAATTTTCAAGGCGCCAAATCTTTAAAGCGTAAAAATTTCAAGCCGTGGAAATTTTAAGGCATAGAAATTTCAAGGCGTGGAATTTTCAAAGCGTGGAATTTTCAAGGCATAGAAATTTCAAGGCGTGGAATTTCAAAATCGCAGAAATTTCAATGCTCAGACTTCGAAGCGTAAAAATTTCAATGCTCAGACTTCAAGACGCAAAAATTTCAATTTCCAAACATTAAAGCGCAACAATTCCAATTTCCAAAACTACAAAGCGTGAAATTTCCAATGCTCATCAATTTCAAAGCGCAGAAGTTTCACGCGTAAAAATTTAAAGTCCCATAAACTTTGAGGCCCCAAAATACCAACATCCAGTGAAACATTTAGAATTAGAGATCTTTAAAAATCAAAGGTCACAATTCCCAACTCACATGACATAATACAAAAATTGTTCACCTGCCCACTTTTGCATATGGCTGTATTCATAAATACAAAAATGTCTAATAATTTATGTTACTCACCGGTGTCGGTGCTTCCAGGTAGCAAGATGGCATCGTCGCGGAACCAGGAGGTGACTGTCAAGTGTTCCTTCACGTCTTTTTGAGTTGTACAAGACAAAACGGCGTTGCATCCCTCAACCACCGGTGATCTGTCCACGCTTACGTCATATCCGGGCACAGTCAATACTGGAACATATTAAAAAATCAAATTCGTTAAGCAAAAAATTAAAATCAATTATGTAAATTTTAAATGAGATTTGCTTAAATGTATCTTAATTATCTGAGGGATTTTTTTACTCTCTGTAATCATGAATAAAATGACATTTTGTATTTTGTTTAATTAAAGAAAAGATGTAATTTACAGTGGTATTTTTTTATCGAGGAAAATTCTTAATGAAAATAAAATTGACAGGATCTATTTGATGTTTACATGATTTACATTTCTCTTCTGCGAATGATTTTTCATGGACTCCGACGTTGTTTACTAATACTATCAAACGCTCGGGAGAAGTAATAAATCACGTCGTACAATGTGACATCCGTTTTCCCATTCATCGTCGCAGTTTTCGCGATAAAAATCGATGAGAAATGTTGCGAATCGAGAAAATCGCGAGGCTTCCATTGTCACGCGATTCTGTTACGATTTATTAATCGACATTTTTAACAATCCTACGAAAAGACTTTAATTACAGGTACAAATATACTTTCCACCATTTCTTTACAAACCTTTCAATTAATAAAATTTATAAAAAATTACATTTCTGTTCCTCGAAATTACCACGATTTAAAATATTAATTTAACATGGAATGTTTGTTGCAATTCTGCAAAAGGAAAGTTCGAGAAATAATAATCACTCTGCTGGAAAACTCGATAAATGGTTTTCATGTTCGCGATTTGCAAATCGTGGAAATTTTCGCTCATCGCTCGATTTTCGGCGGAAAGAAGGACGACGTCTGTTCTGGCGAATTCCCCGACGAAGATAAGATTAGCGCCACATCCGGGAATTCATTTTCAGCTCCAGCAGTTCCGTCGCTGCTCCATTTATTCTGAGAAGTGACAGCGAGCTACGATATTGCACTTAATGGTAGTGTCAAGTTTGGCGTCCTACTGTTACGTGTCTCATCCTCGCCGTGATTTAAGGGATTGAACTCGAATTGAAATGATTTTAGACGCCGCACGTTTCGAACGTGGAATATGAAAACCCGGGCGAACGTCTGGTAATTTTTAGGAAAATCGTGGAAAGTTAATTGGAATGTAAAGCTTATAAATTTCAGAGTGTAGAATTGTTAAAACTTGGAAATTTGGTGGCGTAGGAATTTCAAAGCGTGGATATTTGGTGCCGTGAGAATTTCAAAGCGTGGAAATTTGGTGCCATGGGAATTTCAAAGCTTGGAAATTTGCAAGCGTGGAAATTTGGCGGCGTAGGAATTTCAAAGCGTAGGAATTTCAAAGCGTAGAAAATTCAGAGCGTAGGAATTTCAGAGCATAGGAATTTCAAAGCGTAGAAATTTCAGGGCGTAGGAATTTCAGAGCGTGAAAATTTGGTGCCATAGGAATTTCAAAGCGTGGAAATTTAGCGGCGTAGGAATTTCAAAGCGTAGGAAATTCAGAGCGTAGGAATTTCAAAGCGTAGGAATTTCAGAACATAGGAATTTCAGGGCGTAGAAATTTCAAAGCGTAGGAATTTCAAAGCGTAGGAAATTCAGAGCGCAGGAATTGCAAAGCGTAGCAAATTCAGAGCGTAGAAATTTCAAAGCGTGGAGATTTGGAGCATAGAAATCATAAAAAGGAAATTCCAAACGCAGGTAAATTAAATAAATTTCAGAAATGTCAATTCATTTCTAAAATAATAAATAAAATGTCTTGAATAACCAACTGCAGTGTCAACTATTTCCCTCGCCGTTACAGAGACACGTATTTTCCAAGCGGGGAGATCTTCTAAATAATAATATACCAGATAAAAAAAAAAATAGTCGGCCGAGAAACTCGCGGAAACAGAGGGAAGGAAAACGACGAAGGTAAAGAAGAGGCCTTTATTGACTAAGCGAGCGTATTCAACGATGGTCGGCCGAGAGGGAATAAAGACAAGCACGCGATAAAAGGTTTAAATAGTCGGACAAGGGAAGCTACTTTCCCCGATTTTCCTACCGCGTTCAACCCCCGGGAAACCGGAAAACTTCTTCATGTACAAACGAGTGTCTGAAAAACACAGTTTATAAATAAATTCCGATTTGATTATCCACGATGGTATCTCGTAGTTTTTTAATTATTCGCTCGAATTTTTAATACTTTTATTAGTGTTAATTATTCTATTATTCCTCTAATTAATAACTGGAGATTCAGATAGTGTTACAGGAATGTGATATTTAAAAAAAATAATAATAATAATGGTACAGGTAATTAATATTATAAAACATGTCATTTTTATTTAACGTCGTGTTATGCAAAATGGATGGTAATTCGTTTAGGAGAAATAAAGTGTCACTTTATTCAGCGGCGGTTTAAAAACACTTTTCTGATTCTCGAAAATATTTCAAAAGAGAATCATGCTACAAAAGTTAACACGCATTCAGACTTCTCGCTCGTTTAACTTTTTAACTCTCTCAAGTACAGTGAGTTAAGTAATGTCCCAATTGTTTACTCAGACATGAACCACTAAGGGGTGTGTTTTAACCCATTTATTTATCTAATCTTCCTTCTTTAGAAAAAATTTTGTACACGTGTACTTGTACGTGATATTAAATTAATCAGACCAATTAAAGTTATTCGAAATTCAACAGCTGCGAAAATATCAAGGCGCAGAAATATCAGAGCGCAGGAATTTAAAGAGTAAACAAATTTTGGGATGCCGAAATTGTTCGGCGCAGACATTTCATCATTTTCAAATTTTTACGCAGGTAATATTAAAGCTTGACTATTTTCACGCTTTGAAATTTGAATGCTCCCAAATTCCTGCGCTTTGAAATTGCAATGCACTAAAATTTCTACGCATTGGAAATTCAACGCGTGAAAATTTCTGCGCTTTGAAATTTAAAAACTCTCAAATCCCTGCGCTTTGAAATTGCAATCCACTAAAATTTCTACGCATTGGAAATTCAACGCGTGACAATTTCTGCGCTTTGAAATTTAAAAACTCTAAAATCCCTGCGTTTTGAAATTGCAATCCACTAAAATTTCTACGCGTTGGAAATTCAACGCGTGAAAATTCCAGCGCTTTGAAACTCAAAAATATTCAAATCCCTGCGCTTTGAAATTCGAACCCCGAAAAACTTAGGCGCGGAAAAACGTCTCCAAACATCAAATTTAAAACTCACAAACCACCACCCTTAAAAAAACCCAATGCACACTTAGTAGAACGAAAGCTAAAATAAATTTTCCCTTCGTTCACTCATTTCGCACGTTCTCTCCCATTCGTGAGAAAAAAAAAAAACACTTCGCAAAGTGTCGAGGTACCAAAGGGTTAATTCAAAGCCGGGTAAGTGATAGGGCAGGAAATAAGGGTGTCGGAGGAAAGAGCGAAGAAAACGTCGGGCAATTGGGAGGGTGGGAGGGGGAGGGGGTGGTGATGGGGGTTGAAGGAGGGCGTACAAGATGGATGAACATCATCGAGCGATAGCGTTTGCGAAATTGGACAGAAAACGAGGGAGATCGGCAGACGTTCGAGTAGTACTTCTAAGTTAGAAGCTAAATTGCTTCATTTGAATAGCGACACACACAGTTTCGTATTTATCGTTTCGCAAAATCGCCCGTTTAATCCTCTTTTGTCCATCGAGCGATTCGTAAAAGAGATATATATATGTATATATATATATATATCTATATGTATAATTTCTGAGGGAAGGTATGTAAATTTAATCAACTCGCAATCGAGCGAAGGAAAATATGAATATCTTACGAACGCGATATGAATAAGTTAAGAGTGTGTGTGTGTGTGTACGTGTGGTCAGGTAAAAATGTGTCGAATTCAACGATGGATTCGAATAATATGGAATTTCTTCGAATTGGTTCAATTAATTAAAAAATGATAAAATTGTGCGATTATTTTAGAGTAAATTTTAATAATGTGGTTTGAATTATATAAACGTTTCTATTGATATATTAAAAAAAATGATAATGTCGGATATATTACTTGGTTTGACTACTTATTTTCTCGCTTGGAAATTTCTGAGCGTTTGAAATTGCGATAGGGAAATTTCCAAGGGAAGAGATATTTTCTGCATAATTTCTCCGTGATATTGAATTTCAAATATAATGGGACACCATAATCGCACGTTTAGCAGTCCTTTAGACAGCTATCCGAGGAAAACAGTGCAAAAATGAAGTGGGTGTCACGTCTCGAAGTCGAGACGAAAATCAGGAAGGCGTCGCGACGGCTACGGGCCGGAAAATAGCCGATAAAATTCCGTCGACGGGAAACGAAACGTGCAAATGAAGCCAATATACGCGAATCTCCAGCGAAGCAGCAAACCAACGATATTTTCCGCGAATTCGCGGGAATCGCTTGGATTAACTTTTCCCGGATGTGGACTCGGGCGGAATTCCCGGATTCCTTCGGGGTACGGTGAAATCGGAGATTGTGAAACACGAAATATCTTGTTATCGCTTCTTCTTCGTTGTCAGCGTTTTGTGGCGGTTTTGAAATTAAAATTACGAGCGGGAGAGTGAAATTTCTGGTGGTAAAATTTGCGATGCTAGGTGATTTTTTGAGGTGTGGTTTTTAAAATTTAGGAATTTTAAAAACTGAAGTTTTGATGCTTGGAAAACTCAAAGCATAGAATTTTCAAAGCGTGGAAATTTCAAAGCATGGAAATTTCAAAGCGTGGAAAACTCAAAGCATGGGAAACTCAAAGCATAGAAATTACAAAGCATGGAAATTTCAAAGTATGGAAAACTCAAAGCATAGAAATTTCAAAGCATGGAAATTCCAAAGCATAGAAATTTCAAAGCGTGGAAATTTCAAAGCATGGAAATTTCAAATCATCGAAATTTCAAAGCATGGAAATTTCAAAGCGTGGAAATTTCAAATCATCGAAATTTCAAAGCATGGAAATTTCGAAGCGTGGAAATTTCAAAGCATGGAAATTTCAAAGCGTGGAAATTTCAAAGTATGGAAAACTCAAAGCATAGAAATTTCAAAGCGTGGAAATTTAAAAGCGTGGAAAACTCAAAGCATGGAAATTCCAAACCATAGAAAATTTAAAGCATAGAAATTTCAAAGCTTGGAAATTGCTAAGCGTGAAAATTTCAAAGCGTGGAAATTTTAAAGCATGGAAATTTCAAAGCATGGAAAACTCAAAGCATAGCAATTTCAAACCATACAAATACCAATATTCACAACCCTTACGGTGTAAAAACCTCAGTCATTAGAAACATTCACCGATTGGAAATATCTCCCTAGAAACAGCTACGACTCTCCATCTCTCTCCAATTAAATATTTAATCCCCTCTGTCGTAACTTCTCCATCAAAAACTTCATCCGACATATTTCTCGCAACAACCGGAAACAGATGCCCGGTTGCATCACGTCCATCATTTATCGCGAACAATCAAATGTAACATTTAGGGGTTACGAACCCGACGACCCCGTAAAAACTTTTATTTCCCCGTTTATTACTCCGCTTCTAAGTTTCCGGGTGTTCTCGATAACCGTAGTATTAATGCCGGTTTCTATTTACCGGCCTGGCGAACAATTCGGTGTCGATCATCTCACGCTTAGTCGACTGTAAAATGATAACAACAACCCGCACACATACACACACCACAACACGTAATTTCATGGATAAATTACGAATTATAATACAACGAGGAACGAAAATTTGTTAAATTTCATTTTCCTGGTTCTTTAAGATTATTACTGAAAGTCTGTGAGGAAAAACTGTATTACACGTTCCCCAAGGAATAACAAGACTTTTAATCGCGATTATTATGCAAGAAATTTGGTATTACTAGTGAAAATAATTTTCCTCCAGGAAATTAGGTCATTCGGCGGAAAATTCGCAACGCTATTATGGAAAACGACTGAATTCCACACAGATACCATTTATGTATCTTTGTACAAAAAAATTATTAAACAAACTGAATCTTTCTCTAAATTCTGCTCAAAAAGATTATTAAATAAATTAATTCCAAAGTAACACACTTTTCTCCTATATTTTCCATTAATTCGTTTATTATTCATCGGTATGTAAACACTGTTTTTTTTAATGGATTAGTCTGAATTTCCCAGAACATTTTGGCAATGCGAACAAGAACTTGGTTGTGTTTGTTAACGAAGCGGTAAGCAGACTTTCTAAAGTACAAAAACGCAGAGACTGCTGGCTACGGGCGAAATGTAAGCGTGAGAGTGTCGAATCGTGGAAAGTTCTTGTTCTTATAGTGCCCGTGAAGTGGGTAGTAAAAGAGGTCTTATGGTCACGTAGACAATTCGAGTTTCTCTGTACATGCTAAGTATCTCAGGTACGTATCATTCGTTCTCCCTAATGTGTTTGGTAAGTCAATGGGTTTTCCGGCTCGGGAATGTTGTTGTAGCTATCGCTGTTACTTACGATCGGGATTACGCGAAATAGTTGTTCGAACGGAACGTAAATAACGTGTACACCTGTGAATATGTATTGTTAAATTTTACGATCAAAGGTGTAACGATTTCAATGTATAGGAAATTTGTGTGCGTTGAATTTTAAATGCTGGAATTTGTGGGCTTGGATTTGGTTACGCGTGGAAATTTCGGGGCTTGGTGATTTTAAATTTTTAGATTTTCCACGCGTGGAAATTTCAGTGCTTAGCAATTTTTAATTTTGAATTTTCCAAGCGTGGAAATTTCAGAGCTTGGGACTTTTAAATCTTGAAATTTGTACGCGTGGAAATTTCAGCGCTTGGGAATTTTAAATTTTGGATTTTCCATGCATGGAAATTTCAGTGCTTGGGAATTTTAAATTTTGGATTTTCCAAGCGTGGAAGTTTAGTGCTTGGGAATTTTAAATCTTTAGATTTTCCACGCGTGGAAATTTCAGTGTTTGGAAATTTGAAATATTGAATTTTCCATGCTTGGAAATTTTAGCACTTGGGAATTTTAAATTTTCGAATTTCCAAGCGTGGAAATTTCAGAGCTTGGGAATTTTAAATCTTGAAATTTGTACGCGTGGAAATTTTAAAGTGTTGAATTTTCCAAGCATGGAAATTCCCTGCCCTAAAATTTCACCCCAATAAACTTTTCTCGCAACCATAAAATACCAAACATTTGCAAATTCTCAAAAAACCATTAAATTCTTTTCTCATCATCATTCTATACGTACTTTTAGCTGTACTTTGCCATGAATACCTGAATACTACTGAAATGTACATTGGCAGAAAATTTCACGAGGATGCATCAAGGTTCTTCAAATTTTTCCGAATATATATGTATATATCTCTTTTCACCGTCTGCGAAAAACTTCTTGAACAGACAAATATCCCTTTCTCCATGGGGACAAAACGATCGTCAAACGGGAGATGATACCGTAAACGTAAAGAATTTCATTAAGCGAGATGTTATACCAGACTTCTCAAAAAGAAATGGACACTTCACAAAAGATATCAAATATGAAGAAGTAAGATGAAGAAGATATTACACTTTAAGGGGGTAGCCTGATAAAGAGAACAGCTGAATTGAATTAAAAATTGAAATACAAGACTGGATTCCTCGTCTTTCCAACGGATTAACGTGACGTGAAATATCATTTCCACGTTCAACCTATGCTTTCTGAAATGTACACTTTCCATTATTATCTACCACTATCTCAACCATCATACGTCCATTTTGAATGCTACTTAAGTTGGACAAGTTCTTCTATTAATTATAAATCATGAAAGAACATATTTCATTGTCTTACTATCAGAAATTTAATTAAAATTGTTGGTAGCGAGCAATGTTATTAATGGAATGATTTAAAAATAAATTTCTCTTTTTATCAAAGTTCGCTGGGAAATCAAATAGCGTGGGAAAAAGTTTTGTGGTTGGTTTTAATGGATTACGGAAGATTTTCGGGTGGAAATACTCATTTACTCACACGCCAGAGTGCAGGGGCCCGGGAGAAATTATTAGCCGGCACTGTGAATGATCACCTTCTCGCGGAAGGACTCCTCTTCTCCGGTCTTTTTCCCTTTTCTCGTATTTCTCCCACTTTATCAGCGAAACCGGACTCAGACAAGAAGGAGAATTCGCGATGAATGACCGGCGAAAATTATACGAAAGCCCCGATAGCAAATGGGAATGTGAAAAATGAATTGAACACGAACGTAGCTGGGATCGTTTTCGCAAATGCTCGCGGATTGAGAATCGACGTTGTTCGAATGATATGGGAAACTACGGTGCAGAAAATTCAAAGATTATTATTTTTCAAGTTAGACAATTTTTGGACGTAGAAATTTCTGGATAAAAATATTTTAATACGTAGAAATTTGAAGATTAACATTTTTTAATTAGATATTATATTTTAAAGCATAGATATTCTCAGGAATAGAAACTTTCAAGTTTGGAAATTTAAATCATGAATTTTCCACGCGTGGAAATTTAAAATCTTGAAATTTTTACACGTGGAAATTCCCTGTCCTTGAAATCTCAAACTTTCAAATTCCAAAGTAAACAAATTTCCTCACACGAATATTGCAATACATAGCAAACTAAATTTACAGAAATTTCGCTATCCCTCGACCTGATTTCCAATACCACGACGGATCTAAAAAAAAAAAGAAAAATAATCCCGCGGTTTCGAAGTAGAAATAAACCGCAGCTAACCGCGACATTCATTTTCCCCCCCGATATAACTGGAACAACTCTGCACACAAATACATCCGAAATGCAACCGTCCAGATTTCCATATCAGTTTAGATGTAACCGCGTCGGAAATGTCATCCAATACCATAGAACAGAACCAGCGCAACCATAAAAGGCATACTTAATTAGACGAGCAAACCCGCGGATTTCCATGGACATCTTCATCTTTTTTCCGTCAAAGACGGACTCGTGTCGCGGTGAAACTTATCTGAAATGACATCGGACCCTCGTGTCCAAAGGACTTATTCCCGAAGGGCCTGCCATTGTACCCCTTTCCGCAAGGGATTCTACGGAGAGATCACGGGAATATTATGTAAACGATGACTCAGGTGGAAAGAGGCTTTCAAGCTGAGCGTTTCGAATTATTTTTTAAAGATTTTTTATCATGGGATTATAAATTCCGGTTACAGGATGATAATGAGAAAAGAAATTAATGTTTTTTTTTTTTAAAGAATTTGTAAGTGATTGGTATTTTATGGTTGCGAAAATAGTCCACTGGGGTGGAATTTCAAGGACAGCGAATTTCCACCCGTGGAAATTACGAGCTTTATAATTCCCACGCGTGGAAATTCCTATGCTTTGGAGTTTCAAGCTTTGAGATTTCCACGCATGGAAATTGCTGTGCTTTGAGTTTTCCACGCGTGGAAATTGTTATTCTGTGGAATTTCAAACTTTGAGATTTCCACGCGTGGAAATTGTTGTTCTGTGGAATTTCAAACTTTGAGATTTCCACGCATGGAAATTGCTGTGCTTTGAGTTTTCCAGGCTTTGAAATTTGTATGCTTTGAGTTTTCCACGCGTGGAAATTGTTGTCCTTTGGAATTTCAAACTTCGAGATTTCCACGCTTTGAAATTTCTATGCTTTGAGTTTTCCACGCGTGGAAATTGCAGTGCCTTGAAAATTCTACGCTTGAAATTTCCACGCGTAGAAATTCCGGCGCTTTGGAGTTTCAAACTTTGAGATTTCCACGCATGGAAATTGCTGTGCTTTGAGTTTTCCACGCTTTGAAATTTGTATGCTTTGAGTTTTCCACGCGTGGAAATTGTTGTTCTGTGGAATTTCGAACTTTGAGATTTCCACGCTTTGAAATTTCTATGCTTTGAGTTTTCCACGCGTGGAAAATGCAATGCCTTGAAAATTCTACGCTTGAAATTTCCACGCGTAGAAATATCTGCGTTTTGAAATACAAAATCATACCATTTCCACTCTTTTAAATCTGTGCATCAGAAACATTTTTCCGACATATACATATATGACTTCCCCAACTACGAATTTCCCAAAACTCCTTAAGCATCGACAGATCAGTTTTTCGGTCACATCCCCGAATTCTCATCATCCCTAAAATTCCCTCGTCACCCCAGCGTTTGTCAAACGAGCCGAAAACTAACCCTCCCAAAACCACCCTTCCCTATTCACAAATCGACTCGGGCGAGTTTCGATAAATTCCATCCCCCTAACCCCAGTTCGACGCGACCTAACCCAGTAGCTTTAAACAACCATAATTAACGCGTGAATAACCAATGGGGAAGCATGACTCGAAAGGCAAACGGCCCGATGAATACACCGGGTATCCTCGCGACCAATTAACTGTCTCATTCATGGTATCTCCTCGTAGATCCGACTACCAGACACACGGGCAAGGGTACATTAACCCGATGTCCTCAAGTACCCAGCGAATGCGACAGAAAAAGAAAACAGACGGAAAGAGGAAATACGAGAAAAAGTCGCGGTGGAAGGAAGACGAACGGTGGAAAAAAAAATGAGAAACTCGAAAAGAGACGGTGAATCTAAAAGGAAAAACGTGCGAGTAGGAAAGAGATCAACCCGTCCAGAGGGTGAGGGTGGGGGGAGGGAGAGAATCCAAGAGAGCAATGGGGATGAAGGGAGGGGAGACAAGTCGGACCGTGGAAGAAAAAAAGGGAGAAAAAGGTCGTGACGGAGGGATGGAAATCCTGGTGAATGCCGGGTCACTCGTTTAAATAATTAAACGCGTAATTACCGCCGGCTGGAACACATTTTAATGAACGGGGCCCTTTCCTACCGGTAACCCATCCCTGGGCTTGGAAGAATCTTCAAGAGTGTCGGGGAGTCCTCGTGGCTGGAGACTTTAGAAAAGTGAGAGAGACTTTTTCGAAAAGTCGACGGAGATTTCTCAAGGTTTCCACTGAGGAATGTAGCTGATTATGTTTATTTTTTTCTTAGAGGTTTGGGAAAGGGAGAGTGGGGGTAAGAGAGTGACAGTGTTTGAATGTTAAGCGTGATTGGGGGGGAAGTATGGAAATGGAAATTGTACGCATAGTTTTTGTGACCTAGAAATTTTTAAAAGTAGACAGTTCGTGATGTAGGAATGTCAAAGCTCTGAAGTTTTATTGGTTAGATTTCTGAAAAAATCTGAATTTTGTGGCGTAGGAATTTCCAAACGTAGAAATTTCCAAGCGTCCAAATTTCCAAGCGTATGAATTGCCAAGCGTACAAATTTCCAAGCGTACTAATTTCTAAGCGTACAAATTTCAAGGCGTACAAATTTCCAAGCGTAGAAATTTCCAAGCGTAGAATTTTCCAAGCGTAGAAATTTCCAGGCGTACAAAATTCCAAGCGTATAAATTTCGAAACATACAAATTTCATGCTTGGAAAATTGCTAGGTAGAAATTTCATGCTTGGAAAATTTCTAGGCAGAAATTTCATAGCCTGAAAATTTCAAGATAGAAATTTCATATATAAAAGATCATAAAGCATACAAATTTCATGATTAACAAATTTCAAGGCACACCAAAGTCCCTCCTCAACTATCTCCTCTCTCAAAAATCATATATTTTAAACAATCCAAATCTCCTAAACAAAAAAATCCCAATCCACACATTTATACCCCATAAATCCAAAAAAATACACCCAATTCAAGACAAACACGAACCTAGTGGCGTCCAAACCACCAAAACCCGACATCCTAAAACATCTAAACTGACGTGACTAAACCAACCAGACCGGACTTGATTCTCTGTGAAATCGTAAAAAGAACTCCTCAGACGTTTCCTCGGCGAAACCCATAGCGTCTTTAGCCGACTCCTGGAGAAGTAGAGTCTCGTCTGGGAAACCTGGGAGACACGAGTGGCGGATAACGAGGCACTCCTTTCATCCGATTTCCAAACCCTTTGGCCTTTGGTCAAACCGACGATATAATTTAATGCCTGGCTCTGTCTTGACCGTCTTTGTTCAAGGGGACTCCAGACTATCGGCTATTTGATGGGATGTTAATGGGGAACCGAACTGGGGAAAACTTTCGCGCCGATTGATCGGGAAACCCGTTTTAATTAATGCTTCTTTTAATTGGGCTAATTTCGCGCGATGATGATCAAGACCCCTCGGCCACGTTGGCAAAGTGTTTATTTCTCCGTTGCTCGTTAGTAGATATTTCATTTTTTTTTTATCGAAACAAAGAAGAAATCAATGGGTATGAATTTTTATTCTCAAATAAATAATTAACTTATAGAGAAATGATACGAGGATCAATAATTAACTTTTGCAATTATGTACAGATGAATTGTTAAGAATAAAATGAGAGTATTATAGAGTAATTGAAATTTAGTTATTTGGAATGATTGGAATTTAAATGTTAGGTGATGTAGTTGTTTGTAAATGATTAAAATTCTTATCGGAATTTCGGTTGAGCAGGAAACATTAATGATTTAATTATACGACGAACCCTCATTTATCTTCACCATCTTAGCCTTAATGTAGTATGTGCGTCAAGGATATTTCAGATTACTGAGATCGGAATTTCGACGGGGGAGAGAGGTTGTTAACGAGATCTGATCAGCCGCGAAAGTTTCGCAATTAATGTAACGAAGTTTAATTAATGGTCGGTTCAACAGAGTTCATTTCTATGATCGTATACAACGTTCATGGCAAAGTAACGTATATTCCGAATGCGCTCGGTTAAAGCATTTGCAATCGGCGTGAAATTCGACGCCAAATAAATATGTCCGATAATTGCGCTTTTTTAAATTTCAAATGAAAAATGTTAGGTTTCCTTTTTTTGAGCTATATCGATACCGAATTTCATATAAAATATGAATATAAGGGTCCTGGATCGATTATTCTAAGAGTGTGGAAATGGCAATGGAAAAACATGAATTTTAAGCAGTTTTTTGATTGGCTTTTGCTGAATTTTTGAGATACCGATCTGAAACTTGTACCATTGTTTTAGTTAGGAAATTCTACGCCAGAACAATGTATAATAGTTGTACTTTTCGAAAATTTAATTTTTCGCAAAAATCTGAAGGGGGTAGGTCAGGATTTTTTGCGATTTTCGTAATTTGCGCGCCGTTTCCGTAATTTTTGAGCTATTAAAATGATCCAGGGCGTTTTGGACGCGGAATCCGAAGCCGAATAAGACAGTGAAAGAATTATTTTGATATCTCAAAAATTGTGAAAATGGCAGGCAAATTACGAAAATCGCAAAAAATCCTGACCTACCCCCTTCAGATTTTTGCGAAAAATGAAATTTTCGAAAAGTACAACTATTATATATTGATCTGGCGTAGAATTTCCTAACTAAAACAATGGTACAAGTTTCAGATCGCCATCTCAAAAATTGAGCGAATGCCGAACGAAAAACTGCTCTAAATTGATGAATTTTCGCGATTTTCGTAATTTCTTCATCATTTCCGTAATTTTTAAGCTATACAAATGATCCAAGGTCACTCGACCATGAAGAACCTTGAAAACACTGTCTTGTATCTAAACGAACACATGGATAGACCTGGCAAATGTTTTGATGAGATTATTTTGGGGAGGTTTAATTAAATTCAGTTTTTTACAAAATTAATAAACGACACTACGAGGAAGGTAGGATTTTAATCTGTTTGGAAAAATATATTCGTTTTCATATTCGTCAGAATGTCTCCCCGGTGAAATTGAAACATTTTTCACATTTGTATAAATAATACTTATTTCTATCAATCAAAATCAGGAACTGTACGAATGACATTGTGACGAGTTTTATAATAATTAAGTGTAATTAATTAATAATGTTAGCAAGTATTAATAACGTACGAGCAGAAGACGAATTGTAATATGATTGGATAGTACATAACAGGAGAGATTGAAATTAGATGAAATTTACCTCGGAAAGTTATCGGGAGCGCGTTGTAAAGAGGTGTTGACTCCAGGACGTCCTATCGTAGACTAACGGTTATCCTTGTACTTGGCAATGTCAGGGCGAGTATGTTTGGGTTTGGCTGTACTTGAACCGCTCGAGCGGAACAATTAAGGTGAGAATAACAGGTAGGGATTTCCCGGGCAGGTACCGACGGTACCGGCGGCTTCGAAAAATTGTAAAAGAGTAACTTTTTGATAATTTTGCAATATTTTTCATACTCGCGGCCATGCACGATTACCTTGGCTCATTATGAATAAGTATCGATAACATTTTAATTAAATTTATATAATCCATCTGAAACTTCCATCACCTTATTAAGGTTCAGAATGCGTATTCGAAACATATTCGATCATTTTTATATCTTGAAAATTGCGCGAATGACGAGCGATGTACGAAAATCGCGAAAAATCGTCAAATTATGGCAGTTTTTTGGTCGGCATTCGCTCAATTTTTGAGATAGCGATCTGGGACTGGTACCATTGATTTAGTTAGGAAATTCTACGTCAGAACAATGTATAATAGTTGTACTTTTCGAAAATTTAATTTTTCGCCAAAATCTGAAGGGGGTAGGTCAGGATTTTTTGCGATTTTCGTAATTTGCGCGCCGTTTCCGTAATTTTCGAGCTATTAAAATGATCCAGGGCGTTTTGGACGCGGATTTCGAAGGCGAATAAGCCAGTGAAAGAATCATTTTGATATCTAAAAAATTGTGGAAATGCCGAGGGAATTACGAAAAACGCAAAAAATCCTGACCTACCCCCTTCAGATTTTTGCGAAAAATTAAATTTTCGAAAAGTACAACTATTATACATTGATCTGCCGTAGAATTTCCCAACTAAAACAATGGTACAAGTTTCAGACCGCTATCTCAAAAATTGAGCAAATGCCAAACGAAAAACTGCTCTATATTGATGAATTTTCGCGATTTTCGTAATTTCTTCGTCATTTCTGTAATTTTTAAGCTATGTAAATGATCCAAGGCGTCTTGGACGCGGAATTTGAAACCAAATAAGACAGTGAAAGATTCAGCTCGATATCTAAAGATTTGCGGAAATGATGAAGGAATTACGAAAATCGCGAAAAATCGTCAAATTGGAGCAGTTTTTCGTTCGGCATTCGCTCAATTTTTGAGATAGCGATCTGAAACTGGTACCATTGTTTTAGTTAGGAAATTCTACCCCAAAATAATGTATAATAGTTGTACTTTTCGAAAATTTCATTTTTCGCCAAAATCTGAAGGGGGTAGGTCAGGATTTTTCGCAATTTTCGTAAATCGCTCGCCATTCCCACAATTTTTTAGATATCGTTGTGATTCTTTCACTGTCTTATTCCGCTTTGAAATCCGCGTCCAAAACGCCCTGGATCATTTTAATAGCCCAAAAATTGTGGAAATGGCGAGCGATTTACGAAAATCTCAAAAAATCCTGACCTACCCCCTTCAGATTTTTGCGAAAAATTAAATTTTCGAAAAGTACAACTATTATACATTGTTCTGACGTAGAATTTCCTAACTAATTCAATGGTACAAGTTTCAGAACGCTATCTTTAAAATTGAACAAATGGCAACCAAAAAACTATTTTAAAATCATGATTTTTTATTGTCATTTTCACACTTTTAAAATAATTGATCTAGTACCCCGATATTCATATTTTAATATACAATTTTGTAATATTTATCATATGTGGGCTACGTTCGTCCCTTTACGCATACAATAAACGTCAATTACCGTCGCTAGACAAACGTGACTAGCAATAACGAAAGTTCCTGAAGATCCCATTACGCCGGAAGTGTCGTGGCAGACGGTAGCGTTTCCATGGGGTAAATACCAAGGAGAACCCGGTTGGAAAGCCGTTAAATTGTATCGGAGGAAGTTCGATTTGGTAGGCGGAACGGGACAAAACTTTGCCCGGCACGTGAGCCGTCATTTAAATGGCTGATTTTAAGCCGGTCACCGCAGGACAGGTATGGACCAAGTCCCTTTGGTGCCTCGGGCGAAATTCTCTGTCGAGTAACTCGTAATTGTACCAGTAATTATGGAACTGGATTAAGTCGACACTGTGTTCAGAAACTTCGCAAGAGCTTTCAAACATCAGTACTGTAGAAATTTTTATTGCGCAGAAATTCACTGACTTAATAATGTCTCTATCAGAAAAATATCGGTGTAGGAATTTTCTGATGGGAAATATTTGGGTGCAAGTATTTTTAGTTTAGTTTTAAGCTTTGAAATTTCCACGCGTGGAAATTTCGGCGCTTAGTTTTCCACGCTTTGAAATTTCCATACTTTGAAATTTCCATACTTTGAAATTTCCACGCTTTGAAATTTCAATGCTTTGAGTTTCCCATGCTTTGAAATTTCTATGCTTTGAGTGTTCCACGCTTTGAAATTTCCATGCTTTGAAATTTCCACGCTTTGAAATTTCTATGCTTTGAGTTTTCCATGCGTGGAAATTGCAGTGCTTTGAAAATTCCATGCTTAAAATTTTCACGCTTTGAAATTTCCATGCGTGGAAATTCACTGACTTAACAATTTCTCTATCAGAAAAATATCTGCGCAGAATTTTGGTACCTTGGAAAATTAGCTGCCTGAAAAATATCGGCGTAGAAATTTTTTAATGGAAAATATTAGGATGAAAGCATTTTTAAATTGTGAAAAATTTCAGGGTGCAAAAATATCAACCACCCTCCGTCCATCCATTTTGACGGCCCTGATCACACGGTACAAAAGTGCATCGTAAATGGCACCTGTACACTGCGGACAAAATTACACGAGAATTTCCGCGTCCTTTCGTTTAAGAGTACTTGCGGCGGTGTGTGTACGTTCAGATTACTTTGAATTTCGATCGCGCGGCTTTCCCTGAACTCTATCGACACAATAATGACAATGAGATTCTCGACTTTAATCCCCTCGCGATGGGATCTGTTTTCATCTAATTTTCTTTTTTATCCCATTGGAATTTAAACGCATCGACACTCGTCACAATAAAAAAAATATCTTATCATAAATCTCATTTTCAATTATCCTCCGAAAAAAAGAAAAAGAAGAAAAGCTTAAAATTTCTCATAAATCGATCGAAATAAATTCAATATTTCTTTTATTACACCGTTTTCCAACACAATTTCAACGTAAAAAAGAAAGCCACTTTAAATGAACGCTTTAATTCTTAT
Source organism: Mimumesa dahlbomi (assembly GCA_917499265.3). NCBI lineage: Eukaryota > Metazoa > Arthropoda > Insecta > Hymenoptera > Crabronidae > Mimumesa > Mimumesa dahlbomi. Next base: position 10,690,044 of record OU824120.1, on the reverse strand, counting down.
TTTACACAATTTCCCAACGAAAAAAAAACAAACCTCGCAAAACGGTCTGCGAAATCGCATTTACATTTAAAGTTTCCTTCCACCGAAATTGGTGACGCGCGCGTAAGCACGGGTTTTCCGTCGGAAAAGTTTCGCGGCGGAGTTTTCGCGATGACTCGACGAAAACGGGAAGAAAAATTCCTGTTGCCACCGACTTCCGAACTTCCCGTGCAGTGGCAAGAAAAACGAGAGAAAGAGAAAGAGAGAGAGAGAGAGAGAGAGAGAGGGAGAGAGAGAGGGAGAGAAGGACCAATCGATAAAGTCCTTCCAGGACTCGCGTACTTCTGAATGTACTGACAGTAAATTCTTTCGCGGTTCGCTTCTCCCGGGGAAACTTACTTCCGGGAACTAAGTGTCATGGGTATATACTTTGGGGGTGAATTCGGAACCGATGTGACAGGAGAAGTAAGCTGGTTCGTTTAGGGGGGAACATATTTGCGAGCTTTTCAATGTGTACGCAAGGGAGTGGGTTGGAAAATATTTATCGGAAAGGGGAGGAAATATATTTTAAATTAATATTAATCGGATTTACAAACTATTTTAAATTAATTCGAACACTATAATATTGATGAATTAGTTCGATAAAATTGTCTTGTTTTAATTTTAAAATGTCTATTTAATGATAAAATTAATAAAATTAAATATGTATTTAATTGAACATTTTCTAGGGTGGAAATTAGTGTCTCAAAATTCTTCAATTTCCAAAATTCTTCCCATTCAAACGTAGTTGTGTCGATACATTTGAATTTGAAAATTTCTAACTATTCAAATGTAAATTTGTCGAAGTTTCCCGCCATTAAAATTGCTATCTAAAAAACATGGTAAATTCAAATTCACCGCCAGGTAGTTGATTAGGATATCACCGGCCATTTTAACACCTATGGATCCGTACATTTGCGACGTACGTAACGGCCATTAGCAACGGTCATTATCATTAACCCGGGAAAAGCACCGGGAAAACCATGGGGGAGAGAAAAAAAAACGCGGTTGATACGGCTCGCAGAAAAATGGCCGCCTATGAATAAGAATGCCCGATAGCCGGCCGAGTGTCATCAAATAAATTTCCACCCTCTCGCGTTTGCGGTTACAGTAGCGATTACGGGAAATGGAATTAACTTTCCATCGGTGGGCATTGATATATCTGGATATCTATAGGTTCCCGTTATAGCCTCCATTTATATCCGCAATATTTTTCAATCTCTATTTATAATGGAATATTGAAATAAATATCGCGGCAAAATACGTTGAAAATCTTTTTCATTACATTTAAACCTGTCGAATTACTATTTTCCCAAAAGTCCTAATTATTTTTTTTCTCCTCACAATGTTAGTACAAAAAAATTGTTTGTAAATATTCGCAGTGGAAAATTGGTAAATTGTTAAAATTTCAGTACCTTGAAATATCTACGTGTCTACAAATTTCAAAATCATTTTTTGTCAATTTTAAGTGACACGTAAAAAAAGGAAGTTTGAATAATTCTACAATTTTCCTATAATAGAAAATTCAAGGATACGTGGGAGATTAAATAAACAATCTGCAGGTGATTCTATCGGATGTGTGTGAATGTTTATGAGAATCATTCGCGTAATGAAATTCGAACCTATTCGACAAACACACAAACCCGAAATGTCAAACTAACCCATGACATATTTATTAACCCGTAATATCCGATGACTGTGAATTTCCAGTATATTTATCGAAGCTATCACTCAGTGGAAACCGAATTAATGTAACTCGTAAAATGTGGTGCAGGGTCTATTGTACACGAATAGTAATCTATGGATGACGTAATATACAAAATTCGATACTAATTCGCGTGTCTCTTGTTCGACGATAACCGTGGCAACAAGTAAATATGACAAAAAAAGGTTGAAAATGAAATAATAGATATTGTCAAAATCGACAATACATTCGCGGTCTGTTTTATTCAAATTGAATATAAATCGACGAGTGTTTTTTTTTTCACTGAAATTATTTCGTCACGTGGAAATCATCGTTGTCATCGTGAAAATAATAATCAATCTGTGATCGACTGAATCTCTGATAAACAAACAGCTGTTGTTTGCTAATTACATATTTACAGGAACAATTAACAATGAAAGCTAATATTGTTTGCCGGCGTATAAATTCGCTATTGATTGCAGATCGACACGTGTATTTGGTTATTAAATATTGGAAGACGTAGTTTAAAGAGAGTATAGATAGGAAACTTCACAAACTATCCTTTCGCAATTAGAACAAGTGTTTGTGCACTAGAAAGCGATTGATTCGTTTTGATTACCAAATGAAGAAATTAGAAAACTCAACGATAGATTTTCATACACATCATTTCCAAGGCCTAGAAATTTCCAAGGCGTAGAAATTTCCAATGCGTAGAAATTTCCAGTTTTTAAAACTCGAGGCGCAGGAATTTCGGCGTACAAAATTTCCAAAGCGCAGAAATATCGAAAAGTAAGAAATTTTAAGGAAAAATATTCGTCTGACTGAAATTGATTTCTATCAGAATAAATTGTTGTACCCTCCCGCGTTATTAAATATACTTTACAACGCTTATTTGCACACAATCAAACTCCAGAAGGGCTCGCGAGTTGGGAATTAAAAAATATTTATTTATCCCTTTACAGATTTATTCGGTTCTCGAACGCGGCGTGTCCCGATTCGTTAATAACGTGAAAATAGTGTGGAAAGCCGCCAGGGGAAAACGTTTGCTTTTTCCGGACTCCGACGTGTGTACAGACAGAGGCCTCATTATCGTATTTCTGTGCGGTACTCATTAATTACTAGTTTTTTTCCTTTTTTTTTTTAATCTCTCGACATTCAGACTGAAATACCCCCGTGTGTCGCTGGTATGGGATAGGGAAATGACATGGGATTACGAAAGTAATTAAGACACGGAAAATGGGTGTGTGAATGTATCTTCTGCATACTTCATATTGTAAATAATTGTTAGTCTGTGTTTACTGTGATAGGCTGGGAATGTATTTGTTTATTTAACGAGTTTCGTTCAACGGAAATATACTAAGTCTTGGAATTCATATGCACTGAATTTTCCACGCTTTGGAATTCCTACGCAGTGAGTTTTCTGCGTTTTGGAATTGCTATGCACTGAGTTTTCCACGCTTTGAATTTCCTACGCATTGAGTTTTCCACGTTCTGGAATTCCTACGCACTGAGTTTTCCACGCTTTGGAATTCCTACGCACTGAGTTTTCCACGCTTTGAATTTCCCACGCATTGAGTTTTCCACGCTTTGAATTTCCTATGCATTGAGTTTTCCACGCTTTGAAATTCCTACGCATTGATTTTTCCACGCTTTGAAGTTTCTACGCACCGAATTTTCCGAGCTTTGAAATTCCTATGCACTGAATTTTCCGCGCTTTGAATTTCCTACGCACCGAATTTTCTACGCACCGAATTTTCCACGCTTTGAAATTTCTACGCACTGAATTTTCCGCGCTTTGAAATGCCTACGTGTTGAATTTTCCAGTGATGTCTCACAAAAATTCAAATAATTATCCATAAAAATAACAATTCGACACATATTTTTGCCAAAGTAAAATAACTTTGAAAATTATGAAAAGCGTCACGTGACGCCCTTTATTTTTAATATCTTTAATTATATCACTCACCAGCTCGCAGCGTGACCTCCCGAGATAGCACTGTTCCCACAGAACTTGTGGCACGGCATCTGTAGCGGGCGTTGTGGATCTCGGCGCGAAAATCCTGCGCCAGGAAGGGCGGGAAATAGAGCGTCCCATTCCCCAGTAATTGCCTGGAATGATAAAAACCGGGAAACAGGTCATTTCACAATGAAAAATTGAATTTCCCGCGGACAGTGACGTTTCTGTTTGTCACGTTCTTTCTCGCAATTCTTTTTCCACCTCCTATTACATTTTCTATTTCACGTTGATCGCTATCAATTAATCCAAAAATAAAAATGAAATATTCAAAAATATTACATAAAATGCACAATTATTTTAATAAATCGTTAAAAAGTATTTTCAGTTAATTAGAACATTATTGAGAAAATAAATCATTTATTTATTCAAAAAGCCAATTATTTATTTCGAACGGATCGATTTCGACAGCCGGAAACTTTCCGTTAGCGGAAACTTTCAACGCAGCACACAATTCCCGTACAAATTGCACATTCGCCGAAATGTCAAGCATCTTTTCCTACGGATCGAATAAAATATTCAACACCCGGTGCATCAGGATGTTCCGGCTAAATCTGTCTCCAGGTATCGATCCCCGGAGGTCAAAGCTGGCCTCATATATCCAGCGCCGGCGATTATCTGCGATATCAAAAGCAACGGCGAACATCATCATCCCGCATCGAACGGCGAAAGTCATTTGCGTATCCCTTTCGCATTATTTGTATATGTATACAACTTGTCTGCGAGAAATCGATCGAATTTATTCGCGTCGCGACAGAACATTTCCCTGATCGTCTGCAGGGTGTGTTATTTCTCGCGGAAATTGTAATTCAACGGAAATCTTTCCGTCTTGTTGCAAATAACATTGTGAAAAATCGAACATATAAGTAATTTTTTAATGAACAAAAATTTTAAATAAATATAAAACTTAATAAAGCGAAAATGCTTAATTTAATTTCTTTTTTTTTTGAAGTTTTTATTACGAATAGTTTGTTTTATTCTCTACGTACGATTTAACCGTTCACTTAGTTCGTCGGCAATTCGTTAATCAACGCCCTGGCAGGGTGGGATTTCCGGTTATTGAAATAACGTGTTTCCCAATCAGAAAACTCTACACAATCGGAAGAGAGAACCGTGACCCGTGTATTTTCACCTACATGTGTGTGTGTATGTGTGAGTTTCTCATGGATATGTGTGTACGTATACGTAGATGTGTCGAACGGCTATCTCCTGGCAGGAAATTAAACGTAAAACCGTGAAAAATTGAAAACTCGACCGGAGCCCGTCTCGACGTCGGGAAAGAAATTGGATGGACCGGGTTACTTCGATAAAACGTCGGGGAATTTCCACGCGCGGAAAATTCCTATGCATTGTAGTTTCCGCGCCTTGAGATTTCCGAGCGTTGCGATATTTTTTGTTGTTTTTTTTTACCTCGCGTTGAGATTTTGACAGCGAGACGTTCCTCCAGCGTGTGGGGAATTTTTTAAAAAATGACTAAATGTTTCTTTTTATTTCTTTTTTTCGTCGGGTACTTCATCCTCGGGGCGGAGAAATGGGTATCAGAGAATTTTTTATTATTTTGTACGCCGTTGATTGAAATTTCGATTTTTCGCAAAAATCTGAAGGGGGTAGGTCAGGAATTTTTTGTGATTTTCATTTTTTCCCTGTCATTTCCGTAATATTTGAGATATTAAAATGATCGAGGACGTTTTGGACGCGGAATTCGAAGTCGAATAAGACAGTGAAGGATTCAGATCGATATCTAAACAATTGTGGAAATGCCAGGGAAAAAATGACAATTGCGAAAAATCGTCAAATTGGAGCAGTTTTTCGTTCGGCATTCGCTCAATTTTTGAGATAGCGATCTGAAACTGGTACCATTGTTTTAGTTAGGAAATTCTACCCCAAAATAATGTATAATAGTTGTACTTTTCGAAAATTTAATTTTTCGCAAAAATCTGAAGGGGGTAGGTCAGGATTTTTTGCGATTTTCGTAAATCGCTCGGCATTTCCGTAATTTTTGGGCTATTAAAATGATCCAGGACGTTTTGGACGCGGATTTCGAAGCAGAATAAGCCAGTGAAAGAATTATTTTAATATCTCAAAAATTGTGGAAATGGTGAGCGATTTACGAAAATCGCGAAAAATCCTGACCTACCCCCTTCAGATTTTGGCGAAAAATTAAATTTTCGAAAAGTACAACTATTATACATTACTTTGGGGTAGAATTTCCCGCTGATTACAATAGTACAAGTCTCAGGTCGCTATCTCTAAAATTGAGCAAATGGCAAGCAAAAAACTATTTTAAATTCATGTTTTTCAATTGTCATTTTAACATTTTTTGAATAATCGATCCCGGACCCCGATATTCATATTCTACGTTAAATTCCGCGTCAATATATATAGCCTAAAATATAAAAATCCAAAATTTTGTCATTTTTCGCGAAAAATCTGAAGAAAAATGGAAAATCACGATAGAAAAATGATTAAATATTTCTTTTTATTCTTTTTCTCATCAGATACTTCATTCTCGAGGCAAAGAAATCGGTATCAGACAATATTTTATTATTATTTTCACCCGTTCAAAGTGTCGCGGATCAAACTGAACGATTATTTCGAATCTTTTCCGCCGGAAGGATCTTTCATCGAACGAATTGTCTTTGCTATTTCAAAAATTTCACGGGGTTACGCTGACCCTCGACATTACGGTGACAAAAGGGGAAGGGGGAGGGGTGGGGGTGATGGTTGAGGGGGTGGAAATAAACCCTCGAAGCTGAAATACGACGTGTAAAAGCGGCTGAAACATCCAGTTTCCGAAGAACGGTGAGAAAGAACCTATAATGGCTGACATTCTTCCTTCCATCTATATAATGTATAGCACGCAAACTTCTATCGTCACATAAGCACGTGCTTATGGTGGGAAAAGATAAAAAGTGGATGAAGAATGGACACTTAGACTGCGACAAAGAATTTCAAAATCAAAAAAATTGACGAAACTTAATCTAAAGTCATTTTATCCCATCGAATGGCAACATTAAAAAATTAATTTCCAAAAACTGTTATTAAAGAGTGAATTTAATTTTTATGGTGTGCAAAATCACGCTCGTTAACGTTTTACTCGAACGTCTCTTTTACTTCCTTGGAATGGCAAGACTCGCGATTTCTCCGCGTTGAAAATTTCCACGCGAAAAAACTCGAAATGAAATACACATTTGAAAAATATCCAGGAACGCAAAAAAAAAAAACGTTGCGTCCATTTAACCGTGAAACCCCGTAAAAAGCGACATCGATGTTCCTTCTATCTCTCACTGAAAAATTTCACCATTTTTAACAATATTTCGATTTACAAAAAAAAAGCAAAAAAATTCACGAATAAAAAAACGAGGAAACGTATCGCAAAATCGACGGGGATTATTATATTTGTACGGGGAGTTCGTTACACGGCTCCGATGAAGCTGCGGCTGCATCCGTTTCTCTGAATGGCGAAGACGAATGAAAACCTGTTGGCGCTTTAAAAAAAAAGAAAAAAGAAAAAAAAAACGAGACACTCGCGCACAGTGCGCGGGAGTGAAGATATTTAGAAATGAAACGCACGGCGGAAAATAACGAGACGCGAATAAGTGAAAGAACGACTTGAATGTTTTTCAAGAGAATCGGGTACAGTGTTCGCGAAGAAAAGAGAAACGCGACGGAATATTGCGAATATGAATTACGATTACGTGTGAATGGGAATAGAAGTCGCAGGCGGAACACGGCCGTCTGAGTGATTCATGGTACGGAATGAACCGTGAAATTATAATACAATATTTCACGAAGAACTTTCCAACGTGGATGAACCGAGACACGCAGCTCTGTTTCGCGCTAAATGAATTCTAATACCAACAATTTTATGGTAATTTCCATGCTTCGTTAAACGGTAATATTATGGGTAAACAATTCGAAACGCCCTGGCAGAGAAATATCACGAATGAAATATTAAAAACGCAAAGAAAATTTAAAAGAAAGTTTCAGTATTGAGAATTTTATCGTGGAAAAGTTTCCGAGCGAAATATTCGAAAATATGAATTTCACTTTTCATTGAATTTTTCGGGGAAAAAATAGTGTAAAAGGGAAACAATGAAATCGAATTAAATAAATCTCATTCGAGTGTGTGGAACACGTTTTCTGGCTCGTTGTGAATCCCGACGACTGCCGTTGGAATTAAGCGGAAGGAAACACGGCTGGATATTTATCGCGAGGGAGAGAAAAAAAAATAATATAAAATATGGACTCGCGGAAAAGGTGGCATTACGACGACGAATCTGAAAAAAAATGTATTACTTTCGCGTACGGGTATATTATCGACATTTCAGCGAGTGCGTTTTCAATAATTCGCGACAGTGATGCATTCGACTTTCGAATAAAAAAAAAAAAAATGATACACTTCGTTGCGGCGTTTTATAATATTTATTTCAAATTATTCGCCGCGATGCGTTTCGGTTGTAATTGTTCGCGTTTTATGTGTGTTTATGTACACTTTTACTCGGGGAAAAATGGTATATGGAGTTTCGTTGAGAGAAAAAAAAAGAAATTCAAGATTCAAATTTGCGTAAAATGTATTTCGGACGTTAGTTGTTTGTTTAAACGTGTTTCGCTAATTGGAAGTTGCAGATCGCGCGTCTTTCGCTCGAGATTTATACGATTTGCAATTTTTGTCGAAGTTTATTTATTTTATCGAAACGTTGGATTCTATTTTTTGTTGTTGTTGTTTTTTTTACGAGGACAGCGAGATTGAAACAGCAACTCTTTGTTTCGAAAGTCATTATCGGCGAATACAACAGAGGATTTCACTATGAATTCAGCACAATATGAATTATTACGAGCGTTTTATATCCCCGGAATTTTTTCTATCCGACAAATTCGAGGAATGTTATCGCAAAATTTCAGGGATTTCGGGGAAAATAGCCGACGTTTCTGGGAAACGTCAAGAACACGCCGCGTTTGAAAAATGCCGGAAAAAAACGAGTGTCTTCCAAACAGAGATAAAAAAAAAACGTTTTTCGTATACATGAGATATTTTCGGCGAACACAACTAAAAATTCTTTCGCGTTCAACTTCGAGAGTCTAATTACTAATCACGAGCGATCAAGTTTAGAAAAGTTTAAAAACTTTCTTTAAAAACTATTTCGCAGTAATTTGATCAAATTTTAGAATTTGTTTTTTGTACTTCATTGTCAGAATATTGTATCCATTAGAGAAATTGACTTTTATACGGACTATCATGTCGCATAACATTTTTAATCGATTTAATCCCCTATGGTGCTGCGAGATTTCAAAATAACAACAAAAATTTGTTTATCCATTTATATCCCATTGTTACGGTATATTTTAAACTGAACTTGGTTTAAAAAATGAGTAGCCATATTATTGTGTATATAAAAATGAATATCAAATTAAATACACATTTCATTTTCCATGCCCTGTTAACAAATTATTTGATTTACAATCAGAAACACTATTACAACAATGATAAAACAAATTATTCAGTATAAAAACAAGATCTTTCATTTCATGTAAGATACTAATTAACGAGAAATAATTTTAAAACGTCGTCAAATATTTCAAGAATCACATTTTCTCTTTAATCTCCAATTTTCACACGTTCAAATTCTACTTTTAAAAATTTCCAACAAAATTTCATTTTTCAAATAAAATCCTTTTGCCAAACAATCACAAACAAATATTTGCCAGTATTACCATCAACGTGGAAAATATTTCCCGTTCGTCAAAGGACACGACGAACTTTCTCCTTCGTCTCTCTACTTTCTTACGTTTTCCCATCTTCACACTCCCATTAACTCTCCTCTCTATTTCCCCCTTTACCTTTCAGCTTCTTTTCATTACCGTTTATTTCTCGCTCGCCCCATCCATCCGTTTCTCTCTCTCCCTCTCTATTTTTTTTCTACGCGTACATCGCGCTACCTTTATCCCTCAGAGGCCCTTCGTCGTCCCTCCAACCCTTTCGTTGTTCGTTTCCTCAGTTTCGAGCGGAGTTTCTGATCGATCGACGTATTAGAATACGGATAACTGGCAGCCAATTTCGCGAGATGTAAATGAACGCCGGGCCGAAAGGATGTTTCAAGATGGGAAAAGGGAATGTTTCGATAGAAACGAGAAGGGGTGAAAAGGGATATCGGTTGGTTACCACGTTTTTCCTTGAGTTTCCAGACTCTCAATGACGGCCTTTCATTTCTCCGATGAGCTAATGCTTTTACCCGGCACCGTCGATTTGTTACGTTTCGCTTCTCGTTTTCGACGTCGAAGAGTCCGCGAGAAACCACGCGATCAATTTCCAAAGATGGAATTTTCGAATCTTGAATTATTTTCGCGGGGAAATTTTTACGCGAGGAAATTCATACTCTTGGACACTTCTACGCTTGGAAAATTCTACGCTTGGAAATTTCTACGCCTGGAAATTTGTACGCGTGAAAATTCATACGCTTTAATATTTGTAAGCTTGGGAATTTCTACGCTTGCAAATTTGTACGCCTGGAAATTTCTACGCTTGGAAAATTCTACGCCTGGAAATTTCTACGCTTGGAATTTTGTACGCCAGGAAATATCTACGCTTGGAAAATTGTATACCTGGAAATTTTTATGCCTGGAAATTTGTACACCTGGAAATGTATACGTGTGAAAATTCAAACGCTTTAATATTTGTAAGCTTGGAAATTTCTACGCCTGGAAATTTCTACGCGTGAAAATTCATACGCTTTAATATTTGTAAGCTTGGGAATTTCTACGCTTGGAAATTTGTAGGCCTGGAAATTTCTACGCTTGAAAATTCTACGCTTGGAAATTTGTACGCCTAGAAATTTCTACGCTTGGAATTTTGTACGCCTTGAAATATCTACGCTTGGAAATTTGTATACCTGGAAATTTTTACGCTTGGAAATTTGTACGAAGAACTGTCCGATTTTTAATTTTTACGGTGAACATTTTAGGTTTTTCTTGTTTTTTGATATGTCTTCGAAATGGCTGATTAATTTCACTGTCAAGTCGAACGTTGGAATAATGTGAAAAGGTGGTCGTCAAAGAGTGAGAAAATTTGTGGAAGACGGGATAACAGGACGTTTACGATTTTCGTAGACTCGGTAAGGAACATTTCAATTACCGGGAGGAAATAGTTTCCCCCAGTTACCGTGACTACGATTGCAAAGTGTGCATCAAACTTCCATTAATTCGATCGTTTAGACAACATTCTGGAATTTATTGTCAGGACTCTATTATGTATTTAAAAATTATACTTTCAACATTAATAAATTTGTAAAAAAACTAAATATGAAATACCACGAGATTTTTATGCAAAATAGTAAAGTTCTAATTATCTAATAATACTTAAAATTAAATATCTAACAACAAAATTGAAATACAAATTTTGTGTTATCATTTAATGTATAATTTAATATCTAGAATATCAAATTATTATCACATTAATTTCCATTTCACTCGTATTCCGTTTCGACGACCCTCCCACACTGAAAAAGCCTCTACAATTTCTTTTCACATCCCCGTCAAAGATTCCGTCGTTCGATATTCGCGTTTCCGTGCAAACAGTCCCATTTCCCTTGATTTTCGCATTCGCGAGTATCGCTTTTCAAACGAATTCAAATATTTTAATAACGCGATTCCAAGAGTTTTACATTTCCGGCTCATTAACGGCGCGAAACGCGACGCCGTTCGAAGTTTCACAATCTAAAAGAAGAAAAAAAAACTCGCAAATTGCGCTTCTTTTAGCCAGGAAAATAAAATCGTGTCTCGTCGAACTCGGATGATAATTACGAATTTTTTTCTTCCGACGACACGTTTTCCTTGAAATCCTCGGATTTTCCTCGCGAAACAAAGTAACGTCCGATCACGGAAACTCCGGCAATTTACGGCGGCTCGAAAACTTCCAAATCCCGACACGTTAATCCGCTTACAGTGTCCCATACACTCTTACGGCTGCCGACACGAATTTTCCGCTGAAAAAGCGGATCCCCGGCAAGGTGGCCCGATAACGGAAACGGAATTACGCGAATCTCTATCGCTTCGTGAAAAACTGAGTATCAAGGATACCTATCCCACGGGATAGGGGGGGGAGCGTAAGGCTTCGCGAGCGATTTTCGATATGCTTTCCAGCGTTTCTTTGTCGACGAAAGAATGCCGCGATTTATTTTACGTCATTCGATCACAGTTCGTTTTTTTTAAAGAAGGGTCTTTTTAGACCATTTCTTTTCTTACAGGTGACCAACGTAGATAGAGTGGATTTGAAGGCGAAGATGTAGAAAAAGGTGGGGGTTTTTAATCTGGGTTTTTTAATTGTAGAAATTTTGTAACGCAAATGTTTTTGTATGTAGAAATGATTAAAAATTTAGGCACAGAAAATTTAAAGCACAGAAACTTCTGTGCAAAGATTCATTAAAGCATAAGAATTTTAAAACGAAGATAATTTCATATATTCGCAAATATCAAAGTAAGAAAATTTTAAATAAATAAATTTTGAGGCATAGAAACAGAAACAAGAGAAACATTAGAGCACAGAAATTCGTATTCTCGGCATCAGTGATGTTATAGGAATTTCAAAAAGAAGAGAAACTTTTATAATGATAAAGAAACTTAGGAAACATAGGAATTTCAAAAAGCAGAAAAACTTAGGAAATATAGGAATTTCAAAAAGAAGAGAAACTTTTATAATGATAAAGAAACTTAGGGAACATAGGAATTTCAAAAAGCAGAGAAACTTAGGAAATATAGGAATTTAAAAAAGAAGAGAAACTTTTATAATGATAAAGAAACTTAGGAAACATAGGAATTTCAAAAAGCAAAGAAACTTAGGCAATATAGGAATTTAAAAAAGAAGAGAAACTTTTATAATGATAAAGAAACTTAGGAAACATAGGAATTTCAAAAAGCAGAGAAACTTAGGAAATATAGGAATTTCAACAAGAAGAGAAACTTTTATAATAATAAAGAAACTTAGGAAATATAGAAATTTGAAAAAGAGAAACTTTAATAATGATAAAGAAACTTAAATAAAGAAAAACTTTTACACCGATATTTCTATGCCAAAAAATTTCTAAAAATTTCAATCTTCACTCACCGAAGTCCAGGAACAGCGGTGACTGATCTCTGATCAGGAATGGTGATCCAGGTAACGTGTGGTGTGGGACTGCCGTGTGCGGAACAACTCAACTGTGACCCTGTCGTATTGGAGAACACAAGTGTGCTGGGAGGCTCTAGTACAAACACTGGGCCTAGTTGTCCCCACGCTGGTTCGATGCACACTGAAACAGAAAAGGACACTCGTTGTAATAATATATTCTAGTCACCTTGCGGGAAGGTCGTTACAATCAATTCAAAACAATTTGAGAACGCCGGAGGTATTTTTGGAGTTTCGATTCTTAGAATTTCGAACGAAGGGTTTCTTTCTTGAACTCAGGTAGAAATTTCGAGGAATTCAAGGACGTTTGATATAAGGATGTGATTGAAAAGAAATATTGGAAAATGATCTATAATTTTCGCGAAATTTTTTCTCCATATACAATGTGTTTAAATAATGTTTATTTAGTTTTGATTAATTGAATAAATGAAAATAAATAATGTTATATTCAGGCTTAATTATCTCGTGAATATATAATTCTAATTATCGTCTTATTTAATATTGATTTCTTTGAAAAATGTTCATAAGCGAGGCTGCACAATTTCTTGAATAAATTGTACAAAATAAATACTTCGGTATAATTATTATTTTTCACTATTATGTTAAAAATGAAGCTATGAAAATGTGTCTAGCTCCACAATCCCAATTCTTTACAAATTTCCCTGCACTGCACGGTCGGTAACGTCGGTTGTATTCTATTGTAAAAGTATTTCCAATCAACCCGATGTAACCTCCCATCATGGTTAGCGAAATAACAATAATAACCGTTACACTATTGCCGAATAAACTGGTCCTCGTAACCAACATTCCCTACGAAATTGCGGTCCTTTGACATTTTCCAAATTCTTTAATCGGAAAATGTGTGCAACGCAATATCGTTTCCGTCCCCGCCGAGGATATGAAAATCACATTTTTACTAGTGTTCCACCACGAACGCCATGATGCCAACGGTTTTTTATGCGACTGTTCGTGACACTCCTTGGAAGAAATTTCTACAAACTTCCCTGTAATTCTTTTTCGCGTTAATCGAGACGCATTACCACTCGTGAAACCGTGGAAAATAAATTACAAGATAAATCGAACAGTCTTCGCGAATAAAGCTTGCTAAACACAGAATATTTTTAACTTCTATTTTCAACAATTTTCTTCGCTCGTTAACCGGTCTTTAGCGAGTAAATGCGCCAAATTCTTTCGTATTCTTGTAATTTTCAGGTCAGCGTTTAATTATATCTGACATTTTCCTCTGTGTTTTCGTATAAAACAACTCGGTCACGTGACCGCTGGAAAAAGTCGAATTTAGACCGACGCCACCGAACGGGCGAAATCAATTCCGCTAAGCCGAATTCGACCTACATTCTACATCGATTTGACACCACGCCGTGGGATTAAGCACCCCGGGATTCGCATCAACGTCCGCTGAAATATGATATTTAATTCGAAATCCTGGAAACGGGATGCGCATTACCCCGCAACATGGAACGACCGGTCATTTCGTAGAATTTCTCGCGTATAAAAGAAATGTTTCGTTAAAATTACTTGATTATTGGACGAGAAGGACTCTGCTCCTGAATTTGACGCTGCTGAGTTGTGAAATGTCTGCTGGAAAACGTTTTTTCGGGCCGCCGACATTTTTCTGCGTCGCAAAATCCTCGCGTTGGTTTTTCACAAAGAATAAGATGACTTGATATATTTGAACACGTTTTAATTAAGTTGAACAATGGAAATTGGAATGAAACAATGGAAAAGAGATGATTTTGAAGAGCACACGCGTTGTCACTCGATTGTTATGTGGTAATTTGATAAATATTTGACTGGTATAACCTGCCTGTCGATTCGTAATGACGCGTTCGATCCGTTCGATCGACGGTTGGAGTCACGAGTGGCAACCTCAGAAAACGAGAACGTCTGTGATTGGTTGGTCCCTTCGAAGTACCCCGCGCGAAATTTGAATCGTCGATATAAGTGATTTTCAATTGCAACTTCACTTTTACTTTAAAAACACAATGAAAATATACTTTTTTCGCATTCAACGGGGACAAAAGATTAAAACCTTCCTAATTATCCCCATATTTAATTACAAAAAGGACAAATATATGCGTTTCCCGACAAAATTCAAAATTCAAATTATCAATCGTCTCCCTTTAAAACTACTTTGTACAAGATGAAACTTTTCCAACGTATCTTGTATTGTACATTATAGAAACCGGGGGAAAGGTACAACAAAAAACAGAAAAAAAAACAGACAGGATGTTTATGGAACGTTCATCAGTGTGGCAAACGTGAAACGCAGTGGAGCGTGTGGCGTTCCCGGGCCCTAACGATTTTCATTCGAACCGCCTCCTCGAGGAACGCACAGTGTTTCCACCCCCCGTCTTTGCCACACAACGTGGTCCCGAGGGAGAAAACGTTTTCACGGCTGTCTACGCGGCCGGAAAAAAAACCTCGCATATTCCCCGCGAAAAATAAAATACCACACAGCGATGGGCTGGAGACTCTTATGGCAAATTCGAATGAGGGACTGTGTTGTACGAAGATGGCAAACAAGACAACTGTTTTTTTTATAGAACACATAAAAATGTGTTAATATAAATATACCTTGATCAAGTTAAACAGAATGTTATTTATAGAAATGCGTGAAATATTTATTTTAATTTATATATGTATATATTTTTTAAAAAAATGTCTAAGAGATTTGGAATGATTATGATAACTGAATCGCTTGAAAAGTTGTAAGGTAGAAATGAATGCCCATCACT
Organism: Mimumesa dahlbomi; assembly: GCA_917499265.3. NCBI lineage: Eukaryota > Metazoa > Arthropoda > Insecta > Hymenoptera > Crabronidae > Mimumesa > Mimumesa dahlbomi. Next base: position 10,674,412 of record OU824120.1, on the reverse strand, counting down.
ACCAGTGGATCTCATTCCGGGTCAAGTGTCATTACGTACCTGGAACGGGAAATGGAAGGCGAATAAATGTATCTTCCTCTCTCGAATTTTCTATATATGTTACAATTGAAGTATCGATCACGGACTCGTACAAGTATGGAAAGATGAGGAACGTAGAAACGTTAATCAGGTCAAGATTTGATTCTTTATCAAAGAAATTCGGTCAACGATTGCTATATTTCTTAATTAATCGACACTAATTACCTCACACTATGTTCCGCAGGGTAAATAAAAATAATTATTATCATTTTCCTGATTCTTAATTAATCCATTAAATTTCCAAATGGATAAATATTATTGTCTAGGTCTATTTATTTAATCTTTATATATTAATGAATTAATTATTAATTTATTTTGCTAAAAGTGATGTAACGTTTGCTGTAATTAGATAATGTTTCTTGTGCTATATCTATTTAAGTGTGATACGCTTCTATAAATACACGAGAAAGTAATTCGATCGGCAAATTGAACTATCTTCCCTAAAATTCGCGACGGCGTCGTTTATATCCGATTAGCGGGGTCAGAGATGGAAACTGGATCGATTCTCGTTAGGTTAATTCGTCATCGGATGAATTATTTATAGCGGTGTCACGGAAGGTGACGCGGCTTAAAATATGTTTTGTTCCGCGAACCGTCTACCGGAGTTATTAAGGTAACGAGAGGGATGTTTCGAAGATGATTACTTTTATGGAGATTAGATACGAAGATTATCTACCAGTTTTAGAAAATTCGACGCACAGAAATTTCTTTCTATGAAAATTCTGATATTAAAAAAATCCCAGAATCCAAAATTCAATGATAAAAAGTCAAAATCTCTCCTCCAAGTTTAGAAATTGAAAAAATACACACCTGTCGAACATTTATTGATGAAATGGAGTTTTTTAAAATGAAATTTGATAATTTTCAGTGTAAATGAAATATATTCTAATAAAGTAGTTGATAAATATAAGAATTTTCTTGAGAGTACATCGAAAAGTCATCGTTTCCTTTATCAAACTACCTGTTCCACGTTGAAACCTGGCTCAGCCACTTATTCTCCATTTATTCTTATCATAAGAAGCTCGATAAGCTTCCGCATACGGTGGGGAAACGTGGAGAATCCGCGAATCAATTCACAATGGTGGTAATAGACCTTGCAAAAGGGGATTTAGAGGAAAAAACTGGAATTCCTCTTTACCCGGTGCATTCCTTTCTCCCACCATTATTGTTTCTCACACTCTACATCGTACAATGGAACTTCTATTAGCTGATAATTAACTCGTACGATCAAGAAACAAAGGGTAGAACATTTTTTCTCCAAAAGAATTCTTCAATTTTTCTTATAAATTTAATTAATAATTTCTACTCGAAGCAGAAATTCATTTTGTTCATTTCTGGAATCAATAATTTGATGATATGAAATTCCAACGCTTAGAAATTCCAAACAATTGAATTTTCAGAACATACAAACTCCAAAATTTCCCAAAATTTGAAAGTATCGAATTTCCACTCCCAGGAATCCTCAAGGCGTCGAAATTTTCCTACGCATCGAAAGTCCCAGAGAAATTCCGAAAAATTGCGAAAAATACCGTGGAAATCAATCAAAATTAAAAGAAATCAATTTCCATTCCGCTGCATTTCTGTATTCAATTATTTCCTAGATTTCTCAACTGTTTACCGAAAAATTAAATCACGAATATCTATTTCCCCGTTTTAAAATTTCCATTCTCAAAAAATTCTTCCTATTAAAATTTCAAAAATTCCATCGCGTCTACAATGCGAATAAAATTATCATCGAGTTCACCCCGACGATACATTTGTCAACCCCGGTAGCTAATCGAAAGGGTACTTTAAACACGTCTATTAATATTTCACGTAACACCGAAGATTGATCATTATTATAATCCGTGGAACGGGCAACCGTTTCAAGACCAACGCGAAACATCTGCTACTGCGAACTCTCGTCTCATCTATCTCCATCACGTGGCCGCAGTTTCGCGCGTGCATTTGTCTGCCAAACCAACACCCGTTTCTAGCCTTACTCAATAAGGATCCCGTGAATCTATCCTCGATTAATTACACGGATGATCGGACGACGATTTATCACGCGAAGATTCGAGACGAATTTTAATCGGAAAAAAAAATCAACGCTTCGTTCGAGAATTAATTACATCGCGAATTTTCATCTCGACGATAATCCACGTGCGTTTCGAGTGTACGAGAGATAATGGATGATTTTTTTTGTTGTTGCACAGTGTATATAGATAGGACGTTTCATTGTTATGTAGAGAAAATAATGTGAAAAAATTACGAACGTGTACGTGACGAGAATAATGAATATGACAATTTTAAAAATATATATATATATGTGTGTATATAGAAAACAGGAGAATGATGTGTGTATGTTTGAATACCGAAAGATATACAAGGTGCAAAAAAAAATGTTGGGAAAAAATTAACCAGAATCCCGTCTGGAACGAAATACCAGCGGATTGTTTCTATGCCACTGTGAAAATGGTTAAAATCTATAGAAATGGAAACAACGATAATACAGAACATTCGAATCAAAGGGGAATCATTAACAAATACAAAACGCGTGTGTATCTTTCTTTATTCCCGAGGCGACTTTTGTTACCGACCAAGTTTTTCAATTACACTTTTTATTTCCCCGGCAAAACACGAGTTTGCGTGTAATATTTCATAACTCTATTATATATGTTTCCGTAGAACTTACGAACCATGGAATTTTCACTGCGTAAAAATATTCTGACGCATTCACCATGCGTAAAAAAATCAATTTCACTGCGTAGACATTCCAAGGCGTTGAGATTTCGATGAACTGAAATTCCTATCAATTGAATTTTCAGAACCTACAAATTTCAAAGTATCAAAATTTCACCGTGCGTAAAAAAATTGGTGCACAGAAATTTCCATGCGTAGAAAATTAAAAGATCCACAAATTTCCTGTCACGGAAATTTTACAAGAAATTATTCACGTCGTAGAAATATTACGATTGAAATTTTCGAAAACTTAATACGATAAAATGAATAAACAATACTTTCCCTGCAAATATATCGCGAAATCCTGTCAGTGGAAATAAGGATTTCGCGAATTACGCACGTTCGAGTGCCACGCTGATTTCCAGCGCTGTTAAACCGTAATCCGACGATGTCTATTAATATTTCAAGCGGATTATTGCCGATAATGGAACCTAAATACTTCATTCCAAAGTACAGTAATATCAGTGAAATCCCATTTCTTTTCAAATAATCACAGAAATTCCTAAGAAATCTTAACAAAATTCTTCAAATCTACTATACATTCCCAAAATAATATTCTCATTAAAAATTTACCAATATTTAAAAAAAATATTTCATTCCAAAGTACACTAATATCAGTCAAATCCCATTTCTTTTCAAATAATCACAGAAATTCCTAAGAAATCTTAACACAATTCTTCAAATCTACTATACATTCCCAAAATAATATTCTCATTAAAAATTTATCAATTTTTTAAAGAATACAAAAATATATTAATCGACAAAGTTTCCCGCGAGAGAAAAGCGAATATAAAACGCGTATTTTTCCGTTCCACGTGTCGCAGTCGCAGATTCCGTCGTCAAAGTTGCCAGCTTCGTGCATATGGCGGCCACTGGAGCCAGCACTTGAATAATTTGTTGATCCGATTTGGTCTGCGAACCGAGCACCTGGCCGCGTCTTTCGAATAATCTGATCAATAATCTGCTCGCCGGAATTATAGTGATGGAAGCGAATCCATCTTTATTCATGATAACCGGGCGGATCGATTAATTAATTAGAAATTCTTGAATATTAAAAAAAGTGCGTATAAAACAGTGTTTTATTATTATTAATTGATACAGTGATTATCTTATCATTATATGTATGTATATGTATAGATACCACACAGTGATAGTGTGACCTTTATTACCAAATGGAAAAAAGGACCTCGATTTTTTTCCTCTTTTTTTTTAACGGGATCCGTGTGACATTAACACACGCATCGCGGTTTTCCAATTGTGGTGAAAAAAAAGTTTTTTTGGACCTCGATATATCAGTTGAAATTGCACCTCGCGAATTGGGACATTTCCCCCGCGAAAAAAAGAGAGGAACGAGAACTTTCGCGGAATATTCTCTTTTATAAATAACGAGGAGAGTGTTAAATTTAAAGGAACTCGCGAAAATATCTTTTATACTCGTGTGATTTTTGTTATTTGTAGGTTTGCCGGTCGATAATTCACCGGAACGGGGTGCATTGAAAATATTGTAACAATTATTACACGGGACACGGGCGGAGGTTGAATTTATTCGATTAGTAGACTCGGTTTCGTTTTCCAGCTGATCAATTCGTGACCGGATTGAACACGTAACTCGCTGATGCATAATATTTGTCGGAAGGCACGCTTGGCCAGTTTCGTCCAATGGGATGTGTGCGAAATATCGAATCAAAAATTCGCGTTGGATGCTGCGACTTCAAAAATTGATCGTCGCACTATTTTTGGAAAATTAACCCCTTTAAAATTTTTAAATAAATATTAATAAGACTTAAACAATTGTTCGTCGCATTTTTATTTGGAAAATTAATCCCTTTTAATATAAAAAGATCGAATCAAATATTTGCGTTGCGACTTCAAAAATTGTTCGTCGCACTTTTATTGGAAAATTAAACCCTTTAATATAAAATGATCGAATCAAAAATTCGCGTTGCAGGGTGCAACTTTAAAAATATTGTTTGTCACACTTTTTTTTTGGAAAATTAACCCTTTTAATATAAAGAGACTATATTAAAAAATAAAATGTGCTCTTTAAAAAAGAAAATTTATTTCGTTTGTATATTATACAGGAATTATTCTTTCCATTGTTTGAGTTGTCTGATTAATACCGCTGTAACCACTTGTAACGGGAATCATTATAATTCATCCCTTGCTTGCGTTTCTAAGCCCTCCAATCTGCACTATAATTTCTCGCCGCGCGTAAACAGAGTTATTTCTCTTTGTCACTTTGAATCCCATCGACAACGGCGAATAACGAAAGAATGTAACACGGCTCATAAAGGGAATTTTTATTTTCTTTCTTTCTTTTTTTTTTACACGGAACAGTGAGCCGCTTTTAATCCGCCGGGCAAACAAGTTGTTACAGTTACAGGGCCACTTGAAACCCAGCGACTGATATTTGAAAAAGAAACTGCGGGGGTGAAATTTTGCATTCGCTAAGATACATAAGTAACCAGCGAATCGACTGGGGAATTTTATCTGCGTTAACTGCTTGTGGAAATTTTGAAAAAGGTACTTTTTCAAAGGTACACATTTGTAGCATGGAAATTATATAACACAAATAGCAAAAATTTCGAAAATTTCACTGCAAGACCATATCCAAGAATAAAAATTCTTAAAATGCAAAAATTTAATTAAATTTCACAATTGCCAGTAAATTCACCATGGAAATTCAATTGTAACAAATTGTTCTGTTGGGTAAATTCTAGTTGATTTCCAATCGAATGAAAAAGTCAAACATACGATGACGAAATGTTGCCACAGAATTTCCCGGCAAAGTGAAAATCGAATTCTTTCGGTGAGTCGGTCGAAATCATCGGTGAAACGCTTTGGAAACGTCTTGGATCCCGTTTTCAGGGCGCATCAGGGGCGTTTGTCGAGGGTTCGAAATCTGTCGATCGATCGACGTAGAAAGCCTGGTCCACATGTTCGCAGGGATCGCTTGGAATAGTGTGTCTACATCCGCAACCACACGGAACGTGAGATCCGACAGTTGCAATTTTGCCGCATCTTGTCACCGTTCGATCTACAATACCCTCTTTCCTCTCTCCTCTCTCTCCTCTCTCTCACCGCGTTTTTCGCCCAACCACCGATTTTTCGGTAGATTTTGTCACACTTTACCGATTGAATTTTCGCGTCCCGCGGATATTTGCGCCTTGAATTTCAGTGCCTCGAAATTTCGGTGCCTTGAAATTTCTACGCCTTAAATTTGAGTGCCTTGAATTTCAGTGCTTCAAATTTCAGTGCCTTGAAATTTCTACGCCTTAAATTTGAGTGCCTTGAATTTCAGTGCCTCGAAATTTCTATGCCTTAAATTTGAGTGCCTTGAATTTCAGTGCTTCAAATTTCAGTGCCTTGAAATTTCTACGCCTTAAATTTAAGTGCCTAGAATTTCAGTGCCTTGAAATTTCTGCGCCTTGAATAACAGAGCCTCGAAATTTCGGTGCCTTAAAATTTCTACGAATTAAATTGGAGTGCCTTGAAATTTCTACGCCTTAAATTTGAGTGCCTTGAAATTTCTACGCCTTAAATTTGAGTGCCTTGAAATTTCTGCGCCTTTCTTCCTCTCCCCTCTCCTCTCATAACGTCTTTCGCCCAGCCACCGATTTTTCGGTACATTTTATCACACTTTACCGATTGATTTTTCGCGTCCCGCGGATATTTGCGCAGATTATTAATTATTCATTGCTGCATTGAGACGTCTGTGTTCGAATCGGCGCCGGTTTGAACGGAAATTAGAAACTGCGTAATCTCGCGACGTTTCCGACGGAAAAATGGAAATCCGCGGGGATTCGATGGCTCGTTTCGAAATTACCGAGGTCATTGGGAATCTTTCTAAGGATGGAAATATTCGCTGAATAGGTATTTTAATTGTGTGGGAATTTCACAGTGAGGGAATTTCGATTCGTTGAAATATCAATGCGTAGAAATTTCGAACGATTGAGTTTTCAAAACCTACAAACTTCAAAAATCCCAAAAATTTCAAAGTATCGAATTCCCATCGCCCGGAAACTTTATGGCGTCGAAATTTCACTGCGTAAAGATTCCAAGGCGTCTGAATTTCGATCCATTGAAATTCCAACTCTTAAAAATTCCAAACAATTGAATTTTTAGAACCTACAAATTTCAAAGTATCGATTTTCCAACAACCAGAAACCTTAAAGCGTCGAAATTTCAAAGCATCGATTTTCCTACGCGTCAAAAGTTCAAAACATCGATTTTCCTACGCGTAAAAATTTCAAAGCATCGATTTTCCGAAGCGTAAAAATTTAAAAACATCGATTTTCCTACGCGTAAAAATTTAAAAACATCGATTTTCCGACGCGTAAAAATTTCAAAACATCGATTTCCTACGCGTCAAAATTTCAAAACATCGATTTTCCTACGCATCAAAAGTTCAAAACATCGATTTACCTACGCGTCGAAAATCCCAGCGTCGCTTTTCCCGAACTTCGGCGTCTCCGCGAAAAATTGCGGGAAACACCGTGGAAATCAATGAAATTGAACGAAATCAATTTCCATTCGGCCTCCGCCACGACTTCCCGGCGAACTGTACACATGTGTGCACTTCATCTACGTGTTCCTGGGACCGGATGTTCGCCCTCGGACACACGTGACGTCCCTTTGGACGTCGGCTGACTGCGTGTCCAGAGTTTCCACGTTAACTTCGCGGACAATCAGAATTTTCACCCATGACGTAACGTCATGGTGAGAATAATTTCTCGTCGCACAAGGATACCATGATTTAAAGACAGATAAGGGGGGTGGGAGGGGGGAGGGGATGATAAAATACCACAATTTCTATAAATCATATATAAACGATTTAACATCACTTCAAAAATTTTCCGCAAAATCTGCAATGGCAAATATTCATTATCGATTCGATTATTCTCACTTTTTCTAATAATTTATATGGAATTATGATAAAGGGGGAGGGAGGGGAATGATAAAATACCGCATTTCAATAATTCACATATTATAAACAATGGATCATTTCAAAAATTTTCCGCGAAATCTGTAATTGCAGACATTTCTGATCGATTCGATTATTTTCACTTTGCTTTGATAATTTATTCAGAATTTTTGTGGAAATTTATATACATATATATTATATGTCCCGGAAGTTGCGAAAAGGTTGAAAGTAAACTTTATCCCCCCGGCGACGACGGAAACATCGATGGAAAGTGTACATTCACGGTAATTTTCACCGTGCGAAGTAGTTTTTCCTTTTGCGCAAACAGTCTGTCGATTAATAGCCCATAAATAAGTCTGTTAATTATCAAACATAGACCGCGCAATTAACATCCGGCAAATAAAGTACGAACGGGGGTACCCGACGAAACGAAACACAACGAGTGCGAGGGCAATTTTCGAATTTTAACGAGACTCCGGGAAACTTTAACGGGATATTTTCCTTTTTCCCCGACGACTTTCGTCGAATCGACGTTCATTCACACTTTTCCACTTTTCCAGCCCGAAAACGGTGAAATCAACTTTCGAAACAACAAGATCGAAAAGAAAAAAAATGAAACGAAACGAAACCACGTGAAATATCTTCGGGTCGTCTAATTTTCCGCATTGGAAAATCGTATGGGAAAATGACTTAATAAAAACGCTCGCGGTACATCAAAGAAACGTACGTATACCTCCCCCTCCTTTTCTACGAGGAAAACAATCGCAGTCGCAACAAAAGCGGAAACCGTTTCTTTCATACAAGATCCAGCTCGAAAAGGTTAAAAGTCCATTTACTTTATATTAACTTTCTTTTATTCCGTCCGGTTTGAATGGAAGCTTAATTCCGGCGCGCGTAAAATTGAAAACGACGAAGGGAATCTTTTTCTCTCTTTTTCTTTCTCTCTCTCTGTGTCTTACACTCTTTCGTTTTTCATCTTAAATCGTCCGAGATGGGCAGATGCGTTTGTTTTTTTTTTATTTTTGCATTCAATTTACGCCGTTTCTTGGAAAGCGTTCGTTAACGTCGTTTCTTAAATGTGAAATCTTTGTGCCCGTTGTGTTTCGTCTTTCGCGTTTTCTCCGCTCGCCGGGTTCCTTTTGTTTCGTTGTTAGTTTACTTTTTCTTCGCCGTGTGTTCCCTTTGTCGCGGATAATTGCCGCGGCGTGACTGAACCGCGAACTGTTGCTCGCGAAACATGGTGGAATAAATGAGATCGTGATTTTTCGTTTGGGATGAAAAGGTTTCTTTCAGGGGATTGTTAATGGGGTTTGGAAGAAATTAGTTGGTATTGAGATCCCCTTTTTTGTGGCGTCGTTGAAGTGGCTCCGATGTGATTGAAACTATTTTGTTTTGTTTGAAGCGTTGCAATTTTTATGGCGGGGAATTTTGGCGGCCAGAAATATCTGTACTGGGAAATTTCTGCGCCATAAATTTCAGTGACAAGGAATTTCAGTGGTTTGTAATTTTAGTGCTTTAAATTATAGTGCCTGGAAATTTCAGTGCCTTAAATTTCAGTGCCTTGAATTTGAGTGCCTCGAAATTACGGTGCTTTAAAATTTCTGCGCTTTGAATTTCAGTGCCTCGAAATTTCGGTGCTTTAAATTTCAGTGCCTCGAAATTTCGGTGCTTTAAATTTCAGTGCCTGGAAATTTCGGTGCCTTGAAATTTCTGCGCTTTGAATTTCAGTGGCTTGAAATTTCAGTGCTTTAAATTTTAGTGCTTTAAATTTCAGTGCCTCGAAATTTCGGTGCTTTAAAATTTCTGCGCTTTGAATTTCAGTGCCTCGAAATTTCAGTGCCTAGAATTTCAGTGCCTTGAAATTTCTGCGCCTTGAATAACAGAGCCTCGAAATTTCGGTGCCTTGAAATTTCTGCGCTTTGAATTTCAGTGCTTTAAATTTAAGTGCCTGGAAATTTCGGTGCCTTGAATTTCTGCGCCTTGAATTTCAGTGCCTTGAAATTTCAGTGTTTTAAATTTCTGCGCCTTGAGTTTCGGTGCCTCGAAATTTCTGCGCCGAAAAATTTCCATACCCGACAATATCCGCGTTTCGATATTTCGCAACGGTGAAATTTCTATTCCGCAATATAGCAACGATATAACGAACCTTTCATAAATTTAATCCACTGTACGCAGACTTTTGTCCGTCGACTTTTGTGCCCCATACAAAGAAACATCAGCTGACTCGCACACATTTACAACTCATCGCACGTTGCATGGGAGTTTCGCGTTTCACTCGACTATGAATTCATAGAATCAACCGTATATCGAGGTGTTGGAACGTTACGGAGAGAGATTTCCGGTGGAAACTTGAAACCTACTCGCGAACTTGATTTTTCTGACGAAAGTCGTTGAAACGACGATCATTAAGGACTTTCGCGAAAATTAAGACCGAATAACTTCGGCATGGTGGAGGCTGAAAAATTGTCGACAGCTCGCAGAAAGTAATTTGTTACACATTGAACGTACAATAGTTCGTTTCCATCAAGCGATGAACGTAAATTAACGTCACGTAAATTGTTTTCCCATGGGAAAACCGGCGAAACGATGTTTGTAATGGAAAATTTGAAACTGTTCGTGTTTTAAAAAGAATTCTATATATATTTATCAAATAAATATGACAATTTTATTTATGAAGATGGTGTAAGACGGCGAAAAATTCAGATCGGTATTTAAAAAATTGTGGAACTGGCGAACGAATTGCAAAAATTGCAAAAAATCCTCAAATTCAAGCGGTTTTTTGATCGGCATTCGCTCAATTTTGAAGATAGCGGCCTGAAACTTGTACCATTGATTTAGTTAGGAAATTCTACCCCAAAACAATGTATAATAGTTGTACTTTTCGAAAATTTAATTTTTCGCAAAAATCTGAAGGGGGTAGGTCAGGATTTTTTGCGATTTTCGTAATTTGCTCGTCATTTCCACAATTTTTTAGATATCAAAATGATTCTTTCACTGGCTTATTCGGCTTCCGATTCCGCGTCCATAACGTCCAGGATCATTTTAATAGTTCAAAAATTACGGAAATGGCAGGCGATTTACGAAAATCGCGAAAAATCCTGACCTACCCCCTTCAGATTTTTGCGAAAAATGAAATTTTCGAAAAGTACAACTATTATATATTGATCTGGCGTAGAATTTCCTAACTTAAACAATGGTACAAGTTTCAGATCGCTATCTCAAAAATTGTGCAAATGCCGAACGAAAAACTGTCATAATTTGACGGTTTTTCGCGATTTTCGTAATTCTTTCGTCATTTCCGCAAATCTTTAGATATCGACCTGAATCTTTCACTGTCTTATTTGGTTTCGAATTCAGCGTCTAAAACGTCTTGGATCATTTGAATAGCACAAAAATTACGGAAATGACGGAGAAATTACGAAAATTGCGAGAATTCATCAATTTAGAGTAGTTTTTTGTTCGGCATTCGCTCAATTTTTGAGATAGCGATCTGAGACTGGTACCATTGAATCGGGCACGAAATTCTCTATAAAATCCATCTATAATAGCTGTACTTTTCGAAAATTTAATTTTTCGCAAAAATCTGAAGGGCGTAAACACTGCGTAAAACACTGGACACGCGCGAAGCATTTTGTTTACACCACTTGCGATTTTTTCAAAAATAGAAAAATAAAGAGACTACACTCCCGACCGTAATTATTTCCGGCGAACAAACTGACTCTAATGTCACGATTTAAAAAGTGAGAATTTCGCGACCGAGTTTTACGTCGTATCAGTCCATTTCAATCAATTCGGCGGTTTCAAGTACGCGGTTATTGAACAAGCACAATTTTTGTATAGCCGAACAACACTGACTCTATTTCGCGAAATACTTTCTCTCGGAGCAAGTGACTCTAAGACCGCATTGCGCGCGGTCACGGAAGCTGAAAATAACGAGGAGGTGCCCACAAATATACCGTATATGTATCACGCAGAATGACAGAGTCGTTGGTTTTGTATATCCTTTTTTATACCACGCGCTGTTGTTAGAAATATTATCTTTGTCTTACGTTTCGATGTAAATTAAAATTCAAAATGTAATGATGAATTTGTTCGTGCAACGGTGAATTATTCTTCACTCTAAAATTTCTCAATAATTATTTTATATTGGAAATAGCGTGAAATTTTATTCGTTTTTGATAGTGGTTTGATATATCGTACTGTATCACTAATGTATAAGGAGTATATGAAATATGATGTAAATGATCGATACATAATGGATAAGCTTGAAATTAAATGAATTATACCCGAGGAAGTCGTCCGGAGCGAGTTGGGAAGAGTAGTTGACGCCAGGACGTTCTGTCACGGACTAATGGTTATCCGTGTACTTGGCAATGTCAGGTCGAGTATGTTTGTGTTTGGCCGTACTGGATCCGCTCGAGCGGAACAATTAAGGTGAGAATAACAGGTAGGGACTTGCCGGGCAGGTACGGACGGTACCGGCGGCTACGAAAAATTCTAAAAGAGTAACTTATTGATAATTTCGCGATATTTTTCATACTCGCGACCATGCATGATTACTTTGGCTCATTATGAATAAGTATCGGTAACATTTTAATCAAATTTGTAATTTATATTGCGCTACTTTATGACAATTACGATTTTCATTTTGTACTCGTCATTTTCGCTTTCTTTTAATTATCCATCTGAATCTTCCATCACCTTATTAAGGTTCAGAATGCGCATTCGAAACATATTCGATCATTTTTATATCTTGAAAATTGCGCGAATGGCGAGCGATGTATGAAAATCGCGAAAAATCGTCAAATTATGACAGTTTTTTGGTCGGCATTCGCTCAATTTTTGAGATAGCGATCTGAAACTGGTACCGTTGATTTAGTTAGGAAATTCTACGTCAGAACAATGTATAATAGTTGTACTTTTCGAAAATTTCATTTTTCGCAAAAATCTGAAGGGGGTAGGTCAGGATTTTTTGCGATTTTCGTAAATCGCTTGCCATTTCCGCAATTTTTGAGATATTAAAATGATTCTTTCACTGGCTTATTCGGCTTCCGATTCCGCGTCCATAACGTCCAGGATCATTTTAATAGCTCAAAAATTACGGAAATGGCAGGCGATTTACGAAAATCGCGAAAAATCCTGACCTACCCCCTTCAGATTTTTGCGAAAAATGAAATTTTCGAAAAGTACAACTATTATAGGTTGATCTGGCGTAGAATTTCCTAACTAAAACAATGGTACCAGTTTCAGATCGCTATCTCAAAAATTCAGCAAATGCCAAACGAAAAACTGCTCTATATTGATGAATTTTCGCGATTTTCGTAATTTCTTCGTCATTTCTGTAATTTTTAAGCTATGTAAATGATCCAAGGCGTTTTGGACGCGGAATTTGAAACCAAATAAGACAGTGAAAGATTCAGCTCGATATCTAAAGATTTGCGGAAATGACGAAGGAATTACGAAAATCGCGAAAAATCGTCAAATTGGAGCAGTTTTTCGTTCGGCATTCGCTCAATTTTTGAGATAGCGATCTGAAACTTGTACCATTGTTTTAGTTAGGAAATTCTACCCCAAAATAATGTATAATAGTTGTACTTTTCGAAAATTTAATTTTTCGCCAAAATCTGAAGGGGGTAGGTCAGGATTTTTCGCGATTTTCGTATATCGCTCGCCATTTGCGCAATTTTTAAGCTACTAAAATGATCCTGGATGTTTTGGACGCGGATTTTGAAGCGGAATAAGCCAGTGAAAGAATTATTTTGATATCTAAAAAATTGTGGAAATGACGAGCAAATTACGAAAATCGCAAAAAATCCTGACCTACCCCCTTCAGATTTTGGCGAAAAATTAAATTTTCGAAAAGTACAACTATTATACATTGATCTGGCGTAGAATTTCCTAACTAATTCAATGGTACAAGTTTCAGGCCGCTATCTTTAAAATTGAGTAAACGCCGATCAAAAATCCGATCAATTTTCTTGTCATAATTTGCACAAATTTAATGTAACAGTCCAATCAACTTTTTCCTTTTATATTTCACACATAGTAACTATCTACACCCTGCAGAGTCGCAAAGATCACTCCTTTCGTATCGTTGAAAACTTCTCGCAAATATCTTAATCGTCAAATCGCAATCTTCCATCACCAATAACAACAAAAGAAATCTTTTCGTTCGGAGAACTTCGCGGCGGCTTAAGTTCGCTGAAAGTGCCTCTTGGAAGCTAAGACGCTGGAGGAGCATTATTCGACTTATTTTCCTGTTGTGGCAAGCATTATTTCCAAGATCGAGTCTTACAAGTCTCCGCATCTCCACACCGAACATCCGATTGCTCAAATGTGAGTACCTTTCCAAAACCATAATAATTCCAGTTCTCCAAACATCATCGATCAAATTCCATCCCGTAATTATTAAAACGAATACACTAAATACCAAGATAAACTAAACATCATACACTCATACCACGAAAATTTACATTTAACTCAAAGCAGATTGAGAGACAAAGAACTATTAAAAAATATGAAAATTTATTCTTTTTGAAAATTGTGAAATTTCCAAGCGTATGAATTTCAAGGCGTAGAAATTTCCAAGCGTACAACTTGCCAAGCGTATGAATTTCAAGGCGTAGAAATTTCCAAGCGTAGAAATTTCCAGGCGTACAAATATCAAGGCGTAGAAATTTCCAAGCGTACAAATTGCCAAGCATATGAATTTCAAGGCGTAGAAATTTCCAAGCGTACAACTTGCCAAGCGTATGAATTTCAAGGCGTAGAAATTTCCAGGCGTAGAAATTTCCAAGCGTACAAATTGCCAAGCATATGAATTTCAAGGCGTAGAAATTTCCAAGCGTACAAATTGCCAAGCGTATGAATTTCAAGACGTAGAAATTTCCAAGCGTAGAAATTTCCAGGCGTACAAATATCAAGGCGTACAAATTTCCAAGCGTAGTAATTTCCAAGCGTACAAATTTCCAAGCGGAGACTTGGAAATTGTAAAATTTACAATTTTCTCGTGAATTTCCACTTTCCTATGTTCCACGCAAAAATTGGCCAGTTGCAAATTGGTTCTTGCTTCACCGTCCAACGAGATCACTCGCACGCATTCGCATTGTTTGCGCATTGTGCGCAAGATATCGGAATCGGAGGGGAAAAAAAAGCGATCGTGTTTCGTGGTGCATTTACGCCCCTTTGACACGCTTTGAGACAGTGCGACAATGCGGCGTAAAAACAATGCGCCGCCCTTCAATCGGCTTTGTCGGGATGCGCTTCTTCTTTCTCCCTTTTTCCTCTCTCTCTCTCTCTCTCTCTCTGTGTCTCTCCCTGCCGCCACTCGTCAGGAGAAACGGAGTCTGTTTCAGGCACTGCAGCCAACTGTCATCGATTCTGTTTGTGCAATACGTCCGACGACAATGATTGATGAAGTTGGAAATCTGTGTGGAAATTTCGAAATGTGGAAATTTTAGGGTGTGGGGAATTTAATCATATGGAGATTAGAGGATGGTGGAAATTTGAAAGGTGAGGAATTTTAGAGAGGAGAAATGTTTGTGGGTCGACGATTTCGAGGCGCTGAAATGTTTAACAAGTGGAAATTTCGGAGTAGAAAATTTTGATCGCTGAAATTGTGGAGTGGAGCAATCTTTATACGCTTGGAAATTTGTACGCTTCGAAATTTGTGTGCTTGGGAATTTCTACGCCTGGAAAATTATACGTTTGGAAATTTTTACGCTTGGAAATTTGCACGTTTGGAATTTCATACGCCTGAAAATTCATACGCTTGGAAATTTGTACGCTTGGAAATTTGTACGCTTGGAAATTTGTACGCTTGGAAATTTCTACGCCTGGAAATTTCTACGCCTAGAAAATTATACGCTTGGAAATTCGTACGCTTGGAAATTTGTACACTTGGAAATTCATACGCTTAGAAATTTCTACGCTTGGAAATTTCTACGCTGAAGATTTCTACGCGTTAATATTCACAAGCTTGAAAATTGATACGCTTGCAAATCTCTACACCTTAATACCAAGGAATCTTACCACAAAGAAATTTCCACACACATAAACATCAATCTCACATTTCCCAACCTGAAAATTCCCCCATACACTTAAAAACCGAACTAATCCCTACTTGTGGAAAATCTCTAAAAATCCTTCGCATCGTCAATTCCAAACCCTTCGAAAGACAATCTATTTCCTACACACATTCACACAGTAACATCTATTGCCTCGATACTTCACGTTCGCTAGATACCCACTCTCAAGTTCACTGATCTTCTCGAAGTAGACGCGATCGATAAATGTAAGTGGTTGTGTTTCATATTTCCGCGAATGTGTTTCGCCGTATATCCACACACACATACTACACACGGTGTATACCGTGTGTGTACGGCTGGGACGTGACTCAAATATAAATGAAGGAAGTCGGCGGAACAGTGGCATGGAGGAGAACGTGAATGCGGAATATTTCGCTTTTTCTCTCCTTTGATGGGAGGCATACGCGCGATTGCAGACTTGCGTTTCTTTCTCTCTGTCGTTTTGTCTCTTTTTCTCCTCTTCTTCTCATTTTTTCTTTTTTTTTTTTTTTTTTATTATGGGACACCAAAGAAAACGTCAGGTTGCGTCAGGAGTGGACTTGTCGACGTGTCAGTCATCCGAGTTACGTTGGAAAGATAACGGGTCTGATCGAGTGTTTAACTTACTTCGATAATTGTTTAATTAATTAACTCGTGGGAGAGAGAGAGGGTGGGGGTGGGGGAGAGTGAGTTGTTCGGTTAAGCACCGATTGTGGCCGACGTGCAAACTAATTAACGTAATTGAAAGAGTGGCCTCCCACTCGTGTGTTTTCTTATCGACGGCTTTCGAAACACGTTGAAAAAGGGACTCGTCGCGGTTTTTTAATTAGAATCTTTAATTATTCGCTATGTACGTGTTTCGATCGTGGAATTTACGTCGTTGTCATTGTTACTCGAGCGTGAATGATAATTTGCGGTGGTTTTCCCGCGTAAACTGGAAAATCGTTGATTACACTAGGGAAAATTAACGAAATTTTCAATTCGCTGGAAATTTGTAAGCTTGGAAATATGAACGTATGGAAATTTGTACGCTTGGAAATATGAACCTTTGGAAATTTGTACGCTTGGAAATTTGTACGGTTGAAAATTTCTACGTTTGGAAATTTCTACGCTTGGAAATTTGTACGCTTGGAAATTTGTACGCTTTGAAATTTGTGCGCTTGGAAATTTCTACGCTTGGAAATTTGTGCGCTTGGAAATTTCTACGCTTGGAAATTTCTATGCCTTAAAATTTGTACGCGTGAAATTTTCTACGCCTCAATATTCCTAAACTTTGAACTTTGTACGCTTGGAAATTTCTACGCTTGGAAATTTGTGCGCTTGGAAATTTCTACGCCTTAATATTCCTAAACTTGGAAATTTCTACGCCTTAAAATTTGTACGCGTGAATTTTGCTACGCCTTAATATTCCTAAATTTGGAAATTTCTATGCTTGGAAATTTGTACGCTTGGAAATTTATACGCCTTGAAATTTGTCCCCTCGAAAATTTCTACGCTTGAAAATCTTTTCATTTTGTGATAACATTTAATTTAAAGAATAAAAATCCAATTTTTTATTACGAACGACGATAATGCGATTTTCTGCAATGAAATTAATTTGCCGGACCTTTCTTTCGCTTAAATATCATTCGTCCAGTGTTCCCGTAGTCTTCTTTCGTCATTTCGAGAGCATTCAGCACCGCTGTCGAGACTGTAATGAGATTTTCGAGATCCGCGATGCCCTAATCGCCTTAGGCTCGGCACTTGACGCCGCGGAACGACAATCAGCCGGCTCAGACGTTGCGGTGGAAGACTTTCCCTTACGGTTTCCATGTTTCATGGGATTCCTCGGAAGAGTTTTACGGTAAAGACGATTCTCGACACTGAAAAACCGATTACACTGGAAATTTCCCGGGAAATTATTAAACGTTCACGACGTTACGTGGTTTTTTAGATAGAAAGAAATTTTTTTGGGAAATAAAGCTTCGTTGAGGAGATTTTAGCAGGCTGTCGAAATTTCTATTTGTTCAAATTTGTAAATTTTGAAAAGTTTTAAAATCTGAAATTTTGGAATTATGAGGGTTTGGAAGTTTTGATTTGAGAAATTGAAGTCTTGAAATTTGTATACTTTGGAAATTAGTACGCTTGGAAATTTGTAAGCTTGGAAATTTGTACGCTTGGGAATTTGTACGCATGGAAATTTCTACGCTTGGAAATTCATACGCCTGGAAATTTGCACGTTTGGAAATTCATACGGTTGGAAATTCATAGGCCTTGAAATTTATACGCCTTAATATTTTGTACGCCTGGTAATTCGTACGTTTGGAAATTAGTACGCTTGGAAATTTGTAAGCTTGGAAATTTGTACGCTTGGGAATTTGTACGCATGGAAATTTCTACGCTTGGAAATTCATACGCCTGGAAATTCATACGCTTGGAAATACATACGCTTGGAAATTTGTACGCTTGGAAATCTTTACGCCTGGAAATTCATACGCTTGAAAATGTTCACGAAATAAAATACCTCCAATATCCCATAAAAATTCCTCGACACCATATATACACCTTTAATAAATAAACCAGGGTACAATTACACGTATATAGAGCACCCTTAACAGAAAATAACAGTGCTAAAGAAACGTCGAAGTGTCCTCAATCTGCAGGCAGGAAGTCCCACAAACAAAACACTTTTCACGTGGCACGGCACGGGTGAATGAAGGGCGCCCCGAGGGCGTAAGCGGCCCCCAAAGGGCCGGGGCACTTAATTAATCGAAACGAGCGGGTAATTCAAACAATATCCCACGTCCCGCAGCCAGTACGGATGTAACTTCCGCTCGCGGCCATTTTTCCTTCCCTATGCCGCGAAATATATTGGATTATAATGACCCCGTTGAATATGCATGCTCTGCTCGCGAATATATTTCCATCCCGGCGAATTCTAGATACGGAGAAATATGCGTCTGTTCGCATATTTATGCCGCTAATTATTTAGCAACGATTCGCGGATTTCATCGATCAAATAATATTAATTTTATCGGGAAATTTCGCTATTTAACAATTTTATGAGTCCTGTTTTCATTGTTTTGTATTGTGATAAGAATTCTTATCAATGATTTTTATTAATAAATATATATTTTTTTTTGGCGTGAATAAGAAATAGAATTTGGGAAACCATATTGATTCGGTTGATATTATGAAAAATAAGAGGGTTGCCAACAAATGATGGTAAAACACAGGGACGTTAACATCATTTGTATGATAACGAGAACGATCGTATTAAGAGAAATATGAAGGTGATAAAATCCATGGTTAAACCCGGTGGTATGTTAATTAGGTGTACGTGTCGATCGCTATAATTACCAATAATAGCAACATTTTAATCGTTGCCGTTTAAATAACCGCGCTGAAATTTGTGGCGGTAGTTTACGACCTTCCACGGGGGTTTTTCACATTAATTTCTCTCCGAACGAAAATTGCTTCCATAAATTTAGCATCGTTGCCGACCGATACAATTCGAACCGTGCGCCCGGTAATTTATTAAATTAATATCTATCTGGAAATTCTTTCGGATATTTCAACGATCAGTTTTTTTTCGCCTCTCGCATTGCTGTAGAAAACTTCATTCTTACAGGGCCTTTCTAAATTGTTTTCTTAATTGATTATCATCGTTTAATATTGATTTATAGATTTTTTGCGTGTGATTTTTTAATGCGTTAAAATGTCAATGGTAGAAAGATTCAAAGTGATGATTTTTCAGGTGCGTAGAAATACCAAAGCGTGGGAATTTGGCGGCGTAGGAATTTCAAAGCGTAGAATTTTGGTGCCATGGGAATTTCACAGCATAGAAATTTGGTGTCATAGGAATTTCAAAGCATGGAAATTTGGCGGCGTAGGAATTTCAATGCGTAGAATTTTGGTGGCATGAGAATTTCACAGTATATAATTTCCAGGCGTATGAATTTCAAAGCATAGAAATTTCAAAGTGTGGAAATTTGGCGGCGTAGGAATTTCAAAGCGTAGAATTTTGGTGCCATAGGAATTTCACAGCATAGAAATTTGGTGCCATAGGAATTTCAAAACATGGAAATTTGGCTGTGTAGGAATTTCAAAGCATAGAAATTTCAAAGCGTGGAAATTTGGCGGCGTAGGAATTTCAAAGCGTTAAAATTTGGTGCCATAGGAATTTCAAAGCATGGAAATTTGGCTGTGTAGGAATTTCAAAGCATAGAAATTTCAAAGTGTGGACATTTTTTAGCATAGTAATTTCAAAGCGTGGGAACTTTTAAGCATAAGAATTTTAACAGCCACAATTTTATTAATTAACGACGAAACGCGCTGTACTCGTGTAATTTTCACTTCCTTTCCCGGTAATACCTGTTTGCAGCCGTGACCGTTTCGCAGTTTCAACGATTTCAAGTAAAAGCGGCTCCCCCAAGGGGTGAGGGGTAGTCGTTTCCGATAGAAAGTTCCTTTAAATCCTCCTGGGGGACGGAACATTTCAGGAATCACTCCTACCCGTTTTACGATAGAATTTACCGCGAGCCCAATGGACTTCTGACGCGGGTAGTTTTTAAGAGGTAACGTCGGTATTCCGATGTAATTCAATGTAACAATACCGTCGCGACGCTCGGAAAACGTGGACGGGAAGTTTTCCGGAAAATTGTTTTTCCATTAAGACACTGGGGGAAAGTTGGCAAAGGGAAAATTCTTTTTGTTTTTTAACTTAGAAACAATCAAATTACTTTACGGTAATAATTTTAAGGATAATCTTTCGAAAGATCCCTTGGGGAAAGTTTTCCGAATTTTCCGAACGGAGAGTTTTCCCGGGTAGGAATTTTGAAACGTGGGAATTTAAACTCACAATTTTTTCATCTTCTAAATACAATCATTTCATATTTAGTAATCAAATTTCAATTATTTGATATTATTATTACAGAAATGAACGTAATTATTAAAGAAATTAATTCTTTAATATAACAAGTGTTCACTCACTGAAATGGTACTAAAATTTCAATTAATTCCAAAAGCGTAATTAATCGATTTCACCACTATAATTCTTGAAAATATTTCCAAGAAAACCCTGACGTCCCTACGTGTCGCGATTCATCCACCGCGAGCCCTTAATTTCCGCGACAGAGTTGCAAATCCAACGCCCTTCCAACCATCCCTTACATCTCCCCCCCTCGCCCTTCCCCCTTCTCCTCTTCTCAGGTGTTCGTATCCCGTAGGAAAACTGGGTCTCCATCGTCTTGAGCACCACTGGAGGCCCCGACGTTTCACGACGCATTCACGACAGAAATAAATACGGAGTGAAAAGGGCTCGGGTTCTTTTTACGGAAGAATATAATTGCCAGAAAAATAAACGATTGCAAAGACTGTTTGCTCGCGCCTCTCTCTCTCTCTCTCTCTTTCACTCTCTCCCCTTCTCTACCCTTCCACTCCTTGAATCTCTTCCTGCTTTTTCCCCCTGTAACTACCAACCAACCCCTCTCTCTCTCTCTCTTTTTCTCTCTCTTTCTAGTACTCTCGGATTTTTCATCCCTGTCTTTCCACCTTTCTCTTTCTATTTTACACTTTTTTCTCGCCGCTTCCCTCTCGTCAGATCCCCTTTGGTTATCTTCCAACCACCCCTCCCTCTCCCCACCCCCTTTTCCGCCTAACCCATACCACACCACACCACTCTATTGCGAGTTGGTGGAAAAGCTCACTCGACTCGCGGGTCAACGAATTCGCAATTACGATCTTTCACGTCGACGTGACTACCTACTCTCTCGTCGACTTTGGAATCCCGGACGTTACTACTGTCGGTGTCTTTCTTCGGTTTTCTTATTCTACTTGCTCGTCGTCTCCGCGGATAAAAGGGGTGGGAGGGTGGAGGGGAGATGGGAGAGAGAGAGAGAGAGAGAGGGGAAGATGGTGAATTTGTTTGTTTTCGTTCGCGTTCGCGAACGACGTTCAGTCTTCTTTTCGGATTTGTTGCTTCCTTTTTCGAGGGTTTGTTATTTTTTCGCGAAAGTTTTCGTGGTTGTTGGTATTTCCTGTTTTTGAGGGAGTATTCATGTGGGTGGTGCCAAGGAAATTTGGGGGCGTAGGATTTGGGAGGTGAGGAGAATTCAGGGCGGAGAAATTTAGGAAGTTTTTTAGGAAATATTTAGGAAATACTAGGCGTAGAAATTTCCATGCGTACGAATTTCCATGTGTACGAATTTCCAAACGTACGAATTTCCAGGCGTACAAATATTAAGGCGTATAAATTTCAAGGCGTATAAATTTCCAAGCGTACAAATTTCCAAGCGTATCAATTTCTAGGCGTAAAAATTTCCATGCGTACAATTTCCAAGCGTATTAATTTTCAGGCGTATGAATTTCCAAGCGTAGAAATTTCCATGGGTACAAATTCCCAAGCGTACAAATTTCCAAGCGTATGAATTTCCAAACGTACGAATTTCCAGGCGTACAAATATTAAGGCGTATAAATTTCAAAGCGTATCAATTTCCAGGCGTATGAATTTCCAGGCGTACAAATTTCCAAGCGTACAATTTCCAAGCGTATTAATTTCCAGGCGTACAAATTTCCAAGCGTACAACTTTCCAAAAGTACAAATTTCCAAGCGTACAAATATTAAGACGTAGAAATTTCAAGGCGTAGAAATTTCCAAGCGTATGAATTTCCAAGCGTACAAATTTCAAGGCGTAGATATATCCAGAAATAGACATTTCGAAACGTAGAAATTTTCAAAGCGAGGAAATTCTGAAACTTGGAAATTTCACCACTTTAAAGTCTCAAATCAAAACCTCCAAAATTTCCATTTTACAAATTTGAGAAATTTCAATCCCACCCAAAGTTCTTAATACTAAAAATCTCAATTCCATATTTCTAAGTACAACAGTATTTTTTCGTTGCCCTAGAATAAACTCCCATGACTAATATCAGTAGCAACTTTTCACGCGAGATCGATGGTAATTACCATCAATCGCAGTATCGACAAATTTTTCAAGAGTCTCCCAGCTATGTTTTATTAATGCGTGTCCAGCATCCCAGTGTGTGTACCGTGGTGGTCGATACAATGATGGAGATTAATGGACCACCGGTCCAGTAATTACCGAAAGTAATGTGTCACTACACCGGGCACACAATTCCTCGATGCAACGACTGTAATTTACATTGTAATTCGAAAGCAAAATTTAAGGCCGATCGATTGCCTCTGTCAGATATTTATCCCATTTCAAATCCCATCGATTCCCAATCCTAATCACACAAACATTTCACGACTCCACAATCATAATCAATATATGTATTAATAACTCTCCTGTGCATTATAAATTTGTATTTTTTTCGAAAAAAATCTTGATGGTGTAAAAACTATCAAACATTTCATCAATTTTCTCTATAAATCATTTCGATTAAACATTGAAATTTAAAAAATTGATATGTACCTTCATTTTTTTATATAGAATTACTTTATTTTTGGAACTGTTCAACAAAAATGTTGTTGTTAATATTTCCACCCTTTGAAATCTATTTAACCTTAACCATCATTCCACAATCAATCATTTCCATTAATTACTGAATATTTGATAAATTTGATATGTACCTCCAATTTTTTTCTCCACCAATATAAAACACCATATTTTTGGAACTGGTCAGCAAAAATATTGTCTCGATATTTCTGCCCTTTGACATCTCTTTAACCTTAACCAACGTGTACACACCCCCTCCCCTCCCCTTCCCCGATAAAGTCCCAATATTAATAGAACATAGAGCATACAAGTTTGACAACCGAATCGATAAAGGAACACCGCTTAAAATGTTCCACCTTCAAGTGCACTAACTGGGAGCAGAGTCCTTGTTAGGATTCACCAGACAAAGGGTACCAAGCCAGGATACCACGGACAAAAGGATTCCCATTGTAAGGGCCGTACGATACGCTCAAGTTCCCCCCGGATCGTCGATAGGCAATAATTCTTAATTACCGTCGTGCTTCTAATTATTGGTTTCCGAGTTCGCCGGGCTAAGTTTCGCGATCCGAACGTCGATAACGAGACCCGGTCGAAATTGATCGGCACGCAATTCCCTGCGTATGCCTGTCCGTGGTTTAAGGGTGCTTTCACACAGGGAAACGAAATTTTGAAGGGTGAAGTATCCGGGATTTTTTAAATTTCAAGAAATTTTAGATAAAAAATTGTTATATTGCGAAAATTGTCAAATATGGAATTTGAAAAGTTTTGAAATTTTTGTGCGTTGAAATTTTTTACAATGATAAATTTCTACACTTTGGAAATTCGGTGTGTTAAGAATTGTTGCATTTTTAAATTTTTATGAAGAGAAATTTCTATTTTTGAAATTTTGAAGGGAGAAGAATCCGGGACTTTTTAAATTTCAGGAAATTTTAGATAAAAAATTGTTGTGTTGCGAAAATTGTCAAATATGGAATTTGCAAATTTTTACAGCGTGAAATTTTTGTGCGTTGAAATTTTTTACAATGACAAATTTCTACACTTTGGAAATTCGGTGTGTTAAGAATTGTTGCATTTTTAAATTTTTATGAAGAAAAATTTCTATTTTTGAAATTTCGACGCGTCGAATATTTTTGTGCGTTAAAAATTCAGGGCCGTAGAATTGCTGTGCTTTTCTCTGGCATTGTGGAATCAGCCTAACGAGCAGAGCGAAGGGAAATCTAAATTTCACGGGGAGATTGAATTCTTTTCAAATACCGGCCTGATTAAGGGCGACCCTGAAAGACCATGGCTTTTGATTGCATGATTTACAGCGATTTATTTTATAGACTTTTCCCAACGTGATTTAAGTACTTAAAAAAAAATGCCAAGCCCTTTGTTTGGTAAAAAAAAATCTCATTCTCCTCTAATGAGATTAATAGACTTGCTTTATTTTTAATCGAAGTTCCAAGGGATATGCTTTTATCACGCTGAAAAATTGTTTCTTTTCGAGATCGAACTTGTAATCCCTCGGGTTTAAGTTTCAAGAGATAAAGGTTTCTTCTTCGATATAACTCGACGAAGATTTACTTGCAATTAGTTCAGAGACCGAAACGCTGAAAGGAACTTTTTTCGTTCTTCAATTTCTGTATTACGGATGACCAGAGACAAGCAAATAACTTTTCAAAGAAAAATCTTTTTACTTTTCCGCGAACCAAGCAACGAGGAACTCTCATCGAATTTATTTATTTAATCGGACCGTCGATAAATATTAGGTGTGCAAATAGAAACTCGGCTCTGAATAAAATTTGCTTTCTCGCTATAAAAGAAAGAATTTTTTGCACGAAATCATTACGGGTGATGAAAAGTGGATTTTATATGATAATCCTAAACGCAGAAAAGCATGGGTTGATCCAGGCCAGCCATCAACGTTAGTAGCAAAACCAAATATTCATGGCAAGAAAGTGCTATTGTGCGTCTGGTGGGACTGGAAAGGAGTCATTTTCTACGAACTTCTGGAACCTGGTCAAACTGTGACAGCTGAACGTTACCAGGCCCAAATGATCAAATTAAGTGATGCTTTGGAGGAAAAAAGACCATTTACGGGCCAAGGAAGGCGGAAAGTGATATTGCTGCATGACAACGCTCGTCCACATACAGCAAAACTAACCCCGGAACTCCTTAGGCTGGGAAGTTGCCCAGCATGCGGCGTATTCTCCAGACTTAGCTCCTTCTGATTTCCACTTATTCAGATCGATGTCGTCATATTTGAAGGACCAGCGGTTCACGAAAGTTGAAGATGTGCGAAAATGGCTCGATGACTATTTTGATTCGAAACCACCAAGTTTCTATCGCGAAGGCATTCATCATCTACCCGATAAATGGCAAAAAGTCATAGATAGTAATGGCGAATATTTCGATTATTAATCTTTGTAACAAGTTTTTTTTCAATAAACTTGAATTTGATCAAAAAAAGCCGAGTTTCTACTTGCACACCTAATACTTTCCCATCGCGATATCGTTGCAAAATAATTGAAAAACGGTTACGTTTTTATTAAAACAACAAGAAGAAAAAAAAATAGATTACAGAAAAATAAATGAATCCGCGTAATTACATTTGTAGCAACGTTTGACATTCGAATGGCACTCGAGCGCAGGAACATTTCAACCAATCAAACGCATCCGATAATTGTAGATTTTCGAGACCCGTCGAACGATAATTATAAATCAGAAATTCACCAATTAAATCCACTTCGATTAATACCGTCGAATATTCTTCCCCCCCAGAATCAAAAAAAAAAAAACAGATGAAAAATCATTCGACCAATTAATTACACATTTAATCCTTTAATTACTTCTATTAGAAAATAATGTAAAAATTCCACACAAATTTCACAAACAACAAACATTTTTTTCACGATAATTTTCCACATTTTCCAACCTACATAAATGACACTAATTTTTCCCAAAGTCTCGGTGAAAATCATTTCCTCTTTACACATCCGTTCGAACGTTTCTCCAATGAAAGTTCGAAACGTAATCACGGGGTCTGAACCGTCGAATTCTAAAACACCCATAGGCAGCCGGATAATTCCCTCTAATACCCGGACACGTATACGTTCACGTCGGGAAGGATAGTCCGCTGGAGAGACATCGATGACACTATACATATTGACAAGACACTCGAGACCCAGGTCCTCGGCCCTCCAACCCTTCCAAACCCATCCCTCCCCCTCCCCCTCCTCCGCCTACCTAACAGCACACGGGGAAGCTGGGACAGATCGTTACTTTTTCGATTGGAGAATCCTGCAGCTGCATCGATCTTTAAAGCCACTAAACTTCGGGCTTAAATTGTCAAGTCGATACGATTCTCGTGTGGAATGAGAGATATTATATGTGTGTATATGTATAGATGGAAATGTTAATATGAGAAAATGGTTAGGAATTAGAAAGTTTGGAAATTTGAAGGTTTGGAAATGGCAAAGTTTGGAAATTTCAAGGTTTGGAATCGGCAAAGTTTGGAAATTTCAAGGTTTGGAATTGGCAAAGTTACAAAATTGCAAGGCTTGGAAATGGCAAAGTTTCGAAATTTCAGGCTTTGGAAATTGCAAAGTTTCAAAGTTTCAAGCTTTAGAAATGGCAAAGTTACAAAATTGCAAGGTTTGGAAATGGCAAAGTTTTGAAATTTCAAGGCTTGGAAATGGCAAAGTTTCGAAATTTCAGGCTTTAGAAATGGCAAAGATACAAAATTGCAAGGTTTGGAAATGGCAAAGTTTTGAAATTTCAAGGCCTGGAAATGGCAAAGTTTCGAAATTTCAAGCTTTGGAATTGGCAAAGTTTCAACGTTTCAAGCTTTAGAAATGGCAAAGTTACAAAATTGCAAGGTTTGGAAATGGCAAAGTTTTGAAATTTCAAGGCTTGGAAATGGCAAAGTTTCGAAATTTCAAGCTTTGGCAATTGCAAAGTTTCGAAATTTCTAAGTATGGACATTGAAAGTGTTAAAAATCTCGAACCAGAAATTCCAAACATCACAACTTCCAAATTTCATTATCCCCCATTCCCACCCTTTAAACCTCCCCCTTCCCCACTTCCTCCACCAAAAAATCTGAACCCTAAAAAATTCCCTAATCTTCAAATTTCACAAACAACCTTATCACTCTCTGACCTCCAGAAAATCACATTCGAAACTTCCAGGACCGTCAAAACATTTGTCAAATCGTCCTTACGCGCGCGTTTTCGGGCTAACGAGCCCGAACCTTTCGGCACAGGGCCGTCGATAAACCGCGAAACAATGGCACGCGTTTATTCGACAATGCCACTCGAAACAATGAGAGTGCGATAGGGGGCCCCCCCCTCCCCCCGACGAGACAATACGTCTCTAAACAATGCCGATATCTTTCTATCGATTCGGATTCGAAACCAATGATGGAATAGCAATTGTTCAACTCGGTACTGAAAAGGGGGGAGGGGGGGTGGGAGAGATTTTGTAGCACCGGGGGTCGTGTTTCATGTGGGGGGAGAAAGGATGGAAAATGAAGGGGTTGGTAGACCTGATGCGGGTGGGTAAATAGGGCGCTCTTCATGACGTGTGGGTAACACATGTTACTGTATTTTTCTTTTTTTTTTTTTTTTTTTGTTGTGCGAGAAATAATCGTTGGGTTTCTTTCGTCCAGATGGCTAACGGATGAAAAATGTTCCGTTTGTATGGGTTTTCTTGTGAATTAATTGGATCGTTGGAAAGATCAATGTGAAATTTAATGATCTCGAATTATGACCGTAGATCTTTGTAAATTTTGATCAAAGCGTGGAAATTACCAAACACAGAAAATCCAAATTAAACAAATTAATTTCCCACGTACCACTTTCTAACTCAATCAATTACTTTCGCAGATAAATCTCAAATAATTCCATAAATCCATTAATCAATTCAGCCTTTGAACAACTCCTACCCCTAGATCCCCGAAAAATCAAGATACATAGATTTCGTCTCGATAACGATAATAACCAAGTCTATTTGCCCGATTGCCAGCTCCACCAGGAATTCCGGAAGTGGTTCTCCAGGCAATCAGCGCCACTTCGCGTTCCTCCCCTCGGAGTGCTCCTTATGGTATCGGCGTGGCTTCCTAGAGTTTCCGGAACTCCTCGTGCGCCGCAAGTTCATTGTCGGCGAGAATCTCAGCGAGAGACTGAGAGAGAGAGAGAGAGAGAGAGAGAGAGAGAGAGAGAGAGAAAGAGAGACTAAACGCGATCACGTGCAAATACGAGACGGCTTTCTGGAAACAAAGACGAAAGTGCAATAAAAAACTTATTAAAGGGGTCTCGGCCGAGTCCCAGTAAATATTTGACCGGTCTTTAGACTCCGCGTTATGAGGAAACTAACCCCTTTTCTCTACTTTTCCTCTCCTTTCTGTCTTCATCTTTTTCACCCTTCTATAAGCCAGCTGGTTCCCTTTTTTTTTTCACCCACCCTCCCCTCGTAACGCCCTTTTCTTCCTCTTCTTTTATAAGTTTGGACAGTAGTCGAAGTAGCTTTTCTTATTCGTTTCTCGTTTTGCATTTCCCCTGGTCCCTTTGGATCTTTTTTTTTTGTTGTTTTTGTATCCTGACTACTTGTCCCGCTGTCTGGATCGTGAACAGTGAGAATCGTGGAAGATCATTTTAAAAAGGGAGAAAAAGAAGTTTTAGAGATTCTTTGGATTGAAAATTCCACGATTTGAAATTCCAAATGCTCTAAAATCGCCACGTTTTGAAATTTCCATGCTTTGAAAATTCGATGCATTGAAAATTCCACGCTTTGAAAATTCCATATTCCGAAATTTCTACGCTTTAAAATTCCACGCTTTGAAATTTCAACGCTTTGAAAATTCCATGCTTTGAAAATTCAATGCTCTGAAATTTTAACGCTTTGAAAATTCCATGCTTTGAAAATTCAATGCTCTGAAATTTTAA
Organism: Mimumesa dahlbomi; assembly: GCA_917499265.3. Taxonomy (NCBI): domain Eukaryota; kingdom Metazoa; phylum Arthropoda; class Insecta; order Hymenoptera; family Crabronidae; genus Mimumesa; species Mimumesa dahlbomi. The sequence continues at coordinate 10,645,258 of OU824120.1, read as the reverse complement.
CGCTTTGAAAATTCCACGCTTTGAAAATCCCATATCCCGAAATTTCTACGCTTTAAAATTCCACGCTTTGAAATTTCCACGTTTTGAAAATCCCATATCCCGAAATTTCTACGTTTTAAAATTCCATGGTTTGAAATTTCAACGCTTTGAAAATTCCATACTTTGAAAATCCCATATCCCGAAATTTCTACGCTTTAAAATTCCACGCTTTGAAATTTCCATGCTTTGAAATTCCCATTCTCCAAAATTCCTACGCCCAGAAATTTCTACAATCCGACAAACTTCACGCGATCCTGTAATCCGATAATATTCCCAAAAAAAAAAAAGAAAAAAATAATCCACGATTCCAGATCACCCGGAAACCCGTCTGGCGGTACCGAACCGAAGATCAAAGTGGTAAGTACGTCACAGCTTCCGAAAGATCAACGCCGATGCGATCCGCGTGACAATCCAGTCGGAGTGATATTAATCCCCGGCCGTGAAGAGAGTAAGAGAGAGGAGAGAAGAGGAGGAGAGGAGTGTCTCTCTTTGAGCCCTCTTGGCGGACGGTCTTTGTAGCTCGTACATCTCGCTAATTAAATAAAAAAAAAAGTCCCCCCCGGCCGTCTATTCTTCTGGGGGCCCGCGGGCGACCGTCACTCGCCGACTTCAGAGAAAGGGAACGAGAGAAAAGAGAGAGAGAGAGAGAGAGGAGAGAGAACGAGGTGAGAAATGAGTGGAGTCCACTTCGATCAATGTGTTCGTTGAAGCGTAGGGTTGTACGTTTCTGCGGAAACTTGTCCGGGATGATAGATAAAAAAAAAGAACAGATATTACGATATCATTTAATTGAAAGATGGTGGAAACGGGCAGAAATTTCAAAACATAAAATTTATAGCTAATAAAAAATGCTAAATCGTATAAATTAAAGATACTTTTAATTTCCTATTTTTTTAATTTTCAAAATATTAAGAATAATGTTTCTTAATTTAAATTTTCTTTTTCATTGTTCACTTTTCCAGGAACTGTTAATCCCCTACTATGTACGGCCCTGTGTAGGGAATATGAAAGAGATTTTTTTCCCTGGCGGGAAAAATGTATCGGTGGACTCTTTGATGGAAACTGATCTTCCTCAACATAAGCGAACACAGGATTGGCTGTGATTACAGTCCACAGGTACATAGACATTGTTCTACCATAAGAGGGATGAATTATTTGCATGGAATCGCATGAAACCCTCCGTTTTTCCTTACGCCTTTGATCCACGGATTGAACACTTTTGATATCAGATTAACGGGGGGATATAAGCGTTGATATAAAACCATTTTAACCGCGAATGAGAATCCTATGGTGTTTACCCCCGTGGACTGGGTTTGAAAATCTTCACGTTTTGAAATTTTCAGGCTGGAAAATTAATACACTTTGCAATTCCCATGCTTTGAAATTCCTGTGCTTGAAAATTTTCACATTTTGAAATTTCCACGCTTTGAAATTCTTACGCCGCCAAATTTCCACGCTTTGAAATTCCCAAGCCATCAAATTTCCACGCTTTGAAATTCCTATGCTACCAAAATTCCACGCTTTCAAATTCCTACGCCACCAAAATTCCACGCTTTAAAATTTCCATGCTTTGAAATTCCCAAGCAACCAAATTTCCACGCTTTCAAATTCCTACGCCACAAAAATTCCACGCTTTAAAATTTCCATGCTTTGAAATTCCCAAGCCACCAAATTTCTACGCTTTGAAATTTCCATGCAGCCAAATTTCCACGCTTTGAAATTCCCATGCCATCAAATTTGTACGCTTTGAAATTCCCATGCCACCAAATTTCCACGCTTTGAAATTTCTACGCTACCAAATTTCCACGCTTTGAAATTCCCATGCCATCAAATTTCTACGCTTTAAACTTCCCAAGCCACCAAATATCCACGCTTTAAAATTCCCATGCCACTAAATTTCCATCTTTGAAATTCCCATAGCATCAAATTTCCACGCTTTAAAATTCCCATGCCTCAAATTTCCACGCTTTGAAATTCCCATACCATCAAATTTCCACGCTTTGAAATTCCCATCCCACCAAATTTCCATGCTTTGAAATTTCCATGTTTACAAATTTCCACGTTTTGAATTGCGCGGAAAATACGGGGCGGCACGATGAAAGAAAAAAGAAGATGATACACGCGTTTGTTGTATTATATAATTACGGGCCGGTTTACCGTGGCGCGTGATGCATTATTTACAGTAATATATTATTTATTTACCAGGCGCGCGATAATGAACGGCGGTAACGTGAGAAAGCGCCGTTGGCGGGAAACCACAATCTCGACTAATCTTGCCACCGGTTGTTGGCACTGTCTCCCGTTTTCCTACGAACTGCACAAAGTTATGGAGAAACACCGCCATCACGGTGTAGGTGGGGAGAAAAAAAATAATAAATAACTGGAACGCAGTTTTTTCTTAGGAAATAATTTAATGATTTTTTACGAGCGTTCGGAGCGTGGGATTTAATTGAGAAAGGTATAAAGGGTTGTTTTTTGGGATTAGAGAAACTTCCGGGGTTTGATACTGTTTTTTGGAATTTTGAATTTTTTCTGCGTAGAAATTTCTAGGTACAGAGATAAGAGAGCGTTAACGTTTTTATTGACCAGAATTCATGACGTAGAAATATTAAATTGTGGAAGTTTGAAGGCGTAGAAATTTTAATTAATAACAACGTGTGGTAAATAAAAAAAGTAGAAATTTTATCCCCCCTCCCCTTGCATAATTAAAATCAATCCAGACAGTCCAGTTACCTTCATTAACGACTATCCATTGTTACCTAAATCCACCAATAATTCCTCCATTAAAAAATAAACCGAATCAAATGAAAAAAAAAATAGAAAATCTTTATCTAAAAGGATCCGTTCGTCCAGTGAATTATGGCCAGGAGATTATTATTAATACGGCCGGGGAACGAAATCTCGTGGCGAGAAATCTCGTGTAATACGCCTCCATGGTTATCTGGCTTCCCAGGAACCATGGGGCCGTGAAATTTCCAACCGTCGCCTAATGAAAAATTGGACAGATGGACAAAATTGCGACGGGAAGAAACGCGAACGTGAAATAACACCACCCCCGCAGTATCCACGTGTTTCCTGGTGTTACGCCACTGGACAAGTGTTTTCTGCGGATGGATTAAGTAAATTTATTGCAAATTAATTGCGTCGATGTTTCAAAACTTTTTGCCACCGCGAAAGTTTCTTCTTTTGTTTGTTAAAACTAAATTCTTTATCATATCATAGGAATTTCAAAACGGGTAGATTTTCATGCATAGGAGTTTGAAAGCATGGAAATTTTAAAGCGTGGAAATTTCAAGCACCGAAACTTCAAAGTATGGAAATTTTAGACACAGAAATTTCAAAGCGTGGAAACTTCAAAGCATGGAATTTTCAAGCGCCGAGATTTCAAAGCATGGAAATTTCAAAGCGCGGAAATTTAAATGCCGCAACTTCAAAGCATGGAAATTTCAGAGCGTGGAAAGTTCAAAGCGTGCAAATTTCAAGCACTGAAACTTTAAAGCATGGAAATTTCAAGCGCTGAAAATTCAAAGCATGGAAATTTCAAAGCGTGGAAATTTGATGGCATGGGAATTTCAAAGCTTGGGAATTTTCGAGCATGGAAATTTTAAAAGCGTGGAAATTTGTATGGCATAGGAATTTCAAAGCGTGGAAATTTCAAGCGCCGAAACTTCAAAGCATGGAAATTTCAAAGCGTGCGAATTTAAATGCCGCAACTTCAAAGCATGGAAATTTCATAGCGTGGAAATTTCAAGCGCTGAAAATTCAAAGCATGGAAATTTCAAAGCGTAGAAATTTGATGGCATGGGAATTTCAAAGCTTGGGAATTTTCGAGCATGGAAATTTTAAAAGCGTGGAAATTTCAAAGCGTAGAAATTTGATAGCATGGGAATTTCAAAGCGTGGGAATTTGCGAACGAGGGTTCATTTCCTATTTTTCTTGAAAATGTGGGTTAATGAAAGTTTTGTAAAATTTTGAAGTATTTAGATATTCGTGAAATCGGACAAAAGAGTGTCGGAGACTATCGCGAAAATTTATACATTTTCCGGGCCGCCTAGGAAAGTTGGAAAAGTACAGCGACTTTCAATCGGCATTGTCAAACGACGGGAAACAAATTCAACTTTCTTCTGCAGAAAGTTTCCTTTGTCGCAGCCTCGTTACCTTAATGAGTGAATCGGCCGAGTGGCCAAGACAGAAGCTCTAGCAATCTATTTTTTTTTCTTCTTACGTAACATTCATTTCGCGTCATTATTTAGACGGAATTATTACAAACAAAGGAAATTCCTTGGAAAAAGAATATCTCTGGAGAAAAACTGTGATCTAAATTGATAATACTTTATATTTTTAGAAATTTTACCCTTCAAATAAAAAATTCTAATAATTCATCTTTTGTTATCATTTTTATTTATATATTTCTCGTCTTTTAACATTTTTTTTGCGTCTCGACCCTCTTTTGAAAACGCCTGTATTTCCTTCGTCGATCTTCGAACACGATTTTTCAATTGTTTGACATTTCCCTTGTATTTTTCCTACGTTCCTTTTTTTACTCACGTTATTTTATTTCGACAGTCGAAAGTTCGCCGCTTTTTCATTTCCCGATTGCACGATTGCGAAACTAATTCGAAAGTTTTGCTTTATTATGGCGCACGGAAGCCGATTGGATAAATTACCATTTCGGCGTCCGGTCGAGGATGAACTCGATTTTATAAGACAGGATTAAATGGATCGCGGAAAAGTTCGCGGAAAAGTCGGGAAAAGCGAGCGCGCAGGATGACGGGGGAAATAAACTGTAAGTTGAAAATAAAACGACGGATATATACGACGTTTATCGTTCGTCAAGAAATCTAACGTCGAGGTCGAAGGAAATTTAAACTAATAAAAAAATCATTGACATCTCCCATCAATCCAATCAATAAAAATAATTCATTAAATATCTTTTACAATTATTCAATTTTCCCAAAAATTTGAAACAACACAACAATATCAATGATAAATAATAAAAAAAGTGTGACAATCTTTTCATTGATTTGAATATAAATAAAATTAATTTTCTATATAAATGATCACCTCAGCAAAAAAAAGAAATCGAAAGTAAAGTACTCCGATTTCCCTCGCAGTATCGAATGGTACCAAAAAAAAAATCGTGAAACTGTAGTCCATGGGAAAACAAGGAATTCTAAAAAAAAATATAAAAAACGGTTAAAAAGTGCGGAAACTACGCGGGTGAAACCAGGTCAAAAACACCCCTCCGCCGCACTTTGAAACCGCGATACGCGCCATACGTGCTCTCCATACATTTCCCTCGAATTTATCGCTGACCCCGTTGTCCACCCTTCGCCCTTCCGCGGATTCCGCCCTCGAACCTCTCGATCGGTGCTACCCGTTGCCCATCGACGCGAGCTGCATGCTTTCCAGCCTATGGTTTCCCGCGGAAAAGGGTTCTCCATGGAAATACAACGGGGAAAATGGAAATGAAAAGGGAGAGAAGGGATGACTATGCGAGTGTTTTTTAAATTACTGAATATGATTTTTAGATGTAATTTTTAGATGAAGTATGGAAATTTCAAAGCGTGGAAATTTCAAAGAGTGGGAATTTTAAGTGCTGAAATTTCAGAGCATGGAAATTTTAGGCACTGAAATTTCAAAGCCTAGAAATTTCAAAGCATGGAATTACAAAGCGTGGAAATTTCAAAGCATGGAAATTTTAGGCACTGAAATTTCAAAGCGTGGAATTTTCAAAGAGTGGAAATTTCAAGCGCTGAAACTATAAAGCATGGAAATTTTAGGCACTGAAATTTCAAAGCATGGAAATTTTAGGCATTGAAATTTCAAAGCATGGAAATTTTAGGCACTGAAATTTCAAGGCGTGGCAATTTCAAATCATGGAAGTTTCAGGCGCTGAAATATTAAAGCGTGGAAATTTAAAGCACCGAAACTTCAAAGTATGGAAATTTTAGGCACTGAAATTTCAAGGCGTGGCAATTTCAAAGCATGGAAATTTCAGGCGCTGAAATATTAAAGCGTGGAAATTTAAAGCACCGAAACTTCAAAGTATGGAAATTTTAGGCACTGAAATTTCAAAGCGTGGAAATTTCAAAGCATGGCAATTTCAAAGCGTGGAAATTTCAAGCGTCGAAACTTCATAGCATGAAAATTTCAAAGCGTGGAAATTTCAATAAATAAAACATATACATATACAACTATATATATGTATAAAACATTCTCCTATAGTGAGCTGCAGTCAAAAGGTTAAAACCGATCTGCAATTAAAACTATTCATTATGATATCATTTTATAAATATTCCTTCACCTTTTACAGAAAATTGTTCACTGTTAAAAAGTTTAGTCGTACTGCAATACAAGTGAACGATGTTTCCGTGGATTTTATTGGCTTATTTAATAATTTTTCATTCTACCCTTCCCTGCTAGATCTCTCTCTCTCTCTCTCTCGCTCTCTCTCAGTGTGTGTGTCTCTTCATGTCTCTCCCTGAGTGTAATCGGCTTACACGAGCCCACGAACGGGCTTGATCCCCAGAGCGATACCCCTAAAACCACCGTACAGGAACTATCCGTTCGTAGAAAGCGGTTTGACGCGGAAATCCGGCTGTCAACTTGCGACGAATTAACGAGCTGACCGGCAACCTAATCTGACTTAGAGTTCAACGGTAGATGAAAGTCTGGTTCTTATGATTTTCAAAGTTTTTGACGGTCGGATTGACGTCAATCCGTCCGTGGAAAGACAAAAATCAGGCAAAAACATGAATATTTTGAAATTTCATGAATTCCATCATATTGCAAATTTAAAAATCACAAGAATAATCACCGTGTTGGAATTTTACCACGTGTGATTGTTTCATGAAGTGGAAATATTGAAAATGATAAATATCAAGTGTATATAAATTAAAAACTTTAAAAATACTGTTTTAGTATGAGAAAGTAAAATGTTGGGAAAATAAACAGTTGCATTAATAGTTTCTATTTTTGTTCAGCAATCTTTTTCCTCATTGTTTCTAGGATTATCTAATTTCGCGAGAAAAAATAAAATCGGGACGGGATCGGTGTTTTTGAAACACTCTCCAGCGTCGTTTAACTCAGACCGGAATCCATCTAAAGGGTAACCGAACCGTACTTGACCCAGTTTCGTGATATCATCGCAACGCGCGAAAAAAAAACACTGTGCTTCAGATCAAAGCACTCTATCGAGGAGCACGTGCTTCATATTTCGGTTGTTATGCTATCGTCCGACCGCACGGACGTGTGGCGATAGAAGTGGCGCTCGACGAGTTTCGAAAGCGACTACAATTTTATGCGGCAGAAATGTTATTATATGCTGGACTGCGGGGGAAAAACTGTAATTATATAATTTCGAGGCGCGGGAAATTCGAAGCGTGGAAATTCAAGGCGCGGAGAATTAAAAGTGTGGAAATTCAAGGCGCGGAAAATTCAAGGCGTGGAAAATTCAAAGCGTGGAAAATTCAAAGCGCAGAAATTCAAAGCGCAGAAATTTGAGGTGTGGAAAATTCTAAGCGCAGAAATTTAAGGCGTGGAAAATTTAAGGCGTGGAAAATTCAAGGCGTGGAAAATTCAAGGCGTGGAAAATTCAAAGCGTGGAAATTCAAGGCGCAGAAAATTTAAGACGTGGAAAATTCAAAGCGTGGAAATTTAAGGCGTGGAAAATTCAAAGCGCAGAAATTCAAGGCGTGGAAAATTCAAAGCACAGAAATTCAAGGCGTGGAAAATTCAAAGTGTGGAAATTCAAGGCGCAGAAATTTAAGGTGTGGAAAATTCAAAGTCTGGAAATTTAAGGCGTAGAAAATTCAAAGCCTGGAAATTCAAGGCGTGGAAGAATCAAAGCGCAGAAATTCAAGGCGCGGAAAATTCAAAGCGTGGAAAATTCAAAGCACAGAAGTTTTCAGGTCACGAAATTTCGTCTCACAGTAAAACGCTCTGACCACAGAAAAATTCCCATCGACAAACGCAGCAAAGCGAACAAAAGCTGAATCCTATTCGAACATAAAATTCCAGGAATTTCAACACCTGTGAACTTTAACCCGCGAGAAATTCCAAGCCCGAAAGCTCGATTGTAAATTACCACGTTTCTGAAAGCGAGATTTTTCCTTTCGCTTTCGATCGCGTTACGGAATGTCGCTGAATTAAAAAAAAATAATAAAAAAAAAAGAATACTGCACCAAAGGTTAAAAAGCGTAAGTCCGTAGAACTTTTCGAAAAGTATCCCGTATGAAATCGGTGAATAATCAAAAGCCGAGTGGTAAACATTCGAAATCGAAAACAGTTTTCATCGGCTTTATTTTTCGAAAGCCTAGTCGGAGGCTGCTTTTGAGTTCGATTCCAATTATCCGGGATGTGCAAGCGTCAAGTGAATCGCGAGAGCACTTAACGAAGATCGAAATCGGAAATTTTCACCTCCCCACGTGTGTGTGTGTGTATTATACACACACACATACGAAGCTATCTCTCGGTTTTCTTGAGCGAAACGTTCGCCAAATTTCCGTGTCCCTTTGAAAAGGCGAAAATCAAAAGTATTCGTACATTTCATTCGAGTTATTTCGATATTTTTTGTGAGGAAAATTGTGGTATTTAAAAAAACCCGTTTTTTTGAGTCTGACGTAATTCTAAAAAAATGGGAAAGTGAATCGAATTAAAAAGTTGATAAAAAACAAATAGAAAGTTCTTTCGCTTTTACATTTTTCCGTGGAATCGAATATTTGAGATTTTGATTTTGAAAATATTCAATTATAGATATTTCGAGTTCGATGAAAGGTGTTTTTTAAAAAAATTATAACTTCTAAACTACGACAGATATTTTTGTAATTCAAAAACGAATCTACGAGAGAAGTCTTCAAGATTTTAGAAAAAATTTCATCTTTTCATCAAGTCTTTCTAAATACCGAAAAAAAATTTGTTATATCCCGATGCGATTTTTTATCTTTTTTCTTTTAAAGTTACGCCTTATTTATCCAAGATTATCGAACTGAGATTAATTAACGTCAACAGTAATCGACTGTCGGTCTCCTGTTTAGTAATTGAAGTACAAAGGAACGTTTTACACATGAATGACCAATAGAGTTTCAGCTTTATAGTTTTGACAAGCATATTTCAGTAAATACCAGGGATAAAATGAACTGCGAAATGACAGGGTTGTCTGTTCCGTTGAAACCGCTTTCAAGCGGCGATGTGACGGTTAATTTCGATCAAACTTTTAATATTTCACTGTTCTTTGCCGCCGGATGTCCCGCGTAACGGAAGATAATAGAAAAGCGAACGAATACAGCTAAAAATCGCATTGGATCTAACGTTCATCCGATTTTTTTTTGTTTTATTTCTCAGCTTTCTACTCGAGCGATATTGTTGGATTTTCTGTTTTTTTTTAGGAAAATTTGTCGTCGATTAAAACACTTGGCTATCTGAAATTTTACGAAATGATATTTCTGGAAAATTCCTCTTTTTGTTGGAAATTTATATTGTTGAATTCAATGTAGAATTGTTAAAGAAAAGAGTCATTAATTGTTATGTAATCAATTGATTGTGGTAGACAAATATGGCACCGTAAACAATGAATTTGATTTCGAGAAAAAAAAGACAATGAAAACCAACAGCATTGAGAGAACTTTCGTCGAACAGTAAAGAAAGCAATCTGAAAGCTTGGGCAAACGAAAGCCAAGATTAGCTGGTGTTAATTAAATCTATCGAGACTAACGAGTTTCTCGATGGGGAATCGCTTATGGTCAAATGTGTTTTTAAAAGGCTGACGATTTGCGGTACTTTGCGTCGCGACGTCAGCAGTCGAAAATTAGAATATTTGAAATTTCACTGCGGAATTTTGTGCACGTGGAAATTTCCGGTACCGAAATTTCAGAGTTTGGAAATTTAAGGCACTGAAATTTTAAAGCACGGAAATTTTAGGCACTGAAATTTTAAAGCATGAAAATTTCAAAGCGTGAAAATTTCAAAGCGTGGAAATTACAAAGCGTGGAAATTTCAAAGCGTGGAAATTTCAGAGCATGGAAATATTAAAGCGTGGAAATTTCAAGCGCCGAAACTTTAAAGCATGGAAAGGTCAAAGCGTGGAAATTTCAAATGCAGAAACTTCAAAGCATGGAAATTTCAAAGCGTGGAAATTTCAAGTGCCGAAACTTCAAAGCATGGAAATTTCAAAGCGTGGAAATTTCAAGTACCGAAACTTCAAAGCATGGAAATTTCAAAGCGTGGAAATCTCAAAGCGTGGAAATTTCAAGGCGTGGAAATTTCAAAGCATGGAAATATTAAAGCGTGGAAATTTCAAGCGCCGAAACTTTAAAGCATGGAAAGGTCAAAGCGTGGAAATTTCAAGCGCCGAAACTTTAAAGCATGGAAAGGTCAAAGCGTGGAAATTTCTAGCGTGGAAATTTCAAATGCAGAAACTTCAAAGCATGGAAATTTCAAAGCGTGGAAATTTCAAGTGCCGAAACTTCAAAGCAGGGAAATTTCAAAGCGTGGAAATTTCAAAGCTTGGAAATTACAAGTGCCGAAACTTTAAAGCATGGAAATTTCAAAGCGTGGTAATTTCAAAGCATGGAAATTTCAGGCACCAAAATTTCCAAGCGTGGCAATTTCAGGCGCGAAAGTGTCCAAGCATACAAATTTCAGCCTCGGAAACTTCAAATTATAGGAACTTCAACCGACACGGAACACTTGGCGCGAAAATTTCGATACGCGGGAAAATGGAAGTTGGCAAACATCCGCCGCGGAATTTCAATCACGAATATTTCAACCGTAGGCGCACTCGATTTTTCGAGATACGCCCTTATGCGATAGATTCAACGATTCTGGACGGCACTCGTCTCTAGTGCAGCGTTTGCCATATTTGTTGCCGGAAATTTCAATCCGGCCACGTCCAATTATCGGCTATTATCGCGCACTTTTATTTGCACACGCCGCAGCTGCCGCTGCCTTAATCAGCTTACGAAACGGATCGAGGATTGCTCGTTCAAAATTTTCAAATTCAAATCTCCGGATTTATGGTTTTCCACTGGCACATGGCAACAAAAATTAGCAATAAAAAAAAACGTCCCTCGGAACCTCGTTGCAGACGATTTGAAAATTATTTGAATTATTACAAAGTTGCCAAAACTGTTGCATATCAATAATTGTTGATAATTGAGATTTTATCATTTTGAAATATTCACATTACCTTTATTGATGATTGGAATTATGTCCCATTGTTTTTTTAATGTAAGTGTCGCGAAATTGTGGACTTACCTGCAACAAAAAAGCGAAATTGCATTTTAATACATGGCCATAAATTGCAAATATTAATCAAGTATTTTTATAAAATTTTCAACATTATTTTACATAAAATAATTCTCGGTGAAATTAAAATAATATCATAATCGATCTGGAAATGTCAATTTAAATATCAAAAATATCTATGAAACATTGCCTGATGAATTATTAATTAATATTAATTAATCAATACCATTACATCTCTTCGAGTTCAACTATAATAATCAAATAATCATAATAATAATTCTCCGATTACATGAAAATTCTCATCTTGTTTCCACAATTAACATAAAAATCACAATTCCCCTCATATTCCTAAAAAAAAAGAACGTCGATTTCCAATATGATTTTCCAATCGTATTAAACCATGAATATTAAAAGAACGCGAATAAATTTATCCGGGATGGAAGTTAACAAAAAAAAAATCGGTCGATTTTCCCGAACCTTATTTCCCCCGTCCCTTATCACCACCATAAAAGTCGTTAATTAACACAAAAAAGAGAAGAGAGGCGGAACTACAAAATAAAACGGAAAGGGAGGCCATATTAATTTTTTTTTTGCCCGCGAATACTTTTTTAAACCGCATGGATTCATTAGGATATTCTCTTATAGCAGTGATTTAAGTACGATATTACAATCCGCGCTGAATTTTCTGAATGCACAGATTTAAATTTCAAGTACAATAGCAAAAAGCTTCCACCGGGGAGCCGGCATCGGGATTACGTCATTCATTTTTAAACATTTTTCCCCCGCACGAAGCAGAAGGATGAAGAAACTTTAAATCGAGTACTCGGGTTTTACGGTGAAAACGCGATCCGTTTAAATCTCGAGATACGATTGTCGGGTGATATCACGGGCTGCAAAAAAGTTCCCTCATTAAATTGCGTTATCAACGTAATTCTCTTTCGTGTATTTGAATAGTTTCACTCGATTTAATGCGCGCCGTATTAACGCGTTTACATATTGTTACGACGGGTAATTGTAATATTTCTCGGGATAGAGATTAATGGCCCTACGTAGGAAACGATTCTTTTCTTTTCATGGTGAAATTTGTTAAATGTGACACGGGAAATTTTGGAAATTATCAAAAATGACAAAAGTATTGGTTCTGTAATCATTAAAACGTTCCGATACCAAAATTTCATTAATTAAATATTTTGACAAATTACTATTTAACAAACTTATTTAGTCAGCAGTCGGAAATTCGAATATTTGAAATTTCACTGCAGAATTTCAAAGCATGGAAATTTCAGGCGCTGAAATTTTAAAACGTGGAAATTTCAAACGCTGGAATTTCAAAGCATGGAAATTTTAGGCACCTAAATTTCAAAGCATGGAAATTTCAAAACATGGAATTTCAAAGCATGGAAATTTTAGGCACCTAAATTTTAAAGCATGGAAATTTCAAAGCATGGAATTTCAAAGCATGGAAATTTCAGGCGCTGAAATTTTAAAGCGTGGAAATTTTAGGCACTGAAGTTTCAAAGCGTGGAAATTTCAAACGCTGGAATTTCAAAGCGTGGAAATTTCAAAGCATGGAATTTCAAAGCATGGTATTTCAAAGCGTGAAAATTTCAAAGCATGGAATTTCAAAGCATGGAAATTTCAGGCGCTGAAATTTTAAAGCGTGGAAATTTTAGGCACTGAAGTTTCAAAGCGTGGAAATTTCAAAGCATGGTATTTCAAAGCGTGAAAATTTCAAACGCTGGAATTTCAAAGCATGGAAATTTTAGGCACCTAAATTTCAAAGCATGGAAATTTTAAAGCATGGAATTTCAAAGCCTGGGATTTCAAAGCGTGGAAATTTCAAGCACCGAAACTTCAAAACGTGGAAATTTCAAACAATTCCTTTCTGTCCACGGTGAAATCTTTGAAATTATTAAAAAAGACAAAAGTATCGATCTGTAATCAATAAATAACAATATAATAAACTTATTTACTTTAATAATCTAAGATTTCTAAGTAAATTCATTTTTTCTCCAACCTTCGCCAATTTTTTTATTTGACCAATTTTCCCCAAATTTTTTTTCCCGCCCCCAAAATTATATCACAGGGACGATATGCGTGAAAATTGTCTCGTTAATTTTCTGGAGCACGGTGATACAGGTGTCATCGGAGTGACATACTTGCCGTTCGCGAATTTCACGGCGATTCTTTTGTGAAAGACGGCGACCTCTTTCGCGTGGAAGGAAAAGCAACGACGACAATGAACACTTCATCGGAATGAAGGGGCACCATTGTATTGTCAAAGTGCTTTCAATCAGTCGGCGATCGATAAACTTATGACCCAATACCGAGTGCACTACTGGCGCGGCTTAATTTCGAAAATAATAGCGTTAATACGCTCCCTAATAACGTCACGCACAACGATAATTGTCCGATCATTCGGAAATATTTCTCGAATAAATAATAATTATCCCGCGTAGCGGAGATTTGTTAATTTGTTAATAACAGGTCGGTTAAAAAGATAATCGTGTAAATTAATCGGATTTCTAATGGACCATTCAAAAACATCCTGCGATATTGTTACATTGAAAACTATTTGTCACTCGATGTGGGTTAATTGAAAAAAATATATTAATTTTATAAAAAAGAATTATATATCTAATTCATTAGTGAAATCATCGTGGGGTTCTATAAAAAGAAATTCCTGTCACTCGATGAAATCGATTTCTCGTTTAAGAATTGAGTGACACGACTAATTGAGGAAATATTTCTATTTATTCATTAGGTGTTATTAATTATTATCTGATAATTAAATAAATTAAGTACCTCAGTTTCCAAGTTGATAAAAAAATATAAAAATCTTTTCAGGTTGTTAAACAAAGTAGTCGGAGGTTTCTTTTGAAAAAGTGAAAAATAAAATCACCAAAAAAATAGAAACAATCACTTTTCGCAACGTTGCTCGTCGGAATCTCGTTTGAGGAGTCTCGGAAACACGCGGAAACCAAATTCGTTAACGAAACAGAAGTCGAAAGTAGTTAACTCGTTCAGTGGAGCGAACTTTTCTTGATGCACGATGACGTCAACGTGACGGAAAAACATGTTTGCAACCGAGATCTTCGTTTTCCGGGAAAACCACGTTCCGAACTCGGTTGCTGGACCCCAAATTGTTTGATGCGATTTGTTAATTCAATTTTGTACAATTCCAGAAGTGTATCACACGAGAAAAACAAAAAACGAACGATGAAAATTGGAAGAAGAAAATAATAAATAGAAAACAATTAACTTATCTGGCAAAAATCGATTTTTATTTTGCATATTTTGCCAGGTAAGTTAATTAATTTCTTATATTGCTATACGATCGTTAAATTTAGATAGTTATTACATTAATAAATAGAAAACTGCAATATTTCGCGGGAATATTCAAATTTTCATATTTTCCCGCGTTTCAAAAATCTAGATTTCGAAATATCAATCGATAATTATTATTTTATCGTCAGAAAATTTGCATACAGCATCACTCAACGCAACGAAACGAAAGTTTAACGTTCCAGCGTCTGTTTTTGTTTTTACGTCCGCGGTGAAAATACAAAACGATAGTTTGATTTTTCCAATAATCAGACGAGTCGCATTTAATTAAATTTGTTATCTATCGCGAGCGGAGAAATGCGTTTCAATCCGTTTCTCATATTTGCCATTGCAAATGAAAGATAAATAGCGACCGGTTAAATAAATGAAAAAAAAAGACACGTGCACATACGTAGATATATATACATATATACAGTAAGGAAAATAAATGGAATTATTTTTTTAAATCCGTTTCAACTGTGTCAGGCACCGTGTGTCCCATTTGTTTACTCGAGCAGAAGGAATGCTGGGACGGATTTCAGCATTTTTTTAAAATGTAAAATTGCATCGCACGTCAGCCGAATGAATAAATTAAACGAAATAATCGTGAGAAAAAAAAAAGATAGAATAATAAGATTCTCTTATCTTCTGACAAATTGTCTCACACGCGACAACGTAAAAAAAAAAAAACAGGTAAAGTAAAAGCTGGCAGAACTTTAAATTAATTGCGAATTAAATTATGGTAAACCAGATAATTAAAGTTTAAACGATCTTTTCGCGAAAGACAGAAGAAAATTTGGGAAAACCCATGAGAATTACGGTAAAAAGCTTCGCCGAGCTGTTCCGCGTGTCGGAAGATTCTATTAGTGAATTGATTAAATCTCTTTGGCTTCTTTCACACCAAACTGTCAAATTAAATGAAATCCAAGCGAATCCGTCGAGTGTCACATTTCAATTCGAAAGAATCATCAATCCCAAAGATTTTATAATACAAATTAAACTATACTATTTTTCCACCTGTTAAAATAATCTAATAAAATCTAAGATATTTTAATAAATATTATAAAATATTTTTCAAACTTTCAGAATATATTCGAAAATCGTACAATTTTCCACGAAAATCTTCCCCGGAAAATTTCACAACAAATTATTCTAATTTCACTAAAATTCGAAAGTAAAATATTTCTATTCAACTAAAAGTGTTAAAAATGAAATAGAATTTCTGTTAAAATGTTTGGCAGTGTGAAAAGAGCTTTATTTAACGAAAAGATGTCCGACAGGTAAACCACGGGTTGCTGGAAATCGGTCGCCGGTACAACCAGCGCTTACATTCCCCAGGCGCTGACAATCTAACGTAATTTACTTCCCGTTTAACGTAATTAAAGCGTACTTTGAGGTGTGGCGGGACGAGAAATTAGCAGTGAACTTCGGTTTACCAGTAAACTTCGCCGGCGAAATCGACACCGGGCACGATCTCCCAGCTATCTTCACCGGAAATTTCCCAAAGTGTTTCCACCTTGCGGTAAACTCGAATAAAATACCTGCGAAATTTCCACGTAGGGTCTGACCGTAGGTCAGATAGGTTTGTTGGTTAGAATATATGCGAATTAATGGTGAATTAATGTTGTAGAGTAATTGGAAGTGATTAATTAGAATTTTAACGATAGATAGTTCACAGATTATTATGATGTAATATATTATACATATAGATGTGTAACTACTAGGAAATTTAGATGGATTGACATTATTGTGGTTGAGATATTTGGGAGAGGGAAATTTTTCTATGTTAAATTTACTTCGCTTTGAAATTTCCATGCTTTGAATTTTCGATGCTTGAAATTTTCAAGCTTTGGAAATTCTGCGCTTGAAATTTCCACGCTTTGAAATTTCCATGCTTTGAAATTTTAGCGCTTGAAATTTCCATGCTTTGAATTTTCGATGCTTGAAATTACCATGCTTTGAAATTCCTACGCTTTGAAATTCCCACGCTTTGAAATGTTAACACTTGAAATTTCCATGCTTTGATAATTCTGCGCATTGATATTTCCACGCTTAGAAATTTCAACGCCTGAAATTTCCATGCTTTGAATTCTCAACGTTTAAAGTTTCCACGCTTTGAAATTTCTGCGCTTGAAATTTCCATGCTTTGAAATTTTAGCGCTTGAAATTTCCACGCTTTGAATTTTCGGTGCTTGAAATTACCATGCTTTGAAATTTCCACGCTTTGAAGTTTCTACGCTTTGAAATTTCCACGCTTTGAAATTTCTGCGCTTGAAATTTCCACGCTTTGAAATTTTAGCACTTGAAATTTCCATGCTTTGTATTTTCAGCGTTTAAAGTTTCTACGCTTTGAAATTTCTAAGCGTGGAAATTTCCACGCTTTGAAATTTTAGCGCTTGAAATTTCCACGCTTATCTAACCCTCTAAACCCTTGAAAACCTAAAAATAAAAATTCTCAGGGATACAATTTCCATCCCTCAAAATTCAACCTTGTGAAACTTCAACGCAATTTCTATTCTTACGCCCCGAAACGTCTGCGTCGCACACATACATACATACATACATACACATCCACTTTAAACCACACTTTTCCTTTCGTTTCTCCGATCCACCTTTCTCATCCCCGGCCACTTATCGGCAATTCAACCCTACTGCATTATTGCGACCAGACACACGGGGATCGAAAGGGTTCGAAAGAAAGGGAGGCGCGAAGGGCGCGCCTTTTTTAGCCCACTTATCGGAGAACCACTCCAACGACGGCTATATTTAATTCAATGCCCTGTGAACCCGAATACTTGACTTTCTTCTTTTACAGTGATTTTCGATCAGCGAGAACTTCTTGAAATTACAAGTGATTATAATAAAAAGGCATCGAACTAATTAATATAAATTTATCGTCAGAAGAAAATGCAATGTAAGAGAAAATAATGTAATTAATTATAATAGTTACGGTGTAATTTTAATAAAGTTCGTAATGGAATCGAATTTCGAGCATATTTTAAATGACGTTGATTTATTTTACTTCTCCATTACACATATTTTTTACATCCACCCGTGGAACTTACTAATTACCACAATTTCTAAATTGGAAGCAGGAATTAAATCTTTTTATATCATGGAAATGGTCTCAAATTTCCCAAGCCCAGCGTAGTAATACACCCAAGTCATCCATATTTTATTTATCAAACAAAAAACTCTCGTTTCATCCCGCAAAATTTCACACATAATTATCCCTCCACCTAATTAACCACCATCTATCAAAACACCATTAATTACACACCCATATAAAAATACATCCTCCAAAATCTCACAAATTTCTCTCCACCATAAAAAAGAATACTAAAATAAAAAAGACACTAAAAAACAAAATACATCGAATCATATCGAAAGCTAATCGAACACGAATCGATATGTTATTAAAGTAATCATCGAAGTGGAGGCGGCAGAACAAAGGAAATTCGAAATCGGAATGAAATTTAACGCCGCCCCATTATCTTCCGTATAATTGATAAGAGATTACAAAGGTATCCGACGAGTATCCTCCAATTTCACCTCCCCCCTCTCCCTCCCCCAACCCTTCGTCTACTTTGCGCGTCGATTTTCCATTAAAAGTGGCGGACCTTCGCGTACGATACTCGATGTAATCATGGCTTAATGGGAGCGCAAATGTGAGGTATGCACACACCGGTAATATCCCATCTTTTTTCTTTTTTTTCTATTTTTTCTTTCACTGGCAAGAATCGGCGTGGGAAACTGGATAGAATAATGCAATAACGTTCTGCTATTATTAACGTTCACGACCGGCGGAATGCGACGGAGTAAAAGGAGTTTCAGAGAGGCACTCGACCGTATTTCCGGTACGAGGACCGCAACGTTTTTTTTTTTATTTCTCCCGGAAAAGCTTTTTTTTATTTCCCGCGCTCCCTGTTTTACCGAACGATTTCGAGAATCGCGCCGCGTCCGAATTTTTTTTCGGGGTCGAATATTATTGGCGGCACCGTGTGATCTTTTGTTAGGTACTCGAGTGTTTTGAGAGATTTTTTTCTATTTTTTTTTTGGCGGTGCTATTGGAAATTCGAGGAATTTTGAGTTAGGGAAATCTTTTCGTGGGAAGGAAGTTTGATAGATAAATAAAAGAATCTTTTGATTTTACCGCCAAAAGAATTGTCATTTTTAAAATTAAGTTTCTTGGAGAGGCAGTTGATTCTTTGTTTGTTCTCAAAATGTGTATAGCAATTCCAAAAGAAAAGTATTCCGCGACATTTTTCCGCGTGACGCGATTCTATCGATCGCGTTTCACGCAAATTCTATTTCGTACAAAAGGTTTCCGTGTACTCGACATTCGATATTAATGAATTTTTATTTAACACGAGTCCCATTGTTCCCGCCTGTCTTTCCAAACTTTTGTCCGTGGGAATTCCAGCTTTCCATGTCCCTTCGCTTGTTATTTTTTTTCTCACCCCTCCCCCCTCCTCGCCCCTGTGAAATTGTTATAAACACTGTAGTAATAATTAATCACAGCCCGTCCGGCACTCGTGTTTTTGTTTTTTTGTCGCGTTAAACTTTAACTTTCAATTACGCGGACATTTCGCACCGTAAATATTTCGCGAACAATTAAGTGTCACTCACGTAACATTATGTAAAGTAGAACATTAATTCCGCCGGATTGAAACAATGCGAACGCGAAACAATTGAATTTTTAATTCGAAACGACACGACGCCATTTGTTTGATAACACGTTCGTGGTATTTCGCGAGAAGGGACGTGAAATGATATTAAAATTGATAAATTATTTTGCGATACGAAAGTCGCATATTTTTTGAAAGAATTTCTGGAGGAAAAGTATTCGTTCTTTTTTTTTATATTTTTTTATTAAATATACGTTGGGTACTTGTGTGAGTAGTTGAAATACTTGCAAACTTTTCCACTGAACCAGTGTCAATAGTTACGAAGTAAATATTGACGAATAAACACCGGAGTATATGTATATAAACTAATTACATTCTGGCAATAATAAATTATAGTCGATTTATTAGCGAATTGATTCAATCTTTATTACTATACGTTTTAAAGTGATACCACTGATTAGGGTAATTGAATTCAGAATTATAGACATTTCAAAGCGTCGAAATTTCAAAATATAAACAATCCAAATCCTATAAATTTCGAAACGTAAAAAACTTTAGACCTAACAATTCCAAGACTTTCAATTTCAAAGTGTAAAAAATCCCAAATTTCGCAAATTTAAGCGAATAAAAATTGTTCAGACCAGAAATTCCAAATTGTTATCGAATTATCACTTTTTAGTGAGAAGAAAAGTATGTTATTTTTCCAGGTAAAGGGTTTTCCAAGCAAATCCATCGAGACACGATGTTTTCGCGCGAAAACAAAGGGAAATACTCGTAAATCAATTTCGAAAGGATTCGTGGCAGACGTCTTCGATTCACCCGACAGAAATCTCCATTTCGCGGTGTTCTCATATTTGTACATACGTAACACGTGTGAGAGTGTGTAGGTACGGGATACGGGCTTTGACGTCTGGCGTCGGGGAAAAGCGAGAAAGCTTTGATATACGAGCGCGGCCTGTGACTACCAATAATCGAACGTTATTGCGTTACCGAACTCAGACTCTCACATTCGTAACACAGGACGAAATCGAGCGGGTTATTCGTTCGATTCCAATACACCTTCTTTTGACTGTGGTGAAAACGGGGAAAATTGTACGTGTGTACGTACGTAGAATGTGATGAAATTTATTATATTCACTTTACTTGATTTTCATGGAATTATTGTATTTTTTTTCGAAGAAATTCGTGTAAGTTAATGTATACGTATGTTAACTACTCATGAGTTAGATTATAACAGACTTAACTGGTTGATAGTTGAAAAATTACAGAAATGGCGCGCAAGTTATGAAAATCGCGAAAAATCGTCAAATTGTGACAGTTTTTTGGTTCTCAATGACTCAATTTTTGAGATAGCGATCTGAAAATGGTACCATTGTTTTAGTTAGGAAATTCTACGGCAGATCAATGTATAATAGTTGTACTTTTCGAAAATTTAATTTTTCGCAAAAATCTGAAGGGGGTAGGTCAGGATTTTTTGCGATTTTCGTAAATCGCTCGCCATTTCTACAATTTTTAGGATATCAAAATAATTCTTGCACTGTCTTATTCGGCTTCGGATTCCGCGTCCAAAACGCCTCGGATCGTTTTAATAGCTCAAAAATTACGGAAATGGCAGGCGATTTACGAAAATCGCGAAAAATCCTGACCTACCCCCTTCAGATTTTTGCGAAAAATTAAATTTTCGAAAAGTACAACTATTATATATTGATCTGGCGTAGAATTTCCTAACTAAAACAATGGTACAAGTTTCAGATCGCTATCTCAAAAATTGAGCGAATGCCGACCAAGAAACTGGTTGAATTTGACGATTTTTCGTGATTTTCGTAATTTTCTCGTCATTTCCGCAATTTTTGAGATATTAAAATGATCGAAGACGTTTTGGATGCGTAATTGGAAGCTGAATACGGTAGAGAAAGAATCAGGTCGATATCTTAAAAATTGTGGAAATGGCGAGCGAAAAACCAAAGTCGTAAAAAATCCCTGACCTATCCCATTGCGCAGGTCAGGGATTCTCCCACATTGTCGTAATTCCCTCGCCATTTCCGTAATTTTTCAGATATCGAACTAATTCTTTCGCCATCATTTTCCATATGAAACTACGCATCCAAAACGCCGTGGATCATTTTAATATCTCAAAAATTGCGGAAATGGTGAGCGAATTACGAAAATGGTGAAAAATCGTCAAATTCAAACAGTTTTTTGATTGCCATTCGCTCAATTTTTGAGATAGCGGTCTGAAACTTGTACCATTGTTTTAGTTAGGAAATTCTACGACAGATCAACCTATAATAGTTGTACTTTTCGAAAATTTAATTTTTCGCGAAAATCTGAAGGGGGTAGGTCAGGATTTTTCGCGATTTTCGTAAATCGCTCGCCATTTCTACAATTTTTTAGATATCAAAATAATTCTTTCACTGTCTTATTCGGCTTCGGATTCTGCGTCCAAAACGTCCAGGATCACTTTAATAGCTCAAAAATTACGGAAATGGCAGGCAAATTACGAAAATCGCAAAAAATCCTGACCTACCCCCTTCAGATTTTTGCGAAAAATGAAATTTTCGAAAAGTACAACTATTATATATTGATCTGGCGTAGAATTTCCTAACTAAAACAATGGTGCAAGTTTCAGATCGCTATCTCAAAAATTGTGCAAATGCCGAACGAAAAACTGTCATAATTTGACGATTTTTCGCGATTTTCGTAAATCGCTCGCCATTTTCGCAAATTTTTAGATATCCCTTCGAAATTCCGCGCCGTGAAATGAAATTTCCCCAAGTTTCCCAATTACAAACTACTCGAACATACATTTCCCTGTGGCACTCTGCTATGGATGACTTCAAGATATCACAGAATACATCTAGTATAATATTTCCCCTGAAGTAGGACACGGAAAAACAAGGATAAAGTAGATCAAGGGGACAAAGAATACTCGAGCAGATATTCTCTCTTGTTTATCCCTTTAATCACGGTTTCTACGTCGATAACGATGTTGTTTTTTTTTCCCCCATGCAATTCAAATATTTTTCAAAGAACCAACCAAGGATCCCTGTTGTATCGTAATTTTATACTTCAACGTTATCAAATTTGCTTCAATAAAAACAAATATATACATATATATACATATGTATTTCACACACCATCGAAACCTAGAAACCATAGAATATCTGTCGAATTCCTAAAAACCATAATTGAACTGCTGAAACTCGTGGGAAACCACACTCACGTGACGATCTTGATACCCGAGGCTATACATTCACGAGACAGGAGTACCAACGTGATAATTACACCGCATAAATCTCCTCTATGAGCTTCTGAATCAGTCATCTCATTCGACGACGAATCATACGGGACAGTTAAACAGCTTTCCCCATCAAATACCTAAAGTACTCCACGTTGATACCCCATAGAAATCTATGGGATATCAAACACACTTTAAACCGAATAATCCCTATAATATATTAATAAAAAATTACCTAACAATATATTAAATTCAATTGATAACAAAGAAAAATTATTATATTTAATTTTTTTGTTACCAAGTGAATAAATAATTTCGAAAAATATATACGTATGATTTTGACGACGTAATTAACACGGGTAGAGGGCCAAAGGCTTTAACGCGAAAACACCGTGTGAAACAAGTTAACAAATATCCCGTTTCCAAGTTGCAGTAGCCACAGATATCCCTGTCAGACAGTAGTTACAGACGTAATGGTCAGCCGCGACATGCAATATGTATTCGTGTCGGTGCACAGTGGGCTTTTGTAAAATTGTGTTTCAAAGGGCCGGCTGATATATTATATCGGCGGAAAATTCGCACGATGTAATTGCACGTAACGGAGAGTTTTTTATCGCAGTTTTATTCGCGCGTCGCAGCGGCAGGAATTAATTCAATTTTCACGGATACCATCGGATTAATGGGAAATTATTTTCACGTTTCCCATGGCTTTCGATCCCATCGCGATTTTAATCGCGAGCGAGTCAACTGTGTGTTTCAATTCAGCCGATTTGTAAACAGATTCCACATGGAACGTGCAAACTTTCTTTGAATTTGGAATTTCTTTTTGGAAGAAATTTTTAATTCTGAAAATAAGAACGTGTTGAAATTTCAAAGGAAATTAAATTAAAATCTTAAGAGTATTAGTGGTGTTGAAATTTCATGGTGAGAAATTTAAAAATCTTAGAAATTTATCCTCGTTGAAATTTAAATTCCGAAAATTTGAAATATGTGCCTTTCGATGACAAAATAGCGTTGAAAAATAAATATGAAATTCGTCATATCGACACGGTATTCCTGTCACGTAGAAAATTACGAAATCCAATAACAGTCGAGTCGGTGCATTTACGTGCGTCTACCACGTCACAGGTTAATCGCAGTTGGTAATTATCAAACACAAATCTAGATTACGCGCTGCCGAAATTGGTTACGCTCGGCTCCGCGGCAGGTATTCGCTGATTCGAATATCAGACGGTTAAAACCGGCCTGCAACTTTGACCAATGTTATTTTCAAAATCCAATCAACGTTATCAACGAATCCCATCCCCGTTATTAATTTAAAAATAACTCGCGATGTTTTAGAGAATTTCGTTCGAAAACTTCGGTCCCATTTTCCAACAAACTAAATAATATTTTTTTGCGTATTTTTACGCAGGGAAATTTCAAGCGCAAGAATTTCAATGCGTAGGAACTTTTACGCAGGGAAATTTCAAAGCATCGAAATTTCTGCGTTATTAGTTTCCCGTGCGTGGAAATTTCGATGCCAGGAAATTGCAAACCGTTCAAATTTTTACGCAGGGAAATTTCAAGCGCCAGAATTTCAAAGCATAGAAACTTTTACGCAGGGAAATTTCCAGCGCCAGATTTTCAAAGCATAGAAACTTTTACGCAGGGAAATTTCCAGCGCCAGAATTTCAAAGCGTAGAAACTTTTACGCAAGGAAATTTCAAAGCATCGAAATTTCTGCGTTATTAGTTTCCCATGCGTGGAAATTTCGATGCCAGGAAATTACAAACCGTTCAAATTTTTACGCAGGGAAATTTCAAGCGCCAGAATTTCAAAGCGTAGAAACTTTTACGCAGGGAAATTTCTAGGCATTGAAATTTCTGCGTTTTTAAGTTCCCGTGCGTGGAAATTTCTATGCCAGGAAATTGCGAATCGTTCAAATTTTTCGCAGGGAAATTTCAAAGCGTAGAAACTTTTACGCAGGGAAATTTCAAGCGCCAGAATTTTAAAGCATAGAAACTTTTACGCAGGGAAATTTCAGAGCATCGAAATTTCTGCGTTAATATTCTCCCGTGCGTGGAAATTTCGATGATGGTAAATTGGAAACCGTTCAAATTTTTACGCAGGGAAATTTCAAGCGCCAGAATTTCAAAGCGTAGAAACTTTTACGCAGGGAAATTTCAGAGCATCGAAATTTCTACGCTTTGAGTTTCCCATACGTGGAAATTACGGTGCCAGAAATATATATATTAGATATATAATATGTATATATGTATATACATTTTTTTTGTGTTCGAAAACATCGTTGTAAGATCGACGTCAACGATCACGGTTCGCGATCCGTACGCAAACATTTGTAGCGACGTGTAAGCACGATATTCAGGCCGATCGAGCTACGGTGATGGATTGAAGTCGAAAACGACAAGTGATGGATATCGGCCACCGATGAAAATACGATTCGGAACGCGAGAACCGAGCTGCACGTTCCAACGAAAGCCAAACTACATTCGAAAGTGTCTTACGCTTGAGAACTACTGTTCAAAACAAAATAAAACCCTCAAAACTTTTGTTTAAGAAAAACTGAAGGCAAAATGATTTTCTTTAAAAAATAAACTTAAAAATTTTAATCCTATTTTGGACCCATACTCACAATTTTTCAAAAAATAAATTATATCTCTCTCAAACAATAAATTATAGCCTGGTAAAGGTATTCTTTGTGAAATTGTGTACGATGATCGTTAAATTATTATTAATTATTATTTATTTGTCAACCCCGTTTCTACCACGTGTCTTTGCCTCCTCGACAATGCTCGAAGGGCCAAAGAAAAGGGGGGTTTACACACCGGCTGTATGCCAGGGGAAACTGTGTATAGATTAATGGATAGATAGACGCCATATTATTCGGGAACCGTCCGCGATAATGGGGGCCCGTAATCTGTGATCTTTCTCTCTAACTCCGTAGACCATGGGCTAAGAGGGCGCTCACAGTTTTTTCTAGAAGCCCGGGGCGATAGCATCGATTATGCCGGGCCTGTAAGGATGTTTGGACATCTGCGTTACGAGAAATTTTCATTCGAGTGCCTCTCGACACTGGGAGGATAAATAAATATTTTCTAATTGTCGTTTAACCCTTCCAGGGATCATGAATGATCCATTGAATTTTGTTGGGATTTTTGGGTGATGAAATTTGTATATTTTGAAATTTGTACGATTGAAATTCCTGCGCTTTGAAATTTATAAGGTATTAGAATTTTTACGCTATGAGTTTCCCATGCGTGGAAATTTCGGTGCCAGGAAATTACAAGGCGTACAAATTATTACGCAGGGAAATTTTCAAGGCATCGAAATTTCTGCGCTATGAGTTTCCCATGCGTGGAAATTTCGGTGCCAGGAAATTGCAAAGCGTACAAATTTTTACGCAGGGAAATTTCAAACGCAAGAATTTCAAAGCGTACAAATTTTTTACGCAGGGAAATTTCAAGCGCAAGAATTTCAAAGCGTAGAAACTTTTACGCAGGGAAATTTCAAGGCATCGAAATTTCTACGCAGTGAAACTAGCACGCGATGAAATTTCTGCGCTTGAAAATGTCTACGCCTTGAAATTTCCTGCGCCACAATTTATACGCACTGAAACTCTTACGCTTGAAAAGTTTGCGCTTTGAAATTTATATATTTGGCAATTTCTATGAATCGAAATTTCTGCGCACTGATTTATTGTAATCTGACTAAAGAATTTAAAATTTACAATTTGATAAATCGCATTTTATATGCCATGGATCAATTTTCTGTTATAAAATTCGACGTGGAATAATCCAAAGTGTTTTATTTTTATCGATACACCGAATTAGTTTTAGAATCCCCTAAAAAGGTCAGCTTCCGGTGAACTTTAAAGGACGCCGTGTAATAAAAACATGTATCGTTGAAATATTAACGCTAATTATGTCAAACGCTGGAACGATTTATGAAAGTTAGTTATTTTTCTCTGAATCCCTTTAAACGGGTGCACGACAAAGAGCGCCGGGTAAAAAGCATTTCCGAAAAACGAGTGAAAAAAATGCCCGACAAGTGCGTTAGAGACAACGAGAACTACTTTGAAGAGTGCCGCCTTTGAATTCGCTAATTTCTCGATATTAAAACTTTGCTAAACATAATCTGATTCCCGTTTTCACTGCGACTCGCCTAACGTACTTATGCGAACCGTAAAACGTATTCCAGAAAATCTGTTTACAACATGAAACACACGTATATATTAACCCCAGAAATTCCAAAAATTTCCCCACAATTTTCCCCTATTTCCTTCTGAAAAATACCACCCCTTAAATTTCCAGAATTTCCACAATTCCAATTCTCCATTCATTTTCCAAAAATTTCACCCAAACTTCTGTCTCCCATAATCCCCCATAGACTCTTTTCTCACCACATAAAAACCACCCCCACCCCCGGAAAACATCCCCCAACAATCACCCATCGAAGTACACACATTTCAACCGTTAACAAAAGGACAATGACCAGCGACGGAAGGTGATCATTCGCGGATCGATACGTGGTTTCAACCCCTATATATATATAAAAAAAAAAAAAAAAAAAAACCCTCTCCTCGCGGAAGATAAAACTAGCCGGAATCGCGGAGTCCACGTTTGATTTCCACGAAGGGGGAGGGGGATGGGGAAGGGTAGTTTTCCTCGTGGTGTCTCCACGAGACACGGTAACGTTCGCGTAACACCCCCGACGGGCCCCAGGAGGCGGTGGAGGGTGGAGGGGGTGGGTGGAAAAAAAGGAAGAAGTTTGGTTTGGCAGCGGTGGGCGTCGAACTCGGGACAACGAGGATGACGAGTAATCGATCACGAGCACTGTGCCAACACTACCGGAGGGCCCAGTGACTCTCAATTTCCAGGGAAACCTGATTTACGAAATTTACAGCGGGAAAATGAGGACGACCCGACGAACACTGCGGGGAAAATTCGGAATAATCGGCGGGAAATTCGATTTGTCTCGGGGAAAATTTATTTTTGAAACTGTAGTCGTTTGAATTTTATTATTTATTGTGAAAATGATAATTTGTGATTATCTTAAGGATCTATGGAATATAATTTTAATATACTTTGTGGAGAAAGATGAATATTAGGTATTTATAGTTGTTTTGTAAAAGTATTTGAATTTTGAAAAGTATTTTAATTAAATCTTAAATTTTAGAGGGATTTGTTTTTTATTCTACTTGCTGTAGGAAGAAGGTAAGTGTTTTGGAGGTAGAAAATTCACTTTTCAACCTTCTTGGTCGTAACAATTTATGACTTATGGAGTCTGATGAAATTGACACATTTCTGGAGTTTTACGCCCGCGTCGAAATTGCGGAGGAATTTTCACTTAGACGTTCGAAACTTGCGAGTTTCCATCGTGGAATTAGATTAAATAGCTTAGCGCAAATGAAACGGGCAATTTATAGTGAGTATCGTTACTTTATTAAGATAATGTACCACAGTCATCCTTATCTCGCTATTCTCCTAGATTTTAATCGTACTTGGTTAATATACCAAAGTTAGGTGAATTATACTAATTCTATAAGCGCTAATTGTATAACAACTCGCACGAAATCGTGTACGTAACTTGTTACTAAACTGAGATTTCAGATTTAACTGATGCTTTCCATGCCTTGAATTTCGAAATCTTTGAAATTTACACGCTTTGAATTTAGAAATCCTTGAAATTTCCACGCCTTCAATTTAGAAATCTTTGAAATTTCCACGCCTTAAATTTGAAAATCTTTGAAATTTCCATGCTTTGAAATTTGCACGCCTGGAATTTACAAAACTTTGAAATTTCCACGCCTGGGATTTAGAAATCTTTGAAATTTCCACGCTTTGAATTTAGAAATCTTTGAAATTTCCTCGCTTTGAATTTAGAATCTTTGAAATTTCCACGCTTTGAAATTTGCAGGCCTGGAATTTAAAAAACTTTGAAATTACCACGCCTTGGATTTAGAAATCTTTGAAATTTCCTCGCTTTGAATTTAGAATCTTTGAAATTTCCACGCTTTGAAATTTGCAGGCCTGGAATTTAAAAAACTTTAAAATTACCACGCCTTGGATTTAGAAATCTTGAAATTTCTACGCTTTGAATTTAGAAGTCTTGAAATTTCTACGCCTTAAATTTGAAAATCTTTGAAATTTCTATGCTTTGAAATTTGCACGCCTGGAATTTACAAAACTTTGAAATTTCCACGCCTGGGATTTAGAAATCTTGAAATTTCCACGCTTTGAATTTAGAGGTCTTGAAATTTCCACGCCTTAAATTTGAAAATCTTTGAAATTTCCATGCTTTGAAATTTGCACGCCTGGGATTTAGAAATCTTTGAAACTTCCATTTCACAAAAATCGGTAACACTGGAAATTTCACTGAAAATTGAAACTAATTAAATTACTTATAACTAAAATCCCTAGCCTATCCTAAACCGAACAAATCTTCTAAACAACCCAAAACAAAAACAACACTTTTCCCCCCAAATATAAACAACTTTATCAACTTCTCAATCCCAATGATTCTTATCACCGAAAAATTCCCGGGTCACGCCGATCACCCAGCCATCTAATCAACAAAAATCCGTTCCAACGATCTGCAATCAAATTAAAAGCAATTCCCCGCGGACCAATTCATCTTTCCAAATTAAATTAACACCTTCCCATCAATCATTGTCCAACTTCCCAGCACTTCAGCCGCGCAATAATCAAACCGTCGAGGCGTGTTCCAAAAAAAAAAAAAGAAAAAAAAACAAATCGGCGGGAAAATCGGATTCGTTCTTTCGCCGGAAAATTCTTAACGTCCGCGGAAAACAAGTGTCTTCGTTCGCACACCGTTCTCCGTTAATTAGCAACACACTTGCACACGCTAACCGGCGTGTATCGGCGCTAGACAGTCCTATTGATTTCTGATTGAGGCAATCGACGATGCCAACGACCGTATCGGACATGCTTTTTAAACGTAGAGCAGTTTAGACGGGGAAATTATCCATTACTGATAGCAACGGGAATAACCGTGTGTTAAAATATTGACGTACAGAACGACAGAAAAAAAAAGAAAAAGAAAGAAATGAGGAATGGGGGAATTAAATAAAATAGAAAATAGAAAATAAAGTATAATGTGGATGGAAAAGAATTCGAGGGAAGAAAATTTTGTGGGAGCACCGCTTCTTCAAATATTTACGCAGACTTCGAGAAGACGGAAAGGTGCCTTATCCGTTGATTTCGATGAACGGAAGTCAGCGAATCATGGCGGAGGTTAATTCGCGTAGAAAACGCTGACGAACATGAATTATTCACTAATTACGCCGGTGTACAAGGCGAACGTGATTTCGGATTGCTGGTTTTTCGAGCAGTTTACAGGTTTATCATCCATTTATTCTATTATTTTTATTTTTTACCACGTATTTATTAATATTCCAAGTTCAAGAATAAATTTTTTAAATTCCCTTCAGGGAAATGTTTATGCCAAGAATTTTAAGTGGTAAAGAAGCTTTGAATTTAGAAATCTGGAAATTTCCATGCCTTGAATTTGGAAATCTTCGAAATTTCCACGTCTCGAATTTAGAAATCTTTGAAATTTGCACGCCTGGAATTTCCATGCTTTCAAAATTTCTGCGCTTGAAATTTCCGTGCTTTGAAATTTCTGCGCTTATAATTTGCAAGCCTGGAATTTTAAAAACTTTGAAATTTCCATGCTTTAAATTTTCGGTGCTTGAAATTTCCATGCTTTGAAATTTCTGCGCTTAAAATTTGCAAGCCTGGAATTTTAAAAACTTTGAAATTTCCATGCTTTAAATTTTCGGTGCTTGAAATTTCCATGCTTTGAAATTTCTGCGCTTGAAATTTGCACGCCTGGAATTTAAAAAACTTTGAAATTTCCACGCCTTGAATTTGGAAATCTTCGAAATTTCCACGTCTCGAATTTAAAAATCTTTGAAATTTGCACGTCTGGAATTTCCATGCTTTGAAATTTTGGTGGCTGAAATTTCCATGCTTTGAAATTTCTGCGCTTAAAATTTGCAAGCCTGGAATTTTAAAAACTTTGAAATTTCCATGCTTTAAATTTTCGGTGCTTGAAATTTCCATGCTTTGAAATTTCCGCGCTTGAAATTTGCACGCCTGGAATTTAAAAAACTTTGAAATTTCCACGCCTTGAATTTGGAAATCTTCGAAATTTCCACGTCTCGAATTTAGAAATCTTTGAAATTTGCACGCCTGGAATTTCCATGCTTTGAAATTTCTGCGCTTGAAATTTCTGCGCTTAAAATTTGTAAGCCTGGAATTTTAAAAACTTTGAAATTTCCATGCTTTAAATTTTCGGTGCTTGAAATTTCCATGCTTTGAAATTTCTGCGCTTGAAATTTGCACGCCTGGAATTTAAAAAACTTTGAAATTTCCACGCCTTGAATTTGGAAATCTTTGAAATTTCCACGTCTCGAATTTAAAAATCTTTGAAATTTGCACGTCTGGAATTTCCATGCTTTGAAATTTTGGTGGCTGAAATTTCCATGCTTTGAAATTTCTGCTCTTGAAATTTCTATACTTTGAAATTTCTGCGCTTGAAATTCGCACACCTGGAATTTAAAAAACTTTGAAATTTCCACTCTTCGACTTAACAACATTTTTGAAATTCCCACGCCTTGAACTTAAAAAATTTCGGCGTAAGAAATTTCCAGTCGCGGAAATTTCCGTATTATCCCCGGTGCTAATTAAACGGTAACAAGCATACCACAGTGCCTCTAAACCGTTCCATCCGGTGTTCGCTACTTCTGCCCGCCAGTTCCTCCCCTAAATATTCCGAATTCCTCCCTGAAGTACTGAGAGCCACGTGCAACGTGGATATCCGTGTTCGTAATGCTTTCGTGAAAAATACAGACCGTCCCGCCCCCTGTCCTCCTGGCCATCCGTATCGATTTCTGTCCGATGGAGTATCACGATACCAACCCCCCTTCCACCCCCCTTTTGCCCACCCTCCACCCCCTCGACCCGATCGCCACTCTTTGTGACTGTTGCACCCTCCACCCCCTCCACCCCTTCGACAACCCTCTTTTTACAGGTATTTTTTTTTTTTTTACTCTTCGTACACCTACACGTTGCATCCGCGTCACATTAAGTGTAGGTGTACGGCTGGAAATGGATGTTTTTATTTTTTTTTTTTGCTCGTTTTCTTTTAGGTTACGTTCCTCTTATGGATGCCGGGGAATACGATGTGACCGCGGGGATTTTTTTGTTAATTGGTAGGTACAGGAATGGGATCGGAGTTGATTAGAAAGGTGTTAGGATGATAGGAGAAGGGGGAGGGGGGAAGGGGAAGATGGTGATGTGGTGGTGTTGTTTTCTTTTTTTTTTTGGAGGGTTTGTTTGGAAATTGAGATCCGTTTGGTTTGGGAATCTGGGTCGCGGGGTTTTTAGGGAATTGGAAGTCGTTGCGGAAATTTCTAGGGGTGGGAATTTTTGAGACTGGGAAGTTCCGGAGGGCTGGAATCGTGGTGTTGAAATTGGGAAGCGTGGAAATTTCTGTGTTTTGGATTTTGAAGTTTTTGGAATTTCTACGCGTTGAATTTGGAAATCTTTGAAATTTCCACGCTTTAAATTTAGAAATCTTGAAATTTCCACGCCTTAAATTTGAAGAACTTTGAAATTTCCATGCTTTGAAATTTACATGCCTGGAATTTCCATGCTTTGAAATTTTGGTGTTTGAAATTTCCATGCTTTGAAATTTCTGCACTTGAAATTTCCATGCTTTGAAATTTCTGCGCTTGAAATTTGCACGCCTGGAATTTAAAAAACTTTGAAATTTCCAAGCCTAGGATTTAAAAAACTTTGAAATTTCCACACTTTGAATTTGGAAAACTTATAAATTTCCACGCCTTGAATTTAGAAATCTTTAAAACTTCCATTTCGCGAGAATTGGAAACACTGGAAGTTTCACTGCAGATTGAAAGTATCTCGCATTTGCATCGTGAAATAACCATCACGATTTTTTAAAAAGAATTACATTCTCTAACTGCAGTCCGTAACAGTCACATTATATTAAATGACCATTGTCTATCTGTCAATATTTCTCCCTCCCAATTTTCATGGAAAAACTCCATTTTAACGAGCACGGTATACCCAGAGAAAAAAAAAACAGAGAAAGATGTAACTTTTTGACATCTATCGTTTGTTTGTTTTTTTTTAATCGTCGTTTCATTGTCATTTTATTCGAAAGAACGAGAATCGTCGATTTCTCAGCGTCACTATTTTCCAACGAGAATGAAACTAATTCCCAAGAAGATATTGATATTCAAACAGATTTTCATCGACTTTTCTATTCACATTACACAACGATACACACGGGAATCAAATCACAAATCCATCCATTAAGTCATTAAAAATACAACCCATTTCCCTCAATATTTAATTAAAAAACAACTTTATATATACATTTACCAGTTTAATTTATCCATCGAGGATTCCTTCAATGAAAATCACAAAATTATCAGATTGATACATATTGTTTAAACAGATTTTACAAAAAGAGTCCAAAACAATGGACAGAATTTATGGTATTCAGTAATTTATTCCAAATGTATGAAATATGATATTCACCTATTTCCCAACAATATTGTCCCACTTCTATAATCTATTTAAAATCCGGAAAAATCTCTTTTCCCCACTGGAAAAACCAACTCTCCCTTTATTACATTTCACCTAATTTTCCAACCGTTCGAATTGATTTCCCGATTTCCCGGGCTTTCGAATTCATATGCACAGGCTGTTCGACGAACGACAGACGAATTTAAGGGTGGTTCGATATACTATATATATATAAATTTTTTTTTTCACAGGAAATAGAGAACGGAGAACGGAAATGGGGTGTACAGAGAGACGAGACGTTGCCGTCACAACTTCATTCGCTGACAATGCTTACGTTGCCATAACTCGAGTCGACCTCGCCCATCCTAAACTGCCGAAACGTGACCGTGTTCCCAGATCGAACCATTTAGTTTACGAGATAGCACGGTATCAGGTAACACGGGCCAATCCGCATCGGGCCAGTATGTGTAATCCCATTATCATTTTCGGTCGAGGACTCGTCGATTATCCGTTTCGGTATATCCACGCGGTACTCGTAACTGTACACCACCATTTACAACACCATTATATCGCGGGGTTAGAATCAGCTGTCGCTGACTTTTCCATAGGGAAATTTTTTAGGGAACTTTAAAGTTTGTGTGGAAATTTTTGTTTGGTTTTGGGAAGGTGAATTTTGGGGCATGGGAATTTCAGGGTGTTTAAATTTTAGGGTATGGAAATTTCCAGAGTATTTAATTTTGTGCGTAG
Organism: Mimumesa dahlbomi; assembly: GCA_917499265.3. Lineage (NCBI taxonomy): Eukaryota > Metazoa > Arthropoda > Insecta > Hymenoptera > Crabronidae > Mimumesa > Mimumesa dahlbomi. Next base: position 10,611,455 of record OU824120.1, on the reverse strand, counting down.
GAATTTTCAGTGTGTTGAAATTTCAACGCATGGAATTTCAGCGTATTGAAATTTCAAGGCATGGAATTTCAAGGCAAGGAAATTTCAGGATATGGAAATTTTAGCGCATTGAAGTTTCAACGCATGGAAATTTCAGCGCATTGCAATTTCAACGCATTGAAATTCCAGGCGTAGGAATTTTCAACGCATGGCATTTCAGTGCATTGTAATTTCAAGGCATGGAATTTGAAAGCAAGGAAATTTCAATGCATTGAAATTTCAAAGCATGGAAATTTCAGCGCATTGAAATTTCAACGCATTGAAATTCCGGGCGTAGGAATTTTCAGCGCTTTTAATTTTTAACGCATGGAATTTTCAGCGTATTGAAATTTCAACGCTTTGAAATTCCGGGCGTAGCAATTTTCAGCGCTTTTAATTTTGAAGGCATGGAATTTTCAGCGCATTGAAATTTCAACGCTTTGAAATTCCGGACGTAGGAATTTTCAGCGTATTAAAATTTCAAGGCATGGAAATTTCAGCGCATTGAAATTTCAAAGCATGGAATTCTCAACGCATTGAAATTTCAAAGCATGGAATTTTCAGCGCATTAAAATTCCGGGCGTAGAAATTTCCAAAGCGTTAAAATTTTAAGTGTAAGAATTTCTGAACCCAAAAACTTCATCACATAAAAATCTTCACCCCTGATATTTGTTTCAAAAAATGTCAAAGCCTATGAATTTCCTGCGGGCAGAAATTTCCACCCCACGTTACATTTAATGATTTTCACCAACTCCTCCTATATCTATACATACATATACACATACATACATATATATACTCTACCCGATGTCCGTTCGCGGGGAATTGGGAAAAGGGTAGACGATTAAAACGTATGCGTGTCAGGAGTGGTTTTGGCCATTCGATTTCGCTGGAATCCTGCGTGTCGCAGTTACAGTGAACGTTTTACGGCGGGACCACATGGGGCGCGTTGCCAGAGGCGCTAAAACGCGCGCTTAATATTTGCACCCCTTTAACCCCCTCACTTCCGCAAGCCGCGAAGCGGAACGTATGGTTAGCAGGTATCGCAAACTTCATTAGCAAGAATATGACGGTCTATCGTTGTCGATCGAAATAACGTTCATCAACCAGAGAAAGTTGGAATTACAATCTTTCATTAAAAGATTGAAAATATCCCGAATTTCCTACGCAGGAAATTTCTGCGCCCCAATTTTTATGTATTTAATTTTTAAAGAGGGAATTTTCCACGCCTCGAATTTTCTGCGTCCCGAATTTCCGACGCAGGAAATTTCGGCGCCCCGAATTTCTATGTGTTTAAGTTTCCAAGGGAGAATTTTCCACGCCTCGAATTTCCTACGTAGGAAATTTCTGCGCCCCGAATTTCCTACGTAGGAAATTTCTGCGCCCCGAATTTCCTACGCAGGAAATTTCTGCGCCCCAATTTCTATGCATTTAAGTTTCCACGAGGGAATTTTCTACGCCTCGAATTTTCTGCGCCCCGAATTTCCTACGTAGGAAATTTCTGCGCCCCAATTTCCTACGCAGGAAATTTCTGCGCCCCAATTTCTATGCATTTAAGTTTCCACGAGGGAATTTTCTACGCCTCGAATTTTCTACGTTCCGAATTTCCTACGCAGGAAATTTCTGCGCTCCAATTACTATATATTTAAGTTTCCAAGAGGGAATTTTCCACGCCTCGAATTTTCTACGTTATAAATTTCCTACGCAGGAAATTTCTCACCGTTGAAATATCCACTCCTTAAATTTCCAACACCGTGAAATATCTACCTAACATATTTTCCAATCCCCCAAATTACCGCGGTCAGAAATATTATGGGGGGGGGGGAGGGGCAGATAATTTCAACCCCGAATTATCTATCCAATTAAGAAACAAAGGATTCTCCGGGTGAACATGAATTTACGATCCCTGTACGCCGATGTAACGCGAAACTAGATTAAAAATCGGACAATTTCCGGACTCTAATATCCCGCGGATTACAGCGCTGTTCATTTCGGGTGCGCCAACACGATTTGTTGTGTCAAACTGACAGCCGGCGACGAACTTTAGTGCGCAATAACGAACGTTTGCGTCGACAGGGCGTCGCGATGCCTAACACCATGATGGATTAGTCGGGAAAACGACATATGATGAATATGTCCCAACGAAAACACGATTTCGAACGGCGAACACTGCGACGAATCTAATTGGTCAGCGTTATTTTTTTAAAAAAACGCAACTATACAATTTTTACATTTCCCATAAATTCAGAAAATATATATAAAGTGTCCCATAAAACCTAATATTATATATTTATCAGAAATTTTCTCGAACTATTAACAAATATAAAGTGTTAATATGAGATTTCTATGATATTGTTAATTACATTATTTTATTACAATTTCTTTTCAATGAAATTGGACAATTGTCTAATTATTAATAACACCGTAATACTTTCGCGAATAAAAAGGGGGTGGAGTCCGCCAATCTAGAATTAATTTTCCGACACACTTGTCGCGTTAAATTTCAATAAAACTGGATTCCATATGACGTTTGTGTGTGTGTATGCGTGGGATTACGCTGTTCCATCTAAAACCGTTCCATTTTCAACGTAACGAGCTAATCTGTCCGTGTACGCCGCTCGTTCCCGCGCAAAATAAAAAATTAGAAAAAAAACACCAGCGACAGAGAGAGAGAGAGAGGAGAGTCGGATGAAGAGCCGAGGGGGCGGGGGAGGGGATATAAATTCTTTTTTTTTCTCGCGCGGAGATAATCCCGTAAAAATTCATTTCCTGCTACGGGGACGAAATGGAAATCCAACAAACTCAATCTATCGTTTTTCCGGCGCTTTGAAACTCCCGGATCCAGGTGTGCAGGTGTTTCGATCCGCAGAACGAGACAGAAAAATACCGTTCAGATAGAGAGACGAAGAAATACAAACCCGGAAAGTTTCCGCGGTCGGAGAATATTCGAAGTTTTCGGAAACTTCGTGGCGCTGGAATTTATTTCGACGCTTTTGAAAATTCGGGAAATGACTTTTCCACTCGCTGGTTTCGTGGATGAAAAATTTCAAAGGGTGCGGATTTCAAAGCAAAGGAAATTTCTGCGTTCCGAATTTTTATGAATTTAAGTTTCCAAGAGGGAATTTTCCACGCCTCGAATTTGCTGCGTTCCGAATTTCCTACGCAGGAAATTTCTGCGTTCGGAATTTCCTACGCAGGAAATTTCTGCCTTCCGAATTTCCTACGCAGGAAATTTCTGCGTTCCGAATTTCCTACGCAGGAAATTTCTGCCTTCCGAATTTCCTACGCAGGAAATTTCTGCGTTCCGAATTTCCTACGCAGGAAATTTCTGAGTTCCGAATTTTCTACGCAGGAAATTTCTGCGCCCCAATTTCTATGTATTTAAGTTTCCAAGAGGGAATTTTCCAAACCTGGAATTTTCCACGCCTCGAATTTTCTACGCTCTCAATTTCCTACGCAGGAAATTTCTGCGCCCCAATTTGTATGTATTCAAGTTTCCAAGAGGGAATTTTCCATGCCTCGAATTTTCTGCGTTTCGAATTTCCTACGCAGGAAATTTCTGCGCCCCAATTTGTATGTATTCAAGTTTCCAAGAGGGAATTTTCCATGCCTCGAATTTTCTACGTTATAAATTTCCTACGCAGGAAATTTCTGCGCCCCAAAATTTTTAAACATTGAAATCTCTATATATTAAAGTTTCGCCGAGTTGTTAAATTATTAATCCGTGAAAAAATGAGATAATTCAAGAAATCGGACGTTTATTTTCACGTCCAGTGACGTCACAATTTGTGAGATTTTTTTTTTCCTGTTCGCGGAAACCTAACTTCACAATTCAACCGTGAATTCGGGCATCTTAAGAGTGTCCGCGGACCCGGGTCGCACCTTTTGCGCTGCCAATTTTCTATTGTCGTTGGCAGAGGTCCATGTTTCACTTTTACCTGTCTCTTTGTCCAGGGGAACTTCGTGTTCCGCAGCGATGAAGAATTCATTGGAGATTTCTCGAGAGGCGTACGGGAAATCTCGGATCTGTTCGATTGCCAACATCCCGAATGGGTGTCTTATGATTTTCGCGATTCGCGAGGGCCACTGCGACAAGTGTTAATGCTTCGAAATATTTTTTTTTTTTAAATCGGAGCCCTGGACGTGTTAAACATTTTTTGGATATTGCAAATTTTCGAAATTGAAATATAAAAGAATTAAAAGCATAGGAAATTTGAGGGACGAGAATTTGGAAAATTAGAAAATTTCAAATAATAGTAATTTTATATTACATGCGTAGAAATTTCGAATTTTTTTCCAAAAATTTGAAACCGTAGCAATTTCAGTATTCAGAGATCTCAAAACCTCAAAATTTTTACGTCTGAAGTTTTCAAAATCTAGACATTTGTACTTTGAAATCAAATAACAATTAAATGTCACTTTTCAATTAAAATTTGCACGGTGCTAATAATAATGCGAAATTGATCGAACGTCCCCATAAAACTGAGTTTGTCTTTCACACATTTTATGGTAATTCTATATGCACACTGTATACATGTGTCTATGTATGTATACATACATAAACGATTGACTAATACGAATACGTTCTACGCATGACACGGAACGACCACAACCGGAAACCAGCGCATGGTTTTCGCACTACGTAGAACTAAAGCCATGGGTAACCAACATGCGGTTCTCGCATGATGTAAAATTACGATACCGTCAACTGACTCCGCGAATCTCGAATAACTCTAAAATTGCAAATCCATGGTGTTCTCGCGATTTTATTCGCAAATTTTCGCAAAAATAATTTGCACGACTCCACACATTAAAAATGTAAAAATATCCATAAAATTTTAATCATGAAAACATCCAATCTTGTCCAATTTCCAAATAAAGTATTCTACATCCCAAAAACTTAAATCTGTGATTCAAAAATCATATTTTTCAATTGTAGAATATTAATAAATATTGATGGATTAATTTTGTAATATTCAAAATATGAAAACTCGAGCTAATTAAAACATTAAACACCTGTTTCTTGTCAAAGAATTTTATAAAGACATAAAAAAGATGTTGCTAACCGAAACTATCGATATTTTATGGGGTACCATGACTTACCGGTCAGAAGGAGCAGTAACAAGGTCGAATCCATTCCCAAAGCCGAACTTCGCCAAGACGTAGTCAATTCAACGCATTCTCGAAACTTTCCTGAAACAAGACGGACTTTGTTAGACAAGGAAGTTTGAGGGGGGTAGGGGGAGGTGGGTTAAGAAGAAGTCAGGTCAAAGGGCACGAGCACTTTGAAACTTTCTGACGAGCATGCTAAGGGATTTTCAAGTTCCAGATCAAAAAAAAATCGCGATTAATCGGAATAAAAAATAATCCCTTGCTTGAAGTGTTTCCAATAATGTCAAAGTACTTGGAAAGTTACCTGAAGGGATGAACTTTATGGGAAAAGGGTGAGGAAGGAATTTTATCATTTGGGAATCTTGGAAAAAATCTATGGAAGATGGACATTTAAGGAGAGAAATTTCCAGACATAGAAATCTCATAGTGTGACAATTTCCAAAATTCCCAATCTCAAAATCTCATAAACCTTTTTAAATTACGGAAAGGGCGAGTGAATTACGAAAATCGCGAAAAATCGTAAAATTAAAACAGTTTTTTGATTGCCATTTGCTCAATTTTTGAGATAGCGATCTGAAACTGGTACCATTGATTTAGTTAGGAAATTCTACGGCAGAACAACGTATAATAGTTGTACTTTTCGAAAATTTAATTTTTCGCAAAAATCTGAAGGGGGTAGGTCAGGATTTTTTGCGATTTTCGTAATTTGCTCGTCATTTCCACAATTTTTTAGATATCAAAATAATTCTTTCACTGGCTTATTCCGCTTCGAAATCCGCGTCCAAAACGTCCAGGATCACTTTAATAGCTCAAAAATTACGGAAATGGCAGGCAAATTACGAAAATCGCGAAAAATCCTGACCTACCCCCTTCAGATTTTTGCGAAAAATTAAATTTTCGAAAAGTACAACTATTATACGTTGTTTTGGGGTAGAATTTCCTAACTAAAACAATGGTACAAGTTTCAGATCGCTATCTCAAAAATTGTGCAAATGCCGAACGAAAAACTGTCATAATTTGACGATTTTTCGCGATTTTCGTAATTCTTTCGTCATTTCCGCAAATCTTTAGATATCGACCTGAATCTTTCACTGTCTTATTTGGTTTCGAATTCAGCGTCTAAAACGTCTTGGATCATTTGAATAGCACAAAAATTACGAAAATGACGAAGGAATTACGAAAATCTCGAAAATTCATCAATTTAGAGCAATTTTTCGTTCGGCATTCGCTCAATTTTGAAGATGGCGACCTGAAACTTGTACCGTTGATTTAGTTAGGAAATTCTACGGCGGAACAACGTATAATAGTTGTACTTTTCGAAAATTTAATTTTTCGCAAAAATCTGAAGGGGGTAGGTCAGGATTTTTTGCGATTTTCGTAATTCCCTCGTCATTTGCGCAATTTTTAAGCTACTAAAATGATCCTGGGCGTTTTGGACGCGGAATCCGAAGCCGAATAAGACAGTGAAAGAATCAGATTGATATCTCAAAAATTGTGGAAATGGCAGGCGATTTACGAAAATCGCGAAAAATCCTGACCTACCCCCTTCAGATTTTTGCGAAAAATTAAATTTTCGAAAAGTACAACTATTATACATTGTTTTGGGGTAGAATTTCCTAACTAAAACAATGGTACAAGTTTCAGGTCGCTATCTCAAAAATTGATCAAAAGCCGATCAAAAAACTGTTATAATTTCACGATTTTTCGCGATTTTCCTAATTCGCTCGCCCTCTCCAAGCAAATCCCAATTAAAATAATTCCCATTGCAACATCCTTAACAAAAAATTATCAAAAAAAAAATTCCCTGCCACAAAATTTCTATAAATCCCATTAAAATTCCATGTTCACCCATTTCCCACGCACACAAAGTGCGTTTACGCGAAACGAGGATAAACAAACGCTTACGAAAAGCGACATTCTCCACGGCAACATGTTACAAACACCATGGCTGGTGGAACTTTTGAGTGATTAATAGCGAATCACCGGTGTTTGACTAGCGAGCCGGCTTTCCCATCGGGCAGATTGAATAATTTATATTGCGCCGTTAATTCAATAATTTTACCTGTACGGTCGAATACGCCGCGAACATAATGCTTATTACGCCGCGGCGTTTAACAGATTTTACGGGGGTGTTAACGCTCATGGTACACGACCGTGGAATCGGCGGGGCAAATTAGCATGGTGGCTGTACATCTGTTGACCATTAATCAATTAGCACGGTTATATACGAAACACTATGTAACGCGGTGTTTCGTAGAATATCGTTGTTACGTTTCTAGCTTTGGAAAAGTACTATGGTAATTAGAAAAAAATTATGGGAGAAAAAATATTCAACCCCCGCTATGGGGGTTGATTTAATTATAAATTAGTACAAGTGAAATTCGCGGGAATAATTGAAAATAATAGAAACATTATTTATAATGGATTCTTGTGTTCGGTGAACACTTTAACAATGAGAAATATTTAAGAAAAAATGTAAAAAATTGGAAAATTAACAAAGGGGAGTTTGAAAGTTTAGATTCGTTGATTTACGTCGAGATTCAAGTTGCCGGGGAACGAACGAATTAACGCGGCGAACGTTTGTAGCGAAGTCAAAGTTCGGAAATGAAAATACACGCCGGACGTTGAAGTGAATGCAAACAAAGATGTAATTATTTGAGGAACGAAGTCGCTTGTACTACGGATCGGAAAATGAGAAGGGAAAAAGGAGAGGAGGTGAAAGTGGTGTTTGGCCAGAGCTCATTATCGCTGCATTTTAGATCCCTTCTTAAGGGACTCCGAAATCGGCGAGGTAGATATATATGTATGTATATCTCCAGGGACGGACCCTTCTGAAGGGTTTCAACGGAAGTGCGAGGGAAAGAAAATATTGCCAGACTATTGCCATTGTCAGGAAGTACCAATTTTAATGAGCGTTAAGAGTCCGGAAAGTTAATGCGAATCTTAATTAAGTACTGACGTTGGAAAGGACGTTGGAAACTTGGCAATGATTTACAAACATTTCGACGATTTTCGGAAGTTTTGGAATGTAGAAGTTTCGAGGCATGGCAATTTTAGAGTATGGAAATTTCAGGACGTGGAAAACTTCGAAACGAGGACATTTCAAGCCGTGGAAATTTCAAAGCGTGGGAATTTCAAAGCGTAGGAATTTCAAAGCGTGGGAATTTCAAAGCGTAGAAATTTCAAAGCGTGGAAATTTCAAGGTATGGAAATTTTAGAGCGTAGGAATTTCAAAGCGTGGAAATTTCAAGGTGTGGAAATTTCAGAGCGTAGGAATTTAAAAGCATGGAAATTTCAAGGCGTGGAAATTTCAGAGCGTAGGAATTTCAAAGCGTGGGAATTTCAAAGCCTGGAAATTTCAAGGCGTGGAAATTTCAGAGCGTAGGAATTTCAAAGAGTAGGAATTTCAAAGCCTAGGAATTTCAAAGCATGGGAATTTCAAAGCGTGGAAATTTCAAGGTGTGGAAATTTCAGAGCGTAAAAATTTCAAAGCGTGGAAATTTGTTTTGAATAAAATTTCAAGGCGTAGAAATTTCTCTCTATTAAAATTTCTACGCCTGAAAAATGTTTCTGAATATAATATCACCATTCTGTATATGCGAATATCGCGTTTTCTACGTCACTGTAATATTTTGCAGTAACATTCCATTCGGATTGAAAAATATAGCGACAATAGAGTGGTTTCACGTGGACCGAAATAAATCTGAAATGTCACGATTCATCAGAATGCATGGCAAACGCATCGCGTCATAAGTCACGGGAAACAAGTCTGCACAGCATACTACGTGTACAGATATTTAAACCAGCTCGTATTTCTGCTAAGAATCGCAAACATTACACCTTTTGAAACCATCTTTATTCGAATCGTTCGCACGTTTCCGTAACGAACGTAATTTATCAGAACTTTGAATTAAAACGTAGAAACTGCAAAGTTTACAATTTTCCAACCGTAACAAATTATTAAAGGTCGAAATGTTTAAACCGTGAAACTTTCCTCACGTTGAAAATTTCCACGTCTGAAAACTACAAAATTCCTACGCTAAAAATAATGTTCATCAACCAGAGAAAGTTGGAATTAGAATCTTTCACTAGAAGATTGAAAATATCCAGAATTTCCTATGCAGGAAATTTCTGCGTTCCGAATTTCCTACGCAGGAAATATCTGCATTCCGAATTTCCTACGCAGGAAATTTCTGCGTTCCGAATTTCCTACGCAGGAAATTTCAACGCCCCAATTTCTATGTATTTAAGTTTCCAAGGGAGAATTTTCCACGCTCTGAATTTCCTTCGCAGGAAATTTCTACATTCCGAATTTCCTACGCAGGAAATTTCTGCGATCCGGATTTCCTACGCAGGAAATTTCTGCGCCCCAATTTCTATGTATTTAAGTTTCCAAGGGAGAATTTTCCACGCTCTGAATTTCCTTCGCAGGAAATTTCTACATTCCGAATTTCCTACGCAGGAAATTTCTACGATCCGATTTTCCTACGCAGGAAATTTCACGTCTGAAAACTACGAAATTCCTACGCCGAACTTTAAAACTCGTAAACATAATTCCAACGCACTCAATACCCTCGCGAAACTTCCCACGCAACTTCTGCAACAAGCATGATAATGACACACTCCAAAAAAAAAAAAACGAAAGAAATTCAAAGTAAAACGATAAAAGTCCATTGAAACAAACGAAAGTGCTTTACAAACCTCCGCGACGAACGGCAATTAACACAAAGTCACGTGTTATCATTGAACATCCGCGAAGGGCTCGAGTGAGGCTTAAATTTGCAAAGGTCAGAAACCTTTGAAGGGACACGTTTGTGTATGTATATATATGTATGTATGTATACACGCGAAATTGACGGGGCGCGCGGATGCGAAAAAGAGAGAATGCGAATACGGGAGAAGAAAATTCCGCTTGCGACAGTGGTATTAATTAAAAAGAGGTCTTCGTCGAAAAAAAAAGCGGGGGGGAAAAAATTTAATCTGTCTAGACAGGAGTGGTATGGCACATGTAAATATTTAAATAAAGAGATTCCTCCCGGCTTTCTCGACTTTCGCGGGACGACGAATCGAATAATCGAATAATCGATTCATCGTTTTCGTTAATTTATATCGACGATATTATTCACTCTTTTTTTTCTTTACATATCGATATTGTATATATTTGTTTTAGTAAAGGGTATGGATAAAATTATTTGAAATGTGACGTGGAATGAGAGTTGAGTTATTTTTATCTTTTTTATCTTTTTTTTTTTTGAAACCAGGGAGTTTGGAAATTGACTTCCGAATTGACAGGGTTCGTTTCAACGTGTACTCGTATAGAAATTGATCGATAAAACGATAAGATTGATGATCCACCCGGTAAGATATTCATTTATTTCTGAAGAGTGACGTGCTATTTTTCAGGATGTTCTTCGACGAATGTAATACATTTATCTTAATATTTCATTCTGTCTTAAAAAGTGATAACGTATATAATACACCATATAATTCACCAACCAGTGGTATCTAAAATAAAATGAAATACTTAGCCTGAAAATTAAGCGATTAAAAACTTTAAAGTTTAAAATTTTTTAAATTAAAGATTTTGAAATTTCTAATTTCTCTTCATGCTACCATAAAAACTATCCTAACACAAAGTATTGAAATTTCACAGAAATTAATTTCACAAAACTTCAAAATTTCAAACCCCAAAGCACCAATTTAAAAAATTTCCAAACACAAATTTAAAGTTACCAAAACTTCCAAAATCATTCGAATCAAACTTCCCAAAACCCTCAAAAACCCCAAATTGAAAATCACAAAACTTCCAAAATCATTCGATTAAAATTTCCCAAAACCCTCAAACCCCAAATTGAAAATCACAAAACTTCCAAAATCATTCGATTAAAATTTCCCAAAACCCTCAAACCCCAAATTGAAAATCACAAAACTTCCAAAATCATTCGATTAAAATTTCCCAAAACTCTCAAAACACCTTCTCTACAAATCCACAACGAACCAATCACCGAACTACCTCAACCCCCCACCCCTTTTCTCTATCCAAACGATTTTCAACCTTACAGCCAGCGCACGAAATTCGCGATGACATAAATTCCGGAAGAAATCCCCCTCCACGCCATTCAATGGTGTGGGTGGGTGGATTATGGTGGAGATACCGGGCATCCCGGTGGACGGGAAAACTAGTTCGAGGGGATGAAACGAGGGGGGGGAGGGAGGGGCCGAGGGGGTGGATTTTGCAGCACATTTCGTCGGGTGGACGGCCGGAAGCGCGACGGCGGCCATTTTTCACGACACGGACGTCCGTTTCCGGTCGACGATCACCGCGAAATACAAACAAAAATGTGGCGAGGGAAATATGCGGGGGTGCGGAGGGGGGGGGGTGGAAAAAGTGCAACAACCCCACCGGCGACGTGACGGTGTCTGGGTCCTTTCTTTCGTCCTTCTGTGACGGACTTTTTTCACCGTCTATGTTCCCGGATTGGGGTTTGTCACGGGAATGGAACGGGAACCTGCCTGACGGTTTCGAGGATCGATTTTTTTTTTCACGGGAATCTGCCACGAGTTAAAAATTTTTGAGCCAGGGATCCTCATTTTGAAATATCAGAGCGGAAAGAATTAAAAAATCTCGATTGAAACAGGATTTTTAAAATGAGAAGTATTTCTTGGGTAATTGTAATCAATTATTTGTAATCAATTTTGTAAAATTACAAATAGAAGGTAAATTATATTGCTACATTGGTAATTTGGATGTAGAAATTCTGAGGTGTATTTAATTATTATGGAAAATGGAAAATGATGAGATTTTGAAAGAAAGGAAAGACAAGGGTATTTTTTAATGATATAATTAACGCGAGCCAGGGCTGAGGATTGTCTATTAAAAAAAATTTAATATCACTATTCAGTGGTTAAGCGGTCTCCATATATTACGAGTGCTAAGCAGCAGGGTGAAATAATACCTAGTTACTTCCATTCCTCGCAGCTTTCGCTGGGATTCTTTATAGTGCCACGTAGGAGTCGTAACTAACGTTAATAAATGGAAATTAATGTTGCGGAATTCTTGCCGGAACGATTGCAAAAAATTGTTAAGTACCTACCCCGGCACTTTACCTTCTCATTAAAAAAAAAAACAAACAAACTATCTTTTATTTCTAAAAATAACATTCATTTATTTTAGTTATCAACGAGGGCGAAAAAACTAGAAGAAATTACTAGTACACTTTAGCACAGTTCAACAGACGGAGAGTGTTTAATTAATTAATTGAAGCAAATTAGGAATATTACACGTTAATGACACGACCACCAAAACACGACTGTCCTCGTCGAAGGTTTCTGTGATACTGAAGCAGAGGTCACATCGACACCTATTTGACAACAGTGTACTTATGACAGCGGTCGATCAAAGCAATATATACACATACACGCACTCACACGCACGTTTTGATCGCTCTTTTGAAAACAATTTATTTCTAATGATTTTTTTCACAATTTATTATTTCATCGTGGATAAACAAATTTGTCTAATCTTTCCCACGTGACATCTATACATTTTTTACAGTATTTTTTTTTTCTGGCTATTATTTCACTTTACGGTGAGTGTTAAAGAATGGTTATGGGGGTGATCCGCAGGTATGGTGGTTCGAAACACGTAAGCCGGATTGAAAAGATGATTTATGGGATGACGGGGCGGCAAGTTTCTTTTTCAAGAATGATCGGTCCACCCCTCGGTCGATGCAATTACAATGCATTGGGAACAATAAAACCGTTTAAACTTTTGAGAAACGACACGTCAATCCGTCAGCAGGGCCGTATAGAGACGATTCGGTGCCCCGGGGAAGATAAACGTATTTTAATGTCCGACGGAATTTATTGGATAAACAATATTTCCGATAAAAGTCAACATTTTGATAATTATTAATTATTGTCTTAAATTACAATTTAAAATTCAAGAAATTTTAAACGGTATAATTTTCTTCAAGAATAATTCAGAGGTAATTTGTAAATGTTAAAAATAATGTTTGTAAAGTGTTTTCGAATTGTTTTGTAAACGAATATCAAAAGAGGAACGTGGATTGAAAAAATCGTTGGTTGGATTTTTGTAAAATATTCATAGAGTTGATGTTTTCGAGACAAAGTGAAATACTCCGTATTAAATCAGCCGCGACTCGAATGGATATTCATGTCGAACGTTGTAAATAACATTTTTCCAATTGATCCCGGCAAGAAGTTTCGCCGGTACACTTTCCGATTACTTTGCCGTATCTTCTCGTAATACAACCGCAAAGAAAGAAAGCTTTCACCATTCGCGATTCCCTTTGTCGTTATCCCCTGATTCTGTTTCAAATGGGTTATGCGACTTTCCGCGGCCTTATAAAAGAACCATAGTGAAGTGTCGAAGTGGGTATCGTATAGCCGTATAACCCATAACAGTGAAAAATGAAAATCGGATACGGTGGCTGAGAAATATCACTCTGCACTACTGTAGAAATTCAGAACAGATTTTACTCCGTTTTACCTGCGTTGTTTTCCGAGGTTTTTCCAAACTTGGGATTTTTATGACGTAGGAAAAGCAATTTTCCTATAGGAAATTCCATGCGTAGAAATTTTGATGCGTAGAAATTTTAATCCGTACCAATTCGAGGCGTAGAAATTTTGATGCGTAGAAAATGCCAAGCGTAGAAAATTCGAGGCGTAGAAAATGCCAAGCGTAGAAATTTTAATGCGTAGAAAATTCGAGGCGCAGAAATTTTGATGCGTAGAAAATTCGAGGCGCAGAAATTTTGATAAGTAGAAAATTCGAGACGTAGAAATTTTGATGCGTAGAAAACTCGAGGCGCAGAAATTTTGATGCGTAGAAATTTCTATACTTTGAAATATCTGAACGTAAAAATTTCATACTATTTGTGCAAATCCATGCAGAATAATCCTGTCGGCCATCTAAATTGTTAATTTGTTTTATCTGGGGGGAATAGATTGATAAATAAAAACTCTATCGGCAAATGGAAGTTCGCGGATGTGGTTCGGCGGGATTTTATGAATAACTTATAATACACAGATATAGAAAACGAACAGTAGTCATCGATCGCACGTTGAAGTATGCATGCACGGAAAAATATTTCATTTGCACAATCCTGATAGCTATTAATCGATCGTTTGAATGATTAATCGATAACACAGACCGCAGGACGATTTTAATCGTTCTTTTTAATAATGAACATTTGCACTCTCGTTAAATGGAAAAGGTGAATTAGTAATCGAACAAAACGTCGGATGGTCCAGTATGTTCGTCGGTTAAAAAATAAGTAATAATTTCACTGTAAAACGTCATTGTCATTTTAACAATTTAAAATTTATCATTCTGTCTTTCAAACTAATTTCTTTTAACATTCAATACTTTGAAATCCTCGAATTTCAAAAACCATCAAATTTCTGCGCTTCAAATTCCCTAGGCAAAAAAATTCCTATACACTGAGTTTCAAACATAAACAAAATTTATTTTTCCAAAATATCAAATCCCCAAAAAATCACCTTAAAAATCCTCAACAGGAAAATCTCAAATTTAAAAAATTCCATAGCAAATTCAAATCCCCTAGACAAAAAAATTCCAATACCCAGAGTTTCAAACCTAAAAATTTATTTTTCCAAAATATCAAATCCCCAAAGAATCACCTTAAAAATCCTCAACAGGAAAATCTCAAATTTAAAAAATTCCTATACCCTAAATTTCAAACCTAAAAATTTATATTTCCAAAATATCAAATCCTAATAAAATCACCTTAAAAATCCACAACAGGAAAATCTCAAATTTCAAAAATACCCTAACAAATCCAAATCCCTTGCCAATAAAAAAAAATAAAACACCCTAGAACCTAACTTTGGTAACCCTCATCACTGCCATAAGCCCATCCCGTCTCACAGACTATAGAATTAAACGTCTCTAAACGGGAATGGCATTCTACGCGGTTCGCATAATGCGTTTCACGTCGCATAAGACATTATTCGCTAAAACGCGTCCTGCGGCGAGTTAACCATAGAAACGTAGAACAGATTTCGTTCGATCATGCGACAGAGGGACCGCGGGGGGGTTTTTTCCCGAGCTTTCCTTCTGTCACTTTGCGAGGCTTTTGACGCTTTTACCCCCGCGTCATCGCTGACTCGACTGCTCTCAAAGCTTTTTGCAGGAGTCACTGTAAAAGATGTCACGTGTGTACGGACACACTATCACGTTCATCGCGGCGACGTATGAATCATGTCATCACTCAGAGATTTTACGGGGATGTCTCCCGCGAGTATCTTTCTTTTTCGCGTATTTTTTTTATTTTTCGTTCCCCCGACCCTCCTCGAAGATTTAAACATAACTTTCCGGGAGGGTGAAGGCGGGAAAAAATACAGGGTGAATTTCAGGGAATTTCAGGGAATTGCTGATCGCCATAAGAATTCTAATTCTATGGTGTTATTGGAGATCATGGTTCAGGGAAATATTGGGCGAAAGATGGGTAATCGTAGATTGATTAATGAATTATCTATACAGTTTATAAAAAAAATTTACTGTTCCCATATTTCCACGTTTTATGCCAAATCAAGGATTAATTACACAGTGTGGCTTACAAATCGAAATTTTAAACTGCGACGAGGAAAAAATTCTGCGAAATCCAGCGAAGGGATGGAAAAGTGGAAAAATCTAAAATTTCTCGTATTAATACGTTTTCCTATAAAAATCTCTCGATTATTTAAGAATTCCCTTTGCTAATAGATACTATTGTATACACATACACACATATATAAGATTTGTTGCGATTTCGTTAAAGAAAGGGTTAATCGGTGGAAAATCTACTTTCCCGGAAAATTACGATATTGAATTCGTTGGCACTTTAACAAGTTTCCCCGCAACCCGTTATTCAATCGATTACAGAAGTCGCTATATATAATCGAGCCCCTTTGTCCACGAGGGTAGGGGGGAGGGGGAGGGGAGGGGGTGGATACGTCTAAATCACTTATCCCAGAATGTCTGAATTCACCTGTTGAATACAAAAGAAAATTTTAACGTCGAACCGCCGTAACGGGGCTAAGGCCGTGGGCGAATACTAATAAAAAAAAAAGAAGGAAATAGGCGGTGGAAGAAGAAAAAAAAAGGGGGAAAGAAACCGCCCGCGGCACGGTGCACGTGAATAATGGAGTAAGACGGTCACGTAAGGCTGCTTTCACACGGCTACCTGTAGTTTTTCATTGTTTGGAAAGGTAGTTGTCGTGGTATAGTTTCAAATAGATTTTTAGTGGATTTTTTCTGAATTTTTTGTCAGAGGAATATAATACTAATATTTATGAATTTTGTGTGCCTTTGGAATTTAATCGAGCAGATAATTTGAAAAGTGGAAAATTCAAGGCGTAGAAATTTGGAAACAGAGATTTTGAGGCGTAGGAATTTTCAGGGCGTAAATATTTGGAAACAGAGATTTCGAGGCGTAGGAATTTTCAAGGCGTATAAATTTAGAAACAGAGATTTTGAGGCGTAGGAATTTTCAAGGCGTAGAAATTTGGTAACATAGAAATTTCGAGGCGTAGGAATTTTCAAGGCGTAGAAATTTAGAAACAGAGATTTTGAGGCGTAGGAATTTTCAAGGCGTAGAAATTTGGTAACATAGAAATTTCGAGGCGTAGGAACTTTCAAGGCGTAGAAATTTGGAAAACAGAGATTTTGAAGCGTAGGAATTTTCAAGACGTAAAAATTTGGAAACAGAGATTTCAAGGCGTAGAAATTTGGAAATATAGACATTTCGAGGCGTAGGAATTTTCAAGACCACAGATATTTCCGCGTAGAAATATTAAAATGCAATTATTTCAAAGTGTTTAATTATCAAATATCAAACTTTTAATGGGAATTAATTTCCCGGAAAAACTTTAAGAAGTCTAATTGAATTAAAAATAAAAATCCACATAGACGATTGTGTGAAAGTAGCCTAAACCCCCCATAATACGCCTAACCAATCCTCATACAAACGTTTCCGACCTACGATAAACATGCGGTTCACGTACACATACATCTCCACAGGAATGGCTGAAAGAAAAATTCCGGCAATCTACCTTTTTCCCCTCCTTTTCTCCTGCTTTTCCTAGGACTATTGCAAATGTTATTTTCCCTTCATGGTAGACATGGATGTAGCATTATTCTGCTGGGGAATGTTTGATGTTTCATTTTATTGCTTGGGGGAGAGTGTTTCCGAGAGACATATGTACACATATACATACATACATTGGATAAAATAAAACGTGTTAGAACGAAAGGGGAAGAAATAAAGTATTTGCCACCCTTTACCAACTCGTGTTTAAGATTATACATTTTACCGTCCCTAACGTTAAGTATATCTAAATAAGAAAATCACATAAAAAATACCACCCTTTGAATCTAGAAATTTAAATAGAAAAAATAAATAAATACAATTTTTCAATAAAATTATATTTTGTTTCACTTTTTCTCTGAATTTCTCGTCACGAAATTGCCACAAAATGGGCAACAAAATAAATATTATCTGAAACGGCGAAAGTTTGTTGATATTCCCGGGGGATTTTGATAGCGCGATTAACCACGGAAAAAATAAGCGAATGTAAACGGTAATATATCCCTTCACCTCTGTAAACAAGAGCCGTCTGAATGCAAACATAATAAGCTTCCGGCTAGCGTCTAAACCACGTAACGTTTCTCAAACAATCCGGCCAACGTTTCACGAGCAGTCATTATGAAATGCAATAAAGCGACTTAAGATATCGTTCTACGTGGCGTGTAATGCCGCTTCGTTACAACGGTTGTGTAACGAATCCCATTAGGAAGACGTGGCGGGATGCCCGTTACAACCGATGTTTTCGTAATCATTTCGTTGCGAAGGTTTCGTGAAACGATATTAATTAAGCAAATAGTTTTGCAACGTATGGACAACATAATTAGCGCGTGGAAATTCCAAAAATCAAAATTTTCAATGCGTAGAAATGTTGACGCGGTGAAATTTCAAAGTACAAATTGTTTTGAATTTTGGCGCGTTGGAAATTCAAAGTGTTAAAATGTTAACGCGATAAAATTTGAATATAGAGAAATGATAACGCGTGGAAATTCCAAAAACCAAAATTTCTAATGCGAAGAAATGTTGACGCGTTGAAGTTACGAAATAAAAATTGTTTAAATCGTTCGAATTTTGGCGCGTTGGAAATTCAAAGTGTTAAAAAGTTAACGCGGTGAAATTTGAATATAGAGAAATGATAACGCGTGGAAGTACCAAAACTCAAAATTTCTAAAGCGAAGATATGGTGACGCGTTGAAGTTACAAAATAAAAATTTCTTAAATTGTTCGAATTTTGCCGCATTGGAAATTCAAAGTGTTGAATTGTTAAAGCGGGCAAATTTGAATATAGAGAAATGATAACGCGTGGAAATTACAAAACTCAAAATTTCTAAAGCGAAGATATGGTGACGCGTTGAAGTAACAAAGTAAACGATTTTTAAATCGTTCAAATTTTGCCGCGTTGGAAATTCAAAGTGTTAAAAAGTTAACGCGGTGAAATTTGAATATAGAGAAATGATAACGCGTGGAAATTCCAAAACTCAAAATTTCTAAAGCGAAGAAATGATGACGCGTTGAAGTTACAAAATAAAAATTTCTTAAATCGTGTCATTTTGAAAAATGTTCAGCTGTGGAAATTTGGATAATTTGTTTTGTGGGCAGTTAATTTAGAAAAAATGATAATTATGGGATTATAATGAGAATAACATGGGGGAGAGTGTGGGTGTATTTAATTAAAAACGAATTTACGATGATAAAATTGTATATGTGTTGGATATCGTCGGTTTAATTAATTCGTACTAATAACGGAAATAGCGAAATATATAATAAGTTATAATCTTTCGATTGTATTCCGTTTTATCAATAATTTCGATGTTTCGCAAAGAATGACATGTTTCACGATATATTAAATTTCAGCTTAGAAGACACCTGTATCGCGATTTCCCATGATACATATTTCACTCGGTGTATTTTAATTATCCAATAAATCAATTCCTCCAATTTGTCCGCCGTGAAATATGAATACGCTGCACGAAGGGATAATAAAATGGAAATCTACCCTTCTACAAAGTACGATCGCGGATTACCATTACAACGGGAATAAAGGGCATTGAAATATCCTTTTAAAGAAAGCCGAATGCAACGATTTCGCGAGCGTTTCCATTCCACCGGAGTGAAAATAAATTTCGGTGGTTTCAACCACACGAATTCTCAAAACTTCTGAAATTTTCAAACACTAAAATTTCCCTGCACACAAAAATCTCAACGCATAGAAAATTCAATCCCAAAAAATCTCACGAGAAAAATATTACAAAACCCACAAAAAATTCAGTATAATAAAAAAATATTTAAAAACCACTTTCACCACGTGACTTCTCGCACCATGAAGAGAGAGAACACGAATAATAAAAGCAAAGATCAGAACTTCATTCCACTCGAACCGCTTAATATTTCTCAAATTTCTGAAATTTTCAAACACTAAAATTTCCCTGCACAAAAAATCAAAACACAAAAATCTCCACGCATAGAAATTTCTACCCCCAAAAAATCTCACGAGAAAAATACTACAAAACCCACCAAAAATTCAGTATAATAAAAAAGTATTTAAAAACCACTTTCACCACGTGACTTCTCGCACCATAAATAGAGAGAGAACACGAATAATAAAAGCAAAGATCAGAACTTCATTCCACTCGAACCGCTTAATAACAATCGTACAACCCCCTTTCCGGATTCCACGGCGGCGGCGGCGACGTCGGCGTCGCGACGCCTTCCACCCCCGTCGCGGATAAATGAAATTCATAAGACGACCGGGGGGTATCCTTGAGACGGGACTTTCCCCGGTCGGTTGGGCCAATAGTTTCGCAGGGGGAGCGCGCAACAAGTGATGTTATTAGGTTGCGGTGGTGTGAGTGGGTGAATGGCGAATCATAATGCATAACTCTTCTCCGTCCTTGTCTTCCCTTCGCCTTCGAGTATTCGACTTAGGGTTTCTCGGCACGCGGCCAAAACTTTACTTCATGGAATACCGGTAGATTTATTATCATAGTTTGCGTGATCGATTCTATCAAAGACACTAATACAGAAAAAAATCTGTTGAAATCAATGTTGAATTAGAAAAAAAATTTATTTAAAAACTTGCAGAGTGGTTGAGGTAATTCCAAATAGAAAATGTAAAAGTTAAAAGATTAGAGGAAAGTAATAATAATAATGTAATAAAAGTAATAAAAATTTGAATAAAATCTTGTATATGATAAATATAATATTCTAGAGCAATATCGTTGGTATTTCAAAGGAACTGTGCAATTTAATTGCGAATCCAACGACGAGGTAAAAGTTGCAGAATAAATGTATGTCGTTTAAATATTTTTTTTTCCACCGTATTTACAAGCCGGAACGTCAAAGATATTACGCGGGTCTTGCGGGGAGTATAAAATTCTGCAAGGGTGACGAATTAAACCGACAGTTTCCGGTTTCCAGTGGAATAACCGTGGCGGGGTCAGCCATGGGAAACTCGCTGAAAGTTGAGCCAGTTCAACCGCTTAGATAAGGCAAGCGAAACTTTAAACCCCATAGCAACGTTTAACCTTTACCCATAAACGACCATGGAGACATAATTTTACACGATTAATTTTGTACAATTGGCAGACTTCGTTAAAAAGTGTCTTATATTCCAATTAAAAATATTTATAATTATTTAAAATGTCTCTGAGTCTCATAATTTGATAGAACGTATCATAAATTTATTTCCAAATATTTTAATTACCAATTTCCTAATTAGTAATTAAATACACACGTAACAATAATAATTAATGGTAAACGATTTTCTATTAATCGTAAAAATCATTTGTGAATGATTTCGACTATAAGACACTACAATAATTTTACATCGATTCAAATTATTACGAATTATAATTTGTTGCGGTTTGAAATTTGTATGCCTTGGAATTTTTACGCCTTGGAATTTTGACGCCTTGAAATTTTTACGCCTTGGAATTTTGACGCCTTGAAATTTTTACGCCTTGGAATTTTGACGCCTTGAAATCTTGACGCCTT